>JAGIQG010000003.1:22828375-24028375 GCA_024679065.1 Sphyrna mokarran
TGTGATAAATTCCATTTTAATAATGATTCTGTGTTAGTTATATCCAGTATATTTATGGAAAAGTATGAATCTACTATGAACCATACAATTATAAAGATTAATTGCTACTAACTCTGATGCAATTCACAATGCATTTTAAATTGCTTAAACACTGTGATCTTTTAAGCCAATCAACTGTGATTACTTATCATATGTTTCGAAGGATCACTAAAAAAATCATAAATTAAAAATTGAATCAACGCAATATTCTTGGTTATATTAATACAAGATCCATGCATGAAGATGCTGAAGGGATATAGGTGTGCTGGAACACCCAGAATGGTAATAGCCTACTGATATCGCTAGACTATTAATCCAGAACTCAGCTAATATTTTGGGGTCCTGTGTTTGAATCCCATCACAACAGTTGGTAGAATTTGAATTCAATAAAAAGAATCTACCGATAATCATGAAACCATTGCCAACTGTCTGGTTCAGTAATGTCCTTTAGGGAAGGAAATTTGCAGTCCTTACCTGGCCCGGCCTACATGTGACTCCAGAGCCACAGCAACACAGCTGACTCTCAACAGCCCTCCAAGGGCAATTCTGGATGGGCAATAAATGATGCCCATGTCCCACGGATGAATAAAAAAAAAATCAGCTTGGAGCAGAGTCACGCAAATTTAATTATTTAAAACGTAATTAGCTTAACAGGGTTTCTCTCTTTTGACACCATCCTTGAGTCTGATTTCTGGGTGCCTTGTTGAAATCTTGGTAGACATTTTTTCCTATAGTATACCCTTGGGGACACAGCTACCTTCTGTGCATGTGTTCAAGCCAGGGAATCCCTTTTGCCATGTAAAAAGAATTGCTTCGTTGCTGACTTTGTCTTTCTACGTGATGCCAAAAGCATGTGTTGACACCACAGATGGGGAAATTCTGATTTTTTTCTGGTGAGAAGTAGGTTGTCCAGGCTTTGCTACCATTGACCAATGTGCTGAGGGTACAAGCTTTGTAGATTAACATCTTGGTCAGTTTGTTGTTTCTCCATGCCCATTTTGTCAGTCAGCTGAAGTTGGTGGTTGCCTTTCTATCGCATGTTTGTCAGATAAATCTGCATCGAAATCCAACATTAGTAACATGCTCAACTTTGTTAACGAATTATTTTACACTTGTGTTTTAATGCCATTTGAGGAACAGGAGTGACAGAAAATCTCTTTCTTGCTGTTTCTCCTATTCCAACAAAAAATGCTCGTTAAAACAACAAGGCAAAATTAAAATACTGCTACAAAATAAAAAAACTTCTGAGATATTGATCTTCCATTGTTCCTGTTCTTCAATAGATTGCGAACCACATTTCTCTCCCAAATTCATGATTCCTCTTTTTTAAGGCTTCTACATAAAATATTGAACATGTTCATGCCCTGCGCTCTCAACTCCTTAGGTTGCCTCATGGTTTATGCATTTGCATGAATAAATTCCAATCCACATCTAGCATATAAAATGTGAAACTAAATCTTATAATTGTGCTAAATCATGAGCTTGCACAAGAAAATTTTCATTAAGGTTGCTGGATTGTCCTGGAAACCTTGTGTTAACTCATGTTATAGAATCATAGAATGCAGAAGGAAGACATTCGGCCCATCACGGCTGCACTGAAAGCAACCCCACCCAGGCCCCTATTCCCATAACCCTTTGAAACTAAGGCGCAATTTAGCATGGCCAATCCACCTAATCTATACAACTTTGGAGCGTGGGAGGAAACTGTAGCACCTGGAGAAAACCCACACAGACACAGGGAGAATGTGCAAACTCCACACGAGCAAAGGTTCCTCATGCTATGAGGCAGCTGTGCTAACCACTGTGCCACACCAGAGAAAGAAAACTGTCATTCCTATTCAGTTTGACCTCCATGTGATTCCAGTGCCACAGTATACAATTGACTTTTAATGCCATCAGGATGAATAGGGCAGACCATAAACATTGCATTTCCAGAATAATAAAAGTAAGGTTCCACAAATACAAGCTGCCCTCCATTAACTTAACTAGGTTGTAATCTTCTCATATCTGCTGGAGGGTATGCATCAGCAGGCTGTTTGTCTTTGTGTGCCCTGACCCAAAGGAAAATCAAATTGAACCATTTTATTGGAGTTCTTTGAATACACAGCAGGTACTTTGATTTGATTTGATTTATTCTTGTTAGTATATGTGTTAGTGAAAAGTATTGTTTCTTGTGCACTATACAGACAAAGCATACTGTTCATAGAGAAGGAAATGAGAGAGTGCAAAATGTAATGTTACAGTCATAGCTAGGGTGCAGAGAAAGATCAACTTAGTGCAAGCTAAGTCCATTCAAGTCATTCAGAGGCCATTGGCAGCGTGGATGTGGAGAGGATGTTGCCTCTTGTTAGAGAATCTGGAACTAGGGATCACAGTTTAAAAATAAGAAGTGCTTACTTAAGACTGAGATGAGATGTATTTTCTTTCAAAGGGTCATGAATCTCTGGAATTCTTTTTCCCAAAAGGCAGTGAAAGCGCAGTGACTGATGGGCTTTTGATTAAAAAGCAGGTGAAAGTTTATCCGGGGGAGGCAGGATTACGGGGTTAGATTAGCAATCCAATTAGCCATGAGATTATTGAATGGCGGGTCGGGCTCAAGGGGCAGAGTGGCCTCCTCCTGCTTCTAATTCATGTTTGTATGTTACACTAACAGGACCTCCAGCACAGGAACCTGAATAATTGTCGAGAGTGAAAAACATCCTGACTGATTTATTTCCAGTTCCCCTCACCCTCCCCTAATCCCTTCACCTCCCCCTCAAACAATCTCCTCTTCCAAAGCTCAGAGACACCCGACCCATTTCCAATATTGCTCCATCTGTCCTGAGATCAGCTCACTTGGCACAGACTGAACCTGCAAACCTTTCATATCTCTCTCGGTATCAAGTAGTGCTGTTTATCTACTGAGCTATCAAAGGAAAAGTTATCCATCTCCAGCTTATTTATTTTTCAAATTTCTGGGAAGAAGTGGATAAATGAGATTGTGCATAATCCCAGCTCTATGATATGAACAGGGATTTGGTATCCTCATTTTGTTAGTGTACAATGCCCACAGTTAATGTCTATATACAATGAATTCATGAAATAAACTAATCAAAAATCAACTCACCAAAATAAGTGGCCCTTCTCTCATAATATGTAATGTAATATTAGAGCTACTCCACTTATATTTGTGACCATTCATTTTTGTAGGTATCTAAATATGAATTATTTAAAGGTAATTATAAACTTTTGATCTCCTGGGTCCAAAATTTTGATACTCAGAACTTAATCTCCTTGCCAACTAATGATTGGTTTCATTAATATAAATGTAACTTTTCTCTGTAAGTTGTTTCTTCTCATTACAATGGATCCACTTGCTCAATCCACTAACAATCTACAATGAATCACTTTCTAATCAAGGTTGTGCAGGAAAATTCCAGTCTCCAAATTTTGCATAATTTGACTCAAATTTGTATGGATGGTTTAACTTGACAAATGAGTGTTCTTATAGGCTGAAGACTCTCACCAACTTTTACAGATGCACTATAGAAACATTCTTCCTGGTAGTATCACAGCTTGGTATGGCTCCTGCTCTACCCAAAACTGCAAGGAACTACAAAAGATCGTGAATGTAGCCCAATTCATCTCGCAAACCAGCCTCCCATCCATTGACCCTGTCTACACTTTCCACTGCTTTGGCAAAGCAACCAGTATAATTAAGGATCCCATGCATTCCGGGCATTCTCTCTTCCACCTTCTTCCTTCAGGAAAAAGATACAAAAGTCTGAGATCACATACCAACTGATTCAAGAACAGCTTCTTCCCTGCTACTGTCAGACTTTTAAATGCAAGTTGCCTTGTATTAAATTGATCTTTCCCTACAATCCAGTTATGATTGTAACACCACGTTCTACACTCTTATTTCTTTCTCTGTGAACAGTATGCTTTGTCTACATAGCATGCAATAAACAATATTTTTCACTGTATGTTAATACATGTGACAATAATAAATCAAATCAAATATGAAATCAAAAAGAATAAATATGCAAATTAAAAGTATATTTAGCACCAAAAGGTGAAAACTCGTGCAGAATTTTACAAGAATGATTATGAATGTCCAGCTAGTGTGAAAATGGGAAAGTTGCAGACCCATTTTTGAGCAAGTTCTCACACCCAATCTTGTTACACATAATGCATGGAAAAATGGTCTAGACCATTTCTAGCTGCTGCAGTCAGTGGGTAGGGCTTAACTTGCCAGCCAGCCTGCAAAGGATCTATTGCACATGCACAGATCTCCATATCTGCATGTTCACAATAGCAATTATTAGCAGTTTTCTGATTCTGCATAAGCATTATAGCAACAGCAGAAGCCTGACAGACAGAAAAAGCTGTCAGACCCCGGCTGCTGTGGGCAGCTGAAACAAACTCTCCTTCCTCCCCCGCCCCACAATCACGTTTGTGGGCTATCACGCACACCATACTACCCAACATACAGTCCCCACCACCCCCACCACTGCTCAGACTGATTGCATTCCCCTCGCAACAATGCAATGCAGAGTAGGCCTTCTCTCTCCCCCATCAATTGCCAGCAGAGTGGCAATGGGCCCACCTCTCCTCCATTCATTCACAGGTCCTACCCCTATAAGCTCTCCCCTATAAACCCAAGCCTATAAGTTCTGCACCCTGGCACTGCCAATGCCAGTGGGCAATACCAAGCTGCCAGCCTGGCAGTGTCAAGATGCCAGGATTGCACTGCCAGGCTGGTACTGCCGTAAGAGCACCTCACCTTGCCCTCGGCCTCCAGTTCTAACAGCGAGGCCAACACAACTGTTTCCTGTTCGTAGAGAGAGGTATTTTCCGCGCTGGAGAGAACCTCAAGGCCATAAAGGTAAGCAAGCCCAGATAATTCAGCCCGAAACTCGTTAATCACGTAAATTAATATTGGAATAAATTTGAATAATTTATTCAGTCTCTCAGCCTTATCTGATGAAGAAGGGTGTGCAGGGTGACATTGTTGAAAATCCGGCTCTCATAAGATCACAAAAGCCAAGAAATCAGGCATCTTCCTGATTTCTTGGTTCTCACGTGATTTTACTGGCTCACTCCATCCATTGAGGGAAAGGGAGCAGTAGTAAAATCCAACCCTCAACTGAATTCGTCAATGAACTTTAGAGGTCGGAAGCCCCTTTCTTTCAGTCATTGAATTTAACCTTCAAATTTCATGTTATTTTGTGTCTCCTGATGTGCATCACTGCCTCCCTTGCATCAGCTTGGAACAGTCTTTATTGAGGTATCCTTTGAAAGGATTGCTATCTGGTAACCTCCACCCACCACCAACCCAGCCTGTTTTGAGGAGGTTTTTTATTGTTTGGCAAGGTGTTACCAGTAGAGGGCAGATTTGGGTCAGAGAATCGTCAGTTTTGTAGACAATGCGATTTCCTCATCATCCTCCTGGTTTTGAAGGTAGGGGCGTTGATCACTACGTTTGAAGTGTTCACCCTGGCGGGGGCGGGGGGATGCAATCTGCAGCTGAGACTCAAAGAGGAACTTCCATATTTACAGATATTGTAATGCACAAATGCTGACGCTTCCCAGCTAATTATTAGCATCATATTTAGTGTTTTGTAATGGAAGCAATCTAAAACAGTCTATTGGCAGAAAGTAATGAAGATATGAAGTGATAGGCCAGAACTTCTATTACCCCATCCTTAAAGTGAAGTGATTTTAAAAAATAGTCTATAACCATATTGTTATCCCTAGTCTAGATACCAGAAATGATAATGGCCAAATAGTGGCTAAGCCAGTATAAATTAGCATGCTGATCAAGGTTGAGTAATGTTTGTGCATTCCTGCCCCTTTCCTCTCTTCATTCAGCCACTGTTTACAAAGCATCCTGTTGGTGAAACGTGTGATGTGACCATACAGGAACCCATATTTACAATTATGGACTTAGATTGCTGATGTATGTGCTATCAATGTCATCATGTCGCCAAATGACATTATAGGTAAAGTTATGTATGGGTGTGTGGTATGGGGAAGAATGGCGGGGGGTTGTGGGCAGGGGGTCAGCACAGCAGGAATAGGGTTAAAGCTATCCTGATTCATAGAGATCCTTACAATAATGCTCCCTTCATAAACGCCATTACTTTGTGCTTTAGAATCCCTACAGTGCAGGAGGAGGCCACTCGGCCCATCAAGTCTGCACTAGCCACTATTCCACTCAAGCCCTATCCCCATAACCCCATGCATTTACCCTAGCTAGCCCCCCTGACACTAAGGGGCAATTTACCGTGGCCAATCCATCTAACCCACACGTCTTTGGACTGTGGGAAGAAAATGGAGGAAACCCACGCAGACACGGGGAGATTGTGCAGACTCCACACAGACAGTGAACCAAGCTGGAAATCAAACTCGCATCCCTCGTGCTGTGAGGCAGCAGTGCTAACCACTGTGCCGCCCTTTATTTCTTAAAATCCTGCAAATCAGCGAGCACCCTTTTCCACTTTTCAGAACACAATTATTGGTCATATTCCTCCTTCAAAAGAGGTCCTAAAACTCTGCCAGTGGCTGAATGTGTCAATGCAATGTGTTGTGCAGTGATTGTCAGATTCAATTCCTGATCCATGCTGTTAGCTAACCTTAGCCAGTGTGGCAATGATTAAGATAAAGTTTTAAGTTTTATTAAGTGTCACAAGTGGTCTTACATTGGCTTCCAATGCAAGCTTACACTGCAATGAAGTTACTGTAAAAATCTCCTTGTTGCCCCACTTCAGTACCTGTTTGAGAGGAGTACATTGAGGGAAAATTTATCATGGCCACTGCAGCTAACCTACATGTCTTTTGGACTGTGGGAAGAAAACGGAGCACATGGAGGAAACCCATGTAGAAATGGGAGAATGTGCAGATTCTGCAGACAAGGACCCAAGGTTGGAATCGAACCCAGATCCCTGGCACTGTGAAGTCATGATGGGGGGATGCCAGTGTTGGACTGGGGTAAGCACTGTGAGGCAGCAGAGCTAACTACAGTGCCACCTTGTACTACAGAGGATGACAAATACGAATCCATGTTTGGAAAAGCATTTATGTAATCAATAAGTGAGGACAAGGCTGGAATCAATACCTTTACTTCCCGTAGTCAGTCCACGGACTCACTGCTTTCTTTACAAATGATCCCAGTGGCAAAAGAACTCTTGCTTTAATTGTGAAAAAAATCCAGCTGCTGAGGGAGTGAATGTTAAAAGGTGTCTCAATTGAACAAACCAGTTATTCAGTCATTCGCACAAACTCTCCCTGATGTTTTTAGGAGGAATAACAACTCTTTTGTACAGGCTGGTACTGTGTTACCACACAAGACTGCCAAACATTCAAATAACTCGCAACCCACGATATGATTGAAAATCCTCGAGTTTCATCTGTTGTGTCAGGGCATACCATCTCTCAGGCTATTTGTATATTTATAATACCAATGTACCATAAGACACACATTGTTAAAATACACTATGCAACAGCTTAGCTTTTCAAGTGCTACTTTTTCTTAAGCAAAACAACAGGTGAAGAGGGGAGCAGCAATCGAGCTGCTGGTGAATTCATTTCCCTCCCTGGTTTAAAGTTCCCAGTTATAAACAATGCAGCCGCAGTGACAGGATTTGGCCAAGCCCATTCATGAGATGACCTCCCTGTCACCCGCATTTTAATTACTTGGAAAACAATGGGCAAGAGGCAGATATCTAGAAACTCCAATAAGTTGCATTCTACACCTCCTCAAATCTAGAGTTCCCCTTTCATCCACCCTGCAACAAGCTGAAGGAATGCAAAGGCAAACAAAGCTGATCCCACCTTCAAAATCGACAATTCAAAAGTCAAGTCAAAATTGGAAATTATTTGATTTTGATCTGATTTATTATTGTCACGCGTACTGGTATACAGTGAAAAACGTTGTTTCCTATGCGCTCGACAGGCAATAGAATAGAATACATAGGGGAGAAGGAAAGGAGAGGGTACAGAACGGTAGTCATGCGAGGTGATGCATTTTGGTACATTGAACCAGGGCAGAATTTACTCAGTTAAGGGTAGGGTGTTGGGGAGAGTTATAGAACAAAGATCTAAGCGTACGTGTTCATAACTCCTTGAAATTGGAGTCACAAGTGGGTAGAGTGGTGAAGAAAGCATTCGGCATGCTTGGTTTCATCGGTCAGAACATTGAATACAGGAATTGGGATGTCTTGTTGAAGTTGTGCAAGACATTGGTAAGGTCACACTTGGTGCAGTTCTGGTCACCCTATTACAGAAAGGATATTATTAAACTAAAAAAGTGCAGAAAAGGTTTACTAGGATGCTACAGGGACTTGATGGTTTGGGTTATAAGAACAAGCTGGATAGACTGAGACTTTTTTCTCTGGAGCATAGGAGGCTGAGGGGTGATCTTATAGAGCTGTATAAAATAATGAGGGGCACAGATCAGCTAAATCGTCAAAATCATTTCCCAAAATAGGGAAGTTTAAAACTAGAGGGCACAAGCTTAAGGTGGGGGGAGAGATACAAAATTGTCCAGAGGGGCAATTTTTTTACACGGAGAATGATGTCTCTGGAACAAGGTGCCAGAGATAATAGTAAAGGCGGGTACAACGTTGTCTTTTAAAAAGCATTTAAATAGTTACATGCATACAATGGGAATAGAGGGATATGGACCAAATGCAGGCAATTGGGATTAGCTTAAGGGTTTAAAAAAAAGGCAGCATAGACAAGTTGGGCCAAAAGGTCTGTATCCATGCTGTAAAAGTCTATGTCTCTATGAGTCTATAGCTAGAGTGCAGAGAACGATCAGCCTAACATTAACAGAAAATGTTGGAAAATCTCAATAGATCTGACAGTATATGTGGGGAGAGAGTAAAGCCAATGTTTTGAGTCTGGATAATCCTTCGTCAGAGCTGTGACAAAGGGTTATCCAGACTCAAAACATTTCTTTTCATCCTCAGAAAATGGGACTTACGAAGAATTCTAACCTGCTTTTGAACTTCAACCTCAAACTTTTTTTCTCAAAGTTTTTTGAGAAACTTAGTTTTTTGGATTATCTAATACAAAATACTCTATCGTACCCAGTGGAACATATTTTGGACATAAGGTAATATCTTCAGGGTAGATTTCTTCCCTCACTTCAAAAGAATCAGCAATGTCTTGTAGTTCCATTGTCATTTCAAAATCCACCTGTTCAACTTTTCCAGTCATTGTGGTATCCCCGGAAATCGGCAAGTCATCAAATAATTCACCCGTTCTTCTGCATGAGTGTGCGCTGTTTATTAGAACAAAGAACAACAAAGAGCAAAGAACAATACAGCACAGAATAGGCCCATTTGCCCTCCAAGCTCATCTAAACCAATCACTCATATCTCTCTATTCCCCTTTTATTCATATGTCTATCAAGATAAGTCTTGAATGTGGCTAACGTAACTGCCTCATCACTTGGCAGTGCAAACCAAGCCCTCACTGCCCTCTGTATAATAAACTTCCCCTGTACATCTCCATTGAACCTTTCCCCCCCTTATCTTGAACTTATGCCCCCTTGTAATTGTCATTTCTAGCCTGGGAAAAAGCTTCTGACTGTTCACCCTACCCATACCTCTCATAATTTTATAATACTTTGAGCTCTCTAAACTAAAATGACAAACTATCTTTTTGTTTAGCTTTGTCCTTTTGTCTCACCTTCATTTGTCTTCATTTTTAACTGCCAGTCTCATAGTGTCCCCTCGTATTGCTAAAGAAACCGATCTTGACCTTAGGTAGCTGATAAAAGTCTGACAGAGCAGGCACTTGCACAGTCAATCTCATATTTTCAGCAAGTTCTGGCTCTGCAAAATGGGATTCATCTTCTAACTGTAAAATTGTAATTTTGCTTATGGATTTCAAATAACACTCATTCCACCCCACCTCCAGCAACCCATTCCCATCTCACACCTCTCTCTACTAACCCAACCTCCTCACAGATTCTCCCTCAGCCCACATCCTCATGCTCCTCCCTATCCCCTCACAGTCTCCTTCCACCCCTCATTCCTTCACACTCTTCCCCATTCTCACCTTGCTTGCCTGAATGTCCTTCAGACAGCCTGCCTTGTCACTGCCGCCATGCCTTGCCTTCACTTCTGGCCTTATGCACCTGCTACTCACCTGGGAAGGGGGTGGGGGAGAGCGGGGTGTGCTTTGCTACCAGTGCAGATCTTGGCTTCCCAAACATTGTGTCCTCATCAACGGTACTCCTCCACCGTCTTATGGTCTTGTGCATGTGCACTTGCTGCCAACTGTTACTTATTTTCCTACTCTTTGGTTCTCATCCAATCAAAAAATCGCTATAGTGTAGAAGCAGACCATTCAGCCCATTGAGTCTGCACCAACTCTCTGACAGAGTATCTCATCCAGGCTCCCTTCCCTTCTGGAGTGTGGGAGGAAACTGCAGCACCTTTGCACCAAGTATAACACAACCAAGATTTTTTTAAATATAAATTTATCACTATAGTACTGCTTTTGGATTCTATTCCAGTAGAAACTAACCCCAGTACTTTATAGGCTTTATAGTTTTTATCAGTTAATGTTAATGATTAATGCATCTGAATTCGTATATTTCTCCTTAGCCTATTTAGTTTATTACCTTTGAAACAATAAGCTAGTCTTCCTGCCAAAGAGAATCTTCTCACACTTCCCTGCATTTAATTTCATTTGAATTTACAGGTTTCCTCTGAAGCCAATTGCATATTCCTGTATTTTGACACAACACGCCACGTTATTAGCTGTACCCTCCCAAATGGTATCATTGACAAATTTTTGTCCAAGTATTTGAATCCAAGTCATTTTTGTATGTGGTGTGCAGCAATGGCCCCAACATGAAACCCACACAGACATGGGGAGAACGTGCAAATTCCATATGAACAGTCACCCAAGTGGGGAAATGAACCCTGAGGCAGCAGTGCTAACCACTGTGCTATCGTGTCGACCCTAAATCAGACCTTGATTTTGCTCTGCATTTGCTGCTAATAAATTTAAAATAGTCAGCCTATCAGCAACAAATGCAGAGAGTAATCAGCATCTAATTGGATGTCCTGTGAATTATCTGGCTGTGTTGATGTGCATTTCAGCTCAGGTGACTCAGTACCAGGTCTGTCAGTACCACAGGGCGGCCGCTGGGGCTCT
This sequence comes from Sphyrna mokarran, assembly GCA_024679065.1. Taxonomy (NCBI): domain Eukaryota; kingdom Metazoa; phylum Chordata; class Chondrichthyes; order Carcharhiniformes; family Carcharhinidae; genus Sphyrna; species Sphyrna mokarran. The sequence continues at coordinate 22,839,572 of JAGIQG010000003.1, forward strand.
CCCAATGGTTGGGATTCTATTCCTAATGTTATGGTTCAGGTCAGAAACTCCAAAGTGCTTTTTGCAGCCCATCTGAATCTTAAATTTTGCCTCTTGAATTTAGCTAGGATATGTTTCACTTTAAATATGATTCAAATGACCAACTAGGGAGCTTTTATCAAACTATGGTATTTAAGAATATAGTTAACATGTATAGTAAGAAAATTGGCAAGAATTCTTATCAATTACAAACAAAAAACAAAACAACAAATATAACGTATAACCCTTATATACCCAATGTGTTCCGCTCAAAGCAATCCCATAGACAAAAGAACGTTTACACAGATTTAACACAGCAATGACTAATGCTCATGTATTTTGAGACCTTTGGATGATATTTGCAGTTCTCTGATAGACTCAGAACAGTTTGAAGTCAGAACAGCTTCCCAAGGCATCAGGGACTCTAGACAAACCATCAGCAGCTGTTCTTCCCTTCAGAAAGGCAAGACCTTGCTTTCAGATGCCCTGCAGAGGTGGACAGTGATAGCCTTTTTCCTAGGATGGAGAAAGCTAGCACGAGGGGACATAGCTTTAAATTAAGGGGTGATAGTTATAGGACGGATATCAGAGGTAGGTTCTTTACCCAGAGGGTGGTTAGGGAGTGGAATGCCCTGCCTGCGGCAGTTGTAGATGCGCCAAGTTTGGTGGCGTTTAAGAGGTTAGTTGATAAGTTTATGGAAGAGAAGGGAATGGTTTAGTTTGGAGGGTCATTGTTTTTTTCATAATTGGTCGGCGCAACATTGAAGGCCGAAGGGCCCGTTCTGCGCTGTAATGTTCTATGTTCTATGTTCTATGTTTTATGTTCTCTATGTTCTATGCAGAGTTTCCAAAGCCAAGAGAGAGAGTGAGAAACTTATCTTCAGCTTGATGCCCCTTCTAAAACTAAACCTCAAACCTGCAGCTCCAAACTGAAAATGAAAAACACTCCCATTCTCTGACTTGCCAACAATTTCATCTCCTAACAATACAGAGCCATAATCATCCCAGTAGAAATAAACAAACCTCATTTATGCAGCACCGAAAAGACTTTCATAGTCAGCCTGGCAACAATGAGAGAAACAAACTGAAAAAGTTTGCTTACAATTGCAGAGTACATGATGAAAAACACTTCTCAAAGGTACACTCATGTCACAAAAGGCACTGTGTGTTTCATCATAAATCCACCCCGAGGTGGGACTTTTGACTTACTGTATGTTGTGTAGAAATAGGCCATTCTAATGTGGTATTTATATTATTCCTCCCCTCTACATTTCCCTTGATTTGCTTCTCTTACACTCACATACCAAGTCTCACTTTAAATGGATTGATGCTATTTATTTTGACCACTCCATGTGGCAGCAAGTGCCACATTCTCACTACCCTGTGTAAATTAATTCCTTCTAAATTATTTATTTGACCTACAGGTAACTGTACTATATACAGTAAGTGTTTCCTTGTCATGGGCTCACCCACAAGTGAAAACGTTTTCTCCACATCTGCCTAATCTAAGCCCTGCATAATTTTAAAAGCTCTAAACATGTCTGCTTATAATTAGAGAAAAAAAAGTCTCCTGCCTGCTTAGACTTTGCTGATAATCACATTGTCTCAATTCTGGTAGAATACTTGTAGATCTTTTCTGCATTTTCTCCAATGTTTCAATGTCCCCTTTTCTAACATAAAGAGGCCAGAACTGCATACTTCACACCAAGTATAACATAACCAAGATTTTTTTTAATATAGATTTATCACTATAGTCCTGCTTTTGGATTCTATTCCTGTAGAAACTAACCCTAGTACTTTATATGCCTTATAATTTTTGCCAGTTAATGTTACTACTGTTAATGATTTACGCATCTGTACTCTTATATTTCTCCTTAGTGTATTTGGTTTATTACCTTTGAAACACTAAGCTAGTCCTCTGCCAAAGAGAATCTTCTCTCACTTTTCTGCGTTTAATTTCATTTGAATTTACAGGTCCCTTCTGAAGTCAGTTACGCCTTTCTGTATTTTGACACACTACTCCACATTATTAGTTGTACCCTCCCAATTAGTATCAACGATAAATTTTCATCCAAATATTTGAATCCAAATCATTTTTGTATGTGGTGAGCAGCAAATGTCCCAATGTGGATCCCAATGGGGCTAAGGCTTCTGCTGGGAAGTGAATAAATAGGTAGCAGAGTAGTAGAAGTTGAAGAAGACAAGTCTAGAGTGAAAAACTATGCTAGTTGAAAACTTATGTCTAGGGAGACCAACTCAGATTGGGCCTATTCTGCCTATGTCGCTAAAGATGTGCAGATCTCAGCCTTTTCAATCTCATGAATATCATAGCAGAAACCTGTGACTCTAAATAAACATCTTTGAATTGAGAAAGTCGGAAATGAAAGGCATATTCACAAAACCTCCAGCCTCCAACCATCTGGCTCCCTTTGCTCCTGACATTAGTTGTCCGACATGTCCCTCATCTTGGTATAGCACATTCCCATTCTGATTTGAAACCAAGCCGTTTTGTTGGTCCCCAATTGAATCCTGACTATCAGTCAAACAGCCTTTCATCCAATCCTTTTTGCTTATAAATCAGCAACAAAGAAGACAAAACAATCTTTAATGATCTTTCTCCTGAGAGGCTTATAGCAGTTTCCTGGAAATTAATCTTTAATTCCTGGCAACTCTGGGGAAGGAGGGGGAGGAGTGGAAGGGGGGGAGGGGGAGATAGGTGGTGTTAAAGTTCAGGTCAGAAACTCCAAAGTGTTTTATGAAACCCGCCTGAGTCATAACTTTTGCGTCTTGAATTTGGCTAGGATAAGCATAAAATGTTTCACTTCATGTCTGATTCAAATGACCCACTAGGCAGCTCTTATCAAACAAAGTTTATTTAAGAATGTAGTTAACATGTCTAATAAAAAAAACAAGGGCTTTTATCAATTACAAACAAGAAACAAACAATCATGGTAATGCTTAGCCCTTAATGAATTTTATAAGCAGTCCCAATCAAAACCAGACTTCCCAAAGACAAAAGACCGTTTTTACAGGTTTAACATAGCACAGAATAATGCTCATATGTTAGTGGAATCAAGGCCTTTAGTTGAATTCTGCATGCATATGCTCTTGAAACTCAGAGCATTTGAAGACAAGACAGCTTCCTAAAACATCAGAGAGATTCTGGTTCAGCTCCCAACAATAGCAGGTTTTCACCCTTCTGGAAAACAAGATCTTGTTTTCAGCTAACCAGCAGAATTTTCAAATTAACAGGGAGAGAGAGAAAACATTGATATCCTTTCTAAAACCCAACTCCCAAAACTGAAACTGAAAATGAAGTCCTGTCACCTGACATGCCCACAGTTTTTTCTTCCTCCCAACAATGACATCACCGAGAGCTGTGAGCATAACTTTTTTTAAATCTCTTAAAGGTACTCAAACATCACAATACACATTAGCCGGAATCTGAAAATAGGTTAAAAGCAAAAGCAAAATGCTGCAAATGCTGAAGATCTAGAAATAAAAACAGAAAATTCTGAAGAAATTCCGCTTATCTGGCAGAGAAATGGAGTTAATGTTTGGAGTCCAATATGAAGTAGGATAGACTGGTAGGCCTGCAACAGAAAGAGGTGGATGGAAACGGTGCAAATCTTGATAGAGCAAGAGGGAATTGGAATTCAGAAAATGCTGATCAGGCGGCAGCTATAAAGAGAGAAACAGGATAAAGATTTCAGATTGATGACATGGAAGAAGCTGGAGATACTGCAGTAATCAGGGTGAGGGAGTTTTGTTAGCTTTGTTGGCTGGATGGCTGATTTGTGATGTGGAGCGACTCCAACAGTGTGGGTTTGATTCCCGTAGCAACTGAGGTAATTTATGTTGGCCAACATTCTCAACCTTGCCTATGTCTGAGGTGTGGAGACCGTCGAGTTAATTCACCACCAGTCAGCTGTCTCTTAAAAAGGGAGAGCAACCTATGATTGTCTGGGACTGTGGCGACATTCCAGTTCAATCAGAAAGACTTGAAGTTGATCTTTTTAAAAAGGACAGAGAATCTTTGAAGCGTGAGGGAGAGAGTAATGACTGGTGTTATTGAAAGCCAATGAGAATTATGCATTAGAATGGTCATTGTGTGGCCAAGAACTTGGTTGGGAAGATTAAAGGAGCTGGCGCCAGGTCTCATAGAGGAAGTTGTTATTTTTTTAACTAGTGTCGCAAGTAGGCTTACGTTAACACTACAATAAAAATCCCCTAGTCTCCGCACTCCGGCACCAGTTTGGGTAAACTGAGGGAGAATTTAGCATGGTCAATGCACCTAACTAGCACATCTTTCAGACTGTAGGAGAAAACGAGAGCATCCGGAAGGAACACATGCAAAGTCAAGGTACTGGAAATGGGAGAAATGAAAACATTCTGGGATGGGAGTCTAGGGTTGGGCAGATCAACAGAGAAAGTCAGCAGAGGTACAAATCCTACTGCTTTTCATGAGAGATGAGAGGGGTAGGGGCATGATTGTGTTATTTCTTATGCAGTCGCTTGAAAACTCGTCTTTTAAACGATGACTATTACTGCACTTTCTTCTGTAAATCCTGTCTTCATCTGCAGCTGTTTACCTTTAATACCAGGGGTGCTTCAATTCCTCTCACCTTGAAATTAAACTACTTTTGTAACTAAGACCTGCCAATTCAATTTCCAGAGTTGACAGCAACTCAGATGGGCTTAATTGGAAAAACTATAATTAGCTTCTTCACTGCTGCTAGGGGAAAATTAAGGGAAAGAAAGAGGCCTTAGAGTTAAAAAGGAAATAAATATTTGATGGTTTCTGTGCAACCTGATAATAACCCAGTAATCTGGCAACAACAACTCAGTAACGTAGTGGAGTATTAACTGGTATAACTGCAAAATGATTACAACACGAAGACTGAGCAATAATCCAGGTATCTAAGAATCAGGTCCTTGCAATAGCAAAAAGTTATCTTAGAATCATAGAATCATTGAATCTCTGTATTGCAGAAGCAGGCCATTTGGCCCATCGAACCTGCACTGACTCTCTCTCAGAATATCCCACAGAGACTCCATTACCGTAATCCCACATTATTACCCTGCTAATCACCCCTAATTTACACATTTTGAGACATTAAGTGGCGATTTAACAAGGCCATTCCAACTAACCTGCACATCTTGAGACAATAGTTGTTAAACTTGGCCACAGCGGCATGCTAGCCTAATTAACAGCCTCATTACCTAGAGATCACAGCTGAGCAACCTATTGATGACATTTTGGTGATAACTAGTCATTTCCGAAATAGTTGCAATCAGGGCAATTCAGTCATTTGTTGGCTCGGGCAATAATTAAAAGCACATTGGTACAGTAGAATTCAATTTAGAGTGATTGATTTGGGCTAAATGCAATTAGGGGTGTTAAATGATACGATTGTAATGATAGTAGCAAGTAAAAATGATACTACAAAAATAAGTGTGCATTTAAGCGGACAAGCATTTCCTAATTCTGTAATTTTGTGATTTGTGCTTCAGTGCAAAAAGTTCTTAAGCATTCCACGGCTCCCTCAATTAAGAGCAAATAATTGAACACAAACCTGGGCCTTTCTAGTATTGCAAAGCCCAGTACGATATTACACCTCACATTTCCCTCAAAGGCATTTACCCTCAGCTCAGTGCCTGTCCTTGCTGAGGTGGTTAGAATTTCTATTTACGCCCCAACACCTCCCCTAACATTCTCTTGCAAAGCCTTGCAGTGTAGCAACGCATTCTGCTGCTTGTTTCAATAACTTTTTGAACTTGAACTCCACAGAACACATTTTATCCAAACTGTGGTTACTGGTTACAGAAGCAGCCAAGAGGAAATTTACATGTTTGCATCTATTAGCACGAGATGGGAAGAGGGAGGTAAAAACACACCCATTTTCTCTGGAAATTCGGTTTGATGCTGCTATGAAAGCAGATTGGATTACAATTTTTAATTAACTCTCATTGTATATTCTGACAACCTCCATGTGCTTAGAAGTCTTCTGCTGGGAATAACGGGAAAGTAATAAAGAGACATTTCATATTACTCAGGGATAGTGAATTAATTACTTCTATTAAACTCTCCAAGATAAAATTAAATTAGAAATCTGTAATCTGTAATGAGCAGGCATGAACTCTTCACTGATTATTCTTCAGCTAATAGTCTGCTGCTTCTTGTTCCGAGGAAAATCTGATATCTTTCCCCTTTGGTTTTGATATAGGTTCCTTCCCTTCACTTTTTCCCACCTGCTGAGCTCCTGTTGTTATTGCTGTGATTTCAATTCTGAAGGTTTAAGTTTTAATTCTCACCCTCCTTTCAGACTCCATTGCCTCACATTATTTCTTGATGGCAACTCCGATCAAGCTTTTTAATCAGTTGAGCCCCTGAGCAAGGGAGCTGCCACGCTGTGAGTACTTCATATTCTTTAACTCCAGCCTGATCTCCAACTCTTAACAAGTTCCAGCCCCTGCTGCAATCAGAATGTTTCTCTCTCCTTTTTAAGAGGTACGGTCTGACATCAAGGCTGGCTTCAAATGGTGCTCATCTCACACAAGCCTCCCGTGCTGAGATATGCAGCCAGTCACACAGCATGTTCAGCATTGGGCTGCATGCCATAATCATTATGGTGAGCAGGTAATGTGAAGTTGTCATGCTGCCTCCATCAATTTTGAATGGATACCAGCTAATTGTGCATTGTGATTCCCCCTGTGCACAATTTCAGGCACTATCCAATTTAACTCATATGTTTTTAGAACTGGTAGTATAATAGTACAGTAGTATGCCTACAGTGCAGAAGGAGACCATTCAGCCCATCGGATCTACACTGATCATAGCACAACCTTCAAGATTGAATAATATTTTCTCATGATCAACGTCAAGAAGTTTCAAGTATGGTACTAGACATTTCCTACCATATAAAATGTTAAGATGAACATTAAACATATTACTGTTTCTGGCTCTACAGATCTGTTAAAAAGATAACTAAAGAATTATCCCAAAAGGAGGCTGAGTGATGGAGTATTAATGTGAGAAAAAAACCTAAAAATGGACCATTCAGCCTCTAAAGTCTATTCCACCATTGAATGAGATCAAAGTTTATCAGCATCCTAACTCCATCCATCTCCCTTGGCTCCAGAACACTCTTGGTTAGCAAAAACTCTTCTATGAATTGAGCTAGCATTGATTGCATTTTGTAAGGGTGTGGATTCTACACTTCTACTAAACTTCTGTTCCTTTGGGTGCAGCACAGTGGTTAGCACTGCTGCCTCGCAGCACCAGGGATCTGGGTTCAATTCCCAGCCTGGGTCATTGTCAGTTTGGAGTTTGTACATTCTTCCCATTTCTCCGTGGCGTTCCATCAGGTGCTCCGGTTTCTTCCCATATTCCAAAGATGTGCAAGGTAAGTGGATTGGCCACGCTAAATTGACCCTTAATGTCAGGGGAACTAGCTAGGGTATACATGGAGTTAAGAGGATAACGCCTGAGTGGGATTGTGGTTGGTGCAGACATGATGGGCTCAATGGCCTACTTCTGCACTATAAGATTCTATGATCCTCCTCTTCCAAATAGACGGGCTTTGACTTTAGCATTATTTTCCCTTGTGGTTAGCACTGCTGCTTCACAGCTCCAGGGACCTGGATTAGATTCCCAGCTCAGATCACTGTCTGTGTGGAGACAGTGTGGAGTTTGCACATTCTCCTCGTATCTGCCTGGGTTTCCTCCGGGACCTCCAATTTCCTCTCACAGTCGAAAGTTAGGTTGATTGGCCATGTTAAAATTATTTCTTAGTGTTCTGAGATGTGTAGTTTAGACAAATTAGTGGGTAGATATATAGGGATATCAGGATAGGAAATGGGTGAGATTGTGGTCGGTGCAAACTCAAATGGGCCAAATGGCCTCTTCGTGCACTGTAGGATTTGTATGATTCTTTATGCTCCATGGAATTCAAGGCTGGTATGTGTAAGATCCATTTGAAATAGAAGCTTATAGGAGGCAGGGAAATGCTAAAAATAGAGAGAGAGCATCAGAAGGGAGCTGCTGACAACCACATTCTACCACAGCCACCATCCCAAATGTAGACTGCAGCCATTGCTGTCTCTTCTCCACGTCACATTGTGTTACTCCCACACAAAAAGGAAACAAAAAGAGGAAAAAAGCAGAAGACAGAGAAAAACACAATTAATAATTAGGGAGAGTGAATCAGAAGAGAAAGGGCTAGGTAGAGAACCAGCAACATGAAGACCACAAAGACATATGGAATAGAGAGTAAATGTTCCAAATTACTGCGTACAAATACATAACAGATGAATTAATAACCACTTCTTCTCATAGGTATGGCTTGTTCTCGAAATAAGACTTATGTCAGCATTTGCTCATTACCTAGGTTAGCATGTATATAAATGCTTTTCTTTCAGTCATGCATTTGGATTCTCTTCCCAACAATTCCCCAATTGATAAGAAATTTCTGTTGGGACATGAAGCTCGGCGGCGTACATTAACATGTTAAGCACAGGTGAGAACCTTGTGGATGGTTTAGGAATTGCATTGACAAAGACCTGCTTGCTGCTTATAAGAATTTATTTGCTTTTGGTCGCTACAAATGATTTTGGGGTATATATGGTTTTGTTACACAAAGCAATAGAGAAGTATCTCTTGTTTGTTGATTATGCTTGGTATGAAGAGACTTAAATGATAGGAATGCAGGAGGAGGAATGACAGTCTAGAAAATTAAAGGAGCAAACTTTCTGTTGCTTCTTGAACTTAAATGCTGAACTAGCTTCAGCATGTTGGTGAGATGGTGGCACATTCCACCACCGTACTATCTACCACAATGTCAGCAGATATGCAGGTTTATCTGTGCGGATTAGGATTTTGCTGCCCTTAAACCTACAGGAGGAAACCCAGGACATTTAAAACTCCACCTAATAAAAGAAATGTAACTGGAAATTAATTTACAAAATGGAGGAGTATGTTTCAGTCTTTTTGGCTTTGCTCAAATACAGAAATTTACCCTCAGTCTCATCAAAGAGAAAAAAAACTCATGCATCAACGAATCAATTGAGCACAAACTGAAACAATATAGACTAATCCAGGATATCCTGAATCACTGCAATTAGTGATTGATTAGGTAGTAACTGGTGTGGATGCTTCCTTTTTCCTGTGTTTCAGATTTTATTTTGTGCTAATTAATCTAGATTAACCTAGATGTGTACAAAGCATTGTATCTCAAACTTCCATTAAAAAGCATATGTAGGACATGTATTCATATTGTCACATTATAGCTTCTAATAATACATTATTTAATGGAACACACTGAATTCACTCAATACTTACAAAATAAAAGTTTGATTTAAATTATATTCTCAATCTGGGTTTTGAATTTGAGCTTTTCAAATTTCAATTTGTTTCATTTAATATATTCTGCTCAAATTATTTTTTGCTCCTTTTAATATCTTTCTACCTCTTCACTTGCATTGCAAAGTGCACTCGTTAAAATACCCCACAGATGGCTTTACTACAAGCCAGCACCAATGTTATTCCATTGACCATTAGAAGGAGCTTTCCATCCGCTCCCCCCATATGGTTCCGACAGCCCAGATGTGATCAAGAACTCACAATATGTTAGCATAATGACCAGATTTGCTACTAATTCTAACTTGATATTTCATCTTGATTTAGATTTCCACAGCAGCCTTTAATCGTTGTAGACTCCAGTGCAATCAAAATAGGAAATATGAAGTTATTGAGGATTTCAGAGCAAACTTCATTGGCTGTTTTCACTTGTGACTGCTGCTAAGGTGAGACACAAAGCCAGATGCAAAGCTATTGCCCATTTACTTCACTAGCATCATATTACATGGAGCTTCCTACATCAATTTCAAGCTGCCAACTCCTACCCATGTTTACAATCACAGAAACATTTGCTGAAGGATGTTAAAAGAAGGTAGATTTACAACTGAAATGCGCACCTCTGTTAATGTTTAACAAAATGTTTCTTCCCTTAAAGTGAAATAAGCCGTGAATAAAATGAATGTCAATTTATTTAATGTTGGCCATAACATTGCTAAATTAATTTGTAATTTTGTCTTAACTTCTGAACTGAGTGTGTATTGCATCAGAATCCGATAATATATTAATTACAGATCTGAATATTGCTTTGGAAACAGGACTTTCAGAAAATATATATTCCATGGAAGTCTGCCTGTAGATATTACACGTGGTGATTGCGTCTGAATAGCAGAGAATACCATGGTGATTTATAAACTGAAATTTAGAAGTCAACATGTGCATTTGAACCAATTAAATGTGACCTACCTCAACCTTACTGGCAGCAATTATAGCTGTAAGCACATGGGAGAGAAACTTTTGTTTCTTTCCATCATCAATACTCTTCTGGAATTTCAAGGCTTGAAATATAAAGTGAATATTTGTGCACTTGCTGGAATATGCCTTATTGCATGAAGACTGAAGAATTCAGAAATGATTGTATACAGTGAATATTGAATACAAATTACAAATCTGAACCAGATGGGCTACATGCACATTCCCATTGTGAAGGAAAACATTTACTTTTCTGCAAGCTAAAAGCATAGTTAATGCAATAGAACAATTAATTGCCTACTCTATGGGTTTTGATGGGACAAACCACTACCTATTCATTTCCATTACTAATAGATTCCCCACATAGAAACCCTACAGTGAAGAAGGAGGCCATTTGGCCCATTAAGCATGCATGAACAACAATCCCACCAAGCCCTATCCTCATAACCTCATGTATTTACCCTGCTAATCTCCTTAATGATAAGGTTCAATTTAGCATGGCCAATCAACTTAACCCGCACAGCTTTCAGACTGAGAGAGGAAACCGGAGCATTTGGAGGAAACCCACGCAGACATGGGGAGAACGTACAAACTCCACACAGACCTGAAGCCAGAATTGAACCAAGATCCCTGATGCTGTGAGGCAGCAGTGCTAACCACTCTGCCATTGTACCGCCATAGCTGTTGTCCCTTATAAAGACAAATTATGACCATCTTTCTGCTTTCTCCCAGTCCGTAGTTTTTTTTGGACTTTTTATTAGATTTTATGTTTGCTGATTTATTATGTTTGCTGTTTGCTCCTCAGATCTTGTCTGTTTAATTTCTCTGTTTATCCACATTTTATACCAACTCCTCCCCTTTCTCCTGTCTTTCCTCTGTTCCCATTGCAATTTATTTACATCTCTCAGTTTGAGCTGGAGATCAGGTGGACTCTCACTGGCCTTGAGGTCACAGGCCCCAAGAGATGGCACTGAGCAACGCATTGCATGCATGTGCAGAAAAGCTTGGGTCAATCATTAGGAGACAAGGGAATGTTGAAAGAGTACTGATTTCAAATTAGAACAGCAGACAAGACTAGGCTCAAGTGATGGAAAACCTATTTAAAAATCAAGTAAAGCAGCAATAGTAAAAATGATGGGAGAACGGGTGTCTTGCCAAAATGGAAGGGACATGATGCCCAAAAACTTCCTCGTAATATTTTGAGGAATGCAATTAGTTCCTTTTTTGTAGCTATGGGAATCCGTTCTTAAAGGGTAGTGCAGTGCACTGCAATGTGTTAACTTTTGATTGGCAGCTTTACAACAAATGTAAAATTTGAGTCACTTATTACACTTTGCACTTTATGTTTGTGTTAGATAATAAGAAGTCTGACAACACCAGGTTTAAGTCCAACCAATTTATTTGATAGTAAATTCACAAGCTTTCAAGGTTCCCCTCTTCGTCAGGTGAATGAAGAGTTCTGGTCTCAGTCAGTACATATAACAGCACAGACAGTTTATAATTACTGATTAGAATGTGAATCTTTACACCTAACCTGCTATTCAAGTCTTAAAGAGGCTAACAATGTGAGTGGAAGGAGCACTGAGCACAGGTTAAAGAGATGTATATTGTCTCCAGGCAGTACTCAAAAGCTTGTGAACTTACTATCAAATAAATTGGTTGGACTTAAACCTGGTGTTGTCAGACTTCTTGCTGTGTTTACCCCAGTCCAACACTGGCACCTTCACATCATATGTTAGATAGCCTCAGACTGACAAACATTTGAAGTATAAACTACTGCATCTGGCATGGCATCACTCGTGGTATGTGAAAATATATAAGCCTTTGCAGATTGGTTAATCCTTATAGAAATTGTCTGATTTTTGCTTCCCTTGAAATAACTGCTTTGGTGCCAGTTAAGAATCATCAGGGTATATAAATGTACTAATTGTCAATAGCTTTTCCAACTGTAATTTTAACATCGTGCTCATACTTCCCAACTGGCATGACATTGTCTTATTTTTGTTTGTCTGTAATCTGAATTTTCCACTCTCCACATACAGCCTGTCAGTTTCTGCAAAGTTATTTCAATTTTTTTCATATTCAGTCATGGAACATGGGACATGCTGGCTTGCCAGCATTTATTGCCCATCCCTAATTGCCCTTGAGTAGATGGTGGTGAGCTGCCTTCTTGAAACATTGCAGTTCACGTCGTGTGGACTGATGTACAATGCCATTAGGGATGGAATTCCAGAATTTTGACCCAGCAACTACAATGGGAACGGTGATCCAAATCAGGATGGTGAGTTGCTTGGAGAGGAACTTGCAGGTGGTGGTATTTCCATGTACCATGTTGCCCTTGTCCTTTTAGATGGAGTTGATTGTAGATTTTACCAAGAATCTTTGGTAAATTTCTGGAATGCATCTTGTAGATTGTATACACTGCTGCTACTGAGCATCAATGATGGAGGGAGTGGATGTTTGTTGATGTGGTGTTAATCAAGTGGTCTGCTTTGTCCAGGATGGAATCAAGCTTCTTGAGTGTTGTTGGAGCTGGAACCATCCAGGCAAGTGGGGAGTATTCCATTATTCTCCCACTTTGTGCCTTGTAGACAATGAATAGGCTTTGGGCAGTCAGGAAGTGAGTTAATTGCTGCAGAATTCCTCTGACGTTGTGACCATTGTGTGGCTATTAGGAAAATGTTGCTGTTAGGTCAATGTCATCAGCAATTGTCAGATTATCTGAAACCTTGTTACTTAAGGAAAATAATCCAATACCATATTTTTGTGAAGGATTCCTAATTGTTTGCGTGATAGATTAAATGTAATTACACAACAAGGTGTGTTCTTGTCTTTACCCAACTCTTGATCAAAGTCATTGAAGCAGACCCTAACCACTCTGACTGAACTGGGATTTGAACAAACATTTGCTGCATCACCAATGGTAAACTTGAAGTCATTCAAAATTTGACTGCATGTCTCACGCAGTTCTGCTCTCCTATTGCTTCTATCCTTGCTGACCTACATTGATTTACAGCTAAGCTAAATCAACATCTTGATTTTAAAGTTCTCATCCTTGTTTCCAAGGCTCTCCACTGTCTTGTCTTATCTCTGCAATCTTCTCTTTTGAGCTTCAAAAAGTTTAAATTCTGTTTTAGATATAGGCACCACATGCCATTTTGTTGTCTACATCAATTAATTTCTAACATCACTCATCATTGCTATGCCTCAAATCTTCATCTGTCTCTAGATTTGACTATTCCACAAATTTCCTGACCACCTCTGACCTTTAGCCTTCTGTAAAATAGAACACTTCCAAAACACTGTTGCTTTTATCCCACCTTGCACCAAGTCCCACTCATCCATCACCCTCTGTTCACTGACTGACATTGGCTGCCAGATAAGTAACACCTCAATTTTAGAATTCTCACCCTGGACTTCAGATCTCTCCATCCCTCTCCTAGGGCAATCTTTGTAACCTCCACCAAGTCTACAACACGTGAGCTGCAGTGTGCTCATTAAATAATGTTTTATTAGAGGCTATAATGTAACACTATGAGTACACATCTTACATATGCTTTTTAACAGAAGTGTGTGATACAATGCTTTAACTTCTTAATATATTTTTGTGTTAATCCATTAGATTAATTAGCACAAGTATGAGACCCTTATAGTCCCCAATTCTCATCAATCCGCAATTGGTGGCTGCATCTTCAGCTGCCCTGGCCCTAAGTTCTGGATTTCCTTCGCTAAACCTCTCAGCCTCTGTCTCCCATTAAGATTCTGCTTGGAACATAGCTCATTGTCCAGGATTTTGATCACTTGTCCTGCTAACTGGTTTAGCTTTGGTTGTCAGCAGTTGTTTCCAAGTGGGGTTCCAGGTTCCAACCTGCCAGGCTTCAGAATCAGGAAGGTACATTTTTAAGCACTCGTTCTGTTGAATGGTTTCTTTAACAACTGCCTCTTAGGCTGCATTTAACTGGTCTTCCAGGCAAAACAACTAAATTAATTGAGGGACAAATTAAAAGGGGTGCTGCATATAACCTAAGTTAAAATTTTCCATCATTGGAGTGGAACCAGGCCCAACCCAGAATTGTGAGAAATTGTGCAAGAAGATGTTGGGTACATGTCCCAACATCACCGTGCACTCGTATAATATTTCACTCGATGGGTACGTGCAGCAGTCAGGAGCATGCAGTTTAGCGGCCAATTGGGTCCATTAAGGAGTGAATTGAAAGCAATTTTATATGAGCCATCCACTTTTACGATTGGCTGATGAGGCAGTCAGCCAGATAGCCTTCAGGTTTTTGCTACAACCTCAATCCAGGGAGGGATGAAATGTCCAGGGTGGAATATAATTGGAAAAAGTGTTGGTGGACTGAGGCTTGTTGAGTTCTGCTGTCAGCCGCTTGAAGATGCTGCACAGATGCAGTTTGTTGCATTTTCTTCTCATTTAATTTGTACAGGTCCCTTCAGGGAGCTCATTAGAAGGGCCTACCTGCACTCTCAGTGCCTACCTTTTTATTGCCAACTCCACACACACACACACACACACACACACACCTCTCCCCATCCCCCTACCCCCCTCCCTCCAGCAGCACAGCGCCTTTCTTAGCACAGGTCTCATTAATTGGCCAGCCAGTGTGAAGTGGCATTCAGGGACTAAGAGAAATTGGAAGCACCTTTTTGCGTCTGCTTCCAGGCCCACTAATCATACATGCCTGACCAGGACAAAATTCAGGCCCTAATTTTCCTGCATGTGTCAGGGCAACCAACATTGCACAGTGGGCTTCAAAAAGTTTAAATTCTGTCTTAGACATAGGCACAACACTCCATTTCCTTCCCTACACCAAGTAAGTGGAGCACTTCTGCGCCCTCTCCTTTTTGTCACTTTTATGTGCTCTATGAACAGTAGGTTTTCTTTCTGTAATGCACAAGACACAGTACTTTTCACTGCATCCCCAATACATGTGATAATAATAAATCA
The DNA here is from genome assembly GCA_024679065.1 of Sphyrna mokarran. Taxonomy (NCBI): domain Eukaryota; kingdom Metazoa; phylum Chordata; class Chondrichthyes; order Carcharhiniformes; family Carcharhinidae; genus Sphyrna; species Sphyrna mokarran. The sequence goes on from JAGIQG010000003.1 coordinate 22,854,883, forward strand.
AACCAAATGAAAATCAAGTCAGAACAAACATGCACTTCCAATGTTGTAGGTTTAGGAGGCCAGTTAGATCCCAAAAACAGGTGCTATGTGGTTGAAATTCAACCGCATAATTCTCAATTGTTGAACTGAATTAACCACAATCCAAGCAGTCATCATTTCACTGATGATAAGTTGTTTGAGACAGTGAATAAAAGCAGCATTCTCTCACATGCAGCTCACTTAGAAAAAGGAAACAATTTGTATCACTTGAAACTGTTTTGTGTGCTAACTCTCTACATTCACAGTTGCACAAAAGGTAAAAGATAGCTATTTATGCTTTGTTGCTATTATTTGATTTATTAGTTCTACATTTAGTTGTCACTTCCAATGTAATAGAATTTAAAAGAATTCTATTTTGGGGGTGGAATAAGCAATGATTACCAAAAGTGTAACAGACTGTTTCCTGGCTGGTTTCCCATATTTTACCCTTAGTAAACCTGAGGTCTTCCAAAACTTGGCTGCAGATGTCTTAATTCACATAGACTCATTCTCCTCTCGCCTCTATCCTTGCTGACCTACATTGGTTCGCAGTCAAACAACATCTTGATTTTAAAACTCTCATTCTTGTTTTCAAGGCTCTATCTCTATAATCTTCTCTATTCCCGTAGTCCTATTTGTGTTTCTCAAATTCTGGCCTGATTTTAACCCAATATTAATCATAAAACCATAAGAAATAGAAACTTTAGTAAGCACCAGACACTATTTTCTTGCATACACCAAGAAGGTGAAGTACTTCCGAATCCTAACAAAATGTACAGCAACACATATATCCGAATGAGGAAGAAAGATTCTAGGATGGGGATAAATTAACCATGGTTATCCAAGGAAGTTAAACCAAAAGAAAAAAACATAAAACATAGCAAAGATTGGTGGCAAACCAGAGGATTGGGAAAGTTTTAAAAACCAACAAAAGATGACCAAAAAAAATAATAAAGAGGGAGGAGATAAACTTTGAGGGCAATTTGGCAAGTAATTTAAAAATAAACAGATCTGCTTTAAATATGAAGAAAGAGAGAAACCAAATTGAACATAGGACCCCTGAGAGAATGAGGCTAGGGAAATAATAATGGAGAACCAGGAAATGGCAGAGGAATTAAATAAATGCTTTGCATCAATCTTCACAGTAGGAGACACTAATGGCATTCCAAAAATACTAAATAATCAAGGGACAAAAAGGAGGAAAAAATAAAAACAATAACTATTACTGGAGAACTAGTACTAGGGAAACTATTGAGGCCAAAGATCAATAGGTTCACTGGATCTGATGTGTTGCATGTTTAGATATCAAAGGAAGTATCTACAGAGATAATGGATGATGGAATAGTAATCTTACAGGAATCCTTAAATTCTGGAAAGATCCTAGAGGATTGGAAAACTGCCAATATAACATTCTTATTCGACAAGGGAAGCTGACGAAAAACAGATAACTATAGGCCAGTTTGCATAATGTCTGTCATTGGGAAAATGTTAGCATCCATTATAATGCATGGAATAGCAGAACATTTAGAAATGCGTATTATAATCAAGCAGAGACTATGTAGCTTCATGAAAGCAAAATCATGCCTGACCAATTTATTAGAATGCTTTGAAGTGGTAACGAGTAGGATAACTAAAGGGGAAACCACTAGATGTAATACACTTGAATTTCCAAAACATTCGATAAGGTACCGCAGAAAGGATACTTAATAAGCTAGGAGCTCATATGTTAGATTGGATAGAGGATTGGCCAACTGATTGAAGATAGAGATTTGGGATAAGAGGGGCATTTCCAGGATGTTTCTATGTAATAGGGTAGATAAATGAAATGTTGGCCTTTAATTCAAAGAGAATGGAATATAAAAATATGGAAGCCTTCTTAAAAGTATACAAGGCACAAATTCGACCATACCTGGAATACTGCGAACAGTTTTCATTACTTTATCTAAGGAAAAATATATTGGCACTGGAAGAAGTCTAGAAAAGGTTCGCCAGATTGATCCCAGGAATGGACAGATTTTTTATGAGAATAGGTTGAGTAGGTTGGGCATGTACTCATTGGAGTTTAGAAGATTGTAAAGCAACCTTATTGAGATATATAGGAATCTCAGGGTACTTGACAGGGTAGATGCTGAGAGGTTACTCCCCTTGTGAGATTATGAAGGGTATAATCTCAGAGTGAGGAGTCACCCATTTATGAGAGAGATGAGGAGGAATTTCCTCTCTCAGAGAGTAGTGAATCTTTAGAATTCTTTATCACAGCGGTTGTAGAAGTTGGACCATTAACTTTGTTCAAGGATGTGAGAGATAGTAAGGGTATCAAGGGTTATGGGTTAAGGCGGGAAGTGGAGTTGTGGATTATCAATGATCTCATTGAGTAGCAGAACAGACGTGAGGGGCCGAATAACCTACTCATGATTTGGAGTCTTTTATCTCTGTAAATAGTTTTGCTCATTCAGTAAATGGTGATTGTTGTATCACTGTCTCCGCAACCTTCCTTAACCAGTTAAAATTAAAACACAACCTTAGACTTCCCAAACAAGAGAAACAGCTTCTCAGCATCGAACCTTCTAAGAATTCTATACATTTCATTAAGATCATCTTTCAACCTTAAAAATCAACAACTGACCAACAGGGGCACTGAGGCCAATTAGAGTATCCCTGTTCGTGAGATCAACTAGCTCATCACAGATGAGGAATTGATTTTAGGATCTTATGGCCTGTATGATTTAATACTATATCGACATGTTCCTCTTCCTCACAATCCTTTGGGGAAGTTATTATATATATATATCTCCTTTAATCAATCATATGTATGTCCCATATACTTACGTACTTGTCTGGTGGATGAAGTGATTTATAATGTATCACTTACTGCACTTTAAGAATGAAGAAATTTAATTCCACAAAAATATTGAGAACAGTAGCATACTGGAAATGTTACTGCAAGATGAGACAGAGAGGTAGGCAAATTCTCTGGAGACGTGAGTTCAAATCCCACCTCAGCAGCTGGGGGGAATTTGAGTTTGATTCATTAAATAGACAAAGAGCTCACCTCGGTAACCGCGACCATGAAATTGTCGTAAAAGCTATTCTGTTTCACTAATGTCTAGGGAAGGAAATCTACTGTCCTTAACAGGTCTGGTCTACATGTGATTTCAGACCCACAGCAATGTAATTGATTCTTAAGCACCCCCCTCATGTAGCCAGTCAATTGTATCAAACAATTAAGGAAAATTCAAATAAGAATGAAAACATTGACCTGGGCATAAAACAAAGGTGCACACAACCAGCTAATACTGCAATCCTCTTTCAGGCAGTATATTAGCATAGTGGTTATACTCACAACGCCAGTGATCCGGATTCAATTCCGGCCTTGGCTGGCTGTCCACGTGGAGTTTTCCTCATGTCTGCGTGGGTTCCCTCCGGGTACTCCTGTTTCCTCCCACCTTCCAAATATATGCGGATTAGGTTGATTGGCCATGCTAAATTATTCCTTAGTGTCAAGGGTATTAGCAGGGTAAATACATACGTTTACGCGGTAGAGCCTGGGCAGGATTGTTATCAGTGCAGGTTTGATGGGCTGAATGGCCTCCTTCAGCACTGTAGGGGAGGCAATGGTCTTGTCATATTATCGCTAGACTATTAATCCAGAACCTCAGCTAATGTTCTGGATACCTGGGTTCAAATCTCACACATATAGTCAGCAACGTACACGTCCCACGAATGAGTTTAAAAAAAAGAAATTTGCTAAAATTGAAATATGGCTATGTCTGTCCCACAGACATAGCCATAGCCACAGAATCATACTTTTTGAACAATGTCCCTGTCTTATCTGTTATCATCCATGAGACATTCTGTCCCACTTGCATGACAAACCAATAAAGGGCAGCGGTACAGTGGTATACTTCAGGAAGAAATGGCTCTGAGAATCTTCAACATCAACTCTAGACCCCATGAAGTCTTAGGGCATTGCGTCGAGCATTGGCAGGGAAATCTCCTGATAATAACCCTCTGCCAACCTGGCTTACTGTTGAATCAGTACACGTCCAATTTGAACATCACTTAGAAGGCACCCTGAATGTAGCATCTAAAGTAGTCTGAGTGAGGAACCCATCACCAAGAGTAACTTGGTAGAACAACTATTGGCTGAGCTAACCAAGTCCTGAAGAATGTATCTGCAGACGAGGTCTGCGGAAGGTGGTGAGAGAACCAACACAAGGGAAAACTTACTTGATTTTGCTACTTTGCCAACCTGTCTTTTGTTGTTACACCTGTCCAACACGACAGTCCTTGTAGAGATGAAGTCTCATTTCACTGTGTGGACATGTTCCATCACGTTGTGTAGTAGTACTGCCATGCGGCAACAGACTGTGTTCTGATCCAATAGATCAATATTGAACAGTAATAAAGCACCAAGGGCCATCACTAGCAGCAGTGGAGTTTTTGACCACCATCAGTAATATCGTAGCCTCGCAAATCTCTCACACTATCATTACCCTCAATGAGGATAGCAGGAGAGCATGCCAGAAGTAATAAAAATAAGCTGCCAATCTGGTGGAGCTACAACTCGGGAATACCCATTTGCCAAACTGTGGCGTTAGCATGCTATATTCAGCTAATTGATCAAAAACCTATAAATCAGATAAAAGTTCGGCACTTCTGCAACTTCCAGTTGTGAATAGTGGTGGACAATTGAATAACTAACAGGAAGATGAGGCTCCATGAACTTCATCCTCCTCAATGATAGAACCCAGCACAAGCGTGCAAAGCAGGGCCAGTGCAACCACTGGGTAAACATGCAGTCACATAGTGCAGCAAAATTAGGGATGTAACAGAAACCAGCATTGATATCATGGCAAAAAACTGAACTAAAACTACATACAGCATTCCAATGATATGAGCTTCTTTCCATCAGTGCACAGGGCATTATTTCATTGTAAAGCTCTTTGCAGTTTAAGTTCTAAGATTTTCTGAAGGAGCCAGCGACTTTTGCCTCTTTGCAAGGCTAAATAATTTGCAGGCATTTTCAACCAGAAGTGCCAAGTGGGTGATCCATCCCAGCCGCCTCTTCCTCAGATCATCAGTGTCACAGAAACCAGTCTTCAGCCAATTCAATTCATTCTACGTGATATCAAGAAACAGCGGAAGGCACTGGATAGTGTAAAGGCTATGGGCCTTGACAACATCTGGGCTAAAGTGCTGAACACTTGTGCTCCCTCCAATGCTAGCTGTGTCAAACTGTCCCAGTGCAACTTTCACAATGGCATCTCCCCAACAATATGAAAAATTGTCCAGATATGGCTTGTCCATGAGAAGCAGGACAGATCTAATCCAGCCAATTACTGCCCCAGCAGTCTGCATTGCATGTTTGTTATCCACTCCAAATTGTGCTTGAGCCACCTACTTGAACCATTCCAGATCATATGGTCTAGGTACATCCACAGTTGCTGTTTATAATGAAGTTCCAGGATTTTGATCCAGCAACAGTGAAAGAACCAAGTCAGGGTGTGGCTTGGAGAGGAATAGCAGGTGGTGGTGTTCCCGTGTATCTGCTGCCCTTGTCCTTCTAGACATTAGAGGTTATGGTATGGAAGGGGCCTTTGATGAGTTGCTGCATTGCATTTTGTAGACACATCGCTGCCACTATAGATGTTTAAGGTGATCAATGGGGTGCTAATCAAGTGGGTTGCTTTGTCCTGGATAGTTTGATCTGATTTGATTTGATTTAGTTTATTATTGTCACATGTACCAAGATATGGTGTAAAATATTGTTTGCCATCCAAATCATACCACACATATCTCACACAGAGCCACCAGACTCTGGCGTCATCTTGAAACATGGATATGGTCAATCCACTGTGAGATCAGCAACATTCTCACTCCACTGCCTGTGCTGTGGGGACCAGCTGGAAGCACTCCAGGGCCCTGCGCCAAGGCCAGGACCCACAGATCAATGGAACATAATCAAAGTCCCAAAATGAACCAAAAAAAATAAAGACAGTGATTTGCACAAGAGTCTTCACTTTTCAACCACTAACACCTGAAAACCTTCCCCACGTGTGCATGTGTGTTGCTTCAAGTTCCAACCTGTCGCTTTTCCACCCGTGCTTTGATTTTGATAGGGTGAGTGTGTCTGGTTATTACACCAAATAAGGTTTAATTTTAATCTCTAATGGATAGAGAGGGAGCAAGTGAATTATAAACTGCGATAATTTTGCATTCAAATAGTTCTGATGGTGTAACTGAGGGCTGGATGTTGTTGAGCTTCTTGAGTGTTGACGGAGCAACAGCCATCAAGGCAAGTGGAGAGTATTCCATCATGCTCCTGACTTGTGACTTGCTAACAATGGACAGGATTTGGGGAGTCAGGAGGTGAGTTACTCATTGCAGAATGTCCAGCTTCTGACATGCTCCAGTTCTTATAAATCACAGTTAAATGTATTAGAATCATAACATAAAAAATAAGGAATAGGTGCAGGAGAATGCCTTGAACTTGCTCTGCCATTCAATAAGATCATGGTTGATTTGTTTTTAATCTCAAGTCTGCTTTCTTTTCTCCATAATCCTTGATTCTCATGTTAATCAAAAATCTATCTGTTCCAGCCTCGAAGATATTCAATAACTTTGAATTCACAGCTCTTTTACTAAAGCATTCTAAAGATTCTCAAGAAGAAATTCCTGCTCATTAAGCTAAAAACATGACCCCTTATTCTGAAATAGTGCTGCCTCATTCCAAATTCCCCACCGGGAGAAACATTGTCTCAGTATCTACCTGTTTCAGTAAGGTCCCCCCTCATTCTTTGAAACTCCAGTGGGCAGTGAGCCAACCTGCTCAACCTTGTCTCCTAGGGAACCCCTTCATTCCAACAATCAACCTCAGGAACCTTCTGTGAACTGCTTTTAATAAAGTACAGCCCTCTTTAAATAATGAACGAGAAAAGCTAGCCTGAGCCATACAGAGTAAATCAGAGGTTATTGAACCAAAGAGCGTTGAAATATGATCTTCAAGCACAAGAATAAGCAGAAACATCTTCATTTTAGACAGATCACATTTCAATGTATGGAGCTGATCAATACAACAAATCTGGAGTCTAAAATCTAATGTTATGGACTGGGTTTAATGGAAACGATGATGTTCTCACCTGCCAGCTGGAAAGTCAGCAACACCCCTGCGACATCTCTTTTCAGAAAGGCTGTTCAAATTAGGTGCCACTCAGGGGCTGTTTACTTTGTTTTATTAGCGTCACAAGTAGGCTTACATTAACATTACAATGAAGTTACTTTGAAAATCCCTTGTTGCCACACTCTGGTACCTGTTCGGGTACACTGAGGGAGAATTTAGCATGGTCAATGCAACCAACCAGCCCATCTTTCAGACTGTGGGAGGAAACCAGAATACCCAGAGGAAACCCAGGCACATACAGGGAGAACATGCAAAATCCACACAGACAGTGACCCAAGCTGGGAATCGAACCCAAGTGCCTGGCACTTTGAGGCAGCAGTGCTAACTCTGTGCCACTGTGCTGCCCACAGATTGGGAGGGTGGAAGTGGTTTGATATCCCTCATCAGTAACCCTTGTCCTTCCTGATGCCAGTTCTTTCATCAGGTATTGAGTGCCTTTGAATGAGGAACCTCCCATGCAAACAACCCAGCAAGAATTGCCCATCTGCCACTGGGTTAAAATCAGTGGGATGAAAATAAGCATTAGTTGCCACCTAAAGATGAGAGAGCGGTTACCTTTCCACCCTATTAATGACACTCCAGTCACCAAACTCGCCATGAGGGATGACATTAAATTCTGCCATTAATGTGCAAAAATAGGCCGCTGTATAATGTCATGCATTTTCACTAGAAGGAATTTGTTATAATACTGATAACATTATCCTTACTTTCACTTTCATTTGATATAGATTGATGTCAACTTCAAAATCTCCTTTTAAAGAGAAAACTTCATCATCAAGTCCCCTTTCAGCTGTTGGATTGTTGAAATCACAGTAGATCTCCAAGCCAACTGGCTTATGTAAAGATCTCACAGCAACAGTGTTAGACCATCTGTTACAGTAAATCTTGGGATTAACCCCAACTGCACAAGTATATTTTTTGAAAGGGTTTGAACAAGATAAGATGTATGCAATATATGTAAAATATATTAATGATGATTCACAGAGCAGAATATCTTCAGAAATACATTTTTTGTGTGAAAATCACAATGTGTGGTATTGTAGATTTTAAGTTTTATTATGCATCAGCCAAATTATGCACCCCAATTATCTTTCGCTTTTAAAACAGTGTTTTGAGCAATCTGATTAAATATATTTTTGGATGATGTTTCTTCGTCTGTAATCTCCATCAGCCCTGCAACACTTTGAAGTCTTGCTGACCTCTAATTCTAGTCTCTTTTGCATCCACATATTTAATCATTGGTGACCGTGCCTTTAGCTGCATTAGCCATAAGTTTAGGAATTTCCTCTCTAAACGTCTTCATCTATGTATATCTCCCTCCTCACTTAAGGATGATTTGACAAATCCTTGACTAAGCCATTTGCTCTAATATCTCCTTTAGTGGCTATAATAAGTCCTTGGAGGCAAAAGTCCCTTCACCAAAATCCTTTTATTTACAAGTCTGACAGCAGCATACAGAGTGAGTTCAGTTAGCAGTCTACACTGGGAGTCCCAGAGGAACTGACATTACTGGTTAAGTACAAAGCAAGAGACTCCCTTATTTGCCCATCAATTCGGCCCTTAATCAGGAAGTTCATATTCTAACAGGCTCACTTCAATTGCCTGATTAAAGTCATTACAGTAGCTCAGTGTAGAATGTGATTTTTATGTTGCTTCCATGAAGCACTTTGGGATATTTTCGAACAAAAAGCAAAGTACAGCACAGGAAAAGGCCCTTCGGCCCTCCAAGCCCATGCCAATCATGATGCCCCAACTAAACTAATAAAAACCTCCTGCCTTGACTGGGTCCTTCCCTATTCCTTTGCTATTTATGTACCCATCCAGATGCCTCTTAAATATTGCTTACATGCCTGCTTCCACCAGCTCCTCTGACAGTGCATTCCAGGCACACTCTGCATGAAAAACTTGCCTCATACATCTCCCTTAAACTTTCCCCCTCTCATCTTGAACCTGTGCCCCTTTGTGATTGACACTTGTAGCCTGGAGAAAAGTCTCTGACTGTCCACCCTGTCTATGCCTCTTATAATTTTGTACATCTCTATCATGTCTTTCCTCAGGCTCCATATTTAAAGTGAAAACTATGCTAGTGTATTCAACCTCTCTTCTCAGCCAGTGCCTTCGAGACCAGGCACCATGATGGTAAGCCTTCTTTACACTCTATCAATAGCTTCCGCATCCTTCTGATAGTGTGGTGACCAGAACTGCATGCAATACTCCAAATGCAGCCTAACCAAGCTTCAAGTTGATTTGTCAACCCTTGTGTTCAGTGCCCCAGTTGATGAAAATATTGCTATACATCTTCGTTATCACCTTAGCCACTTCTGATGCCACTTTCAGGAAACTGTGGACTTGCAGGCTCAGATCCATCTGTGTATTAATGTTCCTAATGTTCCTGTTTTTCTATGTTAAAGTCACTATATAAATGAACATCATTGTTGTTGGACTAAAACCCATCTGACTTTTTCTTCTGTGATGTCTTGTAATTTTATTTAATCTTAGAATGAAAATGCCTACATTGACAATTTATGTTCCTTCTTCACCTTGTCCACAATGACAAGCTGCCAACCTGAAGGAACATTTCATCGCCAATCTCACATTTAGAGCTGAATTGTAAAGGGGCAATTTTTCTTCAGGTCAGTAAGTGTGTCTACAGCTGGGTTCACTATTCAACTGGTCCTTCAAATTGTAACAGTGTAACATGGTACATATCAGAAGCGAAGACCTTGACCAGTATCAATTATTTTACTGTGTGTAGTGTTATTTGATGGTCTGATATGACCTGAATTCAAAGCTATTTTAAAATTGCAGAATATTTGAGCTATTGTTTATCTGTCCTTTTTGCATTCATCAAAGTGTGGAATTTCAGTATTGGAGAACTGGAACACTTATCCACATTGCATCAGTGTCAGCAGAGACCATGAATGAGTCACTTACATTTTATATAAGACAGACCTTACAAAGGTCTGTTGATCTTGGGTGGGATTTCTTGACTTTGGGATGAGTGCAGCCAGAAACTCCCGTCCATATAGTCATGGGAGAAGTTTTACTGTCCTACCCGCCATGGGAATTGCAGCGGACGGGGTGGGAGTGGGCAGAATTTTCCGATTCAGATTGAGTCATACAGTGCCAAAAAGGCCCTTTGGCCCATCTAACAACATCTACCACAAAAAGCACATTAATCCCATATTCCTGCACTTGTTCCATATCCTTCAAAATCACGATATTTTAAAGCGCTCATCCAAATATTTTTTAAAATCAGCCTTGACTAACTTCCCAGGTAGTGCTTTGGAGATTCCAGACAAGCATTCAGTACTGATGAAGGAGTTGACAAACGATTCACAGAGATTGAATGTTGAGTCCTGCTATAAGAGAGATTCCTGAATGCAAGAGGAAGCTAGCAGAGAGGGATTGAATATTATTTTGATATCATTTTTCTGCATATACTTTGTCAGCAACTGCAGAACTTTCAGACGAAACAATGAGAACACTGACCTCCAGTCATGCCCTTGAGATTGCTGCTATGTAATTTATTCCTAGGCAGCTTTACCCTGAATAATTTTACACTGAATTTACTTCAGTCAGAAACTTCTCTTGCCCTATTTTATGAATTGCTTGTTCATCTCTTTGTGTGAGTAAGGTAGTTGTTTGTTTGTCTAGATTATTATCAGTCCTCCTTCAGAAGGAAGCAACACACACTGAGCACCACATATTCTCTTTTCCCTTCCCCCAGACAGTGGGTTGGCTAAGATTACCAGCTCACACTTTCACAAGTGATGCTGGAGAAGTTATGCCTTTCCATTTCATGAACTCCTGGGGAAAACATTTTAACATTCTTCATTCTTTTGCTGCTGCACACAGTCTCTTAATTGATCCATTTACAATAAATGGCACATTTTTATCCCGTGACAGCAACACATTCTGATTACCAGATCCCTGTTTAAATTGTTGAATTTTCAACATAATTGTGTCTTTAGAAATAGTTTAATGTAATTTTAATCTGGTCTCAAAATATTAAATTCATCATTAAATTTATGGATTCCCAGTTTGGATCACTGTCCATTAGAAGTTTGCAATTCTCCCTGTGTCTGATGAGTTCCCTCTGGGTGCTCCCGTTTCCTTCCACATTCCAAAGATGTGCTGGTTAGATGAACTGACCATGCCAAAATTCCTCTTACTGTAAGGGGGGACTAGCTCAGATAAATGCATGGGATTATGGAGATAGGACCTGGGTGGGATGATGGTCAGTGCAGACTCAATGGGCCCAATGGCCTCGTTCTGCGCTGTTGGATTCTATGATTCTGTGAATTTAATTTTTTTGACAGCTTGCTTTTAAAAATATATCTGTCCAGTTAGTCTTCTGCAAAACACACTGAGCTTAATCTGAAACTTATTATGATCCCAGTCAATGTGATGACTGTTTGGAAAGATCCTGGAATGGAATGCTGGCTCAAAAGACAAAGTTTTGTTTCTTTTTTCTAAGAGTCACAAGACTGCTAAGTTGTTTTAACTAGAAAAAAATCTATTGAACATGACAAATTGATTATATAATACTCCTTCACTCCCCCTTTATCTTAACAAATGCACACAGATGTTAATCTTAACATGGATGACAAAGTATATCTTAAACTACAATGGTCTCAGTAACACTACCTTCTTTTAAACACATAAGATGGATGTGGTCAAATACACTCCCCACCCTGAACCCCAAGTGAATATTTGCAGATATACTCCAGATGATTGTCACATGAAAGTTTCTAAACTCCAGTCACAACAAAACATGCTTCACTCACAACAATGCGTTTACTATGCTTTCTGTAGTGGGTAAATTGTTGTGTGCCTCAGGGGTCAGTGCTGGATCCACTGTTTTTTATCATTTATATTAATGATTTGGATGAGTGTAGGAGAATATATGGTTAATAACACTAAGATTGGTGGCATAGTGGACAGTGAAGAAAGTTATCTCCAATTGCAACAGGATCTTGATCAATTGGGCCAATTGGCTGAAGAATAGCAGATGGGGTTTAATTTAGACAAATCGGAAGTGATGCATTTTGATAGATTGATCCAGGGCAGAACTTACTCAGTTAATGTAGGGCACTGGGGAGAATTACAGAACAAAGAGATCTAGGGGTAGGCGTTCATAGCTCCTTGACAGTGAAGTCATAGGTGGGCAGAGTGGCAAAGAAGGTATTTGGCATTTGGCTTGGTTTCATCGGTCAGAACATTGAATACAGGAGTTGGGATGTCTTGCCGAAGTTTTACAAGACATTGGTAAGGCCACACTTGGTATACTGTATGCAATTTAGGTCACCCTATTATAGAAGGGATATTATTAAACTAGAAAAAGTGCAGAAAAGATTTACTAGGATGCAACCAGGCCTTGATGGATTGAGTTACAAAGGGAGATTGGATAGATTGGGACTTTTTTCTCCAGAGCATAGGAGGCTGAGAGGTGATCTTATCGAGATCTACAAAATAATGAGCGGCATAGATCAGATAGATACTCATTATCTTTCCCCAAAGATGGGGAGTCTAAAACTAGAGGGCATAGGTTTAAGGTGAGAGAGGAGAGATAAAAAGTGTCCAGAAGGGCAATGTTTTCACACTGTGGGTGGTAAGTGTCTGGAACAAGCTGCCAGAGGAAGTTGTAGAAGTGGATATAATGTTTTTTTTTAAAAAAATTAGTTCTATGAGTAAGAAAGATATAGAAGGATATGGCCCAAATACAGGCAATTGAGATTCATCTACAGGTCGCGATTTTAAAAAAAAAGGGCAGCATGGACAAGTTGGGCTGAAGGGCCTATTTCAATGCTGTAAACTTCTGTGATTAGCAGTTTACATTCCAAAATCTAGTCCAGCTTTTCCAAATAACATTATTAAACAAAGCTTCCACTCCATCTTTAACAGTGCATACAACCCAGGATTTATACCATTAGGATTTTCTTGTCTTGACTGCTCTACAAACTGTTCACAATTGTTTTAACTCTCAATTCTCTGGCTCCATAGCATCAAGCACTTGATTTATCTCTGGAATCTGCTTTCTTACCTTAAATCTGGGGTTACTGCAATTATATCTTTAACTCAGAACTCATTGCTCACTCTTCCTTGAATGCTTCTGAAAAATACCCGAACTTAACTTTGCTTAATTTCAGTCATCTTTGACACTTTTTCTGTCCCAAATTCCTGGTTATCTGAATGCTATCATGCTTTTTAGGAATCCTGCATCCTTTTATAACTCCATTGTCCAGCTCAGCTTCTCCTGGCATAGTTGAGAGATGTTCACTCCCCAATGTCCTGTCCCCAACTGATTTGATTGAATGTGATTTTGTTTGTTATTGTCACATGTATTAACATATAGAAAAAGATGGTTTCTTGCATGCTATACAGACAAAGCATACTGTTCATACAGAAGGAAAGGAGACAGTGCAGAATATAGTGTTACAGTCATAGCTACATTTTAGAGAAAGATTAACTTAATGCAAGGTATTAACGCAAAGTTTATTCAAAAGTCTGACAGCAGCAGGGAAGAAGTTGTTCTTGAGTTGGGTGGTATGTGACCTCAGACTTTGTATCTTGTTCCCAAAGGGAGAAGTTGGGAGAGATGCGTGGGGCCCTTAATTATGCTAGCTGCTTTGCTGAGGCAGCGAGAAATGTAGACAGAATCAATGTATGGGAGGCTGGTTTGCATGATGGATTAGGAAACATTCACAGCCTTTTGTAGTTTCTTGCAGTCTTGGGCAAAGCAGGAGCCATACCAAGCTGTGATACAACCAGAAAGAATGCTTTCTATCTTGCATCTATAAAAGTTGGTGAGAGTCATATCTGACATGCCAAATTTCCTTAATCTTCTGAGAAAATAGAGGCATGTGGGGACGAGGACAGGTTGTTGGTGACCCAGATATCTAAAAATTTGAAGCTTTTGACCCTTTCTACTTTGTACCCATTGATGAAGACAGAGGCATGTTCTCCTTTATGCTTTCTGAAGTCAATGTCAATCTCCTTTGTTTTGTTGACATTGAGGGAGAGATTATTATTGCCACATTAGGCACCAGATTCTCTATCTCATTCCTATACTCTGTCTCATCATTGCAAACAACTGCAATCAAATTCAACTAAACTAAGAACAGAAAGCCTTCCTACCTTAAAAACAACACCTATGTGCTTATGACTTTTATTGATTCTTCACACCATAATCCTCTATAAGCACAATAGAATCACAGTTGGACTTGAAACTAATCCCCACATATATAAACATCTTTGTCCAGCATGAATCTAATTGTAACTAGGCACAGAAACCTTAAATTAAATCCACTTAAAAATATTCCTTATTTCTAATGTTTACCAATACAAATATAAATCCCTTAAAACAATTTTTGTGTTCCCAATGTTCTGAATACAATGTATAATTGTGGCAACCCATTATAAAAATGATATTAGAGCTATTGAAAATCTATAACATAGATTAGATAAAATTACACAAGCTAAAACATTAAGTTTGGGTTTACTGCAGTAGAAAAGATGAAGAATGCAAAGTAAAATTGATGTTCATTCTGTTTAAACATATTTGAACAGATCACGCTTAAAAATACTTCAAATCTTGAAATGCTGTTGTTCAAGATGAGTCTTTAATGCATTTAGCAAAAATTCCATCTCCCATAATTATAAAAGAGTTGTTAATATATTTATTTTAGCTTGTTGAAGTTGTACAAGACATTAGTAAAGCCACACTTGGAATCCTGTGTACAGTTCTGGTATTATAGAAAGGATATTATTGAATTAGAAAGAACAGAAAAGATTTACTAGGATGTTACCAGGACTTGATGGTTTGAGTTACAAGGAGAGGCTGGATAGACTGGGACATTTTTCTCTGGAGTGTAGGAGGCTTAGGGGTGATCTAATTGCAGTCTATGAAATAACGAGGGGCATAGATAAACTAGATAGTCAACATCTTTTCTCAAAGGTAAGGAATCTAAAACTAGAAGGCATAGGCTTAAAGTGAGAAGGGGGAGATAAAAAAAGGTCCAGAGGGCAATGTTTTCACTCAGAGAGTGATGGGTGGAAGGAACTGCCAGACATGGTAGTAGAGGCGGTACAATTTTGTCTTTTATAAAACAGTACATAGGTAAGATGGGTATAGAGGGATATAGGCCATTTGCGGGCAATTAGGCCTAGCCTAGTGGTAAAAACTGGGTGGCACAGATATGTTGGGACAAAGGGCCTGTTTCCATGCTGTAAACCTCTATGACCTTTAAATGAACTAATGCTTTTGTTCAAATAGCAAAGAGAGAAATAATTCCAAACTTATAATTTTAGAACTTTAGTATTCAGTCTCATACTTTGTCACTCTTGTTGTATATTTAATTGACATGTCTACTGTTTGCAGCTATAGCAGAATGACTTAGTGATGACAACAGAATAATGTCTGAAACAAAAACAGAGCTCTGACGAAGGGTCATCGAAACTCAAAATGTTGGCTCTGGTTTTTCTCCACAGATGCTTTCAGACCTGCTGAGATTTTCCAGCATTTTCTGTTTTTGTCCCAGATTTTGCTTTTATAATAATGAGTTCTGCATAAATGATGCCAAAATTAACAGCAGTACATAAATCTCCATACAAATGAACGCTGATTTTTTTTAACTTTTGTTTTCTGCTTTGTTTTTCTTTCTGCACTTGATTTGACCTTGAATTAAATAATCTAATTTATACTTCCTGGTTCGGGCTCTTTATTTAACTGAATAATCCAGTCTGGTAGTTCAAGAGCAAGCACAGTTGCTTACCAGGTTCACATGGATTCTAGATGCCCTGTAGAAGACTCTGTATCATTTGGATCTCTAGCTCCCAGAGGTTTCCATGAGTTTCTTTCGGGTGCTCTGGTTTCCTCCCACAGTCCAAAGACATGCAGGGTAGGTGGATTGGCCGTGCTAAATCGACCTTTAGTGCCAGAGGGATTAGCAGGGTAAATAGAACATAGAACATAGAACACTACAGCACAGAACAGGCCCTTCGGCCTTCGATGTTGCGCCGACCAATATAAAAAGCAATGCCCCCTCCAAACTAAACCATTCCCTTCTCTTCCATATACTTATCAACTAACCTCTTAAACGCCACCAAACTTGGTGCATCTACAACTGCTGCAGGCAGGGCATTCCACTACTGAACCACCCTTTGGGTAAAGAACCTACCTCTGATATCCGTCCTATAACTAGCACCCCTTAATTTAAAGCTGTGTCCCCTCGTGCTAGCTTTCTCCATCCTAGGAAAAAGGCTATCACTGTCCACCCTATCTAAACCTCTAATAATCTTATATGTTTCAATAAGGTCTCCTCTTAGCCGCCTTCTTTCTAACGAAAACAACCTCAAATCCCTCAGCCTCTCTTCATAAGACTGCCTTCCATACCAGGCAACATCCTGGTAAACCTCCTCTGTACCCTCTCCAATGCCTCCACATCTTTCTTATAATGTGGGGACCAGAACTGCACACCATACTCCAAGTGCGGCCGCACTAGAGTTTTGTACAGTTGCAACATGACGTTGCGGCTCCGAAATTCAATCCCCTACCAATAAAAGCTAAGACTCCATATGCCTTCTTAACAACCTTCTCGACTTGACTGCCTACTTTCAGGGATCTATGCACATACACACCAAGATCCTCTGTTCATCTAGACTACTAAGAATCCTACCATTTGCCCTATACTCTACACATTTATTATTTCTGCCATAGTGCATTACCTCACACTTTTCCACATTAAACTCCATTTGCCCCCTCTCGGCCCAGCTCTGCAACTTGTCCAAGTCCCTCTGCAAACTATAACACCCCTCTTCACTATCTACCACTCCACCGACTTTAGTGTCATCTGCAAATTTACTAATCCATTCTTCAATACCCTCATCCAGATCATTTATAAAAATTACAAACAGCAGGGGCTCCAAAACAGACCCCTGAGGTACACCACTTGTCACCGAACTCCAAGATGAATATCTCCCATCAACCACCGCCCTCTGTCTTCTACCTGCTAGCCAATTCCTAACCCAATTAGCTAAATCACCATCTATCCCATACATCTGCATTTTCTGCAGAAGTCTTCCATGGGCCACCTTATCAAACGCCTTACTAAAGTCCATATATACTACAGCAACCGCCTTACCCCCATCCACCTCTCTGGTCACTTTCTCAAAAAACTCAATGAGGTTAGTAAGGCATGACCTACCCTTCACAAAACCATGCTGACTATCCCCAATCAATTCATTTCTCTTAAATAACTATAAATCCTATCCCGAATTATTCTCTCCAATACTTTGCCCACAACAGAAGTAAGACTCACTGGCCTATAATTCCCTGGAAGGTCTCTCTTCCCCTTCTTGAACAATGGGACCACATTCGCTATCCTCCAGTCCTCCGGAACCACACCCGTAACCAACGACGACCGGAAGATCAGAGCCAGAGGCTCTGCAATCTCCTCTCTTGCCTCCCAGAGAATCCTAGGGTAAATCCCGTCCGGCCCAGGGGACTTATCCAACTTCAAACCCTCAAGAATATCTAGCACATCCTCCCCATCTACTTCAATACTTTCCAGTTTGCAACCCTGTACCTCAGTGTTCTCCATAACTCCATTTACATCACCCTGCGTGAATACCGAAGAGAAATATTTATTCAGTGCCTCTCCAATCTCTTCAGGCTCCATGCACAACTTCCCACTGCTGTCTCTGACTGGCCCTAATCTTGCCCTAACCAATCTTCTATTCTTAACATATCTAAAGAAAGCTTTAGAATTCTCCTTGATCCTATCAGCCAAAGTCTTCTCGTGTCCCCTTTTAGCTCTCCTCAAGTCACTCTTTAGCTCCCTCCTGGCTAATCTATAGCTATCCATTGCACTAACTGAGCCTTCAAGCCTCATCCTGACAGAAGCCTCCTTTTTCCTTTTAACCAGCGAATCAACTTTTTTCGTACACCAAGGTTCTCTTACTCGACCATTTCCTCCTCGCCTGACAGGGACATACTTATCAAGGACTCGCAGCAGCTGCTCCTTGAATAAGCACCACATTCCAGATGTTCCCCGTCCCTGTAGTTCCCTAGTCCAATCTATGCACCCTAATTCTCTCCTGATGGCCTCATAATTACCCTTCCCCCAGCTATAACTACTGCCCCCAGCTTCATGCCTATACCTATCCATCACTAAGGTGAACGTAACCGAATTGTGGTCACTATCACCAAAATGTTCACTAACTTCAAGCCTAACACCTGGTCTGGCTCATTGCCCAGCACCAAATCCAATGTAGCCTCACCTCTAGTTGGCCTATCTACATACTGAGTCAAAAAACCTTCCTGTACACTTTGTACGAAAACTGACCCCTCTAATGAGCTACAGCTATAGCTATTCCAATCAATATTAGTAAAGGTAAAGTCCCCCATAACAATTACCCTATTACTTTCACTCCTGACCAGAATTGACTTGGCAATCCTTTCCTCAACCTCTCTAGAACTTTTAGGAGGTCTATAAAAGACTCCCAACCGGGTGACCTCTCCTTTCCTGTTTCTAATCTCAGCCCATACTACCTCAACAGACAAGTCCTCATCAAACTTCCTTTCTGTCACTGTGATACAGTCTTTGACTAATAATGCCACTCCTCCCCCCTTCTACCTCCTTCTCTACTCCGACTGAAGCATTTGAACCCCGGAACCTGCAACATCCATTCTTGTCCCTGCTCTACCCAAGTCTCTGAAATATATTGGGTTATCGGGATAGGACCTGGATGGGATTGTTGTCAGTGCAGGTTGGATGGGTTGAATGGCCCCCTTCTGCACAGTAAGGTTTCTACAATTCTATTCTATAATATTCCAGTTGGATTTTGGAGGTGGGCAATTCTAACGCATTGCAGGGACCATTAATTCACTGTCTACCACAGCTTTGGCCTAATAAAATCTGTTACTTCACAAAGCTTAATATCTACACCACCATATAGGTGTGCTAGGACATGGATTTGTGTCTGTATCTTAACCAGAGTGCTGGACAGAGATGCAAAGGGACGGAGGGAAATTAACACTGAAGCTGCATATTAAAGGGACCACATTTTTGTGCTCATCAAAAGAGTCAGTTACAGAGCAGCACTGGCAGAAGTCCCAGGTTGCTAATCTATTTTCTCGGCAAGAGGATAAGTATGTGAAAACAGGAATGTAGAAGTGGGCAGATAAAAAAAAAGAAAAAGGTGCCAATGGGAAAAGTGAAGCGATCCTTCAGACATCCAAATTCTTGGAAGTGAATCATCTATACGCTCGGAAATAGCAGAGCATGCTTACACAGTACAGGAGGCTGATTACTACTCTTTTCCAGCTATCTCATCAATATTCTTCCACACACACATTAAACATTCTCGTGTCTGAGTCTGTTGTCTCATCTCTTAATCTTTAATGATTCTTCAGTGACTGCTTTCCCTATGATTAACGGTTATTAGAGATAAAACCTGCAGTGATAATGACATAATCATTAATCATTTGGCACAGATTGTAACAAAATTGTCAGTAAAACAAAGCCCATTGTCTTTTGACATCAACTCTGATAGCAACTGCTGTCAAATAGGCAGTCAGGACGTTAAATAAAACCCTTGTCATAATGACTATTGCGTACATTACAGATAAATAGATCTGATTCAAAGACACTATTTGCATTGTCTGTAATCTCAGCACTCTCTCTATCACAATCTTTATGTGACAAAACCTGCACAGGTTGAATCACTTCCTTCTATGTTAGGATGGTTCCATGAAAACACCTGAACAGTAATCTGTTTTCAACACATACTGGCGCCAAATTTCCTTTTTTCCTACTTTTCACCTGCGCAATATGTTCTGAGCTTGAACTGTCATGAATGTAACTGTATTTTTGGGTTCAGACCATTGAGGTAGGCTTGGAATTTACAGACCAACCTTCTGCAATATGATTGCGCCCGACAGCCTTACCATTTTGAGTCTGGACAGAGGTCCAGCCTATCGCTCTCAAATCCTCAAGGAGAGCAGTAACATTAGAGCTGTTCTGTGAACTTCCACCAAGCACAAAGCCAGGAAAATGTGGCATTAAATATGTGATAAAATAATTAAGAATCTGATGACCGTGAAACCATTGTTGATTGTCAGAAAAATCCATCTGGTTCACTAATGTCCTTTAGAGAAGAAAATCTGCTGTCCTTGCCTGATCTGACCTATATGTGACTCCAGAAGCCACAGCAATGTGGTTAACTCTCAACAGCACTCCAAGGGCAACTAGAAATGGGCAATAAATCCTGGCCAGCTAAGGATGCCCATGACCCTCGATGAGCAAGTCCTTTACACGTTTATCGAATCTAAAGCCTGAAGACAGCCCTTTGGCCCAAATTGATCCATACTGACCAAAATTCCTATCTAAACTAATCCCATTTGTTTGCATTTGGGCCATATCCATTTAAAGTGATTGAAAATATAACTTCTTCGTAAGTTCCTTTTGGAAAGCTCACCTTTAGCCTGTGAGCAATCTTTTGAGCAATATTCAGACTTATTATCCACAGTGCCACTGTCCTATATTGATAGACAGAAGAGCTCATTCGGGAGTTAGACCCAAGGTCTTTTGTAGATTCACTCAAGGAAACTCCTGAAGCAATAATAATACCTGTAGACCAAAGAGCCAAATATGTTTGTGCTAACTAGCACTTATTTTATGGCAAAAAAAACAATAAAAGCATCCCTATCATGGATGCATTTTATAGCATGTTATTTTCTGGCAAGGATACAATACCATGAGCAGCTCTTGGTGTTTTACATTTGAAAATCTTTTCATAAGAATAAAATAGTGGACATATAGCCAGAGCAGATAGAATTCCATGAGTTATACAATGACATTGGAAAGGCCACACTTGGAATACTGTGTACCATTCTAGTCACCCTTTGATAGAAAGAATATTATTCAACTAGAAAGATTGCAGAAAAAATATTACTAGGATGTTACTGGGACTTGATGGTTTGAGTTATAAGTAGAGGCTGGATAGGCTGAGATTTTTTTTCTCTGGAGGCTTAGGGGTGATCTTATAGAGGTCTACAATATAATAAGAGGCATAGATCAGCTAGATAGTCAACACTTTTTCCCAAAGGTAGAGAAGTCTAAAACTTGAGGGCATAAGTTTCAGATGAGAGCGCAGAAATTCAAAATGGTCCAGAAGGGCAATTTTTTCATACAGAGGGTGGTGAGTGTCTGGAACAAGCTGCCAGAGGTAGTAGTAGAGGTGGGTACAATTTTGTCTTTTAAAAAGTGTTTAGACAATTACATGGGTCCAATGCAGTATAGAAGGATACAGGCCAAACACGAACAACCGGGGATAGCTTCAGGGTTAAAAAAAGGGGCAGATGGACAAGTTGAGCTAAAGGGCCTGTTTCCATGCTGTAAACCTCTGTGACTCTATGGCTCTATAAATTAATACCTTGTGGAGTTTCCACATAATTTCCTTCAGTGTTCGGCAAGACATTTTATAGTCTTTCTTTCTAAGTTTTATTTTTGGTTATTCACCCCCGCCCTCAAAATATAGTAAATCTGTTCAGCCCCACATGTGTAGATTAAACACATCTGTAATGCATTTGGTTAAATTGTTACAGCATACACACGTACAGTCACAAAATCAAAATAATCTTAGTTCCTTATACGTACTAACCTGGAGTTATAATGTTACATTAATTATTAGAAGCGCCAAGCAACAACTGAGAAACCTCGAAAGAAGTTATATTACTCTTTGGTAATAAATGGGTTTTGTCGGTGGGCTCTCTGGAGGTTCATAGTAAGCTAACTGTGAATATTAGGCACTGCAGTTCAGGCACTAGCCTATGAATATCCTTTCTGGTATTTCTCCTTTGCAATACAAATTATTTCCAAATGTTGCAGTTTGGAAGCAGAGAATTGGAAGCACATCTTCTAACTGAATATCTGTGAGCTTGCCACTCCCTGCAGACCAGAATGGTGCCACGTGGAATAAGGAGCGTAGGATCACAAGGCTGGAGGCCAAGTAGTTCTACTGTCAGAGCATAATTCCAGCTATGGGAATCTGTTTTATGAATTTTATAACTAGCAAGTGAAATTATTTATCAGTTTGCTGATCAAATTAAGATTTTAACTTTGCAAAAGCAGAATACTCACCTCCATAGGTTTATGTGATACTATTGAAATGAACTTTTGCAGTATTAAAGGAATGAGAAGGCCATAAGACTCAAAGCACAAAGGACATAGGAGCAGAATTAGGTCACTCGGCCCCTCGAGTCTGCTCTGCCATTCCATCATGGCTGATGTTCTTTCCATCCCCATTCTTAAGTCTTTTCCCCATAAGCCCTGATCCATTTATTAATCTAGAACCTATCTCTGTCTTAAAGTCACTCAATGATCAGACCTCCACTATGTTTTGCAGCAAAGAGTTCCACAGATTTACCACTCTCTGGTTGAAGAAACTCCTCCTCATCTCTCTTTTAAAGGATCATCCCTTTAGCCTGAGGTTGTACACTTTTGTTCTAGTTTTTCCTACTAATGAAAACATCCATTCCATGTCCACTCTATCCAGGTTTCGCAGTATACTGTAAGTTCAATAAGACCCCCTCATTCTTCTAAATTCCAACAAGTACAGATCCAGAATCTTCAACTATTTCCATATGACAAGCTCTTCATTCCAAAGATTATTCTTCTAAACCACTTCTGGACCTTTTCCAAGGCCAGCACATTTTTCAGGGCAATTTCAACTTGTTACCCAGGTATGAAAGTGGCAGTGAAGATTACCAGCCAATTATGGGTCCTGTCCAATTTTTCACATTAAAGTAGAAAGCTACTCAAGCATGTGACTATTAACTGCATCTTTTTGCTCCCCAGAGACTGTACAACATAAAATTCTGGCAGAACTGGTGACTACTTGACCCCCTATCAATCATTCACTCACATTCTTCAGACAGTAACAGGTTCTGTGGCAACGACACATGGTGAAACACAAGTCGACATAGGGGACACGTGGAAGTTAGGCCGAGTGAGGTTGAGAAGAAGCATAATTAATGGTTGCAAAGAGAATGAAGAAGAATGATCTTGTGGATCCTTTCATTAAGGAAGGATCCGAGTTGAGGGCCACATGCATGTGGAATACCTGTGGGAGCTCTGTTGGGAATCTCAGCAGGCAGCTGGAATAACTTCAGAGCTGCCCTATTGTGCACTAACATGGTAAAAATTTAGCAACACCAATTTTAAATCCAACCGATTTATTTGATAGTAAATTTGCGAGCTTTCAACACTCTTGTGCCTTCATCAGGCAAATGCAGTGTTCTGGTCTGCAATAGCACACGTATCAACACAGACAGTCACAGATTGTTGATTAGAATGCGAATCCTTATATCTAACCTGCTATTCAAGTGTTAAAGTGGCTAACAATGTGTGTGAAGGGAATCCTTTTCTAACATTGACACTAACACTGACAGGGCAATATGGATTAAGCAGCTGCTGCTAGAGCACCTGTTGACCTGACCTCACTTCATGAAAGGTCCAGAAAACTCATTCAATTCTACATCATGTCTTGGAGGGCATACAGTCTATCTGATTGCAGGTTATGAGACACAATCTCAGAAGGCATAAAATAAATTTGATGACTGTCCATCAGAAACTTAAGGATTTTTCTGATTGTGTTAAGCATATAACCGTGCCCAGCAAAAATGATGGAACTAATATGCATGCTTCAGAGATTGTTTCTCTTCGTGGTCAATTGTTCAGTTCTTAGCTTTGTCTTCATGTTTAGTCTTACAATGAGGTGCAATAAGTCATGTGACCGTCGTCATCCCATGTGTTCATACTGTTCATAACTTCCTGCTATTGATCTAAGACACTGGGCAGGCAAAGTACAATAGCCATTGCTAGCTCCTATCATCTCATGAATTTACAAAGTTGTAACAGCAAAATTGCTGCACATTCAGAGAAAGGAAGCCTTTGCAGCTCATATAAACAAGACAGGCGGTGGGGGGGGGCATTAGCAAATTTCATTTGGGCCATGTAATGTCGCAGTGGTACAATCAACTCTGGGAATCTGGCCATCTTGAAAATAAATTGATGGCCTTCTCAGTTATCTGTCAAGAAGTTTTGCCGAGTTGTACATTTTGATAAGGCCTGATAAGGAGGATAATTGATGACTTGCCTTCAGAGGGGCAATGCACAGGAAATTGGCTGACCTAGCAACAATTTTCTTCAGATTGAGCTTGTCATATAAAAATTGAAAACTGTGATGACTTCGTTTGCCAGTCAGAGCTGTGTGTATTGTGGACCTGCAAATAATCAGAATGGCTTCAAAGTTTCATGATTACATTTGCTGATGATAAGGAGATAGGTAGAAAAGCATGTAGTGAAGAGGGTGCAAGGAGGCTACAAAAGAATATTGAAATGAGTGGGCAAAGACGTGGCAAATGAAGTATAGTGTGGGAAAACATAAAGTTGTCCATTTTGGCTGGGAGAATAAAAAAGAAGCATAAAATCTAATTGGTGAGAGATTACAGAGCTCGGAGATGCTGTCTAGTGCATGAATCATAAAATGTTAGTATGGGGGAACACAAAGAAATTATTGTTTATTGCAAAGGGAATTGAAAATAAGAGTAGAGAAATCAAGCTTCGGGGCATGATTATACAGGGCATTGAGACCTTATCTGGAGTATTGTGTACTCCAGTTATTGGTCTCTTCGTTTAAGGAAAGATGTAAATATGTCAGAAGCAGTTCAGAAAAGGATAACTATACTAATGCCTAGAATGGGCAGGTTGTCTTATGAAGAAATATTGGACAAGTTAGGTCTGTATATGTTGGAGATTAGAAGGGTAAGAGACAATTTAATTGAAACGTATAAGATCCTGAAGGGTCTTGGCAGGATAGATGGTGAGAAGGATATTTCACCTGTGGAAATCTAGAACTAGGGGTCACTCATTAAGAATAACGGATCACATTTTTTGATGGAGATAAGTTGAAATGTTTTTTCTCAGAGTGCAGTGAGCCTTTGGACCTCTCTTCCACAAAAAATGGTGGAAGAAAAGACTTTGAATATTTTCAAGGTGAAAGAAATAGATTCTTAACAAGAAAGAGGGTGTAAGTTTACTGAGGGTATGTGGGAATATGGAGTTGACATTGGGAGTGTGAAGTTGAGGTGACAATCAGATCAGCCATGATCTTATTGAACAGTGGAGCAGGCTCAAGGGATCAAGTACCCTACTCCTGTTCCCAATTCATATGCTGACTGAAACACAGAGCAGAATTTCCGCCTGAGGTTCGCATGATCTTGCCGAGGCCAAATGGAGAATGCCGTTCTCCAAGCCTTGCCTGTCCCTGGAATTGGGGCAGGCACGCTAGTAACATTCTAACCACAGTCTCCTTACACCTGGGCCAGAATTTCCTGACCGTTCACATTACGGGATTTTCCCAAACTGCTGCCAAATTCTCCGTATTTGTTGTAGCGGTAACATATCATGAACAGCCAGTAAGATCATGCCCCAGATCCCCTGGGAAAGGCCTTGGATCTATATATCCTACCAGATGGCTATTCTGGGATAAACTGGGTTTGCTATGCTGCAGCATGATTAAATCTAGCTTGTCATGTCCATTTCTTCCTCCTTCATGTATATCACGCAAAACATCTTAGTAATTGTATAAAAATACAATGCTTTCCAAAGTATCACTGAATGTAAAGAATTTATTTATTTATTAGTGCCACAAGTAGGCTTACATTAATACTGCAATGAAGTTACTGTGAAAATTCCCCAGTCGCCACACTCTGGCACCAGTTCGGGTACACTAAGGGGAAATGTAGCATGGCCAACACAGCCAATCAGACTGTGGAAACAAACTGGAGCACCCAGTACAAACACACACTGGCAGGCGGAGAATGTGCAAATTCCACACAGACAGTCTCAAGCCGGCAATTGAACCTAGGATCCTGGTGCTGTGAGGTAGCAGCGCTAATCATTGTGAAAGGTTTGCCAAGTATAAATGAAGAAGTTTTTCCTGTAATTGGAGAGAACCTCAATATATGGTCAAAAGTTAGCAAAAATAATCTCTGTTTTTAATCAAATACTTCTATCTTGGTATATGTAGGCTGGCAGATTTCCTCATTTAGATTGTGGTGCACATTCAGGCAGACTGAGTAGGAGAGAAGGAGTGATATAATTTAGGACAGACCATGTCACCCCATCCTAACCCTGTTATTTGCATGTGTCTGCCACTGAGAAGGCAAATAACTGTACAATGCAGTTAGGAAAAGGCTGACCTGCTTTTCCAGCTTTTTCTGTTTATAATTGTACCAGGCGTCCCGAAACTCCACAGCAACAAAACTCAGCATTTATTAGGTTCTGACAAAGATTTCTAGCTTTGCAAAGATATGTACACAGTCTCCAAACCCAGAGCTTCTAGGACCATTATATTGAAATCAATGTTCCAGTAACAATGCTATTGATTTAATTTGATAATATTCTGAAACCAGAATTTGGCAGTTCAGAACAGAGTACAAAAGTAACAAAGGAGGTTTTACATTGCTTCATGCTCTTTTATAGTACTCTAAATAAACAGTGTCTCCGTCTGGTACATAATAAGAACTCAGTAAGAATTTAGCAACACCAATTTTTAATCCAACCAATTTATTTGATAGTAAAATTGCGAGCTTTCAACACTCTTGTGTCTTCCTCAGGCAAATGCAGTGTTCTGGTCTGCAATAGCACACATCAGCACAGACAGTCAGAGATTGCTGATTAGAATGCGAATCCTTACATCTAACCTGCTATTCAAGTGTTAAAGTGGCTAACAATGTGTGTGAAGGGAATCCTGAGCATTGGTTAGAGAATTGTGTATTTCCTCCAGACAGCACAGTAAGTGAGGTTTTTTGCTAACCCAGGCAAGTTACGGGGGTTACAGATAGTGTGTCATGAAGCCAAGATCCCTGTTAAGACCGTCCTCATGTGTGCAGAGCTTGGCTATCAGTCTCTGCTCAGCGACTCTGCGCTGTTATGTATCACGAAAGCCCCCTTGAAGAACATTTACCCGCAGGTCAGAGGCCGAATGCCCATGACTGCTGAAGTGTTCGCCCACAGGAAGGGAACTGTTTTGCCTGGTGATTGTTGAGCGATGCTCATTCATCCGCTGTCGTAGTGTCTGCATGGTCTCCTCAATACACCATGCTTCGGGACATCCTTTCTTGCAACGTATTAGGTAGACAATGTTGGCCGAGTTGCAAGAGTATGTACCGTAACTTGCCTGGGTTAGCAAAAAACCTCACTTACTGTGCTGTCTGGAGGAAATACACAATTCTGTAACCAATGCTCAGGATTCCCTTCACACACATTGTTAGCCACTTTAACACTTGAATAGCAGGTTAGATGTAAGGATTCGCATTCTAATCAGCAATCTCTGACTGTCTGTGCTGATGTGGGCTATTGCAGACCAGAACACTGCATTTGCCTGAGGAAGACACAGAGTGTTGAAAGCTCGCAATTTTACTATCAAATAAATCGGTTGGATTAAAAATTGGTGTTGCTAAATTCTTACTGAGTTCTTACCACCCCAATCCAACGCCGGCATCTTTACATCATGGTACATAATAAACCATAGTTATACAAAAGCAATTAACACTATGATATCTCTGTCCCTGTGACAGATAAACTGACTGCCTCGGGATTAAGTAGCGGTGGGTGGAACGCAGTGTTTATTTGCAATGTTTGACATACCACAGTGAACTTTTTGTGTGGTAGCATTGTGGACAGCAAAGTCAACGATCTACAATACTTGGTGAAACTAATGATCATTCACTGCCTAAATGTAGTATAAGGGAGCTAACGTTTTTTGGATCATGAGGAGTGGAGTGTGGTGCAATCAAGTTAAATGGCCACAAGACATAAACTGGGGTATTGGATTGGAGAAATTGTAGGGTAAATAAAGAACTTGTATTTATACAGCACTTCCATGCAGTATCCTTTATAATTTCACCATTGATGGTATAAAACTTCATTAATCTCACCCTCCCTTCTCTTAAATCTCCTTTCTAAATCCCTCGGCCTTTCCTAACTCTTCATAAATGATGAGCTTCCATTTGCCTTCTGTGAGGCATCCTGTATTGTTTTCTGTGTTAAAGGCACTATGTAAGTTGTGTTGTTGTATTTGGATAAAAGAAGATAAATTACTGGAGCTACTGTAAAGAATAAGTAAAATCATATGGAAAGACCTGAGGCATTAACATTTAAGAGGTTAATGTGAGAGAGAGAAATTCAAAAGTGGAGTGTGTTGAAAGAAGCATAATTAAGAAGGGTGCTGTGAAGTACAATTTTTGTACGATCTTTAAGAACGAGCAAGATTGATGTAATAAATCAAAACTGTCTCAATTTAGAAAACTCTGCAAAAACCAAGGAAATGAGAATTCTGGGTGGATTCAGTTTGCTAAATGTAGCAAAAAAGCCTGAGAAGCTATTCAAGAGATTACAATAATAAAGAGGTACCGAGCATTGTGGACGAAAACAAGAGGGTCGATTTTAACTCCAGGCAGAAAGAAGAAGGGATAAAAAAGCAATCCCACACATATAGAAGGACTGGTAAGTTTTGACTGCCAGAATTTGTTTTAAGATGCCAGTCAACTGACCAAAAGTTGCAGGTTGCTTTATAAAATATGCTTTCATGGGATATTTCAATGAATGAGCAGTGATCACATTGAAACTTACAAAATTCTTACAGGGCATGTTTTCCTGGCTGGGGCATCTGGAACAAGAGGACACTAGCCCCAAAAATAGGGACAGGCCATTTAACTTTTTTTTGTTTAAAAAAGTTTATTTATTAGTGTCACAAGTAGGCTTATGTTAACACTGCAATGTAGTTACTGTGAAAATCCCCTTGTCGCCCACACTTTGGCACTTGCTTGGGTACACTGAGAGAGAATTTAGTATAGCCAATACACTTAATTGGAGAGGGGGGGTAGTGGGAGTGAGAACCAGAGCACCCACAGGAAACCCATGTAGATATGGGAAGAACATGCAGACTCCACACAGACAGTGATCCAAGCTGGGAATCGGATCCAGGTCCCTGGTGCTATGAAGCAGCAGAGCTAATCACTATGCCACCATACCAGAAAGACTGAGGTGAGGAGACATTTCTTCACTCAGAGGATTGTGAATATTTGGAATTCTCTACCCTAGTGGGCTGTGGAAGCTCACTTGTTGGGTATTCTCAAGATGGAATTTGATAGACACCTGGATACTAATGACATTAAGTGATACGGAGTTATCATGGGAACGTGGTGTCAAGGTAGATGACCAGTCATGATCTAATTGAATGAAAAAGGCTGGACCAAGTTACTCTTGGAGTCATAAAGCACAGAAAAGGCCTTCCGTCTATTGAGACTGGATCGACAATAACTACCTCTAAAGTCGCCTAACCCTACATTCCTCAGTGAGAAAGCTGGGTAGCATTAATTATCCACCTCAAATTATCCTGGAGAAAGTGGTGATGAAGCATTGCAATCCATCTGGTGTAGGTACACCCACAGTGCTATTAGGGAGGCTGTGCCAGGATTTTGACCCAGCAATAGTGAAGGAACAGCAGTACATTTCCTAGTCAGAATACCTGCAATTTGCAGGAGTACTTGCAGATGACGGTTCCCATGTGTCTGTTGCTCTTGTCCTTGTATGTGATTGAGGTTACAGTTTTGAAAGGCTGATGGAGATGGCTAGAATGAGAACAACCTGAAATAACCTCAGTGAGATACTTAACATTGTAACAAAAAGATCCACAGTTACATCAAACTATATTGTAAAATAAAGACAAGGGAACACAGGTTCAAACTAGTAAAGGTAAAATTGGGACTGACATCAGGAGGAATGTTTTTATCAATGTATAGATTTATCAATACATGGAGTGGACTTTCAGATAGAATAATGGAAGAAAAAACCTCAAATCATTTGTTGAACAATAAAATTTCACATTGAGGGAAATACATGGATTAGAATTTTCTGGCTGTTCACGCCAGCGAGATTGTCCAATCCAGCTGATAGTGCTCCACCACCTCAAGTTTCACAGCCACGATGGGTGCATCCACAGGAACCCCTGTTAACAACGGTGGGATTCAGTAGATCCTGCTGCTGGCCAATGATAGGCTGCCTCCTCCATTGCGAATCAGACAGCACGGAAAATCCTGTCAACAGTCTACATATTC
This sequence comes from Sphyrna mokarran, assembly GCA_024679065.1. Taxonomy (NCBI): domain Eukaryota; kingdom Metazoa; phylum Chordata; class Chondrichthyes; order Carcharhiniformes; family Carcharhinidae; genus Sphyrna; species Sphyrna mokarran. Next base: position 22,885,275 of record JAGIQG010000003.1, read on the forward strand.
CGTAGCTGGAAAGGTATGATTTTTTGAATGTCCCAGATAAAAACTGTGGCTGTTCACACACAAAGCATTTCAGTAAATGTGATGGATATCACAGTGGGTAATGTATGTTAATTGTATTCATGCTATCTGATATGCACTGCGATTTAGCCTGTATTACAGATTGGCCGCATAGCTGGTTTGTGATAGAGAGTGACACCAACAGCACCCTCTCCCCCACTCCTGCACGTGTGCTTGACCCCCAAAATGTGCAAATAAATGCAAGTGTGGCTTCAATCTGTGCAGGCCTGGGAAGGGTCGTCACTCCAAGAGACATGGTCATGAATTGCAGTGTTTCCATTTGCAATCGCTGTAGTCCCTGGGCTGCAACAAAAAGCAAGAGAAATGATTAAGCTTATATAAAGTCAACCAAGGTCTACACACAGTTTCTTGCTACATCTACCTGCTCAAAAGTAGTAAGTGCTTTAAAATTCTAAGTTCACAAACTATTTACTTATCAAACTATTTTAAAGCTTCATTTGTAAGGAGCTATGGGTAAAGTTGCCCTTTCAATAGGCAAGCCATCTATCATTGCTGAAAAACACATTAGCAACTTGCCAATGAGATTCAAATGAGGTCTAATCATTAAAATTCTTCAAACTTTTCAGAAGTGCCAGTAAGGAATGGCAGCCCAATTGTCACCTACCCTCTGCTGAAGTTAAATTGGTTTCATTGTATTTTCTAAATAGATCACAGGAGACAGGTTGAGTACATTTCTCCACTTGAAAGGTGTGACAGCAATAAATCCAAATCAATCAGTATATCACCGGTCTTGACGCAAACAGCTCAAGTGGTAGTCGAGACCAGTTTGTTTCCACAACTACAGCTGCATTTTGATAAAGTGACATAAACCATCAGGTACACTTGTAAATACAGCAGGACATCAGGAAGTAAGTACTGGTTATAACTCGATCTAATAATAGCTGAACTGCTTAAATCCTGCACAGGGGAGGTGATGGCCTAGTGGTATTAATACACAGTATTACTCCAGAAACTCAGCTAATGTTCTGGGGATCCAGGTTTGAATCTCGCCATGGCAAAATGTGAAATTTGAATTCAATAAAAAAATCTGAATTAAGAATCTGCCAATGACTTGTTGACTGTTGGAAAAACTCATCTGGTTCACTGATGTCCTGTAGGCAAAGAAATCTACCATCCTTGCCTTGTCTGGTCATAGGTAGACTCCAGAGATACAGCAATGTGGTTGATTCACAACTGCCCTTAAGGAACCAGGGATGGGTGATAAATGTTGGTTAGCCATTGGCATCTATGTCCCATGAATGAATAAAAAAACTTTTGCAGTGAAGTTTTTGTCACGCTGACATATGTGTCTTTTAATTAGTTTTTTGTTGATCAATAAAGTGCATCAATTATGGACAAAAGGCACTTTGTTGACTTACATTTTGGGATAATACCTCCTGAATTGGTCATAAATTGATATTTATTTTTCGGGCATTGGCTCACTCTTCGGAGCTCAATAAAATACATTCAAAATGTTTTGGAATTTCTCCAATTGTTCAGTAAGTTCTTAAGGTGTAGAGAAAGTGACAGGTTTAATTCTGAGTCTACGATAAACGATTTGATCCAAATCAGGAAAGCATTATAATCCCTGCTCCTAGGTGCTGACACTTCTATTTTTAAACGACTGTAAATACACACTGCCCCCTTTAAAAAGGCACCTTTGTCCCCTCTGTCCATGCATGCTATCTTCCTGTTTTGAACTTCATTTGATTTTCATGGGTGTTGCCTTATAAATCTGAGTCCATCCTTCCTCTGCTATTTAAAGCCTTCTAATCACATTTCTGCTCTGGTGGCTTTAACCAAAGTCACTAAAGAGATGCTCTTTGAGTCTGACCATGCTGCATTATCTCATCCATTCTCGTTTCTCACTTTGACATATGTGACAAACTCAACCACACTATCCTCTTCCATTGTGAGACTCCCCTTGCTTCCATCCTGACCTGAGCTGCCTGGTTGAAACTAGAGCATCCCCAGCTATGGCTTCTGTACAACATCACCTCACCATTGTTTCTCACCAAGGATTTATCGCAGTTCCTTTTCCTTCCTGATTCACATGTTGTCACCTGGCAACATCATCAGAACAAATGAGGTCAGTGTCCACGGAGATGCTGATGACAACCAGCTCAATTTCACCATCTCCCTTCCCAAACCTTTCACTCACTGTATTGTCATTACTTCTCTAATATCAGAGTAAACATCTGAAATTTGAAGAATCCATCAAAAACTGCACCTGTTTGTCAATGATTTTGTCCTCCACCAGCCCTGAGCACCATCCCAGTGGAACAATCTGAGTGTCCTATTAGATAATGATTCCCCATCGTGTCCATCACTATTATTACCCCAGTGTTGGCCACTGGGCTGCTGAAATCTTTATGCCAGTCTTTAACACTCCCAGGTGCAATTACTCCAATACAATCTCTGCAGTCCTCCCAACATCTGCCTTCTAAATTTACATTCATCCAAAATCTGTGCTGCCCATTTTGTATTCCGTATACTGTCCCAATAACTCATCAACGTCATCCATAATAACTGAACGTTGGCAACCCCTAACATTCAAATTTAAAATCCCCATTCTTATGCTTAACTCTCTTCACGTTCTTGGCCGTGATTATTCCCAGTTGGAATTTAGTAGCCACACCAGAGAGAAAGCCAGAGTGTTTCCCATTGGCGTCACTGGTGATTTGCACAGGCTATGTAGAATATGGTAATGGGCTAGTTCTCTCACCATGTGTTTCACACTGACTTCCCAATGCCTGGCATCTGATTCACTGCAGTCAGGCATCAGCTGTTAGCTCTTGGAAGGGATGAGGATCAACGGGATGTTTTTCATTTAGCACAGAGAATGGCAAAACAAGACTTATATACAAGATGTTGGAAGCACTCCTCTTCAGCAGTCAGTGAGTTATCATAATGCTTCTATTCGGAAAGCTTGAGCCACTCAACATTAACTTGGAGGGTTTGGTTCAATAGATTGAACACCTGCTCAACTTCTTCAAAGCAAATGAAATAGCGGGGTAGTTTGCAGGGGGTGGGAGGGCAGAGGTAAAGAAAGGATAAATAGAGTCTGCAATGCCTTAAGTTATAAGTTGGTAAAAAACTTGACTTCTCCGGATGGACTGTCACTAAAACTTCCAAAGAACCATATAAATAGTAAAAGGGCATTATTAGCCAAAACCCTTGGTCAGTACTCAATGATATATGTTCAACTCGATAGGAAGAGGTCCCAGGAAGGCAGTAGCAGCTTTTATAGTCAGGTTGAGGCAAATGATCTTAAGAAGTATGAATTACAAACACTTATTACAAATAAGTTAACCCAACGTGAAAAATTGATGAACTATGATCTTATAACAAATTTCCCAAATGTATCAATTGGCAATGACAATACAGAGAACTCTTATTAGGTCCAAGGAAATTGGAATTTACATTGCAATCATCATACAAATATTATCCTACAATGCATGTTGCAGCAGTTATTTCTTCCTTTTAATAGCAAAACAATGGAAATCTTGACATAACACCCCATATAGCACCATCTGTTTTAATAAATACTTTTGAGGCTCTCTTCTTAATAAAGAAACCACACAAAACACCACCTTTACAGCATACATTTCACAATAATGATACTACTTGGTACAAACTATTTAAAGCTTGCTTGATCTCTAATTAATATACGAGCCCTATGAAACATCCTCTCACTAACATATTATTTTAAGAAACTGCACATTCATTATAACAATCAAATAAACCAAAGGTTCTGTATTATTCTCTCACTCATATCGTTGTGTGTGTCTGTGTGTGTGTGTGTGTGTGTGTGTTTTCTACAGATCTTTGATATAACTCACATGCCATATGTTTCACTTATTAACTGAGATACCATTAAAATTTGATGACTATTTTGGTGCCACTTCATGCTCCCATCTGGACCTGGAAAAATTTGTTTCCAATTTCCACACTTCTGTCTTCTTCACATGGTCCATCTCTGACACTTCTCTTCTCTTCCTTGACTTCTCTGTCTCCATTTCTGGTGATAAACAGTCCACTAGTATTCACTACAAACTCACTGACTCCCACAACCTCCCACAACTTCAGCTTTTCGCACACCATATCCTGTAAGGTCTCCATCCCATTCTCTCAATCCCTTCACCTCCATCAGTCTCCACATTCAAAGGATCATCCTCTTTTATTTCTACAAAGTCCCACACGATGCCACTATTCAACATATTTTCCCCTCAATTCACCTGTCAGTATTCTGTAGGGGCTGTTCTCTCTAGAATACCTGGCCCATCCCTCCATCACACCCAAAACCTCACCCACTACCCAAGGCACCTTCCCATGCAATCACAGAAGGTGCAACACCTGCTCTTTTACCTCCTCCCTGTTCACTGTCCAAGGTCCCAAACACCTCTTTCAAGTAAAGCAGTGCTTCACCAGCACCTCCTTCAATCTGACCTATTGCATTTGCTGCTCCCAATGAGGTCTAATCTACATCAGAAAGACTAAACTTTGACTGGGTCAGTTGGTTTGCAAACATGACCAGCCCTTCCCGTCACTTGTCACTTCAACCTGCTCTCCTGCCCACATGTCCATCCTTGGCCTTTTGCAATTTTCTAGAGAACAACAATGCAAACTGAAGGAACAACACCCCATCTTCTGATCAGGCACTTTACAGCCTTCCTGACTGAACATTGAGTTCAACAGCTTGGGAGCATGAATTCTCCCCTTCACCCCATTTCCATTTATTTTATTTCATTTCATTTCATTCTTCATTTTATCGCTCTTCTTCTTTCCACCTCCTCCTTCTTCAGGCTTACTACCACATTCCTCAGGCAGTCATGTATCAAGCTGTACCTTTGTTCTGCCATTCACATATTCTGATCACTTAATGGACGCTTTCAACATCTTCTCAGTCTGCCACATGTTTATTTACATTCCTTTTGTCCAATTCTATCGCTCCTCTCTACCCTCACAGCATAAATATCTGCTGACTCTCTTTCTTCTCGGTTCTGATGAAGGGTCACCTAGACTAGAAATGTTCTCTCCCTAAAGTTGCTGTCAGACCTGCTGAGATTTTCCAGCATTTTTCTGTTTTTGTTTCATGTTTCAGCATTCGCAGTATTTTGCTTTTATCCTAACCATTAATAAAACCTGTCCTTTGTGTACTTTGTGAATGGCATTTTATATTTCGAGTCTTTTGTATTTCTCTTACTCAGGATGCTTCAGTTTCTCTTGGTGGTAACTCTTAATTCTCAATGGTTTTTGAAGTATCTTCCCAGACCTTGATGTCTGGAAAAGATTTTCTTTATCAAGGAACATTGAAACATAGGAATTAGGAGCTGAGGCAGGCACCTTCAGCCCATCAAACCTCCTCCACCTTTCAATCAGATCATGGCTGATCTCTCCCATGTCTTAAATCCATCTCCCCATATAAGAACATCAGAACTAGGAACAGGAGTAGGTCATCTGGCCTCTCAAGCGGGCTCTGCCATTCAATAAGATCATGGCTGATCTTTTCATGGATTCAGCTCCATTTACCTGTCAGCTTACCATAACCCTTAATTCCTTTACTGTTCAAAAATGTATCTATCCTTGCCTTAAAAACATTCAATGAGGTAGCCTCAACTATTTCTTTGGGCAGGGAATTTCACAGATTCACAACCCTTTGTGTGAAGAGGTTCCTCCTCAACTCAGTCCTAAATCTGCTCCCCCTTATTTTGAGGCTACACTCCGAGTTTTAGTTTCACTTGCCAGTAGAAACAACTTCCCTGCCTCTGTCTTATCTATTACCTTCATAATCTTATATGTTTCTATAACATAGAACATAGAACATAGAACATTACAGCACAGAACAGGCCCTTCGGCCCTCGATGTTGTGCCGACCAAAATAAAGAGCAATGCCCCTCCAAACTAAACCATTCCCTTCTCTTCCATATACTTATCAATTAACCTCTTAAACGCCACCAAACTTGGCGCATCTACAACAGCTGCAGGCAGGGCATTCCACTCCCTAATCACTCTTTGAGTAAAGAACCTACCTCTGATATCCGTCCTATAACTCATACCCCTTAATTTAAAGCTGTGTCCCCTCGTGCTAGCTTTCTCCATCCTAGGAAAAAGGCTATCACTGTCCACCCTATCTAAACCTCTAATCATCTTATATGCTTCAATAAGATCCCCTCTTAGCCGCCTCCTTTCTAACGAAAACAACCTCAAATCCTTCAACCTCTCTTCATAGGACCTGCCCTCCATACCAGGCAACATCCTGGTAAACCTCCTCTGTACCCTCTCCAATGCCTCCACATCTTTCTTATAATGTGGGGACCAGAACTGCACACAATACTCCAAGTGCGGCCGCACTAGAGTTTTGTACAGTTGCAACATGATGCTGCGGCTCCTAAATTCAATCCCCCTACCAATAAAAGCTAAGACTCCATATGCCTTCTTAACAACTTTATCCACTTGACTGCCTACTTTCAGGGATCTATTGACACATACACCAAGATCCTTCTGTTCCTCAACACTATTAAGAGCCCTACCATTAGCCCTATACTCTACACATTTATTGTTCCTGCCAAAGTGCATTACCTCACACTTTTCCACATTAAACTCCATTTGCCACCTCTCGGCCCAGCTCTGCAACTTGTCCATACTCATCTCATCTCCTCTCATACTTCTGAATTCCAATGAGTATAGCCCCAGTCTACTCAGTATCTCCCCATACACCAACTCTCTCAGCTCTGGAATCAACCTAGTGAATCTCCTCTGCACCCCCTCCAGTGCCAGTATATTCTTTCTCAAATAAGGAGACCAAAATCATACACAGTACTCCAGGTGTGGCCTCACCAGCACCTTATACAGCTGCAACATAACCTCACTGTTTTTAAACTCCATCCCTCTAGCAATGAAGGACAAAATTCCATTTGTCTTCTTAATTACCTGCTGCACCTACAAACCAACTTATTGAGAATCCTGCATAAGGACGCCCAGGCCCCCCTGCCACAGCAGCATGCTGCAAATTTTTACCATTTAAATAAAGTTCATTTTGCTGTTATTCCTACCAAAATGGATGATCTCACATTTACTAACATTGTTTTCCATCTGCCAGACCCCTACCTGCTCACTTAGATTATCTATATCCCTTTGCAGACTTTCAGCATCCTCTGCACACTTTGCTCTTCCATCCATCTTAGTCTCATCTGCAAATTTTGCTCTTCCACCCATCTTACTGTCATCTGCATCCTCAACTCCAAGTCATCTAAGTAATTTGTAGACAACTGCAGTCCCAACACTGATCCCTGAGACTCACCACTAGTCACTGATAGCCAACCAGTAAAACACCCATATATACCCATTCTTTGCTTTCTGTTAGTTAACCAATCCTCTATCCATACTAATACATTACCTGTAATACTGTGCACTTTTATCTTATATAGCAATCTTTGGGGTGGAATCTTATTACATGCCTTCTGGAAATCGAGATATACCTAATCCACAGGTTCGCCATTGTCCATTCACATGTAATGTTCTCAAAGAATTCCACCAAATTAGTCAAACATGACCTTCCCTTCATGAACCCATGGTGTGTCTTCCCAATAGTACAATTTATATCCAGATGTCTCGCTATTTCTTCCCTGATGATAGATTCAAATATTTTCCCTACTAAAGAAATTGAGCTAACTGGCCTATAGTTACCCACCTTTTCTCTCCTTCCTTTTTTAAACAGTGGCATCACATTTGCTGTTTTCCAATCTGTGGGAATCACCCCAAAGTCCAGTGAATTTTGTAAGTTGCCACTAGTACATTTGCTATTTCTCCTGTCATCTCTTTTAGTACCCTGGGATGCATTCCATCAGGACCAGGAGACTTGTCTATTTTTTGCCCCATTAACTTGCCCAACACTACCTCTTTCTTGATCATGACAGTTTCTAGATTCTCACCTGCCATAGCCTTCATGTTATCAATTTTTGGCATGTTATTTGGGTCTTCCACAATGAAGACCAACACAAAATACCTGTTCAATGCCTCAGTCATTTTCTCATTTCTGGTTGTTACACTCCCCTTCTCATTGTCTAAAGGACCAATGTTTGCTTTAGCCACTCTTTCGTTTTATACATTTGCAGAAACTTTTGATACCTGTTTTTATATTCTGAGCTAGTTTACTCTAATAATCCATCTTACTTTTCCTTATAGCTTTCTTTGTGGCTTTCTGCTGACCTTTACAGATTTCCTAATTCTCTAGGTTCCCACTAATTTTTGCCACTTTGTATATATTTTCTTTCAATTTGACACTCTCCTTTATTTCCTTAGATATCCATGGCTGATTATCTCTTTCTCTACAGTCCTTCCTTATCACTGTTATATACTTTTGCCGAGCACTGTGAAAGATCACTTTGAAAGTCCTCCACCGTTCCTCAATTGTCCCACAATAAAGTTTTTGCTCCTAGTCTATCTTAGCCAACTCCTCCCTCATTCTTTTGTAGTCCCCTTTGTTTAAGCACAAGCCTCTGGTGTTGGATTTTACTTTCTCATGCTCAATCTGCATTTTAAAATCAATCATACAGTGATCGCTTCTTCCAAGAGGATCCCTAACTGCAAGATCATTAATTATTCCTGTCTCATTATACAAGACCAGATCTGGGATAGCTTGCACCCTTGTAGGTTTCATTACGTACTGTTCAAGGAAGCTATTGTAGATACATTCTATGAACTCCTCCTCAAGGGTGTCTTGACCGACCTAGTTTGACAAATTGATATGTAAATTAAAATCCCCCATGATAATTGCTGTACCATTTTTACATGCATCAGTTATTTCTTTGCTTATTTCTCACCCCCCATCATGATGTCATTATTTGATGGCCTATAGACTATACTTATCAGTGATTTTTTTCTCCTTATTATTTCTAATTTCCACTCAAATGGATTCAATCCTTTCTTCCATAGAACCTATATCATCACTACTGCCCTGATGTCATTCTTAAATATCAGAGTTACACCACCTTCCTTACCCTCCTGTCGGTCCCTCCTAACAGTCTGATACCCGTGGATATAACTCCCATTGTGAACATCCTTCAACCATGTCTCTGTAATGGCCATAAAATCATTCTCATTTCCAATGATTTGTGCTGTCAACTCATTTATCTTGTTTCGAATGCTATGAGCATTCAGATAAAGTGCCCTTTTGTACCGTCTTGATAAATTCTAACACTTCACTAATAACATCTTCTGAGTTCTCCTTCCTTTTAATTTTTTTTCCTGATTCTCATGTAATTGGAATATTCTCCTCACATTTTATTTTTGCTCCCTCCTTATTGGATGCCTTACATAAGTTCCTATCCTCCTGGCATTTCAGTTTAAATTATAGAACATAGAACATAGAACATTACAGCACAGAACAGGCCCTTCGGCCTTCGATGTTGTGCCGACCAAAATAAAAAGCAATGCCCCTCCAAACTAAACCATTCCCTTCTCTTCCATATACTTATCAATTAACCTCTTAAACGCCACCAAACTTGGCGCATCTACAACAGCTGCAGGCAGGGCATTCCACTCCCTAATCACTCTTTGAGTAAAGAACCTACCTCTGATATCCGTCCTATAACTCATACCCCTTAATTTAAAGCTGTGTCCCCTCGTGCTAGCTTTCTCCATCCTAGGAAAAAGGCTATCACTGTCCACCCTATCTAAACCTCTAATCATCTTATATGCTTCAATAAGATCCCCTCTTAGCCGCCTCCTTTCTAACGAAAACAACCTCAAATCCTTCAACCTCTCTTCATAGGACCTGCCCTCCATACCAGGCAACATCCTGGTAAACCTCCTCTGTACCCTCTCCAATGCCTCCACATCTTTCTTATAATGTGGGGACCACATTATAAGAAATTCTCCCCAACCGTTCTAGGAAACATCCACTTATCCTTTCTTATATTTATCTCCTTCTTGAAACCATTCAGACTCCGCTGTGCTATGAATTCCACTATGAGTAGTAATGAGTTCCACTATCAAGCTCAATAAAATGAACACACAACTTTTCAGTGAGTTAGTTTCACTCCTGGATCTATTCTATTCCTACATTAGACCTTCAGTAAATGGTGAGGTATCTCAATATCATAATTGATTTTAAACTTTAATTATCATGTAGATTTATTAATACTCATTTGCAGTTACAGTACATGTTATAATAGTCAACCTTGAAAAAAAAATAAATGAATGAAATTTCTATAATAAATGCATGGTTTTACATTGAACTGTGTGACCGCAATTATTCATTTGGTCTTTCCATTTATGGAAATCAAACGGTTAGATTTTTCTGTCTGTAGTTTCAAGCCAACTCACCAAATTGAATAGATTAAGCTACTGAAAAGCCCTCAAAAATGCACCAAGATTTGGTCAATTTAAATAACTGTTTGTTCATCTCAAAGAGAGTTGTCAGTGATGCATGTTAGTGAATCAATCTGCCCTTTAATGTATGTTCCCAGAGATAAATAAACAAAACTAGTCAACTTTTGTGCCCAAACATATGCAACATAGGTGTAAGTGCCAAAATGTATCCACATGATAGCGTCCTTCAATTTCATCAATAGCGCATCCATCGTTCCCAGTAAAGTATAATCTTGATATCACACAGGAAATGCATGAATTGGATGTGTAAAATTCTAATCAGGACATTTGTTGCGACAGGCATAAGTATAATCTCTTCTGTGGTGGTGATATTCGCTTCAAAGTTGATGCTGAGCCACTGGTGAGGAGGAGAGTGGAAACAATCTGATTAAAAAAAGTTTGCACAGCATGATCCAGGAGTCCTTAAAAGACAAGGAATGAAAATTATTATTACTGGCCTAGCACTCTGTGCTTTGGATAGGTTGGTATACATTTTTTGGCAGTGGCTTCCTGTTTTACCAGTTCACTACATAATGGTGAGTAGTTCTTGTTTCATTGGTGACTCTGACAACTGCTATAATACAATATTTCTGACTCAGTTTAAAACAAAAAGTTGTCTTGTAAAAAGAAGCAAGAAGGTAAGGATACAAAATCTATATGCTTTTATATCCTTGCTACCTCATGTAGCTTGTATGACCTTCAGTTTAACTACCCAGATTTGTGTAGTGCTTTCACAGAACCATCTGGTGTCACATGGTGCACAGCCAGGAAAGTTTATACATTCCACTAAGTACAGGCCCTTCCATGAATCTATTTATGGTTTTACAATAGTTTTTCACACAGAACTGCAGCTGCTACATGTTATCATCACAAATACTCAAGTCAATATAAATGAATCTTTAGCAGAATGGTAAATGATGTGCAATCTTGTTAGGAAATAGAGACAGTTTAAGTAATTTATATTTGTCTGTGTGTGCCAGAAATAAGTCATTGGTTTATGTTTATTTTTTGTCTTTCTGTATTTATGCAGAAAAAGTTAATCATTTCAGTTTACTTTACTTTAAGTGCCTACAAGTCGATGGGTTTTAGTTTCACTTTAAACTTTGCTTGCATTGTAATTGAGGTTTTATAATTTAAATGCAATTACAGGCTTAAACAAAACTAAACTTGTGAGCTCAACAGCAAGAGGGTCACACTGAAAAGCAGAAGTATTGGAGTTCAATTGGAACAATGTAACCCAGAAACAAGAAGCTTTCCACAGATACTGCCAGTGCAGTCAGGACAGTATAGAGGGACATAAAGCAAGTTCCAGATACTAAAAACAGAAAGTTTCAGAAACGAGTAAAAAGGGCAGAGGAAAGTCAAAGAAGTGCTTTGAGACCATGTTTACATTAAAGAGCTATAGAAATGCAAACTATTGGTGTAGCTAAGTGTTAAGTAGCAAGATCTTTAAATTAAAATTAAATCTGAAACAAATTGTAACTGTCCCTGGATTTGAAAATGACATCTACTCAGGAACATGAGTTTCAACTATGGCTTTTCCTGTGACTAAACGAGCTGATTTTTGATCTACAGATCACTGGCACATTGCCCAGTATATTCCATGAAGTAGTGGGATTTGGAATGCTGAATTTACTTCCTTTTCCCCTTATCTGCCATAAGCTCTTCCCAGTCATTAACGTCATTGTTTTTGGGCTTCAAGGCGAGGTTCAGAGTGTCTTGAAGAGTTTTGCTCTTCCCCTGAAATGTTGGCGATTCCACTTCAGAATGCCATAGGATTCATGAAGTCTTGATGTGAGCAAAAAGCTCCCAGCTTAGAAGAGATCAGCTTGAATATTATCAGGGCTCAGGCTTTGTTGGTTTCCATCTATTTTACTATTTGCTGCAACTCTCATGGCTCATCCATGCATTCTACTTCAGTGTAGTGGAGGGTAATCCAAAGAATATCAGCTATCACTGTAGATTCAGGGTTGAGGAATTGTTGACAATTTTCTTTCCAGTAATGACAACAGCATTGTCATTCTTTAGAAGAGATACTTCTGTTGGAATTCTACCATTTCACCCACCAAGAAATTGGAGTGGGTGAGGAGCAAACAATGGAAATGTCCCTTGACCTCAGACGGAAATTTCAGCTGGACTGTAAAATCCTGCCCTTTATCCTGTGAGCAAAGAAGATCATGCCTATTTATTCTTGGTCTATATATGGTGCGCGCAGTTTCAAAAAAGTTTTGTATGTTGTGGTGATCAGTCATTTTACTGGATCTTTCAAATTTTCTCTTTCCACCATGTTCTTTCTGGATTTGTCTTCAGCCATTAGGCTTGAGCACTTGGAATCCTGCCTTCTTGACTTGTGATCCTTGTTGTTCTACCAGGCTGTGAAGGCTGCTCATTTTTCTTCTATGTCACATAATTCAGCATAGTTTTTGTTGAACCAGTCTTGGTGATGGCAGAGCTCAAACCCAAAGGTCCAAACATTGGAGTGTAGGACAGATTACTTTATTTTACCCCACTGTTCTTGATTGAGTTGGATTTTCCAGATTGGTTGTGAGCTGCACTTGGAATTTCTCTCCTCGGTTGTTTTAGAGTTTAGACGTCTCTTGGATTTTGGACCCTGCAATAATCTGGTGTTAGGTGATGTTCATCACCAGTATGAAACAAATAGCAGTTTAAGTGCAAACACTGACCTGAGTTTTCATCTTTCTTTAGTATAATTATTACAATACTTTAAATCTTTTTGAAATACAATATATTAAAGTTGTCATTTTTCAGGGAAGACATTGGAGTAATGGTATTATCACTGAACTGTTATTCCAGAACCCAGAGTAATCCCACCAGGGCAGATAGTAAAATTATAATAAAAATGTGGAAGTAAAGATCTATTGATCATAAAATCAGTGTTGTAAAAACTCATTTGATTTATTAATGTCCTTTAAGGGAGGGAATCTGCTATCCTTACTGAGCCTGGCCTGCATGTGTTTCCAGACCCACAGCAATGCGATTGACTCCGAAATGGCTTATCTAGCAACTCAGTTCAATTAGGAATGGATGATGTGGTGCCCACATTCCATGAATCAATCAAAAACTTAGACATTAAATTTTTCTTATAACTATTTGTTTCCACATTTATTTAAAGCTTATGTAAATCAATACATGAAATACAAAGTTTATTTCAAAGAAAACTTCAGAATGTGACAATTATTTCTATAGCAACTTATGAAACCTTTTGGAGTTTGTATAACATGGAACATTCCTTACAATTTAGCATGCAATTATACTTTAGATGGTTAACTATATTTAAAATAATGTGTATCACTGTATATTAAATGAATAATAATGCAACGTAATTGAAGGAACCATAAAGATATCTCATAAATTTACACTGATAGTGAGTGGGTGGCAATAGGAAAATCACAGCTTGCTTAATGCATATTCCAGGGTCGAAGCAGCATTTGTAGTGAATAAATTTTTTTCACAAATAAAATACTCAAGTATCAAGTATGTTTGTAATCAAAACATTTGCAGTATGTTAACCATAGAATCCTTACAATGCAGAAGGAGACTCTTTGGGCAATCGAGACTGCACTAGCTTTCCAGAAGAGCATCTTACCCAGGTCCATCCCCCACCATATGCCTGTAACCCTGTGCATTTATTATGGCTGATGCCCCTAACTTACACATCTTTGCACACTAAGGGGCAGTTTTTTAACATGACCAATCCACATCTTTGGACTGTGGAAGGAAACTGGAGTACCAGGTAGAAATCCGCAGATGTAGGCAGAAAGTGCAAACTCCGCATGGACAGTCACCTGAGCCTGGAATGGAACCCAGGTCACTGGCGCTATGAGGCTCAGCATAATAAGAGCAGGGGGAACAATATCACAATCAATCATTCTTGACAAAAGCAAGAAATGTGAGAAACTCTCAGCAAATCCAAATTGACCCCTCAATAAGTGTTCACACATTCTTAGTTTTTGGTTCAGATTTCCAACACTTGCTTTATCTTCAACAAGGTTATTGATTAGATATTAAGAATCTGTCTATAGTCATTCAGCTTTACTTTCAATGATCTGGTTGTAATTTGTCTTTCAATATTGACTGAGAGATTTTATTTAAGGTAGTATTTGTAACATAAAATACAAAAAGTCACCATAGTCCCAGAAAGACATAGGCTGTTCTCCCCTTTGAAGGGGAAACTGACTGGTGGTGACTTAACCTGAGGATTATCGCTTCAGGTGAGATTGAGAAGGTGGGGGCTTCATGAATACCCTCAGCAAGTATGATAATTGAACCCACACTGTTGGCATTGCTCTGCATTGTGAACCAACTGTCTCATTGCTCGCCATTCGTAGTGTAAAAGGTTAACAGATGGGAGATGCTAATGTATGATGTAATTGATGATGTGATACCTACATCAATCAGTCCAGTCTCTCTACAGAGGTTGGAATCTTGCCTAGGAGCAATATGCCTACTCTGTAACCTGTTTAAATCTAGTACAAATTCATAAGTGTTTAGCAGATAACAAGGTATAATTACAGTTTGTCTAAGAACCAGGTCCCACACCTAGAGTCCATGATAGAAAGACCAATCTTAGAACAATATCATCAAGTGGCAATGCCACTTCTGGTTAGGTCCATTAGATTACTGACAAGAATGAGAGAACTGGTCAAATTATGATTCTGTGAGTCCTTTGTTGTGATCAGAACATAGGTGCTTATTTATCTTGATGCTGCTTGTATTTCTGAAAAAAATCAGGAATTTTGTCTGGCAGTGTACCAGACAGATATTTTCCTTAATGAACTTGAATGTTTATTAGGGCAGCACAATAGCACAGTTCCAGGGACCTGGGTTCGATTCCTGGCTCAGGTTACGATCTGTGTGGAGTTTGCACATTCTCCTCGTGTCTGCGTGGATTTCCTTGGGGCATTCCGGTTTCCTCCCACAGTCCAAAGATGTGCAGGTTAGGTTGATTGGCCATGCTAAAAATTTGTCTCTTAGCGTCCTGGAATATGTAGGTTGGAGGCATTAGCGGGTAAATGTGTAGGGATAAGGCCTGGGTGGGACTGTGCTCAGTGCAGACTTGATGGGCCAAAGGTCCTGTTTCTGCATTGTAGGGTTCTATGTTCTATCTTTACAAAAGTGGGCAACAGGGTTTGGTCAAGGACTTTGACAAACTACAATTTGAAAACAAGTTTATGTTTATTTTTTACATACAACCTATGTACATAAACAAAATACTATGGATGCTGGAAATCTGAAATAAACAACAGGTCTGCAACATTTGTGAAAAGAGAAACAGAGTTAACGTTTCATATCAATGCCCATTCATTAGAAGATTCAGTGAAGGTAACTGTTGTTCCTGTTAAATCTGCTTAAGTTTTTTTTAATGATATTTCTTACAAATCTTCCAGCTTTTAACTAGACAATCTCTTGCATTTTTATCATGTACATTTATTTCCTGCATTTATCAGTTCATATCATAGAATCATAGAATTATACGATATAGAAAAGACCCTTTGGCTCATTGAGTCTATTGACACACACAAAACACCTGACCTCGCATTTAAACCTACTCACCAACAATTGACTCAAAACCCTGAATGTTATGACGTACCAATTGCTTATCCAGGTACTTTTTAAAGGATGTGAGGCAACTTGCTTCTACCACCCTCCCACGCAGCACATTCCAGATCATCACCACCCTCTGGTTAAAAGGTTTTTCCTCACATCCCCCCTAAACTTCCTACCTGTCATCTTGAACCCATATCTTCTCATGACTAATCCTTCAACTATAGGGAACAGCTGCTCTTTTTCCACTTTGTCCATACTCCTCATACACCTCAATCGGGTCACCCCCTCAGTCATCTCTGCTCCAACGAAAACAACCCAAGCCTATCCAACCTTTCTTCATAATTTAAATGCTACATTCCAGGCAGCATCCTGGTGAATCTCCCCTGCATCCCCTCCAGTGCAATCACATCCTTCCTATGATGTGGTGACCAGAACTGCACACAGTATTCTAGCTATGGCCTCACTAAAGTTCTATACAAATTCAACATGGATAGAATTCAGCCCATCAAGTTTGCACCAACATGCGAGAGACACCTGAACTCCCACCTGATCCCATCTATCAGCGCTTGGCCCATAGCCTTGAATGTTATGACATGTCAAGTGATAATCCAGGTACTTTTTAAAGGATGTGAGGCACCCTGCCTCTACCACGCTTCCAGGCAGCACATTGACTTCCCTGATTTTGTAATTGATGTCCTGATTGACAAAGGCAAGTGTCCCATATGCCTTTTTCATCATCTCACTAACTTGCCCTTCCACTTTCAGAGATCTATGGACGAACATGCCAAGGTCACTTTGTTCCACAGAACTTCTTAGTTCACACCATTCACTGACTACTTCCTTGTCAAATCACTCCTTCCTCACACTCAAGGTTGAATTTCATCTTTAAAATGAAGTTTATTTATTGGTTACAAGTAGGCTTACATTAACACTGCAATGCAGTCACTGTGAAAATCCCCTAGGCGTCACACTCGGGTACACTGAGGGAAATTTAGCCTGACCAATTGCACGTTACGCCTTTCAGAAACTGGAGCACGCGAAGGAAACCCACGCAGATATGGGGAGGATATATAGACTCTAAGATGTATAGAATCCAAGCCAGGTCCTTGGTGCTGTGAGGCAGCATTGATAACAGCTGTGCCATCTGCAACTTATTTGCCCATTTATCTTGTCTGCCCAAATATCATTTCACTGATATTTCTGTAATGCACATCATAAATGAAAACAAATGACTATCTCCGCTCGCTAACAAATATGCTGCTGTCTCAAACATTTTAATTTTCTAACTTTATTTCATTTCCACGAGGTGTCGAGTTTTGGTGTTTGGCTAACATATCGCGAGATTGGTCTCAAGTTAGGAAGGATTTGCATTTTTACAGTCAATCTTGTTGGCATGTGAATGCAGAAAGGCAACAACCTGCTCTTCCATGCCTCTCGGATCAAGACATTTAAAAGTCACAGCTTCAGTCGCCGTCATCTGGCTGTTAGCAATCTAGCTGTCTCGCCTTGTTCCGTCACTTCCAGCTGTCAGGGGATTGATTTCCCTGTTCAGACTGCAGTGGAAAAGAAAAGCGTCTGGTTACAATCCGGAGAGGCGGAGCCTGCTACCCCCAGGTGGCCACCGATCCAGGTGCTTAATGTGTACGTGGAGTGGTAACGCAAGCCCACCGCTTGCAGTCTCTGTACCAAAAAAAATCAAATGAGTTTGTAATTCACGAACAAATGAACGTTTTGTAAACAAGGTCTCAAATTTACAAGTGGATATTCACCGGGTGGATTTTTTTCATGGTTCAATGTGCATTTCTATCCATTTCAAAGCAATTATTCCTTGAGCTCATGTGATTTACTGAGCATTTCAGTTGCCTGAAGCGGCTTTGTAAAATAAAAAGTGAAGATGTATCTCAAAGCAACATTTTCTTACTTTCTGCGTGATACAGTCTTTCCAATCATTATTTCATGTCTAATTTTTCGTTTTCATTTTATGCCCTTAAAACAATTATTATGTTTTCGTTTTTGATGGACAGACAGTAGAAAAAGTGATTAAATGCCATCAATGATGTGATGCTTTTGGGGATGGGGATGGGAGATTGAAACGACTTTCAGTTTGTTTCAAAAAAGAGTTGACAACAAGGCGGGACAGGGGGAGAGTAATGTTATTTGTGGTTAAAATGGAAAATGATGTTGAGAGAAGAGTTGAGGAACAAAATGGGAACAAATTTTCCTTTTCAAATTTGTTGCATTGTGTGTGATAGGTGGAGACTGCCAAAGGGCAGGGAGATAGTGTGAGATAGGGGGAATTCTACCACCCCACTCACCACGTAATCAGAGCGGGAGAGGGGCGGACAATCAAAATGTTCATTGATCTCAGGCGGGATTTTCCGGTCTCGGATTGAGCGAGGCCGTAAAATCCCCTGGGGCAAATGAGTGAGTAGGTTAGGAAGGGAAGAAGTGAACAATTGAGTTGAGGTAAAAATCCAGTGAGCAACTGAGCAAGAGGGAGAGAATGGGAGCAAAGGAATGAGTGATTGAGTTAAAGAAGGAGGGAGTGACTTATTTAGGGAGAAGTGAGGATTGAGTTAGAGAGGGAAAGGGGATTTATTTATTTTATTTGTTCACATTATCATAGAATCCCTACAGTGCAGAAGAAGGTTATTCAGCTCATTGAATCTATACTAACCACAATCCCAGCCAGGTCGTATTGCCAAAACCCCATATATTTACCCTGCTAATCCATACCCCTGCCCCCAACATTAAGATCATTTTAACATGTTCAATCAATCTTTGGACTGTAGGAGGAAACTAGAACATCCAGAGAAAACCCATGCAGACACAAGGAAAATGTGTAACCTGTACATAGACAGTGACCCAAGGCCGGAATTGAATCCAAGTCCCTGGCACTGTGAGACAGCAGTGCTAACCACTGTGCCACCATGCCACTAGTTTACTAGCCCAATATTTATTACCCGTCCCTAATTGCCAGTGAGAAGGTGGTGGTGAGCTGCCTTCTGGAACCACTGCAGTTCATATAGCAGAGGAAGTGCTGTCAGGAAAGAACTCCAGGATTTTCACCGACAGTGAAGAAATGACAATATAGTTCCAATTCAAAATGGTGCATGGCATAGAGGGGAACTTGCAGGTGGTATGTTCCCATGCATCTGCTGTCCTTCTCCTTTTAGAATGTCAAGGTGCTGGGTTTGGAAGCTACTATTGAAGGAGCTTTGGTCCTCTTTTAAGATCAAACCAAATAAACAAACTCGAATTAAATTAGGACAAAGCAAAAGGGGCAGCTCCCTAGAAGGAAGGGGAACAGCCCAAACAAAACCAAAAGTACAAAGGAAACTTCAGAAACATCAAATTAAAATGTGATTATTCGGGTCAATAATGCACCCTATCCTCTGCGATGCCCAATGAGCATGAAAACTGTACCTGCGGACATTGCGTGCTCCTCCTCCAGAGATACCTGGCTGTGAACATAGCCACAGTAGAGAGGCAGACAGTCAGGATGGACGATCCCCTCGATCGCCCACTACCTGGACCTGTAAATGGCACGCTTCACCAGATCCTGGAGCAGGTTCAAGAGGAGATTGCCATCCTGACACTCTTCTCTCCGCCCCAGGTGTCCATAGATCAGGAGCAGAGTTGCAATCATCCAGGCAAGTGGAGAGTATTCCATCTTGTAGGTTTATCCCATAGGTGGTAAACAAATTCTGGGGAGTCAGCAGATAAGTTACTTAACATAAAGTTCCCAGCCTCTGACCTGCATTTGTAGCCACATATTTCTATAGTAGGTTCAGTTCAGTTTCTGGTCAATGGTGAGTATCAGTATGCTGATAGTGTGGGACTCAGCAATCGTAATGCCATTGAATTTCAGGAGGAGATAGTTAGTTTCTCTCTTGTTGGAGATGGGTTTTTTTCTGGCACTTGTGTGGCATTAGTGTTACTTACCACTTATCAGCCCAAAATTGAAAGTTATCCAGATCGGCTGCTCATGGACTTTGGTATTTGAGGAGTCATTAATGAGGTTGAATATTGTGCTAGAGAACTTTCTCAATTTTGATCTTATGATGGAGGGAAGTTCAATGATGAAGCAGCTGAAGATGGCTGTGCCTAAGATACTACCCTCAGACCCTCCTGCAGTGATGTCTTGGTGTTGAGATAATTGACATCCAACAACCATGACTATCTTTCTTTGTATTAAGTATGATTTCAATCAGTGGAGAGCTCCCCTACCTCCAATTTCTATTAACTCTAATTTTCAATGGGCTCCTTGATGCCACACTTAGTCAAATCCTATCTTGACCCCAATAGCAGTCCCTCTCATTCTCACCTTGAGAGGGTGGGAGTTTCTTAGAATAGGATCATAAAAAACCTAAGTGCAGAAGAAGGCCATTCGGCCCATCAGACCTGCATCGACAACAATCCCAGACAGGCCCTATCCCCTTAAGCCCACATATTTATCCTACTAATCCTCCAGACACAAAGGAGCAATTTAGCATGGCCAATCAATCTAACCTACACATTTTTGGACTGTGAAAGAAAACCAGGGCACCCGAAGGAAACCCACGCAGACAGGGCCGAATGTGCAAACTCCACACAGACAGTGACCCAAGGTCGGAATTGAACCCAGTTAACCACTGTGCCACGCTGTAAAATAAAATAATTGAGTTATAGATAGAGGCAAAACTTTAGTGAATTAGAGAGGGAGACAGGGAGAGAGTAATTGATTTAAAGGTAAGGAAGAATGTACTGATTGAGTTAGAGATAGGAAAGTGCAGAGTAACCATGTTGGAGGGAAGGATAGCGTGACTATTAGAGTGCCTTTGTTGAGAAAGAAGGAAGAATAGAGTGATTGTTAGAGGAAGGATAGAATGATTGTGTTAGAAGACGAATGTAAATATTACAAGTAGTAGGTTTGTAAGTTGTTATGTTTTGACATTGTGCCTTAAGATAAATAAATACACGTTAGAGGGTAGAAAAAAAGGAATGACTGAGAGAGGCAGGGATAGCAATTCAGAGTCAATAGTAGGGGGTTCGGGGTCAGCATAAGGGTTCCAGGTAGGAGTTTGGAGGCAGTGGTAGGGATTCAGAGTCAGCAACAGGGGTCCACCAGCAGGGACAGCAGTTCTGAGGCAGAGATCCTGGGATAGGGATCAAGGGTCAGGGATAGGGATCCAGGGAAAGGGATTCAGAGTCAGGGGATCCACGGATAGGGATCTAGATACTGGGATAGCCATTCAAGGCAGGGATCTGGGGACAGGGATTCAGAGACAGGGATAGGGATTGAGGGACAAGGGACATGGATTGGATGCAGAGACAAGAATAGGGATGCAGGGACAGGGATTCAGGGACAGAGATAGAAATTGAGGGACAGGGATGCATGGACAGGGATAGAAGGATAGGGATGCAGAGACAAGGATCTCTGCATAGAGATGCAGGGACAGAGATGCAAGGACAGGGACGCAGGGATACAGGGACGCAGGGTTACAGGGACAGGAATACAGGGATAGGGATGTAGGGACAGGACCAGGAATGCAGGGGACAGGGATACAGGGCAGCAGGACAGGGATATAGGGACAGGAACACAGGGATAGGGAATGCAGGGACAGGGACACAGGAACAGGAATGTAGGGACAGGGACATAGGACGAGGGATGCAGGACAGGGATACAGGGACAGGGAATGCAGAGACAGGGACATAGAAACAGGGATGCAGGACTGCAGGGACAGGACCACAGGGACAGGGATGCAGGGATAGGGATACAGAGACAGAGACAAGGATACAGGAACAGGATGTAGGGACAGGTCGAGGGATGCAGGACAGGGATAGGGAATGCAGAGACAGGGACATTGAAACAGGGATGCAGGACTGCAGGGACAGGGATAGGGATAGGGATAGGGATAGGGATGCAGGGACAGAGACAAGGATACAGGAACAGGGATACAGATTGAATTTGAGCTCCTCTCCCGCAGAGTCTCCACGTCCTTCCTTTAAACTGCGGCCCCGCCCCCTCCCGCCGGGGCTGGCTCCGGATTGGCTGTGGTCGGTCAGGTGGTGGAGATTCCCGGTCGCCATTTTGGTGGAAAGTTTGGGATTTTCTCACTCACTCACCGGGAGCAGCGGCAGCGCCAGCGGGAAAGTTTCTTCAGCCGGTGGGAGCGGGGCCCCGGCCTCTCCCGCGCACCCTCCCCGTCACCCCCCGGGAAGCGGCATCGGACAGGAGGGGGACAGCAGCCCCGGGACCGCCGGGGAAAGAGACCGAGAGGGAGTAAACCCGCCTTGGGGAGAGAGGCTGCCCCGCCTCAGGGCTGCACAGGGAGAGAGGCCGCTGCTGCCGCCTGGATACAGGGACAGGGGAGGGGAGGGCGAAGCCCACCCCGAGGAGGGGGGAGAGAGGGACCCCCCCCCCCTCAACCCAACCCAGTGACCCTGAGTGTGAGGGAGGAGGGACTGGGACACTCACCCTCAAGGTGAGAGGGGGGTTTCCCTCCCATCCTTTACCCCTTTCCATCATCCCCTACCCCCTTCCACCTTCTCCACCCCTCCCACCTTCCCTACCCCCTTACTGCTCTCCCCTCCCCTACCTACCCCCTTCTCGCCCCCCCCATCTACCTCCTCCTACCTACCCATCTACCCTTCCCTCCCTACCTACCCCTTTCCACCCCCCCGTTCCCTCCCTACCTACCCCTTTCCACCCCCCGTTCCCTCCCTACCTACCCCTTTCCACCACCCCCTTCCCTCCTTCCCCATCTACTTACCTACCTAACCTACCTCCAGAACCGTGTAGTCTCCTGGAGTCACCTTGAGAAAGTAGGACAAGCAGGAGGAAACTGCCTGCTCAGATAGTCCAGGCTGGGGAGTGAGGGAGAGAAAGTCAGGGACGTGAGTTCCTGAGAAGGCACCCACTTTTCATTTCCAGCAGGGGAAGGGCAGACTGATGTTAAGCAAGAAACCCAAGGATCCCTTTCTCCAAAGCAGCCAAGTTTGTTTTCCAGTTTACAAGAAGCTCACCAGCATTTGCAAGGAGACAGAAGACTCTCTTTTTGCTGCACCGTCTCCTCGGGGTAAAGTTGAACTCCTGCTTTCTGACGGACTTCTGCTTTCTGACAGACTGTCATCACTTTCTTGAGAGCTCAGAAGAAAGGCAACTGCCCTTAGGATTTTTTTTCGAGGATCACTTTAGAACTGGGAATTGCCTTTTTAAAAAAAAATCTGGGGAGGAGGAGACCCGAGGCAGGAAAATGCCGGTTCGAAAGCAAGGTGAGCTTCAAAATGTTAACTTTTCTTGCAAGTTGGTTTAACATGTATAAAACAAAATTTAAGTTTGCATTAAAAACCATTTGAAAGTGCGGTAAAACTTGACACTGAAGCGAAGGGCCAGATTTTAGCGAAGCAAACAGCTCGGAGCAAGTGGTAGGGGGCTGGATAAAGTTACTCTGCAGCTGCAGGAGTTGCTGTGGGAATTGGCCAGGAATAATCATTTTCAATGTGTGTGTGATCGTCTTTGCTTCTCTCTCTTTCCCTTCCCTCTCAGATGCTCAGCGAGCCCTGAAGCTCTTGGAGAATTACCGAGCCAAGCTGGGCAAGACCGAAGACCGCCAGCTCCGTGCCTCCATCGAGAGAGTCATCAACATATTCCGCAGCAATCTTTTCCAGGCATTGATAGGTAGGTATTTGAACCGCTCTGCACCGAGTCTCCCTTCCCTTGCATTGGTTTGAGCTTTACAGCAGGACTGGTGCATGTAAGATGTTGAAATATCAGATTGTTCTGAATGGATGGCTTTTTGGGAAAAAAAACAAATTCCTGAGGTTTGACGTTTAAACGACGCCAGCACCCCGTGGCTTCCCTGGTCCAGTAAGAGTCCCTTTTCAGCTGAGGACCTGTTGCTGAACTGATTCTGCTTATCCCAACCCCTAGAGAGGCCAGGGAAGTGAACGGTGAAACGCGACAAATGCAGATCTCTCTGAACGGAGACCAGACCCCCCCCCCCCCTTATCCTGCTGCACTCATGAGTAGCAGGACGGGTGCGGCATTTCTGATCAACTCTGCCTAGTGTTGAATGATCATATTGCAGTTTCACGGATGTCAGCATGTGTCAGATGCCTTCAGGAACACATTTGGGCGGTTTGTGTGCGGGTGAACAGGAAGCATTACGGAGGGGCGTGATTTGTGGATGTAAACAGACTGGGTTGTGCGTGGCTCCTCTGCGGCTCAGCCTTTTGAGTTGCACACGTTAAAATGTTGCTGTGGTACCGGATGGCTACTGTATGAAATTTTAAGGCTAAATTATAAATTTGTTTAAATTTCCATACGGATATTTATTTATTAATGGCAAGTAGACTTACTGCAATGAAGTTACAGAAAAAAAATCTGAGTCGCTGCACTCCGGCGCCTGTTCGTGTACACTGGCCGTGCTAAATTCTCCCTCAATGAACCTCACCACGTCTTTCGGATCATGAGGAAACCAGAGGACCTGGAAGAAACTGAGGCAAGACATGAGGAGAACATGCAGACTCCGCACAGACAGTGATCCAAGCCGGGAGCGGAATCTGAGTCCTCCATGCTGTGAGGCAGCAGTGCTAACCACTGTGCCACCCATATATGTTGGTAGATGCACTGAAATTCTAAATGCCAATTTAGGCTTTGTGAAATGAGAAGATCCTTTCCTCATTTGAAAACTCTGACACTTGAATGTAATTGCTAGCTCTCTCCTGGGATAGAGTACACTGCAATCCATTCAAATTCTTTCTCATTGTTCCTCATAGCGACGAAGAGAAAATTGATATTGCAAAGAAAGTCTTCATTTCTTTGTACTTAGTTGTAATCTGACTCATAATGGGCATTCAGAGATGTATTGAATGAAAAAATCTTGCATGCGAATTGTAACTTTCATATTCATTCATGGGATGTGAGCATTGCTGGTGAAGCTGGCATTTATTGTTGTAGGGACACCTATAGTGCTGATTGCACTTATGAGATGCACTTTGCTTGCTGTTCAAATATAAACCTAGTATGTAATATAAAAAGGCCAGTAGCTTTGCTCAAAGAAAGTTCTCAAGTGTAGGATGAATCTGTATTACTGACAAACTAAAATTGCATTATTGTGTTAAATTGGCACTGAACAACTTCTATTCGGTAGTGCTCATCAGTTGCCAGAAGGGTTCATATGTACTAACGGATATGTGATCTCACTCAAGCCACGTGAGTGTATTACGGCCACAAAAGTCAAATGACGTTCCAAGAGGATCATGTAAAATCTAGCCCTGTGGAACGTAGATTTATCCATGTCCTGTAGTTGGCCCATAAGGAAATCCTGTGACTTGTTTGCTGCCATCCCTGCAGCAAGGCAGAAATTAAGTTGCCAACCATTTGTTTTAAGCAGAAAACATATCCAATGAAGTAATACGTATTGGGCTTTCATGAAATAATGTTCCATGGATATGTGCAGGTTGTTTCTCAGTTGCTGTTATCGTAGTTTAGCCTAATTTTAATAATCACAGCAGGTTTCCAGTGAGAGTCATTTGGTGCTCAGGAGTGGGAATCCTTATTTGGTTTTCACAGAATCCATATGATATAGAAGGAGATTATTTGGCCTGTTGAGCCTGAACTGGCAGCAAGCCCTATCCCTGTAATTCTATGCATTCACCCTGCTAATTGCTACAGTGCAGAAAGATGCCATTTGGTTTATTGAGCCTGCACCAGCAAAAATCCCACCCAAGCAATATTCTTGTAACCCCAGGTATTTACTCTCCTAATTTCCCTGACACTAAGGGGCAATTTATCATGGCCAGTCAATCTAACCTGCACATCTTTGGAGCGTGGGAGGAAACTGGAGCACCAGGAGGAAACCCACACAGTTATGGGGAGAATGTGCAAACTTCAGTGACCCTAGGCCCCTGGTGCTGTGCAGTAACAATGCTGACCACTGCACTTCATTTTGTGCTTTATTACAATCAGATCAGCCACAATTTTATTGAATGGTGGGACAGGCTTGAGAGGCTGAGTGGCCTACTACTGCTCAAATTTGCTGAGGAAATTTGAAATTTTACCACCTGTGCCAGCTGAAATCAGCTTTGTATAAACATTTACCTGTGAGTGTGAGAATGAAAACCAGCTGATGGTGGCATGATATTTTTAATCTGATTAAAATTTGTAAAAATTATAAATGACATTTTTAATCTAATTTACATAATAGAGGTGGGGAGGGGGAGAAGAGAGAGAGAGAGAGAATTATACCATAGATTTGTGAAGACATTGATGGGTAATGACCTTTAGTAAGCTAAAGAATGGTCTAAAATTAGTATTCAATTTTGGAATAGTGGCACTACCACTTCTAAATTGTACTTTGTGTCCTTTTGAAAGAGACGTGATGACAGTGATTTCTATTACCAGCGTAACTCCAGATTCAAATTCCTGAATGAACTGAAGATTTTCCCTTGCTTTCCTCCAGCCATAAAGTTAAACCAGCATATATTGTTCCAAAAGGAAGTTTGGGTATTTACTTAGCTTGGTGTGGGTTGCACCTTTGTATTTCTCAGCTGATTACATTGTCTGTTTTGGGAAAGTGGTGATGTCGCTTGCCTATTGCCCCATCCGCCAAAGCTGTGGTATAAACCCTAAGAGATTAGAAAAACAATTGCATACAAAAGTGACTCATTCCTTGGCATTGATCTAACAGACTGATATTTAAGCTCCATTGATAAATTGGGTTCCAAAGAGCCGAAATAAATTTGTGGTTGATGGTCTTCGCTCTAGATACTCTCAGGAACAAAATAAAATCACCAATTTAGTGTCGATTGGATGATTCTGGCATAGTGTGGGATAGCTGACTTTTCTCAAACACCAAGTTACACTACTATCTGTGCCCATGAAATTGCATTGAATTGTTGATATATTGACCTGAACTGCATGTATGTTTGGCAGGGTTGACAGAAACTAAATCCCGATTATTCATGGAATCATCCTACAGTTTGAAATTACATGTGTTAGCTAGTGTCTATTACAATGTGAAGCTATTTATGTCCAGAAGTATAAGCTTTGTAGGCAAGCTTAACCGTTGGATCATCAACATACTATCAGGATGGTCAGTTGATGTCACCAATACAAAAGTAACATTAACAAATCCTAGGAACTTAATTCCAACATCTGAGAATGACTATTTAAGAAGGCATTTAATAGATCAACAAAATAAAGTTGACAGCTTGTAGGACAGTGTTATCTAACTTAAAAATGTAATTTGTGAAGTTGTGACTTTTAAATGAACCACCTATTGCAATTAAAGGTGACAGTTGTATCTTGGTAAATTGCATGGCAATATCTACTCAAAGGTTTCAAATGATGCCTTTTGAGTGTCACACTTAAAGATGGGTACAAGACCATTGAATGGACTGCAGCTTTCAATTTTCTGATGGATATCTGTTATATTGAAGTTGTGATTCACTTTAACATTCATTCTTACTATTATGGTGTTGCATTTCCATTTCTGTTTGAATATGCTGCATGACTTAGGACCAGAAGGTATGTTGATTTTTGCTGCATTATCAGCTTATTATGGTACATTAGGAATTTTCAACCCGAATCCAGATGGTGAAATGTATGGTGGGGAACATCGCCAATGTTTTTCTTTTATTAGCTGGCAAACTTACTGGAAAATGCGAGAGAATAACAATGTTGAATTTGAGCTGTAGATCTTAGTAGTTTCGTTTGTTTTGACCTGGTTTAGCTGCTGCTCTTTTGGGAGAGTGGGGAAACCATCTACTTTGTTTCTTGTCTGTGGGAGTGCTAATTTGTTTATAATTGTACAGTTTCCGGGTTGAATGATTAGATTTAAATACAGTACATGTTTAAACAATGTCCATCACATGCTCATTTTGATTTTCTGTGCAATGATTTCTTATCGGGAAGAGGAAAGCATTTCATCATGGAGCTCCCTGCAACATTTTGAGTTTGAATTATTTGACATTAACGTGCACACAAGTCCAGAATGTCAGAAATATGTTGGCAGTGCACACTATTCATTTTGAATTATGGAGTCTCTTGCAGGCTTCTTTTACTATAAATATCATCTCCATTATTGTCTTTTCGTACATCTATAATGTGACTGTGCTGCTTTGTAGTTTTAAAAAAAAAAATCAACTATTGTTTCATCCCTTTTATAGTACTTATTACACATAGTCTTAAAGATGCAATTCAGTCTAGGCTGCTGTTTTTTTTTACCTTTTTAAAGGAATTACT
Source organism: Sphyrna mokarran (assembly GCA_024679065.1). NCBI lineage: Eukaryota > Metazoa > Chordata > Chondrichthyes > Carcharhiniformes > Carcharhinidae > Sphyrna > Sphyrna mokarran. The sequence continues at coordinate 22,913,506 of JAGIQG010000003.1, forward strand.
ATTAATCCCCACAAAGGAGGTGGTCATTTGGCCCTTCAAGCCTGCACTGATGATAATTCCGCTCAGGCCCTATACCTGTAATCCGTGTAATTCCCTGACAAAAGGTCAATTTATCAATCAACCTAATAGGAGCACCTGGAGGAGTCTCTCACAGTGTAAATACCACAGTCATTCAAGGGAGGAATTGAACCCAGGAGGAGTCTGTTACAGACATGGTGTAAATTCCAGTCATCCAAGGGAGGAATTGAACCCAGGTTCTTGGTGCTGAGGCAGCATGCTAATCATAATGCCTTCTATGATACTTAAAGAAGAAAAGTTGCAGGGCTCTGAAAAATGAGTGGGTGAAGCGGACTAGTTTGCTCTTCCTAGAACAGAATGTTTGCAACTGCAGTGAATTGTTTGATCTTGAACTGAACTTCCAACCTCAAGACCACCTACTTTTTATCACTGCCTGTCTCTGCTCCCACCTCATCTGACAATTCCTCTAGATGCGATTGTTCCAGTGTTTGCTGGTCAGTCTTTTACCTTGGATCCTCAGACTGATTTTATCTAAAACTTTGCTCCTGTATCCCAACTTGTCCCAAGTCTCATTCACTGATCAACTCTGTATTTGTTTACCTACAAGGAGAGATGGTAGTGTGGTAATGTCACTGGACTAGTAATTCTGGAGACTGCGTAAATTCTTCCTGTGAGCTGGTGGAATTTAAATTTAATGGTGATCATGAAACCATTATTGATTGTCATCAGTTCACTAATGTCCATTGGAGGAAAAAGTCTGACTCACCTGTGATTCCAGATCCACTCTAACCATCCTCTGAAGTAAGTGGTGAACCAGTCAGTTTGAGGGCAATTAGAGGTAGACATTTAAATGTTGACATTACCAAAGATGCCCATATTCAAAGAATAAAAGGATATGGAAGCTTTGGAGAGAATGCAAAAAAGTTCACCAAGACGTTGGCTGGTCTCGGATGTTGGCCGTGAGGATAGATTGAATAAACTAAGATTGTTTTCACTGGAAAGACAGAGGCTGAGGTGAGACCTGTTAGAGATCTACAAAATTGAGAGATATAGACAGGATGGATATGAGTAGGCACACTAGTAATATTTAAAAGGCATCTGGGTGGGTACATGAATAAGGAGGGAATAGAGGGATATGGTCTGAGTAAGGGCAGAAAGGTTTGTTTTAGTTGAGATATCATTGGCACAGCTTGGAGGGCTAACGGGCCTGTTCCTATGCTGTACATTTCTTTGTTCTTTGATCCAACAATGCCTCTTGCTTTAAATTCTCATCCACATGTTCAAATTTCCCCTTCCCTTATCCCCTACCATTAATCTTCAATCTTCCAAGATGTCAATGCTCTTGCACCTTGTTGGGTACAGTGGATTGATTGGCTGTCAGTGCTGTAAGATTCACTAGCTCTAATGCTTTTTTTTTGTAGAATACTCCTGTGTTCAGGATAAGTGTGCTGAGAAATCCATGTTGATGGCTCTGTAATCCGATAAGGGTGGTGGGAAGGTGGTAACGTTGGATTATTTTTGCTGAATGTTATGGGGTATGCTGTTTCGTTGCACTGTAATCGGATATTGCACTACAGTTGAAATCACATGTTCTGGTCATGAGCCAGTTGGTGTTGATCACGGCACCTGCTGCTGTGTATGTTTTTGGGAGGGGAAAAGTGTCAAAGAATTGACTGTGTCCTTTGAAGTCCACCCATTTATTTAGTCCCAGTTTGAGTTTGAAGGATTCCAATACTATTGAATAGAATGCTGTAACTTCAGTCATATCTAATATGACCTGCCATCACCTCTTGTTCCTGCTGCCAGATATTTTAGTGTGCTAAAATGTACTCAGCCAGTTTTTGGTATAGAGCAATTACTTTATTGCATAAATAGGAGTTCATATTGCACAATCTTGAATGTACTTGGGTTTCTCTTGCTTTTTAAGAACATCATCTATTTTTTAAAAAAATCCTGAGAATGATTACTGTTATCTGTGGACTGGAATAGATTTTCAGCTAGTGCATTTACTGTTTTAATTAACTGCCTTCAGAAAAGAGCTGTATGATTTTCTGATTAGGAATGATATTGGATTATAAGCACAAGGACAGAGTGAAATCAAATACTATGTAGAATTTGGTTTAAGTACTCAGTAAGTGGATCTGACTTGCTGAGGCAAATTAGCTTGGGGTATGTGTTGTGAGATGTAAAGTTACATGACTAACTTTGAATAGTGTTCATTATTTTTGGTGCAGAGAAGAATTTAATTTAACCAGTTGGGATGTAGTGGATGTAGCACCCTTCCATCACTGATCCTGAAAAAAAGTAACAGTTTGATCAAAGAAAACACATAGCACTATTGCTTCTCCGTCACTATTGCTGATTTGCTTAGTGACTAACTTGAAATTTTTTATTTGGTTATCCGTAGTAACAAATTACAAATACCCTTTATTGTTGGTGTAGTATATATTCTTGGATGCACATAAAAGTGCAGCATCACTTAAAGAAAGTTAATTGGACTAACAAGTCTTCCAAATTGAGCAGATGCATGAAATTGTTTTATTTGTGTCTTCAAGTTATGGGCATGTTTCGGTGCATTTTATACATGAAATTATTTTGTATTCATGTTTGGTGGGTGGTGAATTGAGAAATTTCACATTTGTTTTGGCCTTGTTGTTCTATTGCTTTCAGTTCCATTGAAGGAGCTTTATAAAACGAGAAGAAACTGCAGTCAAGTACTGAATTAAACATTGGTGCAGGGGGAAAACAATGGACATGAACTGATAGGGCAAAAAATGAATGCTGCATCAGTTTTTAAAAAAAAATGTTTTTGGGAGTGGGAAGGAAGCTTGAATTCCATTGGAGAATGGTTCAGATGTTGTACATGGGACTTTATTCAGACTAAAACTGTCAAGTGCACAAAAATATAACGAGTAGGTGACAAGACAGGAAAAGTGCTTTTTACTTTGGACATGACAATTTTTGCTTGTAAATTTTGTTAAGTTTTTTTTTAAAAGAAAGCCCTAATGGCAAAGCCTATCCACGCATTGGTCATTTAATGAACAAATAGTCTCTTTCTCTTAAACGATTCTGCTGACTTACTAAAAGACATTTAGACTATTAATATCACATCCACAAATGGCACGATTTGTACAGACGGGCTCAGCTTCAACACTCTGGAGTTGATTATTTTTAGTGGCATGAGTGCTGAAAAAAGGTATTGTCGTTGCATTATAGAAGTGAGAAGTTGACCAAATACTTTACTTCTACATCAAGTAAATTCCTTATTTTATCAAATTGGATGCTATAATGAATTCTGTTCACCATTTATTCACTCGTTTCCTGCAAAAGTAACTGCATGTCCAAAGTACTTCATGGGTTGTAAAGTACCTTTTGGGTTATCCTGAAGGCATCATATAAATGCAAATTTGTTCTTTCAGTTTGAGCTTATTTGTCATGTTTTATTTTGGTGCAGTTTTCCACGTTATTAGATGTAGATCCAACTCGCCTGTTCTGCCTGAAAATTGCGATATATCCTAATATCTTTATCAATGCTCACTAAAAATGCAGCCAAGTATCTAAGCAGTGTGATTTGTATTCAAAGTGAAAAATACAGCAGTAAGATCACAAATTTTGGGCACTGGGCTGGACAACATGCAGTCCTAATGAGGGGTCAGTTTGAAGTGTTGAACCATCCCTCAAGTGTTTCAGCAATTTTTGTCCTGTCCTTTGCCAGTGAATTAAAGTCTCTAATATTTATTTGCAACTAATTACAAGAAGAGTAAAGCTTGACTTGGCCTTCTGGTCTAGCTAGGAGAGGAACTGCAGTGGAGTTCAGATTGGCAAAGCTGTATATTATGTGCTTTGTTATGCCAAATGTGTGCTGCTATTGGATGTCCAATGATTCACAACATCTCTATTTTGAATATAGCTTTCTCTTTGCTGTCCTATATCAAGGAATTGATACCTTATGACCTTCTGTGTGCTCCCAATTCGCTTCCTGCACGCAGTGGTGAATTAAGACAGACTTTTGTCTGTTCCCATAGCTAATAATTCCTCGAACAGGTTGCAAGCCTGTTGCAGGGGCTTTATAGCTTGATGGTACCACTCCACATCTAGCATGGCTGACCAGGCATCTATTGGCATGTTTGGATGGATTTGCAGGTTGACACTCAATCTATTTAACTGTTCTATGAATTCTCCTTCCTTAGCTATCAAGCTCTAGCGTGGGAGTTGAACTTTGTGCACTTGTCACACACTAATTCCTGCAATATTTTTGTCCGATATTCCACTGCAAATCCAGTGTACCTCTTCATACTAGATTATGGTGTACCAAAGCAACGAGCGTTGATGCATCATGCTGAAATAGGGTATGTCTATTGATTCTCATTCTTTCTAGCCCTTCCCCATTCCCCAGCATTGATACTGATTTGTTCCATTTCCTGATTTGGTAGCGATACTAATAATTCACCTTATTCAACTAGATCTTCATGGGCTTCAAGATGAGCTGACTTATGTGCTTTGTTATGCCAAATGTGTGCTGCTATTGGATGTCCAATGATTCACAACATCTCTATTTTGAATATAGCTTTCTCTTTGCTGTCCTATATCAAGGAATTGATACCTTATGACCTTCTGTGTGCTCCCAATTCGCTTCCTGCACGCAGTGGTGAATTAAGACAGACTTTCGTCTGTTCCCATAGCTAATAATTCCTCGAACAGTTAGAAAAGAATGCAGTTCTGAGAGATTTATAAACGACAACTGGAATGTTTGCGCTTTAAAATGCATTATCTAAGGCAGCTATTGTTTGTTTTTGTCCAAATTGATTCTTTTCACTGTGCAAGAGTACTTGAACAGGAAAAACAAAGTAGAACAAGAAACAAACTTTTTACAAAGCAAGTTGTATAATTATTGACTATTTTCTTTCAGCCTTTGTGTTTCTGCAGAATATAATTACATTATTTATGAGCTCATCTTTGCAAATGCTTTGTTTGCACTTCCTTTAAAAGGAAATTTAGAATCTGGACAGGATTTTAAAAAAAAATCTTGGATTTCTTTTACGTTCATGTGCTTGAACCTCTAAGACATTTTTCTGTATTGACAGCATTGTTACAGCTGCAAGTTGTTTCAAAATCAGTTTTACAAAGCAGCGATGATAACTTTCCTTTTCACTGCCTCAGTGAAAATGTAATAAGAGTATGCAAATTCAGTCTTCTGTCATATCTACCTTGATGTTTTTTACACATCATGATGAAAACATTTAAAAGTCTCAGACAAATTTTGATTCAGTTTTGAGATTTTATTAATAGAAGCATTCAGGGACGTGAATCAGTGGCTTTATAATTGCTGAAGTATAAATCAACAATGTTTTCCTGGCTGTTAGCCATCTATCTTTGTCCTTCCGTAAATTTGGGATCTTTTGCCTGTATCCAAACTCGTGCCATGTCCAGTTCACCCCCAGAATCCCTGTGCTCACTGACTTGTCCACCAGTGCCTCAATTTTAAAATGCTCATCATTTGAGTTGAGTCTATCCTTATCCTCACCTTCTGTCTAGCTCTGTTAGTTCCAGCCCTAAACAAACCCCTTCCACCCCCGACACACAGTTTGTGTTCCATCATTGAACACTGTGGTTTCAGTCATCTTGGTTCATAGCTCTGCAATTCTCTTCAACTACTCTAAAAATTTCTTTTGACCCAAGTTTTAATCACTCACTATTTCTTCTGGCTGGCTGTGTCCGTCTTGGTAATTGATTATGCTATTGTTTTCTCTTGGTATTTGAGAATTTGAAATGCTTTATAAATACAAGTTTTAGTAATACGTGGACTAACTTAATATTTAAATATGGAATGAAGTAGCTTAGAACTGTTTATAAGCTTTTGACAAGCATGACTCGTAACAATCCTATTACTGGCTTTTTTCAAAGTGATATGGAATTAAGTGTTTTTAGAAGTTCATTTATGGGATGTGTGTTACTGGCTAGGATAGTATTTATTGCCGTCTCCTAATTGCCCTTCATTTCAGAGGTATCTGAGAGTCAACAATTTGTAACCAGATCATATAAAGGCAACAGATTTCCTGTCTGTAAAGACCATTAGTGAACCAGAAGGGTTTTTACAACAATTAACAATGGATTTCATAGTTTTAGTTCCAAAATTTTATGAAATTTAAATTTCACCATCTGCCATGGTGGGATTTGAATCCAAGTCCTCAGATCCTGCCCTTGATTTTGGGATTGCGAGTCCAGTGACAGTACCATTTGGCCATCACCTCCCCAAAAGCAGTTGGATGAAAAAGAAAACTTAAACTTATCACCATAGCAGTGTTCAGTATCGCATTTACAGGCAGAATAAGCACCATGTTGTGTGTGCAATATGAAAAGGCAGGCAGGAAAGGTGTTCCAGAACACCTAAAATCACTGAAGCAGGCTAAGGATGTCTGTTCAGTAAAATCCTGATTGTGCAAATTTTTGAGCTTTGAATTGGTGTTTTCTAGTGAGAGTTGGGTCAGTAAATAAAGCAGGATACAAAATGATACTGGCTGATCTCAATATCTACCTATCAAAGAAAATTGAGTAAGTTTTGGATCAGTACTATTTCTTTTGTTTGCTCATTGTCAGAAAATCTAGCCTTTTAAATTATTTTTCACATGAGAAAATCTAGTACAATTTTACTTAAATGTCAACATATGGAAAATCTAGGGCAGGGTTATGAGCAGTAGGATATTATATTGTCCAGAAATTGGGCACCAGATCCAACTTTACACCATAGTACAGTGTGGAGGCACTGAGGGAGTTGTTACATATTTGATTGAAATGTTAATCCCACGACCTGTCCATTTGAGATCTGGAGGTATTATTTGAACAAGTGCATTGAATGTTCTTTTTCCCCTGAATACCTGTGTTAAAATGAATACAAGTATTTGGGGGAAATCAGCATACTAATCAAAATTTGTCTCTCAATCAACATCAAGGATTTTGCTGTGTAATTTGGCTGCTGTTAGTTGATGTAATGATGAATACACTTCAGAAGTAACTCATTGGTTGTGAAGTGCTTTGGGACATCTTAATGACGTGAAAGGTATTATGTGAATGCAAGTTCAGTATTCGTTTCAGTGTGATAATGGGACTGTTTCGTAAATGATTTCTGAAGTTTCAGCTGTTTCTCAGTTTGGAGTGAGTTTTTAAAGAAAACCTCTGACTTTGTCCGTCTACAGCAGCCTGTTTGAATGTATGGCTTGATCACTTAGTGTGCTGACTGGCACAATATTGATTAAAGCATTTGCAGAAAGTTCTTAGCTGAGAATAATGATGGAGGGAATTTTGACTATTGCTCACAGCAGAGGAAGCAGAAACCTTCAGGCATTTTTACTCCAAGTAGGCTACGCTTGTGTCTCCTGCTTGAGTTTGTGAATTTTAATTTTGTAAGCTTATTTTATTTTTACCACTTTTTTGCCACCAACAGTTTGAGCACTTTGTTAGCTTAGTCAATGAGTGGCACCATATGAAAGTATTTATGGGAGAACGCTACCTCGAGCAAGTATTGAAAATTAAAATAAAATCATATTAAAGGATCACCATTTGAATACTGTTCTACAAGTGAAGATATGTAGATCTCTAGCTACCTTTCTCTGTGTAAGTATACCAATGTTCAAATTCTACTAACTTCAGTGTTATTCTGTGGTCTTACTGTTAAGAGAAAGTGCTGGTCCCAATAGATCGGCACCACACACAGGTGCAGTGTCAATCTCGAGTATCAAAATGTCCTTGATTTGTTTTCGTGGCACATGTGTTTTCAAAAAATATGTTGATAATGATTCCATAATTTAACTTTGGTTTTTAACTCATGAAGTTTGGATTATTTTGTAATTACTGGAATAAAGATAGTGAGAATGTTATTGGAGAATTATTGGAAAGTTGGAGATTCCTGCAGTCTGTGCTTTCTAACTTGGTTGTGGACTCTAGATACATGTTCTTGTTTTCCAGATATTCAGGAATTTTATGAAGTGTCATTGCTGGATAATCAACCGGTTCTTGCTCAAAAGACAACTGGCATAATTCCAGCAGCCCACAACTGGGATATCTCCAACCGTCCAAGCACAACTGTTACGTCGGAGGCACTCCCTATCAGCCTTAGCCCTAGTACAGAGGTAAGTGTGTGGTAAGGTAGACTGATTTAATGAAAATATGTTAACTAATGCAATAATATTCAAAGATGGTGTTTACGGAATATGATCCAGTAAATAGTCATTATAATAAACTAGTGATCAGCTGATGTAACTGGGGCATAATAGGCTATTTCTTGGATCACTATCTGAAACTTCAGCTGTTGAAAGTTATCTTCAATAATGTTGCAGTATTTGTGTACCTGTTTATCTGATCTGGTTTGACTGCTGATTTTAATTGACAAGACAGTTGGATGTCAAGCCCTTGTCAAAACTGCTCTTTTGAAGTTTCTTTTGAAGAAATGAGAATGATACTTGGGATTCTCTTGCACAACTGTACTCTCTTAGCCCTATGTGAAGAGGTTCCATTAGCATTGTACTGAGCACATGCAATTGTCTTCCTTCAAAGCCAATATATTGTTCTGTTTGGGTGTCTCCTGGAAAGATTCTATCCACTGTAGTTGTATACTGTTTTTCAGTATTGAAATGATTTTCTCTCTCTCCTCCCCACCCACCCAACCCTGCTGGATTGCTGACTCATTTGCTAATTTGATAAAATATAACCTATGTTAAATTGGGAGTGAAAACTTGTACAGTGGAGACTAAGTTTAGCCTGGTTACTCGTGTCAGAATTTATTTAATTGATTCCACTCCCAACTATTTAATATTAGAAAATTAGCTTTTATTTCCACCCTTGCTCTCTTGGAGGTCTACAAGGATCTATTTTTGGTTCCTTTCTGCTTGTCATGCTAACTGTTGGTGATATCTGAGAATAGACCTAGTGTCTCATTTATGCCTTTGACACTGACACTGAATTCTGTTGCTTCACCATCTCCTTGAGCTCTTCAGCTATCTGATTTGCCACATTATTCGCTAATATCCGATGGCATATAAAATTTCCTTCAACTAGACATTGGGAAAACTAAAGTCGTTGCCTTTTGGCCCTGCCCCGTAAACTGTTGTCCTTCACTGTCTCACTCAAGCTGAGCAGATCCTTTTAAAAAGTCTTATCATGATGAGTTTCCCAACCACATATTCACACCAGCACCTTCTGCCTCTAACATTGTTTGACTGCAACATTGTCTTGGCTCATCTGCTGAAATTTCATCTATGTCTTTGGAATAGTCAAGTTAAGTGGTAAAAATGTACTCCTGGCTGGTATTCCATCTTTCACCTTGCATAAACCTATGCTCATCCAAAACTGACTTGAAACTATTTAAATTGCAATTTCATTCACACATCACCCATGTGCTTGTTGATCTTTTCCAATTTAAAAATATTCATCTATGTACTCAAACTCTTCCAGGGTTTGACCCCTCCTTATCTCTGAATCCTCCTTGAGAGCCCTGCTATCTTTGGGATCTATTGAGCTTCTGGTTCCTTGCACATTGTTAATTTCAGTCACTCTACATTCGTTGCAGTACCTTTTGGCTGCCTTGGCTATGCATTTTTGATCCCTTCCCTAAACCCCTCTCCATCTCCAGCCTGTTTTATGCTACCCCTCAAAACTTGCCTCTGTCATAAAGCTTTTGATCATCTGTTCTGATATCTCCTTTGGTTCCATGTCAAAAAATGTTTTTATTATTGCTCTTTTTAAGCATCTTTGGACATTTTGCTATGTTAAATGACATAAGTGCAAGTTGTTTGCTATTTTGGGCAGTTAATTGATTTTGTGAAATATGTACGTTGTCTATCACCTAGCACAAATGGCTCCTAATAGCAGTGATACTTTGGGATATCTAGCAACTGGGTTGGATTGAATTATCTGAACTGACGTTCTTTTTGTGAATGTATCCAAGCAAGGATACACTAGCTTTTCCAAATTCACTAGAGTTCTTTTTGAACTATTATTAAAGATTTCTAAAATCTATTCCATGGATGTGCATTAATTTATCTAATCCTTTTTTGCCTTATGTCAGTGTAATTTTTTTAAATTCAGTTATGGGACATGGGCTTGGCTGGCTGGCCAACATTTATGCCCTTCCCTAGTTGCCAAGGCAAAGAGCTGGATGTCAGCCTAATTGCACTTGAAGGTAGTGGTTTATCGGGTCTTGAACTGATGCAATTTGTCATCGTGATTAGGTTCACTAGGCCATTTCAGAGGGCAGGTTTAAGTTAACAATATTGCTGGACCCTGAGGCATTAAGTAGGTCAGACCAGGTAAGGACGGCTAAAGTTAAGAATATTATACAAAGAACAACACAGCACAGGAAACAGGCCCTTCAGCCCAACGAGCCTGCGCTGTCAAATGGTTATTGAACAGTTTGAGTTGAAATTTTGTTTCGTGGCAGTCAGTATCGACACTTAAAATTCTAGATGTAATTAACTAACTGCAATAAATTCTTCCTTTGCTGTAAAGGGATATGAATTAATATTTTCAGATTATTCATTAAGGCCTTTGCCCAGTAATGCAACCACTATGCTAATACTCCTGACCGTGAAACAACAAATGTGATTGCAAGAGTCAACCTGAAATTGATAGAAATTTGGATCAAATTTGTCAGGCATTTAAATTCATGTATACTCGCCCATTGGAGCATGCTTATTTTAGTTTTCATGCCCTAACACTATAGGAAAGCATGTGTGAACATGTGTTTTAATATTTTGGAATTGTCAGGGCTGCAATCTTTTGTTAAGTTGTAATATGTTGACTAAAATGAATAAGGAAATAGTTGAGAGGTATAGATAATATCCTAAGCACGTAATTACATCTGGACATCTTGTAAATTTTGGGTTTAAATTATGATAATATTTAACACTTACCATCATGTGATCCTCAAAATCAGTTTGCATTTATAGCATAACTTTTGACCAGTTCATCTGTTATCAGTACTAGAAAACTTTTATTCATGTAGGAGATAGGGGCATTGCTTGCTGGGCCAGCATATATTGCCAATCCCTAATTGCCCTTAAGCTGAGTGATTTGCTTAGCCATTTGAGGGCATTTAAGATTCTTGTGGGTCTGGAGTCACATTTAGGCCAGACCAGGTAAGGATGGCAAATTTTCTTCCTAAAGGACATTTGTGAACCAGATGGGTTTTGCAACAATGGTTTCATGGTTGGTATTAGAATTCTAATTCCAGATTCAAATTTCTTCATCTGCTGTGATGGGATTCGAACCCAGATCTTGAGTGTTACTTTGGGTCTTGGGATGACTAGCCTAGTGACGAACTAGAATATGTGTCTGTGTGTATTGTTTGCTAAGATGATGCATTTTTAAATGTGCCTGTAAAATAGAAAAGCTACGCTCCAAGTTGCAGTGGCACTATACTTTTCTCCTAATCTGATATTTTAATGGTGTATCCTGTGCAGAACATAAATTTTATGGTGAAATTTTTATCTAGCTAATTTGCAATGAATTAAGAGGATTTTGCTGCAAGGCTGAGTGTGTGATGATGGGTAAATGCTGGGGTCTTTGTACAGCCAGAAAATTGTAAAACCTTCAGTGTGATCAGAAATGACATGATAAGCAATGCAAGAAGGCCTACTGGGGACTGTCCTAAAGGGCAACCCACATGGTGATGTCTCTCATGCCAAAGGAATAGTCTTGGGGAAAGTTGAGGCTAAGCAGACCAATTCTGCCATCAGAAAGCATGTTCAAGTCCAGCTTATTAAGAATGGCAAGAAAATCACAGCTTTTGTTCCAAATGATCGTTGCTTGAATTTCATTGTTTTCCTCAATGTTTTAGTTGCTGGCTTTGGTTCAAGCTGGTGAAAGTAGCTAAAGCGTATCTATGGGCCCTGAACAAAAGCCAGACCAATATATTGACCAAGATGGAAAATAAAACACTTTAAAATTTGGAAAAAAAGAGGATTTAAAGACATACTTTAAATTTATCCTAAAAGAGTAGAAAATAATGCAACATTTAAGTACCAGTGAATACATTTCTGTTACTTATTTCACTGTTGATTTAAGATTTGGGTGGCTTGTTAGCATTGGGCAGTGTGTTTTATATTGTGACATGGATTGGTAACTGAGTAGTAATACGTATTAACATGATGGAAACAATTCTTACTCCTGCTGTATTGAAGCTGTTTAACTATCAAATGACAAATCAGAATCAATATTATTTAAACTATCAATAGTAAAATTTGTTCTGATAGCTTTAGTGTAACACCAAATTGCAAAGACCATGTTGAAAAAGTTCTTGGTCCCCTCCCTAGTCTGCATGGAATTAATTGATTTTGGCAGGGGCAGAATTTGGATGGTTAAAATCTCATGGATTTGGGAGGTTAGATCAATGCAGTGTAAGGGCTAACTGCTATCCAGTGAACAGTGTGTAAGAATGTTTGTTTGTTTGTTTGTGTGGGTGTGGGATAAGACCAGGATATCATTCCTTCAATGTCTGTGTGCTCAAATATCCAAACTGACCTTTTTGTTCGAGCTTATGCATGGTCAATTGGACAAGGTACTAGTGTACTACCAGAGGTATATGATTTAGTGCCTTTAGGAGTGATGGAGTTGATCAGTTTCTGGGAGTGGAAAGAAAAGAAAATAGTGATTTGTGCATTTTATTTTGTTGAAATTACCACCCATGTGGTGGAGGGTCAATACTCTATAACTTTTGTGGTTAGACTTGAAAAGGAGATGCCAAATAAACTTGTGCTCGTGACTTTCTTATGTAAGTGACATTTTTGCTGATGCAAATGATTTAATATGAATAAAATCTGGAGGTGTTCCTTTGCAGTGTTAGATCTGCAGGATGGCATGTGTGGGCAGTGAGGTGTTAAGTATAGCTGTACTGTGACAATCTCTCTAGTGTATGCCACTCTTGTATTATGAGGAAATGCAATTGTATACTCTTGTTTAATATATTTATTTTTAGCTTTTAGTTTTCCAGCTGTGGGGTTAACCTGTTGGCTGAATCATCTGGGGATGGCAGTTGTATTGAAGGCATTTGGAATCAGTATAAGAACATGCTGTCTAAATGGATGAGAATCTTCACAGTTATTCTGAGGGGTGGTAGTGCTTGTACTCACTAATGTTGAATATGTAGTGCAATTGGAATGCTGAAATACGCTAATATATAACCTGTAGTTAATATGGTTGGGAAGAATTTGCACTGTTGTCACAGCAATCACACAATATCTTTGTTCCGATTAAATTTCTGCAAAATACCCTGTGAAAGGTTTGTTGCCATCAGCCCCTCCCTTCCCCCAGGTATATGTATACTGTCTTCGGTCTGGTCATTTTTGGCTGGGTTCTTTGGATTTCTTAATCTCTTTTTTGTTTTCCCACTCAAGTGCTGTAAATCTTCTTTACTGTATACCTCTTTTACTGATTTGCTTTGTTGGCTGATACTTTGCTTTTACACTGATTTAATTTATTTTCTTGATTAAATGTATCTTTATAAACATCTGAATCTTAACAACATGTGAACACGGGCCCACAGTGGCAAAAGTGTTAGTTAAATTATTAGATGCAGATTACTTTGGCATTATGCTGCTGGGTTTGGATTGATGTACAAGGAGAGAAATCTGAATAGAAGGGCCTCAAGTGTTTAAAACTGATTCTTGTGCTGGGTACAACATGAAATCCATTTAATTTTCAGTAATTTGGCAAAATATCACGAACCATTGATCTCATTTAAAAATAATTTACTCATCAATTCCCTTCAGTCCCTCAGCTATGCAATAAAATTCTGTAGATTCTATTGACCACAGACTATTTATTAAAAGTAGAACTGTTTGATTATCCAACAGTAGAGCAGTGGACACGTATCTCAAATGTTTGTGAAGATGTCTCAATCAAAGCCCAAACCATCGCTCAAAGCAAAACCACTTCTTTCAACATTGTTTACATTGATATGTCTTGGAGATTCTAAATGTCTACATTGCTTACTTAAGTCCTAAACATTTCATTGTTGAATTTATTTATTGAGGCCTGTTAACTCAAGTAAGTTTTCAACAATTTATGGAAATATTGGATTTATTAACTACATTTTAAAATGTCCCAATCATATTTGACTAACAAATGAAATGAGTTTGTTAAATATTTGCTTTATTTTGAACAGGGATATTTCTAAATGTTGTACATGGATAATTCAGGACTCCAAGCTGTGACTCTATGTATTGATGTTTGTAGTAGAATTGGCATTACAGGGATGTATCAAATAACTTCAAATGCTTGATGTTATGAATTCTAGACAGTGTGTCTCTGGCACTAAGTTAGCAGTATATAGTAGCATTTAAAGTGCAGATTGTTTCACTTATTACATTTAGTTGCTGCCTAGTAATTAGGGTGGGATTCTCTAGAAATTTTTGGATAGGCATCCATTCAAGGGTCAGTGAGCAGATCATCTTGTGATAGTCAGTTTGAGGCAATCTACTATTGAAAAATGTCTCTGAATCAAAAAGGGCATAAATAGGCCATACTTAAGTTAGAGATGTAGGAAGCAGGCATTAAGTGATGCTTGGGCAAAGGTACCTCTGGAGCAGCAGTGTTTTGTTTGGCATTATGCTGCTGGGTTTGGATAGATCTGAAAGCATGCTGGTGTTGTGTATCCAGGAATCCAGTGAGAAGGAATCTCAGAAGCCAAGATTGAAACCCTTTTGAAATGGATGATAAAGTCACCTGAATGAGAGCGACTTTTGGAGTGAATTCCAAGGAGAGAGCTTCAAAGATAAAGTTGGAATCCTTCTTGAGACAGTTTCATAAGATTATTTGACTTAGTGTTTGACGTCTGAGTGGGTTATGGAGAAATATTTGGACTCTGGTTTGGTTGCATATGTCATCATTTACTTTTGCAGTGTGTTTGACTATAGTTTGTTTTGCTTCACATATCATGCATATTGTAAGTTTTATCTTTGAGTTTATTTAGTAAAGCTGATTTCATTCAAAACTCGTGGAATCTTATGACTTTATTACAAAAGCAGCTGTCTTGAATTTCAACAAAACGTTATAAATCCCTGACTGGATCTGGGTCTGGCCAGACCAAGGATCTTAATCATGTTAAACTCTTCCTGAGGCTTGTTACCATTTCTGTAGCTGCAAGAGTGATACAAATCCTAGCCTGTTGGATACTGTGTTTTAATGCTTCTTCCTAGCATCATGAATGTGAAATAGATGGAGAAAATAGAACTAAGTGGTAGTTTTTTTAAAGAACCAACAGAAGTGAGTGTGATCTTTAAACTATATAATTGTTCTTTCTGGGTCTTTAAACAAAAGAAAAAACATCCCATTGTTATATTCAATGTACCCTTCCTTCAATTTGAAGAAAGGGAATAGATTTTTGTTTGACTGTAAGGTGAAAGTGGATTGATTTGGGTGTTTCTTGTTTGTGGACTGATAATTCAAGTCATTCACAACTTCAACCAGTTGAAGTCCAGTGGGTTTATTTGTTAGCATGAGCTTTGAGCGCCACTTCATCAGATGAGTGCCTTTACTCACCTGATGAAGGAGCTGTACTCTGAAACTTGTGTTACCAAATAAACCTTTAACCTGGTTTGACAGACTTCTGACTTATGTCTATCCCAGTCCAATGCTGGCAACTCCACATCAGAGGCACAATTTAATCTTTTTAAGACAATACAAAATTGATATGGTAAATATTTCATTGTGTGTTTTTGCCCTTTGTTTATTTTTGGCTGTGGTTAAGGCAAGTTGTAGCAGAATACAAAACTTTATTCTTTAGCCATCATTGAATCCCAAAGTCGAAATCTATTTTATTTCATAGAGACATCCCTTTCCATGGATAACATCCAACTGAATTAGGAATGGGGGGGAAAATTTGGGTGAAATTGGTTCACAATCCTTTTTAATCTACTGAAGCTATTTGCACATTTAATATGTGAAAAGCAAAGCCTTTCTGGTTATGCTCAGATTTTCCAAAGCTTATTCCATCTTGGCTGAATTTACCGCTTGATGGAGGTGGAAACATTGAGGGGTGCTTGGCTTAAAAATTGGGCATATCCACGTGAGTTAGCTGAAAGAAGTGTACTGACTATCCTCCACTTGCATTCATTACTTGTTTTTAACGTTTAACACACCTGGTTGAACTAGAATTACTCAAGCTAGAGAGTTTGCAGTTTTCTTATGTATTTTTTCATCCCTGATTTATTTCTCTTCGGATACTATGAACCATGTTTTTTCTCATTGGCTGAAGGGATATGCAGTTAACCACCTTCTTTAAATGCAGTACCTTTTGCATATCTCTTGGTTCTAAGTTTTTTTTTACCACCAGAATTCTCGCAGGCTGTTGTGCAATGTCTACTTCATTGTCAGTTATTGAGTGCTCTGATTCTTTGACACCGAGATCTACCATTTTCTATACAGATGGCATTTTTTGGACAGGTGAAGGGAAGGGCATCTTGTTTGTAAATCAGTCCTTGCTGGATTTCACAGTTTACTGTTTGACTACAGCAAAATTTAACAGTTTTTAATTTTAAAATCAATTTCTCCAGTGATCACCTCATGGACACCATGTTATGGTGATTAACTGGTGCAGTTTGTAGGGATGCTTATTGCAGGCAGCGTTTGGCTGGGTTCCATTGAGGAGTCCTTCAAAAGTGCCCTTCACTGATGGTTCAGCTAGATGCTGCGGGGTGCACAGTGGGGGAGGTCATTTGTCTGTGCATTGGTTGTGGTGTTGCTGTTCCAAGATGTTTATTGTGCATTCGCAGGATAACTGTTAAAAGTGATGTCCTAGTTATTTCTCCCCACAGTTCTGCGTACAGAATTGTATGGGCTTTTCATTCTCATAGCAAGAATGAGAATTTTATACAATTCCATATACAGAAATATGAGAGAAATAATTGATAGTAAAATCTGCAGAGAAATTTAATTTGTGGAATAGTTGACTTATTAGAGTCTCACTTATATAATTTTGTCTCAATTTGAAAGCCTCAATAAAAGTAGTCAGAACTTTGAGCTGGCAATGTGATGGTAATATTTGAAGTACTGCCTGTTCAACCTGTTCCTTCTGTGCATCCTGGCTTTGGGCAGTAGTAGTACATCATTGTGAACTGTACCCCGTTGTGGTTGAACCAGGATTATCATCTTGGGATGGAAATCCCAAGTGCTTTTCTATCAGTGACATCTTTGAGGATGACAGTTAAATTGCTGTTCTGATGGATAGAGGAGGAATAGACATGACAATATCTACTAGTAATATTTAGCTCAAGGACTTCCAATGTAATTTGAAGCCTGATGTGAGCTTAAAATCTATTTGTCCAGAGTATTTCCTGTCATCTGAATAGGACAAAGCAATTTGTGGCAAAATTTATTTGTTCTCAATTTTAAAATCACACTTTAACTGCTCCAGCAATTTTCCTGTGGAATTGTATGCAGAGACCTGATCATGCTGCATGTAATTCAGTTGGGGGTGTGGGGATGGAGGGTTCACCTGGAAGGGTTGTGTTTTTTGCCTAATTAAAGAAGAGTCTTGTGATAGCTGATTACTAGAAAATATGATCAAGGCATTTTTATCTAATTTTATTTCCTAACTGAGCTGTATGTGTGTACACAAATATAGACAATCCTCCTTTTGGGTGGAGTCATGGGGAACGTATAATTACACCATTCAGTTTGTTGATCCTACTTGGTCATGCAATTTCTCTGATAGCTGAAACTTGCCTCTTGATGAAGCATTTGGTTATATGTGCTAATATCGTTTTTGGTTTGGTATCAATTTTTTTCTTCTGTGAAAATTCTTTGGACATTATGCTCTGTTTTGAGTGCTGTATTAATGCAAATTTTTGTCTGATTTCTGCATTATTGCCTGCAGTCATCTGTTTGTCTTCCAATTTGAGTTAACCAGCATAAAGTGGTGCCATCAGTAATCTGAGATTATCAGTTTTAATGACATCTGCAAAGTCACGTGGAACTGTGTTAAGCATGCTTCTGAGGGGCCCCTTGCATAGGTGCAGGATAATTGGGCATTGATCATGATGTCCTTTTTGTCCTGTTTACCTTGAGCCACATATTTAAATAGTTTGTCATTTAAGGTTGGAATGTCATTGTCCATTAGTAGTTGTTCTACAAATTTCAATTATTAATAGCTGTCAAATCACATTATGACTACATATTTTATAAGACAAAATTTTGACTAATAACAAAATAAGACTACATTGATACCATTTGAGGTAAACATGCAAGTTTGCTGCTGATGCAGCTGGATATGACCTTAAGCCATGAATTATATTCCTGTTATATTAACCTGGCTGATCTCTTGTGTTTATTTAATGCCACTGGACCACTATTTTGAGGGGGAAGTGCATAGCTGTCCTGTTTTTTCTGTCTTGTGTCCTATCATTCTGCTAGGATTGAAAATACTTGATTAGGATAACTCATCATTTCAGTCATGGGCGAGGGCATCAGTATTTGAAACTGGCCTGTGATCTTTGGCACTATCCAAGCTGTAGTTACAACTTTGTCAGCATTTATTTCAATGCTACCTGGTATGATTGCTGATTTCCCAGTTTGTGTCCTGGTTTTGGGGAGTGGGGGAGAATGACATGAATGTTGGTAGGTGTTCCATTTGTTGTGCAGTGAACTGTAACACTCTTTCCAACTCTCTTCTACACTAATCCGCTGAAAACAGTTTGCTAGATCTTGGGTTTCTCTGCATTTCAATACTTCAGAAGACTGTCCCTTTCCTGAAAGGAATTGGGCAGCTATAGCACTTTCTGGCTAAAAGTTTAGAGTCCATTTCCACCAAAGGAACAGAATTGTCTGTGCCGGTCGAGGTCATTATTTCCATTTTGTTTATTTGCCAGTGGAACCTTCCAGGCAAAACTGAAAACCATTACCGCATAGACGGAATAATGATGAACTGCTGCCTTAGAGTTAGAAATGATTAACAACTTGTGTTTGGAAAGAGACTTGTGAACTGGCTTATAGTACTAAAACAGATTTCTTCATAATCTCATATTTTGAGGAGATTCAGCCTGACTAATTTGAGGACTTAGTAAGCTATAAAGCGCTTGACGTCATGCTGACCTATTATTTTACGTGTTGTGTGCAGCCAGGTGAGGTGAGAAAGCTAACAACTGAATTTTTTTTTAAAAATCAGCATTCATTCCCCTCTCCTTCACCACCCCACCACCCCTAAAAGAAAACAAAGGAGCATGAACTAGGCGTACAAAATAGTATGACTATTAGTACGACTACTATGAAATTATTACTAGTATCTCGTCATTGTTTCAGTCATCCTTTTCTGCCTTCCTAATGTATTTGAATTTATAAGTCATTTATCAGTTGTTACTTGGCTGGAAACAATTGCATGTACGGGATTGGTAAAAGCTTAAAACATGCATTCCAAATTTGATAGAGATCGTTAATCTGTAGGCTTGGATGGTGGGAATATTTTTATTTTGATATCTACTGTTCTCAAATTCTAGTTAATTTTATTATTGTACTCTGAAGTATTTAAATCCAAGCATAATGCACTTTGACTCATTGTACACTGTGGACTGATTTGGATAACTTTTGCAGAATTCTCTGGCCTTGGTAATTAAACTTAAGGGCATTGGCTAATTAAGAGTAACTGGACATTGCCATGTTTCTTCTCATCTCTCTCCCCCTTCCTACCAAATGTAATTGCTGTAGCCTGCTCCCAACTGAAAGTAACTTATGAAAATTTAAATTTTGTTGTCCTAATTTCTATTTTGTGGTAAGTATAATGTTATTAGGTAATTCTGTTTTTCCCTGGTGGAAAATTTATAGTATTGAAGTAAAGTATAATTTGATCAAGCGAGTTAAGAAATGACTTTAATTCAGATTTCTCATTAGAAATGGTAGATCATGAGTTTTTCTAATTGATTTAGTTTTTTTTGTAATGCATTTTTGGGAGCAAAAGAGTAATATATTTGTTGGACAATATGTTGAAACATGAGAGATTATATATGGAGTACTTAGAATTTCTAAAACATTTTCTGGAATGCTGCCCTTCTGGATTGACCAGGATGTAATCAAGTAAGTTGAGAGCATTTCTTTTTTGTATATTACAATTAAAAATAGAGTTACTCTGACATACACTGATCCCTTCATGCAGTGATAAGTAATAAGTTGAGACTGCAGGTTCCTGCTGACGTTTGTGTCAATTCTCTCACTGTCTTTTGCTTCTGAAGGACAACTCTCTGCTGAATGAAATACTTGATGTTCTTCAGACTTCTGTCCCTACTCAGGTTATACATGTAAGTACAATATACCTGTAACATTCTCCATCCTACATTTTCAGTGGCATTCATTTTTCTCGTATATTTTTTTTCACAAGCACGAAATTCATTCATTTTTCAAGATTCTCAAAAGAAAAATGAGGCTGAATTGGTTAACACAGTTTATAGGATCTACTTACAGGTTTCATGAAGTGGCAGGATGTTGTTTTTTTGCTTGCCAGGGTGATGGGGAATTCCTCCCGTCTGTTCTGCAGATTAACGTGCTGAAAAGTTGCAAATATGCTGAATATCTGTAAATTGCTATTGAACTGCGTTGGTATCTGAGATTTTGTGTGAATTTTGAGCAAGAAAAGAATGCAGTAATGTTTGAACATCGCCTAACTTAAATGCAGTAGTTAGCACTGCTGCGTCACAGCACCTGGAATCTGGGTTCAGTTCCCAGCTTGGGTCACTATCTGGGTGAATTCTGCATGTTCTTCCTGTGTTTAAGTGGGTTTCCTCCAGGTGTACTGGTTTCCTCCTACAGTCCGAAATTGGACATGCTAAATTCTTTATATCAGAGTGGGGGATTTTCACAGTAACTAAAGACACTAATAAATAAACTCTAAAGAAAATTCAGGGACCTAGATAGGAGGGATATGTTTCCCAACAATTTAAAGTAATTGATGGAGAAATTAGAGGAAAATTGAGAAATTTTGCCCAGAATATAATAGAGGCAGGAGAGATGAAAAAACTTGCTTTATGCATTTAGAATAATGTAACCTACAGGGCTCTTTATCAAGTGCTGGAGAATGGGATTAGGGCATAGATTTATTTGACCAACATAGACAATGGGCTGAGTGGTCATGTGTTTGTTTTTTAATGAACTTTGTTCCAAGAGTGCAGTGAAATTGGCTGCATTATTCACGTTCCTGTTTAATGTAATTATCCAAAACGGCGTGCAATGAGGTTTATTCAGGTGCAGGCAAGAAAGGGTTCTGACATGAAATCTTTACTGTAGTTATTTTGGGAAAGGATTCAAACACTTGTTCGTACACAAAAATGCAGGTTGCTTTTATTCTTTCATGGGATGTAGGTTACTCGTTCCTAATTCTCTTTTGAGAAGATGTGGTGAGCTGCTGCCTTGAATCATTCCAGACTATATGGTGTAGGGCCAAACAGTGTTAGGGAGCTCCATCAATAGTAAAAATAGTGATATAATTCTAGTCAGGATGCTATGTGGCTTGTTCGCATGCATTTGCTCTCCATATTCTACTAGGTTGTAGGGGGTCACTGAAAGTGCTGTCAAAGGAGCCTTGGTAAGTTGCTGCACGGTACCTTGCATCTGGCACATGCTGCTGCCACTGTGCCTTGGTGGATCGTTAAACCAACTAATTTGACTATTTTCATCTGAATGGTATTGAAATTCTTCATGTTGTTAGAACTGCATGCATCCAGGCAAATGGAGAATATTCCATGACTTCCACCTTGCAGATGGTGGACAGCTTTGAGAACCCAGAAGATGAGTTACTTGCTGCAGAACTCCCAGTGTCTGATTTACTGTTGTAGTTGCAGTACCTATATGGCTGATTTTAGTTCAGTTTCTGATCAATGGTAATCCCCAGCTGTGAACAGTAGTGTCAGAACCAAATGGCTTCTGGCTTCGTGAAACTGTTGTAGTAATGAGCACCAGATTTAACAGTCGTGGGCATTTTCCAATCTAATAATTTTGCTTTATAATATTGCTCTGGAAGTTGGATGGATGTCAACTCTAAAACAAGGTGAGTTTCTAAATTCTCAACAGTAAAACTTGAATTCGTATGTTGCATATGCAACTTGGTGCTTAAAGTTCTTCTTGGGAAGGAATTCTGTTTTATATTCATTACAAATAAACATTACGTTCAGAGCTTCCTGTAGCATATTCTGTATATAATACTATTTATAAATAGTTGTAAATTTGAAATTTTGACAGGCTTGCCACTCTTGCCTGTCACTCAAGACTGGAATAGTTGACATTATTTTGAGAACTCATTATCTTGTCCTATCATAAGAGTAACAGCATGCCTCACCTTTGATCATAACAGACAAAAAAGCAAGTAGATATCAAGTTTAATTAAAAAGTGGTATTGGATCTAAAATCTAAGTTGAACTATTGAAAGTGCCAATCAATTATAATGTGACTGAACATGTCACTTGTAGTAAAGGTTTAGTTGCTTTAAATGCAAATGTGCAATTTGTGTACCATCAACTGATTTTAAAACCTCTTGTAAAGGCATGTAATCCAAGGTATAAGAATGAACAACTATTTTGCCCGGATGTGGGGAATAGATTTCTCCATATTTAATGTGCGAATGTAAATTTAGAAACTGCATTGAAGTTGTATTTTCACAGTAACTTAATTCCAGTGTTAATATAAGCCTACTTGTGACACTAATAAATGAACATTTCCAATTCGCAACTATAATTACAGAGATTTGAAGTTTGTGGTGTTGAGTGGACACCGTTGTAGGTTCAGTGCTGTATTTATACTGGTTACTTGAAGTACTCTAATATGGTGCAATTGGACACTGACCAGTTGTCTAACCCATATGAACATTCCAATATTTGAAAATGCAGAAAAAGATTATCAAGTCTATTGCATAAAGTCATGAAGCTTGAAATATCATTGAACAATCCTTTAATCCACTATTAGCCAAGCAATCTCTTGGGGAGGCAAAAACAAAGATAACCCCAAAACCAATTTGGGAAATCCAGCCTTGCACCCCAACAATGATGATATCTAGTCCAGAAGACTGCTTACATTGCCTGATACTTTATCTGTAATTTTGGAAGATGTGGTCATTGCTCCAGCCAGGAACTGGCCAGATTGCCTTTGAAGAATGCAGAGTGACAGTATTTATTGCATAACCTGGCAATTTGTTCCTTGGGTGTACTAACCTCTGGGAAAAGCAGATCTGTCTAATATGCAACTTGATTCTACCCTTGTAAAGCTTGTATGTATTTCACTGCCTTTCCTTTCCTAACCCAACAGTAGGTACAAAGGTTCGGCCTTTACCTTATAAATTTACAGTAAATCACCCCAAAGTCTACACATCCCAGAAATGAATCGACCCAGCTATACTTAGGTTTGTCTAGTTTATAAGATTGTTTCAATTGATAATCATTCCTTTACTCCTTTAGAATTTTTGAAGTCTCTAATCATTCGTTATGATTGGACCAAAATTGGCTGGAGTATTCTGAATGTGGTTTTACTAACATTAATACTTTTATAAAGCTAAAATTGTATAATTTCTTTATATTGAAAGATCAGTTGATTATACCCAAATGGCCTATTTTGGCTGTGGCTTCTCAACAATGGTCATATCTCAAGAATTGTGATCTATGTTGCCTTAATATTTCTTAATATTTAAAGAAGTTAAATATTTCTTAATTTTAACTGATTTCAGATCTTTTTCATATAAAACATAGGTATGCTTAGTATTGGTCCTGCACTTTTCTTTAACTTTTGTCAAAGATGAGCTTATTTGTCCAGTACATTTAAATCTCCAAACTGGAGAGGAGAGCAATATGTTAACCTGTTGCCTCCCACTTCCAAGAGCTCTTTTTAGTACTTCCCATTGGATAAACTATTCCTGCTACCAGTTTTTTTTCCCCCAAAACTCTTTATTCAATTGCGATCAATTAAATAGATGTTCTATGAACCATTATGAAGCTTCTAAGTCTGCTTTTTTTTTCCCCCAAGGGTTTAAATGTAGAAACTGTTTTACCTACTGGTATGTAAGGCAATTTTTTTCCACTGCTTTCCACTAGAAAAAGACACTTCATTCTAATAACTTTGTTCTACCCTGTTAGCATCTCTATTGAAAAAGGTTATTCTTTGTCCCCTTGGACTTTTTTCACTGCAGGTGTAAGTTAGCCAAGGCCATGCTGTGTGATTCTGCAAGGGGATACTTTGTTGACACGACTGACTCACTGTAATGGTCTGCTTATTGAGA
The DNA here is from genome assembly GCA_024679065.1 of Sphyrna mokarran. Classification (NCBI taxonomy): domain Eukaryota; kingdom Metazoa; phylum Chordata; class Chondrichthyes; order Carcharhiniformes; family Carcharhinidae; genus Sphyrna; species Sphyrna mokarran. The sequence goes on from JAGIQG010000003.1 coordinate 22,937,756, forward strand.
TCACAGTCAACAGATCTGTGAGCTCAGTGTTATCTCATCAGTTACATCGTCTTCCACAAACTCGCAAAGTTCCCCTAAAGCTGTAGAAATGCATTCAGATTCTTAGGAACTACACCTTCACATGGTGGAAGACTTGTGTTTTCATTATACTAAATGTTGTGGTGGCAAGAGTGTAACTCCTGGTAGAACCACGCAAGTCACGTAATTCTTGATGGAGACAGTAAAGACAAATCCACTGGTCTTCATGATAGGTTGATAAAATGCCTTCTGTTATGAAAGCATTGTAGTCCTTCTATTTAAGGGAACAAAGATGCATATTTTAAACCTAATGTAATGATACAGCATCAATTGTTTCACATTTAGATATTAGTGATTAAACCCCATTCTTGGCTAAAATATTTGCTTTTTTCCCAGTTCTGAGCCTGCATTTAACACATTGAATATTCAAAGCAATCTTTTGAAATGGTGATTGGTCTAATCCCTTTGGATTGTATTATTTGTTAGCTCCTTCAGAAAATTTCCTTTAAAAACAAATATTTCTGTGACTTAAGGGGAAATTTATTGGGTTGAGGCAAAACAGTAAATCTTGAAGCCATGCTGAGGAGTTGAATTGCTCACATTGCATTGTAGAGGTAACAAAAAAACTTCATAGTTAACTGCTATGCATAAAATCTATAGAATATAATGGAAAGGATATGGATTCTAAATTATTTCTGGGACTCAGCCTGTTGGCTTGTTGAGATCACAGATATTATGTAACCACTGAATGAATTTGGTGCCCGGTGATATTTTAAATGTCCACATCTTTCTTTTCATTCTCCATGATTGACATTGCATGAACTGTGCTTGCTAAACTTTTGGAATCCTGTATTAGACTGTTTCCTCTAAGGATATTTGATAATTGAGAAAGTATAATGAGGTAGCAACATTGTTATATCACTTCCAGAGTAGTCAATTATTTTTAAAGGAGCAGTGGGTTTCCTGAATAATTAAAGATAAGCGCATGTGCCTGGAATTTCCCTTTTTGAGACAGTGCATTGATGAAGTAAATTCCATCATTGTATTGATTTACTGGTATCGCTACTTGGGAAAAATGATTGGAAGAGAGAAAGCTACGTCAAAGCAAGTAGAATATTGTTCAATTATGATTCCTTCCACCCACAAACATCAAATTGTGATAATGTGGGAGTAGCTGGAACCTTAAGTACATTTTTGAAAGAAATTAAATGTATTTATAAATAATTGGGGAAATCACAATCTTAAATATGAAATACTGCTCCTTTAACAAATTGGCAAATTGCAAAGCTTTCTCAGTCAAAATCTGTCTACACCAATATGAATAAGTTGGAGTACTGTCCTTTTCAACTTTCCTCTCTTTTCCTTAGAGAAAATTACTGAGCAGGGCTGCTTCTGTTGTGAATGATTTGTTTTGATCACTTAATCTGAAACATATCCCATTTGATTAGTTGCTTTGATTAGCATGGCTTGGTTTTGTAATCACTGGATGAAACGTCCTGGTATTTAGAAAAAATTGCCCTCAAGTTGTTTGAGAGCCTGACCAGGTCATTAAGAGAAGGATTCGAGACGGGAGAGAAAAAGCTTCACCTCCGGAAACATTTTAACATCTGATGTTGAAAATATCCACCTGTTTACTTTCTTTCCTGAATTGTATGTATAGAGTTACTAGAACATGGAATAAAGCCATTTAGTACATTGATTCCAAGTTGACTCTCAGTATAACAGTCCTGGAAGTCCCATTGCCTTGCTGTATCCTCATAGTCTGGCATGTTTTCCCCCCAAATGACTGTCCAACTTCCTTTTTGAAATTATTGATCATCTCCACTCCTAACACCCCTCCAAGTTATTACCACTCACTGTATTAAAGTTTTTCCATGCACTCCCTTTTCCTCTTGCCCAATGTACAGTTTGCTAAGAACAACTGTTTTTCTTTATCTCCCTTGTTATAATCTTTGCTGCCTCTGTGATCTTCCTCAATTTCCTTTGCTTCAAAGAGAACAAGCCAGCTTCTCCAATGCAATATTTTAGCTGAAACCCTTCATCTCTTGAACCATTCTGACAAGTCTTGTATACGTTCTCTGAAGATCCTGGCATCCTCAGTGCAGTGACCAGAATGGAATGCAATTCTTGAGGATTGTGGCCTAACAAAGATTCAGCATAACTTTGCTTCTTTTATACTGAATATGAGAAGCCTATGATGCTATATGCTTGCTAAGTACACTCTGAATATGTTCTGCCACTTTAAAACCATAAAATTATTATGCAGACAGACCATTCAGCCCATCGAGTCTGCATCGAGCAAAACAAGAAAAAAAAGTTGCTCACTTTAATTACATTTTCCAGCACCTGGTTCATGAGCTTCAGGATCCAGCATTTTAGATTTAGATATAAGTACCTTTTCAAATGAGTTGTATTTTTGCCTCAACCACCGACTTAGGCATTGAATTCCAGATGTTCACCACCTTCTGGGTAAGAGAGCTTTTTATTATGTCCCTTCTAATCCTTCTCTCAATTACCTTTTAAATCTGTGTCTTTGGTAATTGACCCCTCAGTGAAGGGAAGCAAGTCTTTCCTGTCAAACCTATTTTAAGTGCTTCATCATTTTGGACATGTCAGTGAGGTAACCCCTTAACATTCCCTGTTCTGAGGAAAACAATCTTGGCCTATCTGGCCCTTCATTTATTCACTTGAGAGCAGCCATTGTTTGTTGCTCCCCATATCTTGAGTTGTGTGCAGCAGACCTAAGTATGAGAACATGAGAAATAGAGTGCAGAATGGCATTGTTTTGAAGAGGAAATCCAAGATCCAGTGATGCAAACAGATCTGTCTGCTCTACAGAAATGTTCCTGTGAAAGGTAATGGTGAGTGGCACACAGCTATCTTGCCAATAAATGATGGGTTGAAATGTTTTAGCACTTAAAAGTTTGTGTTGATAATCATTGTCGATCATATTGTGTTCCAGGATTTCTTTATATTAGAATTCAAAAATATTTGTGCAAGACCAGTACTCTAAGTGAACTCCACCACAACAGTTGAGTAAATAGCGTGACTGTCTTAAGGGTCTGAAAATATTCTCTTTCCTTTCTATGTTTTTCTTGGACAGGTTGCAGCAGAAGATGTCGGTGGTTCTGATGTATAGTAGTAGAGGAATGAATGTAAAATACTCTATTTTGACTTCAGTTCAACTTTCATCCAGTGAAGAAACGGAGTTGAAGTGATTTATTTTTTTTCCTTTTGACCAAATTCAGAATGGGGAATTTTAGTTTCCACTTTGTGTAAAAAGTATCTAAAGTATTGATACATTTTATTTGCCTTTTCTTCTCCCCATAAAAGGGTTCTGTGTTCTAGAAATAGATGCAATTGTCAAAAAATAAAGCCAGGCACAAAGAAAGACATAGGGAGAGAGGAAGAAACCAATATCATTCTTTGGCTGGCTGATTGTATGTGTACCTGCCCTTTGCAATGTTGCATTCCCTGGTGGGATATGTTTGTGCAGGCTGAGCTGGAGAGCAACATGAAATACTACTGCATGTGGTCTGTCTAAACTGAAGCTGACTACACAGATGGCAATAACTCCTTAGTTGTTCAGTAATGGCTGCGTGGAACTAAATTGCGCACATTGGGACCACCATTCTATCAATCTAATAACATGAGAATTGTTATCTTATTTTATCTTAGTATCTGAATAAATTTGTTTTTACTGAATTTTATTTCTGCATGGTATAACTAATGGCAATTTGAAACCTAGAAGTGGATTGGCAGAAATTTCCTTTGAGCCATTGTTAGATAGGAAGCCAATGTAGGTCAGCAAACCACGAGAGAGAAGTGAAAAGGGGTTGGTGTAAATTAAAACATAGTCAGAGATTTGGATGACCTCAGGTATGGGGTGCTGGGTAACATGGGAAGTCCCTGCTGCAAACTGCATTTCTTTGCCAGTGACTACACACCTCCAACTGGCCACTGTTGAGTTTGAACTTGACTGATTGCAACCCTTGATGGCTTATTTATGTCCAACGTGACATTTTGGCTACGTATTGGGTTCATCACTAAGACCACAGTTCGACTTCACCATTCCCCAACTCATCTTCTGGAACACTCATTCATTCATTTGTTCCCACTGGGTTCAACTATTCCACTATCGTTGGTCTCCCATGTTCTTTACCCACTGCCTCCTTGAGATCATCCAAATCTCTGTCTTAACTTGCACCAACCCTTTTTCATTTTTCTCCCTTTATTGCTGATCTACATTGGCTTCCTATTTAGCAATGTCTTGATTTTAAAATTCTCACCTTGTTTTCACCTTATCCCCAAGGCATCACTCCTATCTCTCTATCTGCTCCAGCCTTTCAACCCTTTAAAATATCAGCACACGCTTAAATCTGATCTCTTGAGCTTCCTGATTTTAGCATATCAGTTGCCCAAGCCCTGAGCTCTAGAATGTTTCTCTTGCACCTCCCTGTCTTTGTACCTGTCTCTCTCTTTGTATTGATGTTAGATTTTGTTTAATGTTTCTGTGAAGAGCCTTTGATTTTTTTTTTTGTTTTGACAGTAAAGGTGCTACGTGAATATCACCTGTTGATGTAATTCTCCTACAAGCAGCATTTGTTAAGCAACTGACCATTGGAAAGTTTTTGGAGAGATAAGGAATGTAAGGGAAGTAGTAGTGGTGATGGAGTAGGGAGTGGCGGCTAGCTGGATGGTTTGAACCTGAGATTGACTCCTCACGCTAAGTTTGCTGCTTGAATTTGAAATTTAAGAAAAAACTTTTCTTTTGGGACATTGGGCCATTTTTAACTGAAAATGTATTGTTGATCTGAGGTTTTTGCAAATGATGTTCTGTGATTGATTACTTGTATGCAAGAATGTCCTCAGGTAACTTGCCCTCTAATTTCCTTCTTTTCCCAACTAAATGTTTACGAAATGTTAAGCAATTGAAATTAGTTGTGACAATTGACTCTTGAATTTTGATACTTTTAATTTGTTCAACCTTAGTTATGGTTTATGGTTATATAACACTTTAATGTTGACAAATGGTTTGGCAGCATGGTGGCACAGTGGTTGGCACTGCTGCTTCACGGTGCAAGGGACCCAGCTTCGATTTCTTCACCTTCAGTAACTATGTGGAGTTTGCACGTTCTGCCCGTGTCTGAGAGTTTTCTTCATGTGCTGTGCTTTCCTTCCTCAGTCCAAAGATGTGCAGGTTATATGATTGACCATGGTAAATTTTGCCTTGGTGTCTAAAATTCAGTTAAAGCGTGGGGATGTGGGTCTTGGTAAGATGGCTTTTCGGAGAATTGAAGATAGGATGGGTCAAATAGAGGCCTCCTGTACTACAAGAATTCTATGGTTGCTATGGCTGATTTGCCAACTAGTATGAACTGGAAGTGGTGGGAATGATGGAGAATCTTGCAGGGATAAGATGGGGTGGGGAAGGGTGGCAGGTGTGGGTGGAAGAGCTGAAGGAAGAGGATGAGGTTTTCAAATTGACTTTCTTGAGACTCGGGAAATCTATGTAGGTCAGTAAGTTTGAGGTGTGATGACCAGGCAAAGCTTATTATAATGTCAGCAAGGAGGAATTGAAAAATGAGGTTAATGATGGCAAAGGTATCCATTGAAACAAGATATGAATGAAGATGAGTACTCTTAGGAAGGATAGATTAGGGGGTTTGGAGTTCAACTCTTGGATAAACTGGAGATTAATTTTGCATTTTGCCTGAATGAGCAGCTAAGGAATGGATAGAATTAATGGCAATACAGTTTGGCATTTTTGCACAGGCTGAGAATGATACCATTTCCACATGTCAGGCAATTTGTCATTTTTTTAAAAAAGAATCTGCTGAGATCAAGGGATATGGTGGGGTGATCAAGCTGGGAGAAAAGAAAGCATCTAACCTTAATCGCAGTTTACCATTTTGTTAGCATGGGTGGGATGACTGGAAAGAGATGGAGCAGTTTTTAAAATGGGTCCAAGATTCTCGTTAATCCCATTTCTTTTGCTTCAAAACTGTTTCTGCCTTACATTCTTCAGAGAAACCAAAATGATCAGGGAACAATGTTATAGTCCAAGGATTTGATTTTTTTTTTGAAACAGTGCTGTAGCTTGACTTGTCTTCATGCAAATTAACTTCTTGCAAGAACTTTTGTCCATGGACTGAATCCTGATTAGTTACTAAATTACATCCTTATTAGAAGGGCTGATCAAGCAGGCTAGTGATAAACTACTGCAGATCTACTAGCAATCACTTGTAGAGAAAAGGTTTTGAGTAATAAGTTAATTTTTGTAAGCCGCAATTTTTTTGTCTTGCCAAAACTGAACAACAATTTTCCATTGATTCTCAACGCTTCCATTTTTGCACTTATTTCAAAACCAAATATTTAAAATGTATGTTGTTAAAAATTAAAATTGTGAAAACTGTCAAATCAAGCAATATAATTGTAATGTTAAAGTTGCAATTGTTTTTTTTTCTCTATTGTGGAAAAATATTAGATTACCTTCATGCCAACACTTGGTCTGCCAAGACTAGTAACAGAACTCTTTTATTTGGGTATAGAATACTTTAGGTTCAGACTTGAAAGGTGATTTGTTTTAAGTGCTTAAGTTGTCTAAACTGAGACTTTGTAAGACATACCAACTATATGTTAATAAAGGATTATTTGAGTATTCTCTTGTGGAACTTAAAACATGTTAACATTTGATACTGAAGTACTGTGTGTACTGTTTTTGTCCTGTGTTAGTGGACATGGTCTAAAAGCTTCTATGCTATTTGATTCTAAATTCTAATACAATTATTCATCGAGAGAGTATATGAATATCTGTACTATGTGCTTCATGTCATACATGTGTAATTATGGAATCAAGTGGCTGGTCAAGATTAAATTAGGGGCTTGGATGTGGTGCTCCTGAATTGATTTGGTAGTTAGTGAGTGTACAGTGTTTCATTTATAGAAGTGCAGAAACCATACATCATAATATATTGAAGTATTTCAGTTAAATTTCTTCTGAATATAAATATTTTTATGAATAGCAGGGTTCAAATTTTCTTTGCATGTTTTATGCTGTTTCAGATGCATAAATTAACCCCTCTGAATTTTGGGGTGCTCCAATATCCCCCCTCAGTCTGAAAGACATGTACCCGAACAGGCACCAGAGTGTGGCAACTAGGGAATTTTCACAGTAACTTCATTGCATCGTTAATGTAAGCCTATTTGTGACTTAAACTTTTAACATTGTCTTCTCTGATCTTTTTATTACTCACAATATTATGGGTAAATGATTGATGGTTAAATGGTTGGGCAGATGACAGACTCTTGGAATTCTGGAATATCGGAAGCAGTTGAGTATCTGAGTGAAGTTTCTTTCTTCTGTCTCCTGTACATCACTGCTGAATGAAATCCATGTATATATTGGATGTGTTATTTATTGTTTCTCCTTTGGAGAAGTTTATTGCACCTGATCATGTCAAGGATGCACTGTTATCTGAAATAATTAATGCAATCCAAATAAAAAAAAGAAGAGTTTTGCATGAGTATGTTTCCATAGTAGCTAATTAGCTTAGGTGTAATGTTTGCAAATGCACATAGAAGTGGGCTTGCAAAAACCAAATCTATGCTGGATCCCACATCCAAACACAGGTTAATTTTAACCAGCTATCTGTTTAAAATGTTTAAATGTTTAAATGACTGGTTTGTTCGCACTGTTATTTTCCTTCCCCAGTCACACCACCAATGACTTTTTATATTGGCCTACAAATTAGTGGTGGTTTCTTTTGGGTTATTCCTGTATAATGCGGTCAATTGCACAGTGGTAATGAGTAAGAAGCCTCGCCTTTTATACTTCCCAACATGAGCAGCAAAATTGCTGACATCAAGAGGTGGCTTAAAGTAAGCAATCAAACTTTCTGTCATTGCATGGGTGAGGGAATGACTCATAATAAATCTTCAATTTTATGCAATGCTGCAATAAGGTCTAAAGGTAGAGAAGTGAAATAAGTCTCTATATTCAGTAAGCTTGCAATGTCTTTTCTCCTCTCGCCTTATATTTTGTGCAAGTCCAAATAAAGCAATGTGTACTCATAGTGAATGATGCTGTTGAACTTTTATACCAAAAAGAGTTTTGTGTACTTGACTTACTAGTCTGATGAGGAAAAAAATCTGAATTCTTCTGATGTGCAGTTGTGTATTCTGTATAATGAATAAAATATTATTTCTCCAAGGTGTATGCTTCGGGTGAAATTTGTTAGTCTTATCTAGTGTTTACATTTACACTCTCAGATCCTTTAGTGATTTAATATACTTGCCATTGGTTACATTGCCAGTAACGATACATGGATTCTAGCCACATTGCTAAATCTATAGTCTTTATTGTCATATTTGGTTTTATGGGCAAAGATCTACAACTTGCTGATCTATCTTGATTAAGTCAGGTTCTTGTAGTGTGTTGAGTGGGATTCTGATAAAGCTATGTAACTTGTAACTTCTCTGAAGTACTTCCTATACAGTAAGACGTCTGACAATGCCAGGTTTAAGTCCAACTGATTTATTTGATAGTAAACTCTCAAGCTTTTGCCATTTCCCTCTTCGTCAGGTGAATGGAGCTCTCTATTTACCTAACAAGGAGAAACCTTGAAAGCTTGTGAGTTTACTATCAAATAAATCAGTTGGACTTAAACCTGGCATTGACAGACTTCTTACTGTGTTTACCCCAATCCAATGCCGGCATCTTCACATCATGACTAGAATCGTACTCTGTACAACCATTGTGGCTCTGCTCTAGATTTACTGCCTACATTTACTTGCTCTTGTGTTGCTATATCCTATACTTGCACCTCATTTAATTAACGCATTTATGAAATAGCAAGAAAAGTGCATGGATGTTTTCAAGAGCTCAAGTATATAAAATCTCTTAAATGGGATTGTGACCGTCTGAAACGATTTTTGTGGTATTTGGCTGAAGGTCATATCAGGTGAGTAAGCCTAACTTCATCTCCACCACACACTGCACCCAAACAAAAGGGAGGTTGTTCAGTGCTATTATTTATAAGCTTTGGTAATGAAAAACAACATTAACTTGCACATTCCATCTTTGGACACTTAACTAATACAACATTTTGGTATTCCATTGCTCAGTACTATGGAATGATAGAATGTGGTTTTCTTCCTGAGCACCAAGAGATTCTGATTTTTATATGCTGCTTTTGAGGAAGGACAGTGATGGGAAATCAAAACAGACTATTTTTGTTCAGCTATCATCGGAAGAGTTTTTCTCTAAAGGTAGATGCCAGTTATGAGTATTCGTGTTGTAGGAAAATGATACTTAATTATTTTTCCCCCTTGAAGCACAATGGAATTTTAAGTGCAACTCCTTGACTTGCAATGATGCTTATTTCCTTTAGCATTGAAAACAGAGGAATGAACTTGGTCTGATAAGTAATGGGTATCCTGAATTATGCATTCCAGGAAGGAATGGTCATTTTAAGAAGGGCAATTCGGTCTTGGCAAAACAGATTGCAGTTCAGCTGCTTGAGTAGCCTTTTATGTACAGTTGATTGAATAGGTTATCCATATCCTGACAGAAATGACTAATTGATTCTTTAAAAATAAACTGACGTGATTTATTGTTATTACGGTTCAATTTATTTCCTTTTTGACTTGCCATTTCCTTGAATTCTTAGTTAAATTTTGAGGGCAGTAGTTTTCTTTGATAAGAAATATTCAATGAAAAGGCTTGTCTGCTCAAGTTGTTGTGTAATTGCAACCAGGTCCAATGATTCAGCTGCATTATGGCTTGATTATATACTTAGTTTAATTTTTTATAGTCCCATTGCTAGTTTGCAATCATTTCAAGGCAAAATATAATTGAGGACTGTGCTCAGCTATTGAGTAACTTGCGTAGAATCCAATTTACTTTTTCCTCAACTTTGCATTCGCCTAATTTTCTTTGATCCAAAATGAGCTTTTATCTCCATAGTAACATTTTGAGTGTATTTTTCGCTAATTTTTGACTCTCAACTTAATGGGCATCCTATGCCATCCAGAGACAGTAGTATAATGGCAATATCACTGGATTAGTAATCTAGATCCCCAGACAAATGCTTTGGAAGCATTTGTTCCCAATCCCACTGTGGCTATTGAAGTTTTAAATTCAATAAGTCTGGAATTGAATAGCTAGCCTCAGTAGTGATAACCATGGTTGATTAGTTAGGATATTCAGATGAATTTTTACAATGTTCTTCAGGGACTTTGCCTGCTACAGCCACTTTTCATGAAAGAATACAATTTAAAAAAATGCCACTAGTGATGGTACAATATAATAATAGGAGATTGGAATCGAAACATATTGGAGGGTAGTTAATGTAAGCCCACTTTCAAAAAGGGAGGTAGAGAGAAAATGGGGAACTATTGACTGATGAGCCTAACATCAATACTGGGGAAGTTGCTACAGTCCCTTATCAAGAATTTCATAACTCAGCATTTGGAAGGCAAATTTGAAAGGCCTTTACAAAGTCAGACAAAGTTAGCATAGGTTTACGAAAGGGAAATCATGCTTGATGAATCTATCAATTTTTTTGAGGGTGAAGCAGGTAGAGTTGGCTGAGGAAAGCCAGTGCATGTGGTTTATTTAGACTTTCAGAAGCTTTCAGCAAGATCTCGCATAACAGACAACTATGTAAAGTTAAAGCTCATGGGATTGCAGATAATGACTTGATAGAAAGCAAAGAGTTGGCATAAATGGGTCTTTTTCATATTGGCAGTCAGTGACTAGTGGGGCTCCACAGAGATCTGTTCACCTACTAATGATTTGGAAGAGGAAGCTGAATTTATTATCTCAAATTTGCTGCTGATACTAAGTTGGGAGGGTGAGCTATGAGGAGGATACAGAGATGCTTCAGCATGATTTGGAAAGAATGTGTATGTGGGCACCTGCATGGCAGATGCAGAATAATATGTGTGATGTTATCCACTTTCATAATAATAGGAAGATAGATTATTACTTGAATGGGTGTAAATTGAGAGGGGTGGATACTCAGTGAGACCTTGGAGGCACTGTGCATGAGGCACTGTGCATCAGTCACTGAAAGTAAGCACACAGGTGCAGCAGGCAGTAAAGAAGACAAATGGTATGTTGGCCTTCATAACAAGAGGGTTTGAAGATGGGGATGTTTTGTTGCAATTGTATAAGATATTGGTGAGGCCACACCTGGAGAATTATGTGCAGTTTTGATGTCCTTGTCTGAAGGATGTCCTTGCTATTGAGGGAGTATAGTGAAAGTTTACCAGACTGATTCCTGGGATGGCAGGGCCAAATATGAGGAGAGACCCAAGTCTAATAGCTTCAGAGGAAATGTTCACAATGGTGGGGAAGTCCAGAACTAGGTATCATAGTTTGTGGATAGGGGGTAAACCTTTTAGAATGAGATGTGGAGAAATTTCTTCAACCAGAGTGAATGTGTGGAATTCATTATCACAAAGTAGTTCAAGCTAAAACATTGTATGATTTCAAGAATAACTCAGATATAGCTCTAGGGGCTGAAAGGATCAAGGATATGAGGGAAGATGGGATCAGGATATTGAATTCAGTGATCAGCCATGAGCAAAATAATGGTGGAGAAAGCTCCAAGGACCAAATGGCCAACTCCTTGTAGTTTCTGTTTAATATTGCTGTTCAGAATGTTAGTGAATAATTGGTCGCATATATTCTGCTCTTAGTAATTCCTGTGCCCTTTTTAAACTTCATTTGTATGTCATTCTTTCTACTTTTGTCCAAAAGGTTTTTATATTTAAAAAAAAAATCTGTCTGCAATGATGCATTTTAAATTTGCTTCACATGGAAGGTATCAATCTTGTATCATCCTTTAGTTACTCTTATGTGATATTAAACATTGATATTACTTTGCAGTTTAATCATGTGGATGGTCTGAGACAAGTCGGCCTTGCAACACTAAATTTGCTGAATCTCAGTGCTTTTTTAATCAGCCACTCAATATCTGTTTTCAATTTGTATTAAATCCAAATAAATTTTTATAGTAAGAATGCTAATTTATTATGATTTGATTGAAGAATTCTTCTGGGCCTGGTTATCTGGTGACTATAGTCTTTGCTTATGCAGGGCACAGTGCAGGTTGAGATACATTTTTGCTCACATGCCAAATGATCTTGAGTTTTCTTATGGTGTCCTGGCTATTGTATCAAATACTGACCTCTAGATCAGGGCTGGGGTGGCCCAGTATGACTTGATATGTTCCTTGATTTATGTACCAAGGGGCCCCGTATGCTAGATTAAAAAATCTGAAATCATTGTCAATTTTGCAGTGTTCAGCTGTTGCAAATCTATTGCTAATGATCAGCTCTGCTAAATTTAAGATGTAATTGTATAATTAAATATAGTATCTCCAAGTTACATTTAAGCAAAAGTTGCATTTGATACCTGACACAATTTTTGCTGTCTTCTTTGCCTGGACCCTCTTCCTTTCTCTTACACACATCATTCCCTTTCTGCCAAGTTCCATAACTGAATTTTGGAAGGACATATGAATTCGTGCTTTATTTTGGTTTTTGATTATTTGGGTGGGCCCCTAGGTTTCTTTGTTGAGGTTGCCTTGTTTTCATAATGCCTCCTTATTGGTATATTTATGATTTACTTACTGAAGGAGTTGCATCATTTTGGTGATGCTGCTGCTGCCAGATTGCACTGGGCAATACAAATCGACAAATGAGTTAACTGCAGGCAGATATGTGGTTAGCTCCATATGATCTTAAGACCAATTCAGGCATCAGTGCTTTAGAGGCTCTAACCTATACAAATTGAGTTGTCAGAAATTTATTGCTATAATGTATGAAATCTGATCTGTTGCCTTATTGTTTCATATTTTCTGTGGTTATGAATCTTATACTGATAAGAATGTCTGACCTGTATTGCTTGGTTGAGAAAGTATGTGATATCTTACCAAAAAGTTGTAATATTTTCTGAAGCTTTAAACTACCAAATATTTCGTTAATCTTTTGCTTCGTAAGCATGATTTTCCTCCGCCTTGCTATTGTAAATGCAACGCTCTGAAAGCTCATGCTACCAAATAAACCTGTTGAACTTTAACCTGATATGGTGAGACTTCTTACTGTGCCCACCCCAGTCCAACGTCGACATCTCCATCAGTTTCAAATCTGGATGATTTTATCAGAGCTTTTGCACTTGTTCATCTTCAATTACATTCAAACATTGTTGCACTGTCCAGTAACTTATTTTCAAAATAATTCCAGTCAAGCTTTACAGTGGTAATTTGTAGAAGTTCTAATGTAACTAAGTATTTTCAGTTTGGGGTGCAGGTAATTAATTTTTTCTGAATTTGTTTTTTATTAATTAATGAAGCTAGCTATCTTATTTGGCAATGGAGCCAATCAGTGCACTCCTAATAGGAGATGCAGTATATCAATGTGTAGCAACTGCCATGTGTAGAGACAGTGCTGTGAGCCAATCACCAGCTTTCATCTTTTAAATAGGTCTGACTTTTTAGGTGCCAGATTTGGATATTCTGTCTTTTCTTTACCCAGTCACAGTCTCTAGTTTTAAATCTTCCCCTCCTGCCTTCCTTTAAATCCACGTAGATTGTTCCATTGAATAGAAGTTAATTATTTTGCAGACAGCTAATACTTGCATCCGTTTACTACACAATTCGCTTTTCTTATATCCTCGGGTACTAACTGGGATCAAAGTATGAGGCAAATAAAGCTTTCCATTGAGCTGGTTGGAAGACGCATAGTTGTATACAGTGACACGAAGTGGATGGGCTGAGTGGGTTAATGAAGCAGCAGAGGTGGGAGTTGTGGTTGCTAACCATTGCAGATAACTCGGTGTCTCCTCCGCATTTCTCGCTGCTGCTGTATAAATTTTAACCCTGTAGATTGGGATAACTACAGCATCAAGTGGATGGCTTTTGAAGCCTTTTATATACTGTGCTGCTAAGGAACAAGCGAACAGCCATGCATGCTCTGGCTTGCATTGTAAACCCACAGCAGTAGTATCTGCTACAAGTTTGATTCTTTTAATCTCTACTGGGTCTTTATTTCTCATCTTTTCTTAATCTCCTGGTATTCTTGTAGAGCTGTTGGAAGTTTAAAGGAACAATGAATTGTTGATTTTTTTTTAAAAAAAAATGCTCTAGGTGTTCGTAGGATGGACTGCCTTTGTATTGTAACAACAAAGGTAAGCATTTTGAGTTATATGTTTAATGAGCAAGTTCTGTTTCTGTTGAAATTCCTTGTCTCTTGTGCCCTTTTTTATATATATGTGTGTAAATATATTATGGTCAGGTACATGTTGCACCAAATTTTCAAAGAGCTTATGATCTTTATTTTGGCTGATGCTATTTGATTTATGTATGTAACAGTCTTCCTCCTCCTGCCCTTTCAGAACTGTTAAGATTGTTGTCAACAACTGTCATCAGCTATTAATCTTCAGTGACTGGGTTGGGAAAACTTGAGCAAGAGCAAATTGGGTTCAAATTCCTTGACCATTGGTGTGAATCAGTACAAGGTGCTGGAAAACAGCACAGCAATTGGATCTCTGTGCTAGTAAAAGGGCATGTTCTTTTTTTTAGCTTATCCTTGAATTGTTTGGCAGGTTTTTATGAAACATCAATGTGTTGAATAATGCTCTCTTTTCCATTCTTAAAAGACCTTAATTGCTTGTATTTTGTGAATTGGAGATCATTATACCAGCAGCTTTAACTAAACTATAATATGTTCATGCTATTAAAGCTGGAATATTATTGAAATAAGGTGAGAAGCAGCTGTAAAAAAAAAAAAATGTGGTTGTATGCGAAGCCAGTGCATGATCTTGTGCAAATGAGATTTAAAGCATGTCATGAGCAATTCACTACTGATGTGGGTGGAACCAATAATACCACCCCCCCCCGCCGCCACCACCACCACCACCACCAACTCACCCACTCACCCACCCCATATGATGTTGAATACAGGTAGAGTATTGAGCTCCTTAACATTGCAGCAGCCATGGAAACTGCCCAAAAAAGCTGCTTGGTGATGTATGTTTTTGTTTCCTTCCGAATAACATTGTTTTTATCAATATTTGTTTACTAAAGTCAAATACTGAAGCTGCTTTTGATGTCTGACATGTTCATACATTTTTAAAAAAAAATTGAATGTTGCCATTAAATTTATTAATTTTTTTCTGTAATTTGCATGATGTTTTGAAATTTATAATAGCTCTGAAATGACTGGAGGTTATTTTGTGCTTGTTTTCGGCATGATTACATTAGTTCTTACAGTTTTCTTTTTGTTTCTCATGCAACTTGAATTCGGAACTTTTATGGTACTCTTAATTGTTGGATCATAATTAACTAAACTAAATTTTTGGTGTGTTTTGAATTCAGCAATATTTTGTCTGCCTCTGCATGTGAATTGATATTTCCAGGGTACTGCATCATCTGTTGACTTTTTCCTTAATGGAAATTAAATTCAACAATAAAGCAATTTGACCCATCAAGCTCGGCTTCTGGTATTTCAACTCATGATCATTTCAGTTGCACTTTGGACTTTACTAATATTTTTGGTTCCTGACTGGCCATTCCAAATATTTATTGTCCTTTTTCATTCAACAAAATGTTTCCTAATACTTGCTACAAAATATATTTATTTTACTTGAGGTTCACTTGCTGTCCTGCCTTAAACTAATATTTTGGGTTTGTGTTACTTATGTCACCTAATGTTTCATTGAGCTTGCTAATTAACCACCATATCTGGACCATTGAGTTTAAGCTTGTAACAACTCCTCTTTTCAGTTAGGACTCTTATTCTTTACGCTCTTTCCAATGCACGTGGATCCTTCATTTGTAACAGAAGAGTACATAATATGAAACCTCTCAGGAAAGAACAGAAGTGCCTTTGGTGATTGCAGGTGCCATGTTCAAAAGATAATCTGTAATTAGAACTGTCCTTGCACCAATTTACATTTATATAGCACCTTTCCATGTAGTAAAGCATAACATGCATTTTCACAGGAGCATTGTTAAAATTGGACACTTGACTATGGGGCGATGTGGGTGCTGATCAATAAGCTTAGAAACATCTGAATTGTGGAGTTGCATGAAGTGAAATGATGGGGCAAGATTATGGAGAAGTTTGGAAACAAAAATAAAAATTTTTAAATCAAGGTATTGCTGGACCAGGAGCGAATAAGTTGGTGAGCACAGGAGTAATATGTATATGTGAATCAGTGAGGGTTGAGAAACAGGTAGATGAATTTAAGTTTATCTAGAGTGCAGATGAAATACCAGCCAGTAGAGCACCTGAAAAGTTGAATATTGAGGTAATGGAGGCGTGTTGCGAGTGTTTCAGCAGTTGATGATTGACTTGAGACTGGGATAGAGACAGGAATAAGTGGTCTCGACAATGGCGCATTGATGTGATCAGGTGCTCATCTAAGCCAAATATGATACCAAGGTCCTGAGAAGTCTGGGTTAGGTTTGGTTGCAAAATAGAAGGCAGGAGTCAGTGGCTAGGGAACAGTTTGCGGCAGGAACCAAAGACAATGGTTTGATTCTTGCAAGTTATTCAGTTGAAGGACATTTTTGCTTGCCAAATACTGAATGTGTAGCAGGTAATGTGACACATCAGATGGAGTAGAGGTTGATTGAGGTGGTGGTGAGGTGGAACTGGGTTGATGGCTACTTATACTTAGAATCTAGCTTCTTTTCAGATGTTTGCAGTAGGCAGCAAGCAAAATATAAGGTCAAGGATTGCTTTTGGTGGACTTCAGAGGTAATGATATGGCAGTGGGAATATAAATACTTAGTTGATTCCCTGGCAACAGTTGGATAAATCAGTGGATAAGAAAAGGCCACCAAATTGGGCAGCTGAGGAATAACATTGGACAAGGGTGGTGATCAACTGTGTCTAAGGCTGTTAGGTCAGCAAAGATGAGGATAGTTTACTGTGGTCACAGCCACGTTGGTTATCATTGTACCTTTGATCCAGGCCATTTCAGTGACTTGGCAGGATGGACTTCTGTTGCTGTTCAAATATCAAATCTAAACTCTGATTCTACGCTCAAGTTCAGCCCAACAATGCTGATGGGAAGGAGTCGGGTTGATGAGATTAAAGGAAAGGTCATTACGATTGCAACAGAAATTAAATGTTAGCCAAAACATCTGATTGCACCTTACTGTCTGAAGGAAATCCGTTATTGGGAATGTGTGGGGGGGGGGAAATTGGAGGTGTTATGTTGTGTTTGAACATATGCTGTCACAATTTAACCTTTCAACCATAGCAAACAGAAATGGAATGAACATTCATGCAAGGCTTGCTCAAAATTTGCATCAGGTCTGATGTATTATCATTTTGTAGGGCAACTAAGTGGATAGCATTAGGCACTTGTTCAGGTTATCAAAAATGCAGAGCTTTTAATTATTAAATGATTTGGGATTAAACTATTAATGGAAGTGAAACTGCAATCCTATTTTATTTTGAATTAAATTTTAGGATTAAATCATTGAGTGGAAAAGGCTTCTGCTATCAGGGCTTTGTAGCAAATCTGTTGCAGTGATCAAAATAACCACCCATCTGCCTTTCTGGAATAGTTAAAAAATCTGCTGAAAGTCTTGATTTAAAGCCAAGATTTGTTTGCTATTATTCCTTTTGGATGCAGACATTTGCACAAAGGCTGATTTGTATCATCACGTTCTTGCTACACTTTATTTTGTAAGGTGTTGAATTTTAGTTGTTGATCCTTCTTAATTGTGCACTCAGTCATTAAACTGACATGGACTTGCATATGGCAGTTAATCAAAGTGACTTTTGCTTAAAAGAAATTTGATCACTTCATTTCCACAACTTAACTATGATTTTTGACTCTAGAGGTTGCATTGTCTAATTTCAGTTTCTGTAGCTTTCCAATTAAGCAGAATGTAGATGACAGAAGGATAAGAATCATGTACTCCATTCCTTTACAAAGCTCTGTTTAAATGTCATTGTAATCTTTTCTTGTAATACAGTTAATAAGTGTGATCCAAGAAGGAATTGAGCACACCCATGGATGTGGCCTTGGGCTTTCACTTTCTTTTGACAGTGAAAGGTGATCTTATTGAAATGTACAAACTTCAAAGGTTTGACAGGGTAGGTGTGGGTAAGATGTTTTACTCAGAGATACAGTCTCAGAATAAGGGGCAAGTCATTTAGAGCTGAGATGAGAAGTAGTGTTTAATCATTGGAAGTCTCTACATTAGCATCATTGAGTATATTCAAAATGTTATAGATGTTTCAAGAGATATAGAAATAGTGTAGAAAAATGACATTTGAGGTAGATGATCAATCAGGATCTAATGTTATTGGTGTCACAGGTAAGCTTACATTAACACTCTGCAGGAAAGTTATGTAAAAATCCTAGAGTTGCCACATTCTGGTGCCTGCTCAGTTAGTGAGGGAAAATTTAGCATGGTCAGTGCACCTAACCAACACATCTTTTGGACTGTGGGGGGAACATGCAGACTCAACACAGTTACCCAAGCTGGGAGTTGAACTCAGGTCCCTAGTGCTGAGGCAGCAGTGCCAACCATTGCCATCATGCTGCTCATGTTGATCTTGTTGAAAGATGGAGTAGACTCGGGCTGAATAACTTGTATTTCTATGGCCCTATGCATTCTACCAATTGGACGCTATTCAGTTAGTTTGCCTTTAAAATGAAAGCTGTGTCACTGAATTAAACATTTTGAAAGTTATTTTCCAGCCTCCTTAGTCACAGAGCCAATGCACAGAGTGGATTGGGCAAACCAGAACCCATCCCCTTGCTCTAAAAAAAAATACATTCAAGTTGAAGGGCCTGTTACCTGTGCTGTGTTGTTCTTTGTTCTTTGAATCCAATTCATGGTCCCAAAAGAGAGGCATATATAGAATCCCTACAATGCAGAAGAGGCCATTCAACCCATCAAGTCTGCACTGATCTTTGACAGAGTATCTTACCCATGCCTTCTCCTCTGCCCTAGCCTTATCCCATATATTTATCATGGTCAATCCCATCTAACCTTCACCCTTTAGGATACTAAGGGGAAAACTTAGCATGGCCAATCCACCTAACCTGCTCATCTTTGAACTGTGGGCAGAAGCCAGAATACCTGGAAGAAACCCACGCAGACACTAGAGAACATGCAAACTCTACACAGTCTCCCAAGATTGAAATTGAACTTGACTCCCTGGAGTTGAGGCAGCAGTGCTACTATGCTGCTTGGCTAAATTTCAAGCTGACAAGATGAGGCATTTCACCCCATCTTGGGCTTGACCCAGTACTTGATTGTAGCTAAAGGGCTGAATTAGGACATTTTTGTTATTTGTTCATGGGACATGGGCATTGCTGGTGGTCAGCATTTATTGCCCATCCTTAGTTGTGCTTGGAGGGCAGCTAAGAGTCAACCACATTGTTGTGGCTCTGGAGTCACATGTCAGTCAGACCAGGTAAGGATGGCAGATTTCCTTTCCTGAAGGACATTGGTGAACCCGATGGGGTTTTCTGACGATATTTAATTCAAGATATTTTTAATCGAATTCCGATTCCACCAGCTGCCGTGGTGGGGTTTGGATCTGGGTTTCTGGTTTAATAATCTTGCGGTAATATAACTAGGCCAGGGTCTCTTCACTTATTGCACAGCAACCATGGACTGTGTGCTCCCTGCATTCATCTAGAAAATAAATTGATGTATCTGTTAAACGTTTTAAAAGAAAATTGTAATCTGTGTAGCACCTGCTGATTTTAAATAGTAGTAAACTCAGCTCACATGACATGGTGGAAATATACATTGTGTGGTGTGGCATCAAGCAATGGATATCAGGAAGATCTTTTGAAGTAGTCATTTTCAGCTTTGGTGCATGTGGGTGAGGAAAAAGTTATCCAGGGTTCCTGATTGCCATTTGATTTGCCACTTAAGTATACGATTCCACTCAACTGTGATTGGCATTGTGAAGTTGTCTAATAACATGGTACTGCCTAGGCTAAGAAAGGAAAAGGAGCCATGTATGGGATTTGCTGCCATCTGTGTAGCCAGGAAGAAATCTGGGGTAGAGGGGCATTATTAATGTGCAGATGTTTCTGTTTCTACTTGCAAAAATTTTGGCTAACATTGAAGAATTCAAATGCTGTTGCGGATGCATTGAGCTGTTTTTTCCTCATGAAAGTGTTTTCTCTCTCCATCCCTTGGCATTATGGCACTATTCTGCAGCTTCAGAGAATACTGGTATTGAGTTGACTACAGGCAGGTGTGAATGAATTTCACTGGATAATTCTGCCACCATTGTATGTTGCCATTCCCTAAATTTTGTGTGTTTGGAGCTTCATCTCAAAATGACCTAACCTTCAAAATGAACTACAGTGTTGCTTTCAATTTGATATTATTCTTAACTTGCACATTTATCTCAAAAAGTCTTTCTTCCAGGGCTCAAAATGCACTACAGCAGCTGGTAGAAATGAATGAAATTAAATTGGTGGTTAAAAATGAAGCTTATTTCCTTATCATTCTTCACCAGGGCTGCTCACCAAAACTCTCCTAACCGAGTTACTTTTGAGCAGTAGCCTTCCAGACCCATTAATTCATACAGCGCTCGCATTTTAATCGTGTATGCCATGTTTGTGTGAATTATGTTGCATCTAGCAGTTTGTTCTGAATTATTGGGTTTATCAAAATGCACACTTCAGTTTTAATTGGGATAAGTAAATGTTTTGTGGTATTGATGGGATTTTTCTCTCTATTCCACCCCCAACCCCATCAACCTGCAAATATTTTTGTCCCTGCAGTTTGGAAATAAATCTTGTACAGTACACTAACGCCATTACAATGGAATTTAAATTAATAAATTAACCCCTATTATCAAGACTTTTTTTCTCCCATGGGGACATATTGTTTCAAAGTTTTTGTAGTCCCTCTTGAAATTTCCAAGATTAAATGGTACATTGTCACTTGGCTCAGTTGATGATCACAAACCTGTGGGTTTGCACCACAGACCACATAAAATGGCACTTGTATAATACCATTAATGCAAAAAGTGTTTCACAGGCTGAAGACATAAATGAAGGGGTGAAGCAAAAGTAATTAACTTCTAACTTTCCTTGACATGAATACACAGTAATTGGTTGCATAGGGATGATCTGGAAATATTGCACACACTAGATTGGATAACTTTGAAATCTTTCTGAAATAGCTTTTTATCCTGGTATTAATATGGACGAGTGCATATGTGCTTCTACTGATCATTTAATTGATTTCTGCTACTGTCATGGAACTTGCTGTGGTGAAAACAACCACATTTAGCAGTGATGGAACTTTGGTTAGTGAAACTGCTATGTGACAGAAATCAAGTGTATGGCAGCCTTTCATGAAAAATCAAGTTAAAACATAGTTCAGCTCTGAAATACCACACTTCTTTTTAAAAAAAAAAGTTTAACTTTGTGTAACGTGCTGTCCCAATCTAACTCTTGCTTACTCATTGTCCTGTGCATCTACCTGTTTATATCAGCACATTTGGTTCTCCCTTAGGCCTGACATAAATGTCCAACAAATTCAATTTTTTGATTGCTAGAACTGCTGTGTATTGCCCTTTGGACTGCACAAGTACTAATCAAATGCATGAGCACAGCAAGATTTCTCGAATGACGGTGATCACATTTTCTATTTGCGGGTGTTGGTCAAGGAATAAATGTTGGTCATAACTCACAATTCTGCTTTTCGAATGGGATATTTTACTATGACCAGTCATGTTTAGAAGCACAAGTTTACTGAAATAGTAATGGCGTTGTGACTTAAATCATAATTCAAGTATCAGAATCCCTGATTACTCAAATTAAGCAGGAGCTGGTTTCTCCAGCTTGTTTTAAGAACTTGGCAAAATTTCAATACTAAATAAAATTACAGTAATTGTTTTGCACGAGCACGTGACCTAACACAATAATATTTCTTTTAATAATTATTTTGCTGCTGTTTAAGCTATAGAAATGGCTATAACTTGTCAGAATATAGACAAGGTATGGAATAACTAACTGATCATGCTAGCAAATGGAGCCTTTTCATCAAATGATAAATGCTTGAATTCATCTACCAAAAGAAATGGGATAAAATATTTCAAATGCACATATTAACCATAATAAGGATAAATTTTGATTTAATATAATGGGAAAATTAATGAACTTTAGCATAACCAGCTTATGCGAATTTACTGCATACAGTATTACTGCTCAACTGTGTTGCCCTTAATTCTTGTGACCTTCTGCAGTTGATAAATTTTTCTGGAATTTGCTTCTCCAGCTGTGAGCTAATAGGCTTGAGAACATGGCATGACATGATTAAAATGTGAGCGCTGTATGAATTAATGGGTCTGGAAGACTACAGCTCAAAAGTAACTAGGTTTAGAGAGTTTTGGTGAGCAGCCCTGGTGAAGAATGATTACAAGGAAATAAGCTTCATTTTTAACCAACAATTGAATTTAATTCAAATTCTACCAGCTGCTGTAGTGTGTTTTGAGCCCTGGAAGAAAGACTTTTTGAGAAGGATGCATCATCAGCAGATAAATGTGCAAGTTAAGAATAATATCAAATTGAAAGGAACACTAGTTCATTTTGAAGCTTAGTGGCAGATCAGAAGATTGGATGAATTTTAAGAAGCAACAGTGAATTAAAAAAGAGGGAGAAAATGAAGAATGAACAGAAAGCTAGTTGGTATTATAAAAACAAATAGTAAGAAATACTGCTTAAATAGGAAAAGAGTAAGTGAAATAGTGTTTGCCCTCCAAGGGAGTGATCTGGGAATTGATAATTGACAAGAATATAGTGGTAGTATTGAACAGATATTTTGTCTGTCTTCATTATAGAAGACTTGAACTTCTCAAATATACTTAAAAATCAAAAGATGAAAGAGATTGATGAACTTAAAACAATCAATGTCACAAAGGCAAAGTTGCTGGGAAAGCTATTGGCCTAAAGGCTGACCAGTCCCCAGGTTCCGATAGCCTGCATCCTAGGATCTTAAAAGTAGTTCACGGATATTAAAAAAAAATTGATTATAATCTTCCAAAATTTCTTTGATTCTGTAAGGGTCCCAAGTGGATTGGCAAATAACACCTTTAGGATGGGGTGGGAGAGACAGGAAACTACTAGACAGTTAGCCTAACATCTGTTATAGTGAAATTGCTACAATCCAGTATTAAGGAGGTAAGGTGATTAGAAAATGATTGAGGTCAGGCACCTTTGTAAAGGGGAAATGTTTGACTAATTCATTGGAATTCTTTTGAGGAAATGTTATCAGCACATGATGCAAGGGTAATAGCTTGGCACGGATAAAGGATTGGCTATCTATGATGTGGCAATGCTAGTGTTGGACTTGGATAAGCACAGTAAGAACTCTCAACACCAGGTTAAAGTCCAACAGGTTTATTTGGTAGCACGAGCCACAAACTTTAGGAGCACTGCTCCTTGACAGTGAGTCTTTGCCTTCCAACCATTATCTTGTAAATTGAGTTTGTCTTTGTATGCCTGTTGCGAACACAACTCGCATTCATCCTTTTAACAGTGTTCCAAAAGGTTGTGGCTTGTGTTACCCAATAAACCAAACCTGTTGGACTTTAACCTGGTGTTGTGAAACTTCTTACTATCCATGATGAGGCAGAGTCGGGTAAATTGATCTTTTCTAGTTGGCAAACTACACATGGCAGTCTGCCATGGGAACTGTGTTGAGGCCTCCATTTCCAATTATATTAATGATTTGGGTAAAAAGACAATGTATGGTAGGTAAATTTGTCAATGACACCAAGATGGGTAGGAAGGTAGGTTGTTGAAAGGAAGTACAGTGTCTGCACAGGGATACCGGTTTAAGTGAGTTCGAAAAACTTGGCAGATGGCATATAAGATAGCAAGATGCGAACTTGCCCATTTCGGCAAGAAGTCTAGAAAAACAGTATATTTAAATAGGGAGAGATTATAGAACTGTGGTACAGAGTTGGATAACTTGGTACATAAATAACACAGTTTGCAGGTACAGCAAGTGATCAGCAAGATAAATAGAATGTGAGCATTTATTGCAGAAAGAATGGGATAGAAAAGTAGGGAATTGTTACTACAGCTGTTCTGGAGCTTGGTGAGGCAGCATCTGGAACACTTGTATGGTTTTAGGTCTATCAATGATATAATCACAAAAGTTCAAGTAATTCATGAGATGAAGGACTGATGAAAGGTTGAATGGTTCCTGTTTCAGACCTGTTTGGCTGGTTCTGGAGCACAAGTTTTGAGTGATGCAGCTGCGACATTGTCAGAACCCGTGGCCTTTAGAATTTTCAATGCCTTCAGCTATTTCTTGATATGTGGAGTGGATTGAATTAGAGTAAGACTGAAATTGGTGATGCTGGGGGAGGCCAAGATGGATCACCCACCTGGTATTTTTGGCTGAAGTTGGTTGTGAATTTTTCAGCCTTGTCTCCTCTTTATTTATTTGTGTGTTATGGGCATTGCTGGCTGGCCAACATTTATTGTCCATCCCTACTTGCTCCAGGGCAGTTGAGTCAACCACATGGCTGTGGCTCTGGCATCACGTGTAGGTCAGTCCATATAAAGACAACATATTTAAGTTACATTTATTTCTGTCACAAGTAGGCTAATATTAACACTGAAATGAAGTTATTGTGAAAATTTCCTAGTTACCACACTCCAGCGCCTGCTCAGTTACATTGAGAGAATTTAGCACGGCCAGTGCACCTAACCTACATGCCTTTTTGATTGTGGGAGGAAACAGGAGCGGTCGGTGGAAACCCAAGCAAACAGTGGGAGAACGTGCAGGTTTCAGAGTGATCCAAACTGAGAATCGAACCCAGGTCCCTGGCGCTATGAGGCAACAGTGCTAACCATTTTGCCACCGTGAACTAGATGGATTTTTCCGACAATCAGCAACAGTTTCATCGTCATCATTAGGTTCTTAATTCCAGGTCTTTTTTAATTCAAACCCCTTAATCTGTTATGGTGGGTTTCGAATCCAGGTCCCCAATTCATTAGCATTTTCTGCATCCTTAATATAAGGACCAGAAGAGTAGCAGGATTTACTTTGCTTCCTAATTATCCCTTTATTCTTTCTTTCTTGTAATTCTTGCAATCTGTTGGTTATGCTCATTTCTGTAATCCTTTTCTATTGTTTTCATACTCTTTCTTCAGTTGATTGGCATGGTTGCTTAACTGCATAAGTGAGGCCTTCTACCTTTTAGGGGAAGTATTGAGAGATGAAAGGGAATCCAAAGGTAATTGGAGTACTGAGTGTATTTGCAGTTATGTTAACGTATTGCACAAATAAAGTTTAAATATATCAAACAGTAGTACATTTCTGACTTCGCAGGCAACTTAGACTAGGCTACATTATGCATGACCCTTCTAGATTTCACTGCTCGCAGCTGCATGTATAACTTGCAAATACAGTGTCTGTAATTACAGAAATAATGTAAACAGCTGTCAGTGATTTATGCAATATATTGTTTCAAAGTGTCAGGGTTAACACGGCAAAATTAATTGACTTTGGAGGATGGTTATCTCAAGTTACTGAATGCAAGTTGATTTTTCAGGGGTGAGTAAACGGGATGGCAGGTGAAAAATGACATCTGTTCGTAATGATTTGATTTATTATCATATCAGTATACAGTGAAAAGTATTGTTTCTTGTATGCTATACAAACAAAGAATAAAGAACAAAACAGTGCAGAAAACAGGCCCTTTGGCCCTACGAGCTCGTGCAGCCACTTTGATGTTCCCACTTCTACCCACGATCCCTGTCTATGTTTATAGAAATTTGCTATGGAACCAAATTTGCGAGACTATTTAGGGGAGAATCTGTTTTGCCAATCAGCCTAAGAGCACATCATTGGGATGTGGGAGGAAACTGGAGAATCTGGAGAAAACCCACGCAAGCATGGGAAGAATGTGCAAACTCCCACAGACACAGGCCCAAATCAGTGTATCTGCACAGCACAGTGATAGTCACTGAGCTGTCATGTTACTGTCAAGAGAGAAGAAAAAGAGAGTTTAGAATGTAATGTCACAGTCACAGCTAGGGTGTAGAGAAAGATCAAGTTACTGTGAGATAGGCCCATTCAAAAGTCTGATGGCAACAACAAAGAAGCTGTTCTTCAGTCGATTGGTACATGACCTCAGACTTTTGTACCTTTTTCCTGATGGGCTGAGACTGGAGGAGATAAGGAAATTGTATTTTCCCCATGGCCAAATCCTCTTGCATTGATGGTTGAGAGGTCCAGGCTCTCATTTTTATTGGGGCGTTGCGCGGGGTGGGGGTAAGAAATCGTGAATCTGGTAGCTGAGGCTTCAACTGAAACCTAATTTATTTTTGCTCATTAGCTGGTACTAGAGCTTCAACCAAAGGTAATTAATGCAAACATATGTTTCCTGATGCAGAGAAAGCTTTGAAGAAATTGTACAAGGATAATGGAGTTTATTTTGCCTTGAGTGCATACCAGTAAACACACTTTTTGTGCAGAGAATAATGTTGCATTGGAATTTTTGCACGCAAAGGACAATGGAGAGTTGCAAAGACAGTTTTTTGTTTACTTTTGTGATTTGAAATGGCCCGGCTGCTGTGGCTCATCTCTTGTATTAAGAATGTTGGTCAGATTGAAGCATTGGCAAATCTTGTAATGTTAAGTTGTCCTAGGATGACCACCAAGCTCAAGAATACTGGAAATGCCACTTGCATATGATGAAAATATTGCCTTGTCTCCAGGGCAGAGAAAGAATGATGGTAGAATCTTCTGTCTGAGAGTAGACTTAGCACCTCAGATTGCATGCTGTTGCCTTCACAGAAGGTGATGTGCCAATTGCAATAAATGATGGGAGTTACTACCACTGAGAAGAGTATACTTCTATGTCACTATGAAGCCAGAAACTAACTGTACCACTACCAATGTTGCCTCACCACTTCAGCTGACAAAAGTGATTGTGATGAGCCTTTGTAAAAGGGACCATACACATCCTGTCACTGCATGGTAGCACAGTGGTTAGCATTGCTGCCTCAACATGGACCCAGGTTTGATTCCTGGTTTGGTGACTGTGTAGTATCTGCATGTTCTCCCTGTATTCTGTATGAATTTCCTTTGGGTACTCCAGTCTCCTCCCATAGTCCAAAAGATGCACTAGTTAGATGCATTGGCTATGCTAAATTCTCTTAGTGTACCTGAACAGGTGCCGGAGTGTGGTGACTTGGAACTTTATTGCGATGTAAATGGTATTCCGTATTTGTGACTAATAAAAAAAACCCTCAAATTTAAAGTTTATTTATTAGTGTTATTGTGAAAGTCCAAGTCGCCACACTCTGTCGCCCATTCAGGTACACTGAGGAAGAATTTAGCATGGCCAATGCACCTAACCAGTACATCTTGCAGACTGTGGGAGGAAACCCAATAAATAGTCAACAAGTGCTTAACTTAAGTGGTTATGCACATCACTGGTTAATATGCTCAGAGTATAAAGTGGAAATGAGTTGTGATCTGAGACCCTTGCTTTTTGAGTTAGAATATAGCTCTTCCTCAGAGTGAAGACTTTGTTCCTTTGTCTCTCATGGTTTCCTGGAGACTCCAGCCTCAAGTAAAAGCTATGGAAAATCTTCTAGCCTGATTTTAATACCCCACAAATTTAATCTTTTTCAATTCAAGCACCAGCTACCAAGTGCATTCCAGCATGATGAACTTATAGCAATGTTTTTGGCTTCTAACTAACTCCTCCCACCAGATCCAAACAGGATGAAAACACTAACCTTGAGCAGCTTCACCATCACCCCAGTAATAATTACTGTGGATGTGGAATCTGAAATCAAAAGAGAAGGTGCTAGAAAAGCACCTTGGGGATTGAATTTAGGAGCCGCAGCATCATGTTGCAACTGTACAAAACTCTAGTGCGGCCGCACTTGGAGTATTGTGTGCAGTTCTGGTCCCCACATTATAAGAAAGATGTGGAGGCATTGGAGAGGGTACAGAGGAGGTTTACCAGGATGTTGCCTGGTATGGAGGGCAGGTCCTATGAAGAGAGGTTGAAGGATTTGAGGTTGTTTTCGTTAGAAAGGAGGCGGCTAAGAGGGGATCTTATTGAAGCATATAAGATGATTAGAGGTTTAGATAGGGTGGACAGTGATAGCCTTTTTCCTAGGATGGAGAAAGCTAGCACGAGGGGACACAGCTTTAAATTAAGGGGTATGAGTTATAGGACGGATATCAGAGGTAGGTTCTTTACTCAAAGAGTGATTAGGGAGTGGAATGCCCTGCCTGCAGCTGTTGTAGATGCGCCAAGTTTGGTGGCGTTTAAGAGGTTAATTGATAAGTATATGGAAGAGAAGGGAATGGTTTAGTTTGGAGGGGCATTGCTTTTTATTTTGGTCGGCACAACATCGAAGGCCAAAGGGCCTGTTCTGTGCTGTTATGTTCTATGTTCTAAAACCTCAGCAGGCCCAGCAGCATCTGTGAGGAGAAAAAAACAGCAGATGGTTCAAGTCCAGATGACCCTTTGTCAAAGCTAAAAGGCATAGGAAGTGGGAAATATTTATAACTATTAGCAGTCTTTTCCCCTGGTTGCTGTGGCTGTGACTGGTCTTGCACTCCCCCACCCTGCAGTATAAATATCTCCCATTTTCTATGCCATTTAGCTTTGACAAAGGGTCATCTAAACTTGAAACATCAACACTTTTCTCTCCTCAGATGCTGCCAAACCTGCTGAGGTTTCTCGGTGTTTTCTCTTTTAGGATTGCCCCAGTAACACCTGATGCATTAGCAGATGAAGCTTCAGCATTGGTAAATTGATCAATGGGTTGGAACTTGCATTGAGTTTGAAGTATTTTAATTTATTTATTTGCCCTAAGCCAATATGAATTAAAGATGGAACAGTTTCTTTTGCTCAATTGTAATCAGTTCAGTTTATCTAGTTTCAAGGCCACTCCCTTGTTTTTAGATTTTTGTAGAGCTCTTTTTAAAAAAAAAACTTGCAGGTACATTGAGGGAAAGATAAAGCATCACTGTTCCAGATACAATAGTTTAAAGTGTGACACAGATTAAGCAAAAATGCTATGAAAAACTGTGAAATGGGAAGTCTGAGTTCTCCACCTCAGTTCCACCTTATTAACTTGATGAAATATTTAACATTATTAGAACTAGAAGATTAAAAAGTAGGTCAAAAGGAAAGTATATAGTCACTCATACAAATTGTTAGATGCTGTTATTCCTTCTGTTTGACATTGCTGCAAGTAAGAAGTGGAAGAGTGTTGCAGGGAGGCAAGATATAGTATATGAAAAGAGGGAATGTTCAATCATGGAGGCTGGACTTTTGACATTCATGAGTGGAGGTAGCATAGAATTAGATTTTCAGATTGTGATACTGTATGTCCTGGAATTGCATCCTTAGATAAAAAGGGCATTGTATCAATTTGAGGAGCATTGCTTTTCAGTCACACAATATTAAGCTTAATCCTGACATAAGCATTCTACCATTGTAACCAGTTTCTTTCCTACCTCTCCTCTTGTATTTGCTGAGCTCATTCAGCCTACCATCTGCTCTATCTCTCATTACAACACAACTGCTGATCGCTTAAATTCCCTTCTGAATCCCGTATAACCTGATGATGATATTCATGGTTTGCACACTGCAGGTTTTTAAAATACACCTTTTTTCCTCCCCAGAAGAGGATTGATAATTCTTGACAAATCTATCCTTGCAGACTGCTATATTCCCATCTTGTTCCCAAATTTCTGGCTTTTTTCCCCAGAAATCCATACTTAAATCTTGCCAAATGGGGTTCCACACTGAAGTAACTCAAAGTCACCAGTGACATTTTGTGAAATTAATGAAAAAAGGTAGTCTCTAATCTGACCCGAGAATCCCTGATTTTAGTTGCTCTACATTGGCCATGCTTTCAGTTGCCTGGGGTCCCAAGTTCTAGAATTTCACTGTTAAAGCTCTCCATCTTTCTACCTGGCTTTTTATAATTTAGGACACAGCTCAACCTATTGTTTTGATCAAGTTTTTGGTCATCTGCTCTATCTCTTTGGGTCGTTCAGTATTGTTTAATGTCACTGCTGTGAAGCGCCATGGGTCAATTTAATACCTTAATGTAAAGGTGCTATTTAAATTTAGATTTTTGTAATGTGATTAAGGCCTTCAATTTGAATTGGTTCAACACCACCTCAAATAGTTCCATTGCTGTGATAATATGCCTTACTATTTGGAAAATATTCTTTTAATAAAAAATGAACAGTTTTATTGGCTGGTAAAACAACTACTTTACAATTCTGTAAATTGTTTTAAAATGTCATGGATTAAATCCTAGAATCCCTACAATGCAGTTTGAGGCCATTTGGCCAGTTGAATCTGTACTAACTAAGACCATCTTAGCCACCCCTCCCTGTAACCCTGTGCATTAAGTATGCCTAATCCACCTAACCTGCTCGTCTCTGGTAATGAGACACTTAAAAGGACTTCGGTCTTTTCTCATCTGTCACAATTCTATGCACTAATGTTCACCAAAAACACATGATCCAGCTTTTCTTGCATTGTTTAGCAGTACAGATGAGCAATTTGTTCATCCACTAGCAGCTGACTTGCAAGACAGGTCAGGCAGGGTTGGAAAACTGCAACTGTGTGCAATTTTCAATTTCTTTTCCCTGCCTCGTAATCCTTTTGCACATCTGCATTGTTAGAGAACCATTCTTGCCTTTAGTTGCAAGTGAAATTTGCCTGAAACATCAGTACTTTAAAAGTAAGGAGGAATCCATTAATCTATGAAGCCACCCATATTGATGCAAGCACGTTGCAAGAAGTTATAATCACTTAAAAAGGTGTAACCTTTTTGGAATGCACCATGTGTCTCCAGCTGTGTTTAAAGGTGAAATGCAAGCTGCTGGTTGCTGCTAGTTCAATTTAATTAGTATAGAATTTATGTATTTGCAAAAGCTAAGCATGGATGTACAATTTATTGTGGCAAAGCAAGGATATGATTTAGGAAATTTTAAATTGTTTCCTCAACAGTATATTAGAAGAATGAGTTGGTTGTAGGAGGAATTGTTTGCAAATCTTTTTGATCTGTAACTTTTAAGGGGGAGGCGATGGCCTAATGATATTATCACTGGACTATTAATCAAGGAACTCAGCCAATGTTCTAGAGACTTGGGTTCGAATTCTGTCTGGCAGATGGGGGAATTGGAATTTGAATTCAATAAAAAAAAATTAGAATTAAGAATCTACTGACCATGAAACCATTGTCGATTGTCAGAAAAACCCACCTGGTTCACTCGTACCTTTTTAGGGAAGGAAATCTGTCACCCTTACCTAGTCAAGCCTATGCGTGACTCCAGAGCCACAGCAATGTGGTTGACTTTTAACTGCCTTCAGGCAACTAGGAATGGGCAATAAATGCTGGCCAGCCAGTGATGCTCATGCCCCACGAATGAATAATAGATTTAAAAGGATCTCGGTCAAGTAGACGTTGAAAGGAATTCCAGATTTGGGAACTGTCCTCAAAAGGAAAAAAGTTATAGCTGGAAAAATGTTTTTTAATGAAACCTTGAATAAATGTAATATGGAATCCTGTAGATCCAATGTCAAATCGCTTTTCCTCCAAATATTTTTCAGGCCTGGCACCTCTATGAATAGCTGCAGTCAGATTTTGAGCCTCCAACCAAACTACTAACATCCCATATAGATGTTTTATTTGATGTGGAAAATGCATTGATCTCTACAGTAGCCTCTTGGTTAAACATGCAGTTTAACTTCTATTGATGGGTTAAGGATTTTTAAAGTGGGCATATTGCTTGTCCAGACGGAAATCCAGCAAGTAGCGTGTGTAAAAGTCATTTGTTGATTTTGATTTAATACAAAGCACATATTGGCAGGGAAAATATGAGTGTTCTGGGGATAGAGCCTGGGTGGGATTGTTAGTGCAAGTGTGATGGGCCAAATGGTATCCTTCTGGACTATACGTGTTCTGTGTATTCTGGAGTGAATTATAATTTCTGATACTCTGGAATAGAAAAGAAGGGAAATATCCTACATCTCTCCATGGTAGATTATGGACCCCAGAGTTTAATGTCAGTATCATGTTATTGAAACATAAAGGTTTGATAAGTTTGAATGCTGAGAGGATGCCCCTTTTTGTGGGGGAAAGGCATGGTTTTAAATGTAAGACATTCCTCATTGTTGATGAGGATTTTTTTGAGGGTCATTAGTTAATACTGCTGCCTCACAATGCCAGGGATCCAGGTTTGATTCCTGGCTTGGGTCACTGTCTGTGTGGAGTTTGCGCATTCTCCCCAAAAATGTGTAGGTTCCCTCTGGATGCCCCAATTTCCTCCCCCAGTCCAAAGATGAACTGGCCATGCTAAAATCTCCTTCTGTACTTGAGCCAGGGCTGGAATGTGGCAACTAGGGGATTTTCACAGTAACTTCATTGCTGTGTTGATTTAAGACTACTTGTGACTAATTAACTTTTTAATCTTTGAATTTGCTTCAAAGCGCAATGGAGGCAGAGTCGTTGAATATATTCAAGGATGGTGAACAGATTTGTGATGTACAAGGTAGTTGAGGGTGATGGAGACCAGGCAAGAAAGTGAAGATGGGGCCACAATAAGATCAGCTATGATACTGAATCCATATCAATGCTGTAGGAGCCAGTTCCCTGCCTTGCCCTCCTATTTCTTATGATCAGTTAAAAATTAAGTTACAAAGCCAATTCCTCCTGAGTCTGTCCTTTTGTATTCTCCTCTTTTGTTAAAGGAGGAATGAGTAAAAACACCTAACAGAGAATTGTTGAAGTATGGAGTTTCATACTAAGAGCTTAATGGCTCCTTTAAGTTTTGAATAGATTGATTGAAAAAGTTTCATTATCCCATGTGAAGGATGATTGTTGTTTTTAATGTATAAAACATTGCCATTACTGAGCTTCATTTTAGCCGTGCTTAAATTTAATGCTGAATCCTGATTACCTGATTTGGTGAAACTTCAGTCAAAGGGAATGCTTGCTTAGCAAATTAATGCAGAACAAAGGAGATTGTCATTTTTATGAATGGAGTTAAACTTACTGAGAAATATGAAGAACATAAAATATATCTGAACTATTTTGACGCAAATTGTAGTCAGACTGGGAATCATTAAGATGTTTGTATTTGCCATCTGTATATATTTTGCATCTTCACATCAATCCTAATTCATCATAGATGTAAAACATTTTAAAGTTTATTTATTTGTCACAAGTAGGCTTACATTTAATACTGCAATGAAGTTACTGTAAAATTCCCCGAGTCGCACACTTCGGCACTGTTTTGGTCAATGCACCTAACCAGCACTCCTTTCAGACTGTAGGAGGAAACCAATGCACCCGAAGCAAAACCCACACAGCCACAGAGAGGACATGCAAGCTTCACACAGATGGTGATCCAAACTGGGAAATGAACCCAGGTCCCGAGCGCTGAGGCAGCAATGCTAACCGATGTGCCACTGTGCTGCCCTTGGTTTTGTAAATGTAAAATATAACAATTATGTAACTAATCTCTAACTTGAGTTTTTTTACTTCTAATTGACTTCAGTGATCTGCAAGAAGTATAATTAATTGCCTGCACACTCTCTCAGTTCCTACGTGAGTAGTAACATTAAAGGGGGCAAACTTGGTTAGCTTGATTATGTTGCATACAAACAATCTCACGGGAGATGCACTCGTTAATTTGAATTTGTTGCTTTGTAATGGGAGAAAATGTATAAAACGTTCATGGAGTTACAATTTCTCATTCTTTGGGGTGGGGGGTGGGAATGTGCAGCATAGCATTTCTAATATAAATTACAATGCGATCAACTTGACCCCCAAGGATTAAATTACAATGCGATCAACTTGACCCCCAAGGATTTTTTTGCAGGAGGGAAAGCTAGAATTTTGTTTTTCCTATTGGCTAGCCTTTCCTAAAACAATTGTGTATGCAAAAGATGTTGCTGGTTGAGTGTCTAAATTGTTCATGGCTTAGCATACTTTTCCCTTTATGTACGTCAATACGTGCAAACACACCGAAACATTGAAGGAACAAACAGTGATGTATTGTTGTAGTGTAAAATAAATTTGATAGTGACCAGTAAGTTGCTTTTGAGTTTTGTTTGGAAAATGTGAAATGTGTAAGCTCAGTAACATTCCTGGGATGAGTTTACACATAGATTAGTGCGTGGGGTTGGGGGGTGGAGGGCGCTCTGTCTTTTGTAGGAAGTGCTCCTGATTTTGCTCATGGATAGCTGAGCTCTGAGATACTGTTAAAATCAGATATATACTGTTTAATGTTGGAATAGTGCTGGGCGTATATGAATTAAGTTTGCCATCAAGCAGCTATCCGCAGCTAAGGATGTTATTAGGACTTTATTTCATGAGTACTAAAAGGTGTTTGTGGTACGAGGGAATTAGAAGAGTCTTTGTCTCTGCAGGCTTGGAATTTCTGTCTTAAAGTACAGGCTGGCTTCAGGTTAATTCTGTCCTCATAATGTATTGATTTAGTACATCTTCCAACTTATCACAGGTTTACCTCAAACAACAGCTGTTGCTGTGCCTACATACATGAGCTTGAATTGATGTGCTTTCATCTGGACCAAGGCCCATGCTGGTGGCATTTCCTCCTGATGCAGAGATCTTGCCTAATTGGCTGCAAACTAAATATACTGATTCCTTCCTTCATATAGTTAAGACCATTAGTTACCAGGTAATCCCTGCTATTGGCTTTAGGAAACCTGGAAGGTTTACACTGAAGCTCTAGTTCCTTTTTTAGAATTTACATCAATATAGGTTGTGTTTGGCTGAGGGGAGCAAAGACCCTGTAACTAAATTTGCAACCAACAAAGATTGGTAGGAAAATATGATATGAAGGGATAATGGGGAGGTTGCAAATGGGTCTTGATCTGAGTGGCAGACGTTTGAAGGAGTATAATGTGGAAAAATGTGAAGTTATTTACTTTGACAAGAAGAATACAAAAGCAGAATATTAATGAAACGGAGAATGAATGCAAAATGCTAAGATGCAAAAGCAATTAACTGTTCTCGTGCATGAATCACAAAGTTAGTATACACGTAGAGCAAGTAACCAAGAAGATTCAGTTAAAAGCTTTTTAGTGTTGAATCATTTTCCAATTGCGCTCTAAGCAATGGAAGGGTGATAAGAGTGGGAAACCTTAGTTTTGCACTTTTGTAGTAGTAGCTCATTGAGAGAAACTTTTATTGTTTTAAAATTCAATTTATAATAAAATCTTCAATTTATTATATCTCTTTGGGGCAACACAATGATTAGCACTGCAGTCTCACAGTGCTAAGGACCCAAGTTCAATTCCTGACTTGAGTCACTGCGGAGTTTTCACGTTTTCCCTGTGAATTTACTCTGGGTTCCTCAGTCTGAAAGATGTGCTGGTTAGGTGATTAATCCAAACAGGTGACAGATTTGATGACCAGGGGAATTTCACAGTAACTTCATTGCAGTATTAATGTAAGCCATACTTATGACTGTACTTAGGACTGTAAAGTCCTAATAAACTGTACTGCCTCTTTTTTTCTCCTTTTGAAGTCAAGTCGGCAGCAAAGGAGAATAAATATTTTCACAACGAGACTTTTTTAAAATAGGTTTGCTGGTATCATAGACACAAACTGATAAGGGACTGGTAAGTCTTGTAATATTTGGTAATAAGTGAGCATTTTGTTGCTTCCTCATTTGTAGAAGTATAAATAAAGTTAGTTCAATAATAGCCATCTACAGTTGAGCATGTTTGTCTTACTCTGTGCAACATAACAAAGATGGCAAAGGGGATGGAATTATTTTCCTATATTTCTTTAATGAAATAAAGGGCTAAAGAATATTGAAATGCTTTTGTGGAATTTCTAAAGACTTTGAGGACGTTTGGGCGATTTGAAAGATTTGAGTATGCACAGCATATTCAGGTACACAGTGAGTCAGTGTGATACACAATTGGGAAAAAATGGCGCTGAAGACACTGGAGTAATTACAGATGTAGCTTAAATAAACATTTGAAAGTGAATAAGAGACGGGCATCAAATAAATGTTTCCATACCATGATTAGATATGTTGCTTTTGAGGTAAGTGTTGAACCAATCTTGACCCGGTATTGTGGATCAAGATTGGTTCGGTACTTAATCCACTACGATGGACTATTCTGAAATTAATGAGATTCTAGACTTGTGTTTTAGTAAGATTAAGAATTGAGATTGCACTGAATTACATTCCACGAAAGGAAACTGTCCCCAAGTGGGGAAATCAGGATATTGAATTTGATAATCAGCCATGATCAAAATGAATGGCACAACAGGCTTGAAGGACCAAGTAGCTTCTTTCCTGTTCTTTGAGACTGTTATCGATTAAATTCACAAAATGAGTGTGAGTAAAGAAAGCTTAGACCTTATTGACATGTTTTTAGGAAACCTCAAGAAGAATAAAATTGAGACCAAGCATTTGAAGAAAGGCAGTAAGTTGATGTAGGAGGCGGCCTGTGGTGAGGCCACAGCCATGGAAATGGCAGAATGATTGCAAACTGCAAGGGAATTCATTTAGGTGAGTTAGCAGGGGAGGTTCACCAGATCTCAGCAGTGTCTCAGCTACAGAAATCAAGTTTACTATCTCGGTCTGAAATGTTGATGAGTCATTGGGTGGTAGCCACCACCCCTCTCCTGCCCCCATGTCCAGTTAGAATGCTGTGACCATGTGAAAGTCTGTCATATTCAGGCAGTATGCAGG
The DNA here is from genome assembly GCA_024679065.1 of Sphyrna mokarran. NCBI lineage: Eukaryota > Metazoa > Chordata > Chondrichthyes > Carcharhiniformes > Carcharhinidae > Sphyrna > Sphyrna mokarran. Next base: position 22,974,541 of record JAGIQG010000003.1, read on the forward strand.
AGTAGAAGGAACAGAAACGCTCCAGGTTGCAGTCGTGAACTAAGTCAAGGCCATACTCGATCTAAAGCTGGTTAAAATTAAAAATAACAATTCCACTTCTACAAAGTCTGATTAAAAGTGAAATCCATACATTTGGGTTCACAATGAATGCAGTTTTTAATGTGCTCTTGAAATTCTTGAATATGCTGATGGATGCGGAAATAGAGTTGATGTTATAGAGCAGGATGATGGAGCTGCAGAGAGCAAGAAAACCAGCATGTAGTGGAAAAAAGTAAAAAGACTCTAATTCCTGCATCCACAATAAAAATGAAAGTCAGATTTCACAGCATACCTTCATAGTTGATATAGCTATTGTAAAGGAGAGTGCAGTGAGTCCCAAAGTCTAGTCTAATCTAGTGTTGGGCCAAATTAGTTGTGTGACATTAAGATGAATTTCTGCAATATGTCTTGGTTTTGAATCTTTGAAGAAAAACTGGTGCCTCTCTCGCCCCTCTGTGATAGAAAGCTATTCTCTTGGATTGTTGGATGTTACTGGCCTTTGGATGTACAGGCCTGTTTCCCTCTTGAGGGTGCTGGCAATTATTTTACCATTTTCATAGTTCATTCTGTTGATTTGGTTGATTGCATCTCAGAAGTTAACATCTGTCTACTTCTACTGATCTGTTTTGTCTAGGTAAGCTGTTTCTACTAAGGGCAATTTACACCTGATCCTGTTTAGTTGCCTGCTAATCTTGGGCAATCCCATCCCAACATGCCTTCAAAATGCTGCCTTCCACTGTTGCCAGGTAGATTCCTGACACACCGTGCTCAGTGAAGTATTCAATTGTCTCCTATTGAGTTTGAGTTAAAGACAGATTATAAGAGGACCTTCAGGAGGACAGAGGAATAGTTTGTACAAAAGCAGTAGCAATAAGCTATCTGGGTATCCAATGGTAGACCAAGATATTGAAGTGATGAAAAGTTATGAAGTTTGTCTTCGAATGAGAAATGATCCAATCAAGGTTTGCCCCCAACCCCTTGTGTGCCCTAATCAATCGCTACATGATTAATTTAAAATGGATCCCTCCCCTTGTAGCTACCTTTTCCCCCAAATCACTGTTTTAAAAGGAGCCAATTTAACCAGGTTTCTTGAATTACAAGAGTAAGTTTATTGGCTACTCATTGTGAGGAAAAAAAATGTGCACGTAAACACAGGCTAGAAGTAAGAGTCCAAAAGTTTAAAAAAAGAATGTCGTGATTTGAATATTAATGACTTTCACAGGTGAATAGTTAGTTTCCAGAGGCCAGTATTCTGAGGTTTAGCTGAGGAACTGCCCTATTTCCTTTTCAGCTGTGGCTTGGCCACCTTGGTATCAGGGAGATAGAGTTATCTGCAAAAACATTTGCAGGGATGTGCTGCTGCTGTATTTCCCTCTGTCATACAGTCACACCCAGCGCTAGTTAACACTAGCTAGACTTTGCAGCTGGCTTTTATCCCAGCTTTGTACGCTTCTGCAGGTTGGGAATCTACAAACCGGTTTGTGCATAATTTGGGGGTTTTCCTTTGTGACAGTTGCCGAGATGCTTGTCTCCATATCAGATAATAGTCCACTGATTGATTAAATCAGCAGAGGTTGAAATATTCTTGAGTGAGAATGGAGTCAGTACACCAAAGCCAGCCTATTGTCCAGTATGGAATGATGCAGAAAGAAGTATGCAGATTAGTTTACAGAGAGGTCTTTGAGGTATTTGCTAGGTGACAAGTTAGGCAGTAATTTTCATGCTTCTCTTCGATATGGGCTAGACAATTTTCTGTTAGTTTATGGAATAACTTGCAGGTTGCTCATCTTGCATGTTTAAACATGCTCCTAGGGCAAGGTTTAGTTTGTGTAAGCTTGACGCTAATTTCAAAATAAAGCAGAGCAAGACTTGAATCCAGGCATGAAACAGAGTTTATGGCTGATCAGAAGTTCATGGTGAAATGTACTAAGATGATAGAGATGTACATTTTTGTACAGAAATTAGGTTCATTCACACATCCAGTGAAAGTTGGAGAGAATCTCCAATGTCATGGATTTGATTGAAAGAGGAAATCTGGCAAAGAGAGAACATTCTATAGTCCAAATTCACCCTACAGTTCTAAATGAAAGTCACAAAGAAGCTGAAAGTTTGCTAGTACCACAGCATTCACTGGTAGGGAAAAGTGAGCCCTCCACTGAAACAAACGACAAAAAGTCAGATTACCAATTTTTGTTTTAATGATTGGGACTAAGTTCAGGTTTGCAGTCAGAGCAGAGTTGAACTGAAATGGAAAAAGATAACGAGACAGGAAGAGAGAGAAAAGTCTATAATCTACAAAAGATAGGTTAATTGAAAGTAAATGGGAATAAAGAAGCCAGGTTGAAACGCAGGATTTTGAGATGTCTTGATAGGATGGATGTGGAGAGGATGTTTCCTGTTGTGGAAGAATCTAGAACTTAAACTCAGTTGCCCATTTAAAATGGAGATGAGGTGAAATCTTTTGAGGGTTGAGTCCCATCCTGAAACAGTAGTGGAAGCAGATTCTTGGAATGTTTATAAGTCAGACTTGGATAGCTTCTTAGTAAGCATGGGGGGTGGGGACAGTTGATAGCATACTAGGGTAAGTGAGATGCAGAGTTTAACAATGGTTTTATTAAATGGCAGAAGAGGTTCAAGGGGCTGAATGTTTGTATGTTTGTATTTTCATTACTTTTGTCAAATGATACTAAATATCACGATTGTAAAGGAAAATATTTTACACGTAAATTAATTTGGAACAATGTTATGTTTTAGTTGTGGTTGCAGTGACAAATTTGCTGCCCAGCTTGTTAAATTTTAGATTTCATTGCTGGCTTAGTTGCATTGTACTCTGCATCTACAGTTAAGTTTTAATACAGAAATGAATTTTTACTGAAGGCAATGAGTGCAGGGTCTTGTAATAGTTGAGCATCTTGTTGGACTCCCTTCTCTGTTAGGGAGGTATAAATGAAACAATGAGAAAATACTGGAAAAACTCAGGTCTAAGTTGGTTCCATAGTAGTTGCCTACAATTGAGCATGTTAAACGAGTCTGATTAAACTTTTTCCAACAGCCATATCTGAATTCAAAAAGCATCGAATTGACTAAAGGTGTTTGTCCTGTAACTGATGAAAGATCTGGCCTTGTTGACGCAGACCAACACCTTAAGCTTCTGGATAAGAGTGGTTATACTAATTCTTTAACTGTAATTGGGAAACCAGAGTTACACTATTTCAATGTTTATGGACTGGGAGTTCTATATCCCTAGTTTAATGTTGTATTTTGTGACCTTGTATATCTACAGGGTTTATTTTTGAGACCAGAGGTTTTTGCTGAGATTTGAGGGCAGGAAATGCACTGGACAGACTTGGAAGCAGCAGATTTATGTCATTCTGTGACAACACATATCAACACTGCACACTTGCACACCATATTGCCCCGATCATTCATGCATCCAAATAGTGAGTTCTCTCACTGCACCAGTTTCCACAACAATAGCTGCACGTTACAGCAAAAAATGCAGTAAAGTAGCTCTATTAGCTTGTTTATTTCCCCCCTTTTCCCAACCCCTCAACAGTAGGTTATTCACAACTTTCCCAGCAACAGTTTGAAAGATAATTTTAATACTTTTACAACATGGCAAGATAGAAATCAAATCTAAATATCTGTACACCAATTTTACGACCTGAAATAGGGAAGCACTGTGAGCAGTTGCACAAAAGGACTAAGTGTATTTAATTTTCTAGGACTTACTGAAATAACTTGGAATGAGATACTGAAAATCACCTCCAGTTAATACAATTTTGTTTAGATATATTGCCTGTTAACATCCACTTTTAATTTTGTGATCAGCATGTCTCTAGCACTGTACATTATTCTAGTGTAATAATTTTCTCCATGTGATTTGGGTTTGTAGCTGTAAAGACAATCTGTGATTCATGTATTTCCTGCACTTCCAGTGTGGTGATTTTATGGAAAACTGGTTTGAAGTCACTGATCAGAAACACCCATACCCAGTCTACTACTGGCTCCATACAAATCTACCCTCTATCCCAAGCTGCAATTCCTGTCTACAGACAGCAAAGTCTTGGCCATTTTCTGATTACCAACATGCTTCCATAGCCAGTTCATCTGCAAAATTCTTCTAGGCACCAAACTAACACTACAGTTTCTGATTCAACAGGTTTAATGCTATCTCCTATGGCCCTCTCCATACTTGGCCTTGGGTTGCATCTTCTATCTTTGTCCTCCCAAATTCTGCCCTCATTATATCTTGAGGGTGACACAGTGGTTAGCACTGCTGCCTCATAGCGCTAGGGAGCTGGGTTCGATTTAGGTCTTGGATCACTGTGCAGGGTTTCCACTTTCTCCCCTTGTCTGCGTGGGTTTCCTCCCACAGTCCAAAGATATGCAGGTTTGGTTGATTGGCCATGCTAAATTGACCCGAGTGTGAGGGGGATCGATAGGGTAAATGAGGGTTATCGGAATAGGGCCTGGATGGGATTGCAGTGTTACAGACTCAATGGGCTGAATGGCCTCCTTGTGTATTGGAGGGACTCTACAACTCTATGATCTTGCCTTCCTCATTCTTCTAAATTGTTTTCATATCCATCATTTTCTCAGCCTTAAAAGTGCTCCCAAGTGAACGTGCAAAAAAAACTGTGTAGATAGTCACAAAGTCAACACTATTTAAAAGTAAGAAATAAATGCAGAAAATACTGGATAAATTCAGCAGGTCTGGCAGCATAAGGAACAAAGAACAAAACAGCATGGGAAACAGGCCCTTCAGCCCAATGAGCCCACGCTGCCACCTTGATGTTCCCACTTCTACACGCGATCCCTGTCCATGTTTATAGATCTATGGATTAAAAACCAAATTTGAGACAATTTAGGGAGAATTTGTTTTGCCGGTTAGCCTAAGAGCACATCTTTGGGATGTGGGAGGAAATCGGAGCTCCCGGAGAAAACCCACACAAGCACGGGGAGAATGCGCAAACTCCCACAAACACAGGCCCAAATCCATGTATCTGCACAGCACAGCGATAGAAACTGAGCTGTCGTGTTGCCCATCAGATGGTCCAGATCAAGCATACACTAACGATGTGAAGCAGTGGGATACTCTCAAAAGGTCCAAGAGCAGTCTTCTCACAACCCATCGCATGTATGCCCCTTGTTAAACAACAAGGTGGACCAAAGCACCTGTAGGATAAAAACAAGTACATCAATATCATCTATTTACACACTTCCCAGGGACTCCCAAGGCTCATGATCCCCATATTAAATCAGTTTTCTATATCCCTCTATTCCCATTCTGTTCACGTGCCCATCTAAGTATTTCTTAAATAACTCCAGAGTACCTGCCTCCACCACTTTACTTGGCAGTGCATTCCATACCCCCACCACCCTCTGTGTGAAAAAACTCTCTCTAGCATCCAAATTATACCTTAACCCCCTCACCTCTAAGCCCGTGACCCCTCATGCTATTTGAGTCCATCCTAGGAAAAAGCTTAGCCCTATTTACTCTATCTATCCCCTTCAAAATCTTGTACACCTCTATCAGATCTCCTCTAAGTCTACGTCTTTCTAAGGAAAACAGTCTCAATTTGCCTAATCTCTCCTCATAACTCAGACCTTCCATACCAGGCAGCATCCTGGTAAACCTCCTCTGCACTCTCTCCAGAGTCTCCACGTCCTTCCGATAGTAAGGCGACCAGAACTGGACGCAGTATTCCAAATGAGGTCTAACCAGCATTTTATACAACTGCAACATTAAAGGCCAGCACTTGTACTCTATACCCCTTCCTATAAAGGCTAGCATACTATATGCTTTCTTCACAACCTTCTCCACTTGCTCTGCCACCTTCAGAGACTTGTTCACCTGCAGCCCCAGGTCCCTCTGCGTTTCTATACTCTTAATAGGTCTACCCTTTATCATATACCTCCCCCCTACATTCTTTCTCCTGAAATGCATCACCTCGCATTTATCAGAATTGAATTCCATCTGCCATCTGTCTGCCCAAACTACCAGCCTATCTATGTCCTGCTGCATCACCTGACAATGCTCCTCACTATCCGCAAATCCAGCCATCTTTGTATTGTCTGCAAACTTGCTGATCACTCCACTTACTCCCTCTTCCAAGTCATTTATATATATTACAAATAGAAGAGGTCACAGTACCGAGCCCTGCGGCACACCACTAGTGACCGACCTCCAGCTAGAGCAACACCCTTCCACTATTACTCTCTGTCTCCTATTACCAAGCCAGTTGCTTATCCATCTAGCTACCTGTCCTTGTATCCCATTTGCCTTAACCTTCTCGACTAACCTCCCATGAGGGACTTTGTCAAACGCCTTACTAAAATCCATATAGACAACATCAACGGCTCGCCCTTCGTCCACCGTTTTCGTCACCTCCTCAAAAAATTCTACCAGATTTGTAAGGCACGACCTCCCCTTAACAAATCCATGCTGCGTATCCCTAATCAGATCGCAACGCTCTAAGCGCCTATACATCCTATCTCTCAGAAGCCCCTCCAACAGCTTCCCTACCACTGACGTCAAACTCACCGGCCTATAATTTCCAGGGTTATCCCTACCACCCTTTTTAAACAACAGTACAATATTAGCTATTCTCCAGTCCTCTGGGACCTCACCTGTGTCTACAGAAGAGACAAAGATTTGCGTCAGAGGCCCAGCAATTTCACCTCGCACCTCTCTAAGCAGTCTGGGATAAATGCCATCAGGCCCTGGAGATTTATCAGTTTTAATGCTACCTAGAAGCTCTAACACTTCCTCCCTCAGTACGGATATTTCCCTCAACTGGTCCACAGCTCCCTCAGAGACAGGAGCTGTCAACAAGCCCCTCTCCTTCGTGAATACTGACACAAAGTATTCATTCAGGATCTCCGCCATTCCCTCGGGCTCTAAGCACAGTTCCCCTCCTCTGTCCCTAAGAGGTCTGATTTTTCCTCTAACCACCATTTTATTCCTAACATAGGAGTAAAAAGCCTTTGGGTTTTCCTTAATCCTATCCACCAAAATCATTTCATGCCCCCTTTTTGCCCTTCTAACTCCCTGTTTGAGCTATGTGGAGTGAAAGTGGATTAACACTGAGTCTGTGACTCAGAACTGAAGTGGAATTGATACGTGATGGATCATATAGCGGGAGAGGAGATGGAGAAAGTGGTGCTGAATAGAAGGTCAGGAATAAGTGGAAGCTATGGAGATCAACAAAAATGCCATAGACACAAGGCAAAAGGAGTGGTAATGGTAGCATTAAAGGCTAAAGGAAGTGCTGATATTGACATAAAGGTAAGATGGCTGAATTTAATAGGAGACCAAAGGTCAGTGCTCTGTGAAAGTAAAACCAAAGAATAACTGACAGATGGTGCTGTGAGGAAAGGGGATGGAGCTGTGGTGTTGGCATTGGGACAGTGGCCAGAATGGCAGAGTTCGCAGTTTAAAGATATTGAACAGTTATGTTGAGCCCAAAAGACTATAACATGCCATTCAGCATTTGCTGTGAGGAAGAGAAATATGGACTTGAAACGTCAACTGTTTCTCTCAACAGACCTGCTGAGCTTTTCCAGCAATTTCAGTTTTACCTCAGATTTCCAGCACGTGCAATAATTTGCTTTTTCATGGAAGAGGAAGTTGGGAAGTGTGACTTGCAGAATCAGGAATTGAGAAATTCATAATCTTGAAGTTTCACCAGTCAGAAGGATGGAAACAGAAACCAAACAAAATAGAAGGAATGAAAGAATGGAAAAGAAGTAGCAGCAGTTATCTCTGGGAAGGGGAATTGTTTTGCCTTGACAGGGATTAACTACTTTGTTTGAAGTTGTGAAACAGACCTGCTGGGTTGAAGGGCTTGTTCCTGTGCTGTACTGTTCTTTGTAATGCTCTTACCATAAGGTAGTGTTTTCTCGTATTGGAATATTTGCACTTCAAGTCTGCTTATGACTTGTACTTCACAAAATTGTTTCGATATGCACCCTTGCTTCTATGTGAAGAGTAATTTAAAATTGCTGCAAATTGGCTGAAACTTTAACCTGTTTCTTTGATTACATTTGGTGTCTTGGGTCCAAAGAATTTTTGAGAATGCCAAGTTAATAGTGGAATAATACTGGATTTTTCAGTAAGTTTTCTATTATTAGCAAGCATTTTTGAAAATGGTCACTGGAGAGGGAACCATAACTTGCATTGGAGATGTCCAAACTACAGCCTGATGGTCATTTTCATTCCTCAGATGAGAAAGAATACCCATTTGTTTTTGTTCTTCTGTCTGTGCCCTTGGCCGTTATAAAACACCTCACAAAAAAATGAAATATTTTCAAAATGATAGATATTGTTGTGCAGACAAGCAGGTTGGCATACTGCCTCTCAGTGCCAGGAATCCTTGGGTGGAACTTGCACATTCTCACCAAATCTGTGTGGATTCCCTCCAGGTGCTCCGGTTTCCTCCTACAGTCCAAAAGTCATGTTGGTTAAGTGCATTGGCCATGTTAAATTCTCCCTCACTGTACCCGAACAAGCACCGGAGTGTGGTGATTAGGGGATTTTCACAGTAACTTCATTGCAGCGTTAATATAAATCTACTTGTGACACACAAATAAATCAGGCTTGAGAATCACTGCCTTTCTTGCTTTATCACTTTTACCAGGTACATTGCAGCAAGGATTTTATAAACAGCATTTCTTCCATACTGAGACCATTTGATTCGTGTGTAGTTAATCTTAAACATTGCAATTCATCCACTGTTCATGAATTGTAATGTTCAATATTTAGTTCTAACTCTAAACTTCATTTTTATACATATGTTTTGAAAGTTAGCACTTGTGTAAACTTGTATGTAATTTTCCCCTTTTCTGAATTCCATGCTACAGGAGATCCCAATGAGAATGTAGTAATTAGATTTTGTTAATTATACTCTGTCCAAAATTCTAAATATAAACTCCCAAATGTAGCTAATGTATATAATTATTAGATTGTGGTGAATTTTTTTGTCTTCTGGTGTCGTATGTTTCTTACATCAGGATGAATCTAAACTTTTCCATAAAGTCAACAATGGGCCTTGATGGACATTGAAAAAAGTGGCAGTGACAACAACTTAGATCATTGCTAGTTTGATATTTCCTTCATTGCATAGTGTACATTATTTGGATTTATACTGCCCTCTACTGCATTTGACAAAAAACTAGCCAACACTATTTTAAAGATCACTCTGCACAACTAACAGGTTACTTGCGAGACCATTGTTTTTAATAAAGCTTAGTACAAGTGCATCACTGATTTTTAATTTAATCTATATAATACTTCACAGCATCTTCAATATGTAAGACATACATACCCATCAACTAAAATATTGCTTGACTATACTTGTATAACACATTATGTGGACATTGGATTGCAGTGAAGTATAGAAAATCTCTGGAAAATGAGATGCTCCAGTTACAGAATTTTTAAAAGGATAAAAGAATTGCTTGCATTTATATAGTACCTTCATGAATACTGGGTGTCCCAAAGCACTTTAGAATGACCAGAGTACTTTTTGAGATGTCATACTGGAAGTAAAGCAGATGTGAAACAACAGTAGATTATCACTTTTTAGGCATTATTTCCTGTTTCCAAGTCTATTCTCATTTCTCTGCTTTTTGTTTTTTTTTGAAATTTTGGTGCAAGTGAATTGCAGGTGAGTTTGAGAATGAGAACCATGTAAACAATTAAGTTTCCAAGAAACATTTGATGCTAACTGGCATTGCAGGGGATTTCTAGCCCTATGATATGGGTGGTATCACATTATTGTTTGAGCTTAAGGCTGAGGAAGCTTGTGTTGGGCAATTAAAGTAAAATTTGTTTTAGTCACAAAGGTTTACACTGACACTGCAATGAAGTTACTGTGAAATCCCCCTAATCGCCACAATTCGGCTCCTATTCGGGTCAACGCACCTAACCACATCTTTCAGACTGTGGGAGGAAACTGGAGCACCCAGAGGAAACCCAGACAGACATGGGGAAAATGTGCAACTCCACACAGTGACCCAAACCAGGAATCAAACCTAGGTTCCTCATGCTAGAGATGTCTTTTGGAGGTTTCTTTGCTGAGTGAACTGATCTTTGTAATGCCAAGTGTGTAATTTTGGCTGCTTCTGAAGATGATATGGAAACTAATTTTCTTTTAACTTGCATCAGGAAACAGGTGGTTTTAAATCTATTTGTGGATAGTCGAAATAAAGCATAGCTGGAGTAAGTTTCTATTTGTGATTCTGCCTTGAAAGGGTCAGTGACCAGTTTGGTTTAAATAAAGAATTTATAACACAAAAACAAACAAGGTTTAAAGAGACTTGGTTGTTGATTAACAACAATTTTAGGTATGAAGGATCTTTGGAATTCGGTTTTAAGTTGGACCCAGAAGAAACTCAATGGGAGAAGGCAGCTGAATTCCCAAAGAAACAGAAGAGCTTCCAAAAACTAGGGAGTTGGGAGAAAATATATGGCTTAGGAATATTATTAAGTTAAAGGAACAAGAAGTTGAACGTGGTCCTGTTCGGTGAGATTAAAGTGAAAAACAGATATAGGAATGGTTTTCTGGAGTAACGTGTTGAGGAATCAACAAGGGGGAGCAGGTCATCTTAGACTGGGTGTTGTGTGATGAGAAAGGATTAGTTGGCAATCTCTTTGTAAGAAAACACTTGGATGAGTGACCATAATATGTAGAATTGTTCGTCAAGATGGATAATGCAGTTAATTCTGAGGCCAGGGTCCTGACTCTCAATAAAGGTAACTGATGATATGAGGCATGAATTGGCCATGATAGATTGGGAAACATTACTCAGAGGAAAGACAGTGGACAGGTAATGGCAGGCATTTAAAGAGCAAATAGGTGAACTCCAGAAGTTTGCTCCTGTTTGGGATAAGAATGGTAAGGGAATTGTGGCCAAACCATGGCTTACAAGAGAAGTTAGAATTAATCAGATTAATAGGAAGAATTTGTTTTTATCATTCTTTTTACCTTTACATATCTATGGGGTGGCACAGTCGTTACCAGGTTTGATTCCTGGTTTGGGTCACTGTCTATATGGAGTTTGCATGTTCTCCCCATGTTTGCCTGAGTTTCCCCCAGATGTTTTGGTTTCCTCCCACATTCTGAAAGACATGCTGGTTAGGTGTAGTGACCTGAATAGGCGCTGGACTAGGAGCATGTCACGGTAACTTCACTGTAGTGTTAATGTTAGCTTTCCTTGTGACTAACAAATAAGCTTCACTTTATAGAAACTTATAACTAGTTTTCATGTTCCCCACTAACTTACTTTCATACTCTATTTTACAAATTGGCAAGAAAAAAAACAATAGGCCTGAGGGTTGAGAGCAGTTTAAAATTCCTGAAAGGAGGACTAAGGGATTGATTAAGGGAAAAATAGAGTATGAAAGTAAGTTAGTGGGGAACATGAAAACTAACTATAAGTTTCTATAAAGTGAAGCTTATTTGTTAGTCACAAGGAAGGCTAACATTAACACTACAGTGAAGTTACCGTGACATGCTCCTAGTCCAGTGCCTATTCAGGTCACTACACCTAACCAGCACATCTTTCAGAATGTGGGAGGAAACCAGAACACCTGGGGGAAACTTAGGCAAACATGGGGAGAACATGCAAACTCCACATAGTGACCCAAACCAGGAATCAAACCTGGTAACTACTGTGCCACCCCATAGATATGTAATGATAAAAATAAATATATGCCTCTTATAGTCAGAAATTACGGGGAATAAAGAAATGGCTGAGAAATTAAATTTTTACTTTGTCCATGACTTCCTTTGTGAGGACGAAGGAATGTGCCAGAAGTGTTGAGAGAAACATATTTAAGTGAGGAGCTGAAGGAGATTAGCATTAGTAGAGAAATGGTTTTGGGAAATTGATGGAATTGAAGATGGATAAATCTCCAGGTCCTGATCATCATCATCTCAGAGTACTTGAGGAAGTAGTTGTGGAAATAGCCAATCCATTAGTAGGTAATTTCCAAAATTCTTTATACTCTAGAATAGTTCCTACCAATTGGAGGATGGGTAATACAAGCCTACTATTCAGAAAGGGAAGTAGAGAGAAAATGGAAACTATAGACTGGTGAGCTTAACATCAGTATTGGGAAAGTTGCTAGATCTATTATCAAGGATTTCATAACTTGGCATTTAGAAGGCAGTGTACAAACAAAATCAGCATGGATTTACAAAAGGAGAATCATGCTTAACAAATTTGTTGGAATTTTTTGAGGATGTAACTGGTAGAGTTGACTGAGGAGAACAAGTAGATGTCAATTATTTATTCTTTCAGAAGGCTTTCAACAAGGCCTCATAACAGACTACTATGCAAAATTAAAGCACATGGGATTGTAGGTAATGTCTTGAGATGTATAGAAAACTGGTTAGCAGATAGGAAGCAAAGAGTTGGCATAAATGGATCTTTTTCTGACTGGCAGTCAGTGACTAGTGGGGTTCCGAGGGGATCTGTGCTAGCACCCCAACATTAATATATTAATGATTTGAAAGAGGGAATTGAATGTATTTTCTCCACATTTGTAGATAATTCAAACTTGCATGGGAGGCTGAGCTGTGAGAGGATGCAAAGATGCTTCAGAGTGATCTTTGAAGGCTGTATATGGGTATATTTATGGAAGATGCAGTATAATGTGGATAAGTGTGAGGTTATCCACTTTGGTAGCAATAACAGATTATTACTTGAACAGATGTAAGTTGAGAGAGATGGACACTAAATGAGACGTTGGAGTTCTTGTGCACCAGTCACAAAGTAAGTGCACAGGTACAACAGACATTAAAGAAGTAAATGGTATGTTGGCCTTCATTGTGAGAAGGCCTTCATTGTCTGAAGAAGGATGCCCTTGCTATAGAGGGAGTACAGCGAAGGTTTACCAGGCTGATTCCTGAACTGGCAGTTTGTCATGAAAGACCAGATCAGTTAGAATTATATTCACTGGAGTTTAGAAGAGTGAGAATGATCTCGTAGGAACTTAGAAAATTCTCACAGGATTAGACAGAGTAGGTTCAGAAAGTATGTTCCCTATGGTGGAGAATCCAGAACTAGAGGTCGTAGTTTGATGAAGGAGAAACCTTTTAGAACTGAAATGAGGAGAAATGTCTTCCCCCAGGAAGTGGTGAATGCATGGAATTCACTACCATGAAATGTAGTTGAGATCAAAATATTGTGATTTCAAGAAAAAATTTAGCTTGAGCTCTTGGGGTTAAATGGATCAAAGGATGGGATGTGGAGGGGGTGGGGAAATGGATGGGATCAAGATATTGCATTAAATAATCAGCCATGATCAAAATGAATGGCGGAGCAGAGTTGAGGGGTGGAATGACTTACTCCAGTTTCTATAGTGCTCAGAATCAGAATTACAAGAACCAGATGTAAAGCGAGAAGCCAGACATCCAACGTAAATCAAAAGTTTGGTGACATCTATGTACAGTCTGTAAAGCAGTGGTGTTCTGTTAACATGACTGAGTACTAAAAGATTGTATGGAAGTTTAAATTGGGTGCGTTGGCCGTGCTAAATTCTCCCTCAGTGTACTTGAACAGAGGCTGGAGTGTGACAACTAGAGGAATTTCACAGAAATTTCATTGCAGTGTTAATGTAAGCTTACTTGTATCATTAAAGAAACTTGGAATGTCTGTAGCAATCCAAGGCAGAGGAATACTGAAAGAAGAGATGGACACCTTCACCATGGATCCACTTCCAGGATTTCAATGTAGAAGTGTTGTTTAGGAGGGGTCCAAGGTGTGTTTTTCAAGGGTAGAGTTTGGAAACATTTGTATGGCAGTCAAATTCCAGTGAGACCAGTTGACTCAGTGTGATGAGCAGTGGGGGATTTAATGAAAAATCTTAGTATTCTTCACTTGGTTTCAGAATGTTGCGTGTCTGACCACAGTTGACCTATTGATTTACGTGGACTATCGTCCATGTATTATCAAGAACATTGTAGTGTAAGATATATTTTGTAACTTTTCATCCTTAAAAATCTGCATATATGTGTGAAGATGTATGTGGCATGAAGGAATATTGCATTGCAGTCATTCTTTCCATGTTTAAATGTTTTTTGGTAAACGTTAATTGGCCATCCTATGGCTATTTGAGATTTCCGTAGATTGTGAAAAAATATTTGGGGGAACGGACTCCAAGAATTATGATGGCTGAGAGCATTAGGCAATAAATGGGTTTGGTGCACACTGGCAACTGCTGGGTTGCCACACGTAGTGGGCTGCAATCTGATAATTATGGGTTTGATGGCACATTCATTGGGCTTCTGTTAATCTGTTAGTTCCCCCCACTATGAAATTGACACCTCTCTGGCAGACTGGCAAAACATTTCAAAAATCTGTTCACACTTGTAGTTTCTGATAGAGAAAAGGAAATCCCTATTGCAGGATGGAGTGTTGCTGTGATTTAAAAGCCTGCTGGCTATCCAGGTGGCATAAAGATTAAGGTGACCAGACTTCTTCAGAGCTGACAGGCAGGAATTAAGATGTTGATCACTGAAATCGCAGGCCAGGGTTTCAAAGGAGCATTCCAGCTGCAAGACGTCATCCTAGGGGAGGATGGCAAGGCTCTCCCCACTCATCCAAAGCCTGAACCTCAGCAATCCCCATACCTCTGGATGATCTGGAGGAGGACCTATTTCCAAGCATGGAGACTGGGGCACAATTTTTGAATTTAAGTGGGGCTGGCCAGTGGGTTTCTCTGGATGCATGAATCCCATCCTACAGATGCTCCCAGTGCCAGTGGAAATCTCCTCAGTTAAGAGTCTTATCTTGAGCGCGCATACATTTTAACCCTGGAATACTAAGGGAAAACATTCTATTTTTTGTGGTAACTTGAGTGGTTGAATCTTCTGATGGGAGTGGTCATTTTGTATAACGATTCTGTTAAATGATGAAAGTATTTTCTCTTTTGCTGAAGAAGTCTTGTTGTTTTTCAATGTTGCTTTACCACGTTCAAGACTAAGGATTGAGTACTTCAAGAATCATCTAGATTTAACAAAATGTAATTGCCCTGGGATAATCCATGTCTGTTTCATCCCTTCAACAAAGTGGTTGATAGCTATTGAAACTTTTTTCTTGAAAAATGTCGCAGTGCCGAGATCATTGGGTAGTCTTGTGGAAAAAAAGAATCCATGAGGATCAGGAGATAACATGCCTCTGAGCTTGTTAGTCAATGAACTTACCTTTGTAATATCAAGGACATAATTTTGGGTGTTTCTTAAGGTCGCACAAAGTATTTCTTTAAACTGAATCTAATTGTAAATTCGAGGGCCTGCCTGAATACTTTTCATTTAATCAAATTCACATAGTTATGGTCAGATGCCTTGAGTGTTAGTTGAAGTGGTAGTTCATTGGCTGTAAAGTGCTTTGAGATTGCTGGTGGTTGTGAAAAGCATTATATAAATTCAAGTCTATTTTCCTTTTAGCATAATGTCTTTTATTTCCATGACCCCTATAAATTGTAGTTATACTGTACTCTGAGCAAAAGGGAGAATTTTCCAATGTTGTTTCTGGAATTAATTGTTTATTTCCCCTGCAGTGTGTAAAAGGATAGAACATTGCTTTCCTTTGAAATTGCGATGTCTTAATCTTTGAAATTGCCATTGAAACCACGATGAGCACAGCTCAGAGTAATTGAAGAGAATTTTTGAGTGTCCTCTTACTTGGGTGCTTCTGACATTTCTTACATTTTGTGAAATTCTTTCAATTTGATGCGCACTGAGACACTTTTTTTAAGTCTGCAAACTGTTTTTAGTTTGCACGTTGTCAGAGATTAAATCCTCATTTTTGTGCAGGAGACAACTACTGGAATGCACCCCTCCATATTGAACATTGCTTGATGCTAAACCTAGAGGTTAATTCTGAATGCTTTTTTCACTATCTATCACATTGCCTTGTATTGTGTAAACACTGCTGTCACTGGGACACATTAAAACTGAGCTTTCACGCTAAATTTGTCACTTTGAGCCTGAGTCTCGAAAGGTGTTTGCTAATCTCAATGCCTTTTATAAGCCATTTAATGCAGAACTATGGCTATAAATGCCTGTTGTAGATGACAGAGGCTAATGTCTGCAATTAACTTCTGCAGTGTGGAAAATGCACAATTTTTTGTGCAGTAGATAATCTCGTACTCAGTTTGAGGACCTTCAGTAAGAATACAAACATATAAATATAGGAGTAGGCCAGCCCTTGAATCTATACCATCGTTCAGTAAGGTCATGGCTAATCTGATCATGACCTCAATCCACATTCCCACATACCCTCTAACCATTCACTGCTTTCCTTATCAGGAATCTATCCAACTCTGGCTTAAAAATACTTAAGACTCTCTTCTACCACCTTTTTTGATATTATACTCTGAGGGGGCGGGGGGGGGGGGAAGATTTTTTTCTCATCTGTCTTCAGTGGGTGACTCATTTTTAAACAGTGACACCACTATCTTACCCCAAAGTTCCAGATTCTGTCACCAGAAGAAACATCCTTGTCACATCCATTCTCAAGTCTGTTGAGACCCTTCAGGATCTTATTTCAATCAAGCTGCCTCTTGCTCTTATAAACTGCAAGAATGTAAAACAGCCTGTCTAACCTAGTAAGGCAGAGTGGGATTAGTGTCACCATTGACTGGTAGCTTAACTGGGCCACCATTGACTGGTAGTTGGAATGGTGTCACCATTGACTGGTAGCTTAACTGGGCCAGTCATAGTAAGCCTGGCACGAGTCAGGTAAAGACCAGAAGCTTTGCAGTAGGAGGTACTTTTGAGGATCCTGAGGCAAGTTACTGATTGAAAAGTTAATTAAGAACAAGATATCGTTCTCCCAGCTTGCTTGGATGGATGAAGCTGCAACGAGTTTAGCAATATCCAGAACAGTAACTTGATCAGTGCCCTGCTTTGGGCCATCCACCACCTTCATTGTACCTACTATCACAAGAACACAAGTAGAAGCAGTTGAGCACCTGGCCCTTCAGTACAATCATGGCTGATCTGTGGCAGCCTCAACTCCTCCTCTGTGCCATTTCCCCACATCCTCTATTCCTTGAATTATCAAGCATTTATCCACTTCCACTTTAAAATCATCTAAAGGTCCAGCCTCCTCCACCCTTTGGGGCTGAGAATTCCAGAGATTTACCTGTTAGAAGAAAGTTCTATGCACCTCAGTTTTAAATGACCAGCCTTTTACCTTTAGCTATGTCCCCTTGTTCAAGACTCTCCCACTAATGAAAACTTCTCACCATCTACCCTATCAAGCTGCCACAGGGTCTTCTGCTTGAATAAGGTCACCCATCATCACTCCAAAGAGCACAAACCCTATCGAAAAATGCACACAGCAACATCTGTCAGAGCCAGTCAGTTCCATACCTCATCAGAGTCTAATTGATACAAAAGCTGATTTGGCAGAGAGTTAACAAGCCGCGATCAACATTGCGGTGATGTTTGACTGAACTTGTCATTAAGACAAGTACACCAAAACCGAAAACAGCATGTCCTCCAATCCTGGGAAAATCTCCTCATTCTTCACTTGCTTCATTAATGACCTTTCCTCTCATTAAGTCTGTGGGGAATTTGGGGAAAGATCTACTGCTGACTAGTGGCAGGAAACGTTCACATCACCGAAGTACCCAATTATTGTTGCCTGAAATTAGGTCCAGGTATCTTAGCTTGACACTGTGGGGCTATTTAGCATGGCCAATCAACCTAACAGTCACATCTTTGGACTGTGAGCACCCAGAGGAAACGCGCGCAGACACAGGGAGAACATGCCAACTTTGCAGTCACCCAAGGCTGGAATTGAACCTGGGTCTCTGGCACTGAGGCAGCACTGCTTGCCACTGTGCCATCTAATGAGGTAAAATTATAAAATTTATTTATTCATCACAAGTAGGCTTACATTAACATTGCAATTGTTACTGTGACAATCCCTTACCTCAACTCTCCACCACCTGCTCAAGTACATTGAGGGAGAACTTAGCATGACCTATGCACCTAACTAGTTCATTTTTCGGACTGAGAGGAAATTGAAGGAAACCCACGTAAGAAGAACATGCAGATTCCATACAATGGCCCAAGCCGGGAATCAAACCCAGATCCCTAACGTTGTGAGGCAGCAGTGCTAACCAGTGCTGATTGTTAACCTAATTTCAACCACTAATTATCAGTAACTTATTAAATCTATTTCTAGTTTGGACAATGTTTTAACTAGTTAAAGCAGAACAGGACTTTTGGATAGTAAATTTTAGAAGGTTAATTGAAAAGAAATGTACTTAGTACAGTGAAGTTTGCAGCTTCAGCCAGTTGTGCAGTCTGTTGAAGTATGTCTCGCATTCACTTTCTTGGGGCTCTGACCTCGAAAGGTTAATGCAGGGCTTGTGTTTGAGTTTCTCAAATCTGGCTATCAATGAAACCTTTTGAAACCTCCCTTAACTCCTGTACGACCATCACGTTATGAGAGTGTTGGTTTATGATTGGCTCTAACTAACGTTAGATGTTTGGTTGGCGTTCACTTGTATCCTCTCTCCTGAGACAACCTGGCTTCGGTATCTCAAACAACAGTACAGTCATTCATTTCTCTGTTTCTTCATCGAGTCAGATTCTGCATGGCCATGGTGTACTGTGTCCCAGAGGATGGTGGGAACCTGGAACTCTGCCTTAAAAGGTGGGAATGCATTTAAGCATTTGGATGAGCACTTCAAATGTCATAGTGTACAAGGCTATGGACCAGCTGCTGGAAAGTGGGATTTGAATAGATAGATCCTTGATGGCTGTCACAGACACACTGTGAAAGGGCCTGTACTAACAAACTAACAATTAATTGAATTTCAAAATAAATGAGATATTAGGAAAATAAAGCTGCTGAGTGAAATTGAAGTAATGTTCTAGCATTAATTTGATAAGTTATAAAAAGAGCAATGAATAAAACTGACCATGGTGAAGGTGTTCAGTGTGTGTCTGGCTAACTCACTCACTGTATTAACGAGTGGTGAGAATCCAGAGACTGGGAATAAGGCTCGCTTGTGCTGCCCTGCACGATTGCTCGCGCTAGCCCTGCGTGACCTAGCCTCAGTATTTCAAACAGGAATGGAGCCCAAGTCTGTGGCAAATTAAATTGGAGACTGCCTGAGGCAGATCTGGCTGAATCAGATCATTCCCCTCACACTCCCGCCCCTCGTTGTGGACCGAAGTTCTGTCAACTGGGCTCAAAGCCATTCTGCATCACAGGAAGCACTTTTGCCTTGAGTGTGCATGTCAGTGGCAAATGTGCAGCCTTGATACTGATGAGAAAGCCTGTTGACCTTCACAGCTTATTTATAGGATCAAGAGAAACCAGAGTATACTATACTTTGGGCAAAGTATTGGAGAGAATAATTAGGGATAGGATTTATAGTTATTTAGAGAGAAATGAATTGATTGGGGATAGTCAGCATGGTTTTGTGAAGGGTAGGTCGTGCCTTACTAACCTCATTGAGTTTTTTGAAAAAGTGACCAGAGGTGGATGGGTTAAGGCGGTTGATGTGGTATATATGTACTTTAGTAAGGCGTTTGATAAGGTGGCCCATGGAAGACTTCTGCAGAAAATGCAGATGTATGGGATAGAGGGTGATTTAGCTAATTGGATTAGGAATTGGCTACCAGATAGAAGACAGAGGGTGGTGGTTGATGGGAGATATTCATTGTGGAGTTCGGTGACAAGTGGTGTACCTCGGGTCTGTTTTGGGGCCCCTGCTGTTTGTAATTTTTATAAATGATCTGGATGAGGTTATTGAAGGATGGATTAGTAAATTTGCAGATGACACTAAAGTCGGTGGAGTGGTAGATAGTGAAGAGGGGTGTTACAGTTTGCAGAGAGACTTGGACAAGTTGCAGAGAGGTGGCAAATGGAGTTTAATGTGGAAAAGTGTGAGATAATGCACTATGGCAGAAATAATAAATGTGTATAGGGCTAATGGTAGGATTCTTAGTAGTCTTGATGAACAGAGGGATCTTGGTGTATATGTGCATAGATCCCTGAAAGGCAGTCAAGTCGAGAAGGTTGTTAAGAAGGCATATGGAGTCTTAGCTTTTATTGGTAGGGGGATTGAATTTCGGAGCCGCAACGTCATGTTGCAAATGTACAAAACTCTAGTGCGGCCGCACTTGGAGTATTGTGTGCAGTTCTGGTCCCCACATTATAAGAAAGATGTGGAGGCATTGGAGAGGGTACAGAGGAGGTTTACCAGGATGTTGCCTGGTATGGAGGGCAGGTCTTATGAAGAGAGGCTGAGGGATTTGAGGTTGTTTTCGTTAGAAAGGAGGCGGCTAAGAGGGGACCTAATCGAAACATATAAGATGATTAGAGGTTTAGATAGGGTGGACAGTGATAGCCTTTTTCCTAGGATGGAGAAAGCTAGCACGAGGGGACACAGCTTTAAATTAAGGGGTGATAGTTATAGGACGGATATCAGAGGTAGGTTCTTTACCCAAAGGGTGGTTCGGGAGTGGAATGCCTTGCCTGCGGCAGTTGTAGATGCGCCAAGTTTGGTGGCATTTAAGAGGTTAGTTGATAAGTATATGGAAGAGAAGGGAATGGTTTAGTATGGAGGGGCATTGTTTTTTATATTGGTCAGCGCAACATCGAAGGCCGAAGGGCCTGTTCTGTGCTGTTATGTTCTATGTTCACAGCTAGATTTTAATGTCTCCTGAAAATGTCTTAAATTACGCAATTTTTGTCCTATACCTCAGCTTGCATCACAATCTTCTCTTTATATGGCGATACAGATACTCAGAATTCCGGGCCAGCCTTCTAGGTTATTTATATAAACCATTTTACAGATTTATTATTCTGTAGTCTAACACTTTCTACAATTAGAACAGCAACTGCACTTCAAAAAGTACTTGACTATAAGTGTGTCTTGGGACATTAAATTGCATGTTCTTTCATTCTCTTTTTAATCTTTTCATTTGAACATTATTGTGGATTAAAGGAAATGTTAGAATTTATGCAGTGCAAGGTTCTCTTCCTCTGCAGTCCAGGTGAAACCACTTTCTGACTTGTGGATCTCATCCTGGAAACATGCTCATTGGTTAGCAGTGTTACAGATCCCTACTGTCCGTGTTGATCACAAGTGTGAAGTGTTTCAGTTGGCCTTTTTGTAGCTTTATGTTGAGATTGACAAGATGGTGCTGTGTTATGAGAGCATTGGCGACTAGTGGATTGTGACTGCAGAGGGCACTGGAAAGGTGCCACTGTGTGCAACCTGGGTTTGTTTATTGTTTTGGTCACAAGGGCTGCTGGTTTCATTTCCATAATTTGGCACTGCCCCTACATCAGCCACCTTCCACTAAATCACTGAGCCACATATTTATCACTGCCAAACTATTCCAAAACTCTTAGCTTCCATCCTCGAGGCCCTGAAAAGCTTGCTTGATGCAAAACTTGCTGCCCACCCAAACAGCATCCTTCTGGTTCTTACCTGATTTTGCTGACATATTAGGCTCTTGGTCCTCTAGTATCTGAAAATTTAAATTCTCATGTTTGTAATTGAGTCCTTTTAATGCTTTTTTTTACTTTTTGCAAATTTCTCCAGCTCTAAAACCTGTTCCATCTTTCCATTCGCCTTATTGACCTCTGGTGCATTGTCTGCTGTCCATATCTATGTCTTTAGCTAGCCAGGCCCTATGATCTACGATTCAGTCATCATTGCTGTCTGCCACCTTTTCATTGCAAAACCTACTTTATTTCTTTTGACCAAGATTTTGATTACTTCATCTCATATCATCCGTCTTAGTTCCACAGCTTTTGTTTGAAGTCTTGAGAAGATGCTTTGATTTATATTTTGAGTTTGTTTGTGTAACTGCTAGTGAAACTGTAGGAGGTGCATGCTGTCCATGGTCCTGAACTTTTTTGATGGCGTGGATATTTTTAGTGGGATTTCTCAGTTCCCCTCAATCTTCTTCTCCAATTAATTTAAATAATGCATTATTTTTTCCCAGCCTTGAAATTGAGCAGCTGAGTTAGTCAAAAGATTTTTGCTCCCATCTCTCATCTGCTGCCAAATGTAGCCCACAGTTGTATTTATGTCATGGCTGGCTGTTGGAGAGGTCATTTGTTTATTGGAAACTTTATTCCTCATTAAAATATACGTTGCTGTGTAGTATCTATTTTTTGACTATAATCAATTCTTTCACTGTTTGAGAACACAATTCGGGGTGATAAGCCCACACTTAAGTCCAACCAATTTCTCCTCCTTTGTTATGGAAGTGCCTGCTCTCTGTTCTATGTTCCAAGATAATGTGTTCCTGAGGAAATGTGTCCTGTTTCTTAGATTAATCTAATAGTTTTTTGATGACATCTAATGAGACATTTTGCCCCATCTACTGTAGCCTATTGATGTCACAACTTACTCTATCATATGTCAAACTTTTTATC
Source organism: Sphyrna mokarran (assembly GCA_024679065.1). Taxonomy (NCBI): domain Eukaryota; kingdom Metazoa; phylum Chordata; class Chondrichthyes; order Carcharhiniformes; family Carcharhinidae; genus Sphyrna; species Sphyrna mokarran. The sequence goes on from JAGIQG010000003.1 coordinate 22,997,014, forward strand.
TTGCACGTCATGCTATGTGCTAATTTCTTCAAGAGCTGGTTTCAGCTGGCGTAGGACTGCTGCAATTTAACTATTGCTTTGAAACATCTTCTTGTTAAATTTTACCTGGTTGTGTTAACATCGCAGTTGCTGAGAGAACTATACAGAATTTGTTCAGGAGGAACAAATTATAAGTTACTTTTATTAACGTAAATAAAATTCAGTGTTTGAATAATGAAATTGCTGTTTATGTAGTCAGCTGTTCTGTTTAAAATCCAATTTCCTGAGAGAAAACTGAATTTATTTTGATGTGATAGAGTCTGAAGTTACACTAACTTTAGTTTACATTTTTGTAACTAAGTTACATTTTTCAGGTGTACACTTTGTGTAATGTAGTCTTATCATGCTTGTCATGGCTATTTCTGCCACACCATTCTATTGCATGGAAGATTGCCAGTGCCTACCTTTTAGAATCATAGAATTCACTCTTCCTTTGTGATTTAGCTTTAAGTTGGATCAATAAACAATAGTGCAATCTAATCAAGTTTACAAAATGGAAGCTCAGGAATTGAATATAACTTCCATTTATATTCTAAATGTATAAAAAATCCATCTGGTTAGCTAATATCCTTTAGGGAGGGAAATCTGCCTTCCTTACCTGCTCTGGCCAATGTGTGACTTCAGAGTCACAGCAATGTGGTTGGCTCTCAATTGCCCTTGGGCAACTAGAGAAGAGCAATAAATACTTACCCAAGGCAGCCTTCACAATACACTTTGCAGAATCATTGAGCAAAACTGATAAGGATGGCCTCAACTAGGATCTTGGGTTTATGTCACTCTATCTGTAACCCCCTGACTTGCCCAGGCTTGCAAAATCTTGCTAACTGTCCTGGCTGGAGACAATACCTCTTTAACCTGTGCTTGGCCCCCTCTCCACTCACTCCCGTTGTCTGTACCTTTTAAAACTCTTTTATCTATAAAGATTCGCATGCCAACCATTATCTTGTAAATTGAGTTTGTGTCTGTATATGTCCTGTTTGTGATCACAGCTCCTCACTCATTTGAAGAAGGAGCAAGACTCTGAAAGCTTGTGCTGCAAATAAACCTGTTGGACTTTATCCTGGTGTTGAGAGACTTCTTACAATAAATATGGGCCAGCCAGCAGTCCCATGCTCAACGAATGAATAAAAAATGTTAACTTCCCAGCCGTTAAAATACCACAAAATAGGCTGAAATTCTAGTGTACTACTCATGTTCTCTTTGTTGCAGGTATAATCTTGCCTGTGACATGTATGATAAAATTTGTGTATAGTTTATTCTAGTTTTAAGCTGAAATTTGCTGCATGTGAATTTCCACAGTCTGTGTTGCCTCTAGAAAGAATCTGTCTTTATAAACTCTCTGCTCATTTACTTAGCTCCATTCTATTTCAAAGACCAGACCCTCTTCTCACCTGCTGGAAGTTTAGGCTTTGCAGCCCCATCTTCTCTCCACCCTACTCCTCTTCCCTCCCACCATGCTTTTGGGAATGACCAATTATCTGCATTAAGCACCCTCCCCTGCCACCAAGGATGCTACTAAGCAGAAATATGGAAGGAAAAGGAAGAAGAGGCAGAAGGACCCAAATATGAAGCAATCTTGTCAGAGACAGTGTTCTAGTGGTTATTTACACTCGCTCCCCTCCCCAAATAATCACTGCTCGATATGACCAGGTGGCATATACTCTATCGGGATCTGTCAAAAGAGCCATGTAGCTAGACACTTACAAGTGGTGCCCTTGACCATTAAAGTAGAATTTTGGAGAATACCCCAAACCATGATCTACCAGCAGGCTGCTTTTTATCTGTTATGGTGAAAATCATTTTTGTTCTGGATGTTTGTAGCTTGGGATCCTTTCAGTAGCCACCGATATTCTATATAGCACCAGCCGGGGTGGCAAGCAAGGGCCTGCAGTTGCCAGCTGACTGTCTTTGTCTTTTCCTGCAGAGCACCATAACTCTGGTTATGTTTGGAGTGCAGGGGAGGGTCATCCACTTGTGCGGAGTTCTGGTTTTCCCAGAGAGCAATGGACTAAAGCCACTGGTGCTGAAAGCACAAACACTGCAATGTAATGACAGGAAGGGCTTTCCCTCAATATGCAAGATTGTCTCCCAACCTGTGTTTGGTATAGCCTCCTAGACAGGCAAGATTTCAGTGTAGTGGCTGTTTAATTGCCCATCTAGGACATTCCTGAGTTTTGTGTCTCAATCTTGGCTGTACGTGGATCTTATTTACAGATTGAGTCAGCAGTGTGGTGATAGTGGTGTTTAGGGAGGGAGGGGGGGATATGAAGGAAATATGTTGTTTGACAGGAAGATAGAAACCAAAAATGGAATGGATTAGAGTCAAAACAATTCAGATAGATTAATTTACCTGGTATCTCAGTATGTTCTGAACCCACTTATTACAAGATTTAGTGCACCGGCCTGAAATGTAACTGGTTTACTGAAGTGCACATTTCTTTTTAACTCAGTCTCCTGCCCCTCCTTTCCCTGTTTTCATTTATACTCTGTTGTATTAGCAATATCTCACACAGCACGACTGACCTGAACTGCTTTATTTGTGAACACGCTAGTAGATTAGTTGATTCAGGATGTTGCGTGGGGCAAACAGCAGATTTGCTAATGTGGCTGCACTTTTAAAAGAATGCATTAAAGTTTAAAAATAACTGCCAGACTAAATTTAATATCCACCCTCTGCTCGCTTGTCAGGCTATTGCTTGTGTAATCTGCTCAGCCACGGGAAAATTATGTGGGCGACAGGTCACGTGTGCCAGCTTGCGTGGTCCAACACAAGACAGTATGATTTCGATTGGCCAGTCCAGAGATGTTAGTGCTGAGACATGTTTGAGGATGGCACAAAGATGACTGGGAAAATTACCCAAGGGTTTGATCAGGCTTGCACAGTCACAGCAGTGTGCTCATAATAATAGGACCCCTCAGGTTCAAAAGCTGTGCTGTTCAATCCCCACTGTTAATCTCATTGCTATACATGTTTCTTTCGTAGCATTCTTTTAAGTCAGCTGAATTGAAGCAGCTCTGATTTGTGGGGGTGGGTAGTGACACTATTAGATGTTATGTTAGCAGCATGAATTGATGCATGCTGTTCAAATATTTCAGCTGATTCTTTTTAAACAGAGTAAAGGGGTCAGGAGACTGCTTATAAAAGCACCGAGCATCTCAATTTAATTTGTGGTGTAGTTCTTGGGGGAAAGAAAGAACTTTGTGCATATACAGTGGGATCAATAAAATTACTCTGCTGTTTTGATTCTGATCATCTGCAGTTTCACCAGCTTCAGTGATCTTGACGTGAAATTACCTTGCAGGGATGCTGTCGGGTTCATGACTGTCAGGGCATGTAATGAGTTTCTCGCTGCAATAAGCCCCCCCCCCCCCCCCCCCCCCCCCCCCCGTCCCACCATGCAATCCAGCATACCATGCCTTTGTGTCTCTGCCGTACTTATCCTATGGAGGAGATGACATTAGTTGCACTGCAGCAGGTGGAGCTGCTGCAGTGTGTTCAGCTCATCTGACTCTGGCATTCAGACCTCTCCGAGACCCTTTTGCCTTGGACAAATTAAGTCCCTGGCAGAAATGGGCCCCCTTGGAAATGAAGGCAACCAAATAATGGCAGGTTTATTGTGAAATTTCTCTTTTGAGAGTGTATCTGTGTCGGACAGTGGACAGGAGTTGTGTATGTGTGTTTGAGGCGGTGGGGGAGGGAACATGGGAAGCAGAGAGAGAGAGAATAAAAAGTATTGAGAGGAATACAAGTCCACCTAAGGAGCTGACAGAAGTGAGCATGCCGGAGATGGAGAGTAGATACTGAAAGAGGCTGTAAGTCGCTGCTTGCTGATCCGTTCAGTCCTTCTGTAATCTGTCACTGATCAGCCTGGAATTAACATGTCTCCTAGCATCAAAAACTTGGATTGTTTCTCTCCAATGCTGTGTCACTGTAAAGTGGCGTGTACCAACAGTACTGTATCACTGATGTTTGGATGTAAGGTGGGTAAAAATGGCATTCTTGCATGTGTATTTTGTTTTAAAATGCAATAAGAATCGGTGGTGCATGTGTAAGCTTTTCAGTGTGCACAAACTGATGTCAATGTTAGTTCCGTAAACAATGAGCCATCTCTCTTTTTTGAATGGTGCTGACACTATATACTGCAATTCAATCAATGGAAAACCGGTGTGTTCGGCTGTTTAGCTCTCACACCTACAAACTATTGAATGTAAAGTGGGACACACAAAACTGCTGCTCATCATTGAGAATCCGTTAAAGCAGGCCTTTATCTTGCTGCTTGTTGCTGGTAGAATTTGATCTTTTTAATCCAGTGACATGAAATTGAGTTCTGAGTATTAGTCTTGTTTACGTTCTCTTCAGGATTTTATTTGTGCAATCTTTCTACCAGAGATGAGGACATGCAATCTTTGACATCTTGTTTTTATGTTCTCTGCTGTTTGGATTTATTAAATAATGCCAAAGGCATTCTGGCGTTTTAAAATGGTTGGGTTTTCATAATTCCCTCAGGATCTAAAGCGAAACAGTAGCAAATCCTGAGATTATGAATATTTTAGATGCAGTTGCTTTTTTTTATTGCGGCTGTATTTGATCAGCTGAAAATACTGCAGTTGGAGGTTCCTAAGTTCTAATGTCAGCCAATTAAAAACTGGAAGGCAAGTTTATTTAACAAGGCAGTGATTAAATTTATTTTCAGTCGTAATCTCATAAGTGCGATAATTATGCATGACTGAACAATGTAAGCGTCCTTTGCCATTCTCAAAATAATTCATTGAATTGCAGACCATTCAATATGTCATAGTTCTGTTACATGATGTTCAAAGAAATAAAATTAAAATGTTGGCAAAGTTTATTGGTGTAAAATATTCCTCTGGTGTTCCAGAGCTGTCACTGGTTCCTTCAGACAGGTATTCCTATTAAATCTAATTTCCAGAGTGCACAGTTTTGTGCTGTTTATTTTTTTAATACTTGTTGTGCTTAAGATCTTTATGTTCAACAATCTCCCAAATGTTGATTCTGCCCTTTTAAAGCAAAAAGTCGTCCTCCTTTCACCCCCCACCCCCCCACTACCCCTTTGCAGTGGTTTGTGCCCAAGAACTCAATTTCCTGAACAATTGCAGCGGTGGAGAATAACTTTGGTTCAATATGTTCCTATGTAAATGCATCACACAATGCTTGTGATACTTTGGAGTAGGTAAGAATTATAGTTAGATTAAAAGTTTGCTTAATAATATGGCTAGAGGTAGAGGTGCAGCACAGTCTTAAAATTAAACTCAGGACAGGTGTAACACCAGTTTCATGTGCTAAGTATATGACCAATTCTCTGAAGCTGCTGGAATTGACTCCAGTATCTTGGATATGCCTAGTACACACTTAATAACCATACATCTATATGTTCTGTCTGAATCTTCTATGCTCTTGTGGAATGTGTGAATCAGTACTTTATTTTTAAATTTAGCTTTAACAAGGTATATTGCAGTTAATGAAACTCAAATCTGTATGTGATAATTGCTACAATTGCTGTATGTGATAATTACTTCAAGTGCCGGATGTTGAACTGATTAAATACAAATCACCAGTACTTTCCTTTTGTGTCAGTGTATGTTTCCATGGCTGTTTGTGGCTCATTTAATAAACAACAAAGTACTTGATGCATAAGCTGAGAATCAGTATCAATGGCTAATTTGACAATAAGGATAGCTTTTTTATCAAAACAAAGGATTTTAAATTTTATAGCACATTTTATCACCTCGTGGCCATTAAACACTTTTCAAGTTGGTTGCTGTTGTAGGGAAATGCAGTCACTACTTGGCACACATGAAGGCCTGACAAAACTATTCTTAGGGAGTGATTGTTAAATGATAGGAGGAGTTGGCATCTCCATTTAACATCTCTGAAAGGTGGCACCTCTGACCTCCAGTGTGTAGAATTAGAAGCCAAGCTTCTTTGTTTTAAATCCCTGGCGAATAGTTTGAATTCATAATCTACCAGGGATGAGGCCTACTTTGCCTCGTGACTCAGTCCATGTGTTCTTCCAGCAGGTCACCAGGTGGCAATCAGGGATATTATTTTCTTCTCAAATGATGTTTGCTCCAGCTGGTTGGAGTGCCTTTTCCCACTTTGCAGACTCAGTTACTGAGGGGTAACAGGACAGAAAAGGCATGAGCTGTAGAACCATTTTGATTCATGTTGCTCGTTATTTCACATTGGGTCTTACTGGACAGGCAAGACATCACACAGTGGTAAGGTATTTTTTCAGGGAAATGCAAATAAAAACCATTTTAAAAAGGTGATATTTTTATGCTTTCTGCTTGCTGTCCTTCATGAAAGCTAGGAGTGAACAAGAGCTGATTAAGATAAAACAAATGCACTTAGTGTGGGCTAACCAATGACTTCAAGATGAGCCAATTTTTAATTTGAACTTTGAGGAATACAATCCAGTTGAAAAGGAAGTAAAGCACCATAGTCCAGTTGGCAATATCAGGCTTATTTATGACAAAAAGCATTACGGGTACAGACAAATCTGTATGCAACTGCTCTGACAATTTATCCTACCACCCCTTTTAGGTAGTTAAGGTAAACAGGGCAGTGCAATGGTTAGCACTGCTGCCTTAGTGTCAGGGACCTGGTTTTGATTCCTGTTTCAGTCACTACCTGTATCGAGTTTGCACATTGTTCCCGTGTGTGTGTATTTCCTTCGGGTGCTCTGGTTTCCTCCCACAGTCCAAAGATGTGCTGGTTTGGTGGATCGGCTGTGCTAAATTGCCCCTTAGTGTGTGGGACTAGCCAGGGTAAATACATAGGTTCTGGGGGTAGGGCATGGCTGGTATTGTGGTCAGTATAGATTCAATGGGCTGAATGGCCTCCTGCACTGTAGGATTCTGAATTAGTGTATTTAGCCTCTTATCAAGAAATCTGCTTGCCTAATGAAATGTTCCCGATTTAAAATATTAAGTTCTGCAGAATCAATGTGGGTTTTTTCAATCCAAACAATATCGCTACCATGCTATTTGATCATTTTAGTTACTTTATGCTAATTACTGGCCTTCTGTTTCGTATCTTCCATTAGTTTTGCTGAACTGCTGCCAGCAAGGCAAAACATGATTGAACAAGCTTGTACGGTCTTGGTATCTGATTAACTTTGGTAACGTCTACAAATTGAATTATCATCAAAGTGTGGTGAACTTGAATATAGGTAGAACTTTCCTTTTTATAGTTGTAACATTTTGATGCTGGCCTTGAACTGGAATATTTTTCTTCCACACTCAGTAAAGCCATTCAAACATAATCACCAGAACATTAGATTTTAATGAGATCACTTGTATGTTACTGTGTAGTTTCAGAATTTTTACCAGTCTTTTGTGGTATGGTGTTTCAAGATTCCATCTGCGTATAATTGGATCCATCAGTTTATGATTGTGTGAAACTTTAAGTCAATGAAAATTTATGTTATGGGATCTCCCAAGATTTCCATTGGGAATTGCGTTTTGTCATTGCTTCATTATAACTGTAGAAACTAATCTGATTGTAACGTCAGCAACTGCTGCTTTCAGGTTGCCCGGTTAGCACTTGACCCTGCAAGAAATAATCGCCCCTCTGGTAAATAGATCAAATTAACGCTACAGTGGTCAATAACTTGTTTCTTTAATGCCTGTGCCATTGGGAATAACTCTTTAATGTAGGTTAATGGAACTGGAGGAATCAGTTGTAAAGTTATCTTGTAGCCACAGATCTCTGGCTAGTATTTCTGAAATGCATTGCTGAACCAACAGATTAAGAGTTAGCATGTATTGACTCTGCATACTTGCATGTGTGTATTAATGTCACAAATGAGCCTGGGAACCACTAAAACGCAGTATTGCACTGGGTTCACGTTATGTTGCACTTGATTTGTGCCTATGAGAAGTTATCTCCTATTGAGACAAGTAGGAAATGTTTGTAATTTCTGAATAACTAATCTGGTTCCTTGTAAGCAGTAAACATTAAGGAGCTCCCCTGCAAAATGTCAATCTGCGCTCATCTGGTTTTGGAAGTGTTTGGGTTTAAGCCGTTCGTTCCCAAGTTTGCCTTTTGTAACTCATTGATTCATGTGTATTAGTTTTTCTATTCCTTCAACCCCCAACACATAGCACCTGCATTTTTATGCTGTGTACCTACAAATGCAGTAATGGATTGCTTTCATTTTGCTGAAAAAATTCAATATCCTGCAACTTGAAGTAATTTGGAATCTGAGGGTTCTATATCTGTAATATGCAGTACAAATATTTCTTTGGAGTTTACCTTAACACTAGTTATTTGTTCGGAGTGAGTCTACAAGGTCTTCCTGATCTTTCCTTAAAGAGATCTACTCCATTTGGTACTCTGCAGAGATATGAAAACTAAACTGATTTCTTTAATCTTAATAGGAAGTATAGACAGTAACATTCATGTGGGGTAAAAGTAGGGAATCTAACATGCATCCAAGAACTTAGTGTCTTAGCGTAATGTTTAGAAAAGCAGTAAAGAGCATTAGTTTATTTTTATAATTGAGCTTGGTAAAATTGTTTTTTGGAGGTATCTGTGAGATAAAAATGAAGTGAGTCATGTGGCTTGTTCTGACAGCCAAATCTAGGTGGTTTGTTAGGTTAAGGGTGGGGGGAGGGAATTGATTGCTTTATTGGATGAAAGTGCAGTATTTTCACATGGAGATAATAGTAGTAGATAAACTAACTCTCCAAATTCCCAGAAAAGTGTTGAGAATGAAAGGTTGTAAACAGTTGTAAACTAGAACAATCCATGTTCTAGTTGTGCTTTAAATTGTCTTTAATTTCATGATGAAGAGGTTGGAATTTCAAGGATAGCTAATCAGTGCAGCTGTCTGGTTACCAGGCCCATGTGATTCACATTACCATGGCAATATGCGTGTGTGTGTGTGTGTGTGTGTGGTGGGGGGGGGGGTGGAATAGGTGGCAGAGATTTCCCAAACATCCCTAGACTTAGACACACTTAGTCTGTGAGGGTTGAGGAGCTGGAAGCAGGAAGTCTCTTGTGGTTCACCACACTCAGTGAAAGTGGAAGTTCATCATCTAATTGAAAAGATCAAATTCATTAAGAGTTGAAACAAAATTAGAAGGTTCACTTAATTTGTGCTAGAGGAAAACACGTTCTTTATGAAGTTGGATGTTACTGGGCTCAGAAATGAGCAGGACCAAAGTAAACATGAGAGTTGAGAATCATTTTGGACTGATTTGGGAGAATTTTGTGTATATAAAGAACAGTGTGATATTTTTCAGTTGCATTAAATATTCTGTAAAAGTAAAGGTTGCCTCCAAAAAGTGTTTTGTCATTGGTGCTTTTAGTTTGTTACAGTAGAAGTCTTAAAACATAAAATCTTGTCATCTCTTCAGCTATTAGACTATAGATTAAGTTGCCCACCTTGTAACATTCAAAATGTGTCCATATTTAAAATAATTTGGATTTGTGGATTGAGATGATGAAAACAGAATTGAGTCTGCTTGTATGCATGTGCTGATGCTTCAAAATGCTGCAGTAGTCTTTCCCATTATCTGTAAAAGCTGTTCAGCTGCATGCAGAATTTTTGGTGGCTCTCTTCCTCTGGTAAGTTTGGATTATAATTCCCATTTCAAGAGTGGAATGAAGTCTTTCCCTCTGTTCAGTTTCTGCTTGCTTGATATGATTTTTTTCCAATGGTGCTAATGGTCCTAAAAGAAAGATTTACATTTATTTTTTGCCTTTTGTGATTACCAGGCCTCAAAGCATTTTACAGCCAATAAAGTGGTTTTGAATTGAAGTCACCATTGTAGTGAAGGAAAGATTGTCATTTATTTTGATGCTTTTGAATTGTTATGCTTTATGGTCCAGCATTATCATGCTTTTTACTACCTCCAGCCTTGTTTGTCGGTTTTTATTTATCAAGATTTTGTTTTCTCTGCTTTGCGATGCATGCACAATATATTTTTGAAATTACTGGCTCCCCCCAACCTACTTATAACTTGTGTCCTCCCTCCTCTTGTCCAATCCAGAGAAGCCAGTGGCACAGAAGTTAGCATAGTTGCCTCACAACACCAAAGACCTGAGTTCAATTCCAGCCTCAGATCACTGTATGTGATGAGTTTGCACATTGTCCCCGTGTCTGTATGGGTTTCCTTCAGTCACTCCAGTTTCCTTCCACATTCCAAAGATATGCAGCTTAAAGTGATTGGCCGTGCTAAATTGCCCCTTTAGAGTCAGGAGAATTAGGGTAAGTACGTAGGGCTGTGGGGATAAAGCTTTGATGGGATTGTTATAGGCACAGGCTTGATGGACCAATTGGATCCAGGATTCTATTCTATCACCCTTGGCCTCTATTACTTTGGTAATGCCAGATGTCCTGCCTTAACTCCCAGAACTGCACCACTTTCCAAACAAATATAAATTTGATTTCTATCATGTCTCATCACAGCAAGGACAAAATTGGACTTCATCTCTGAGTGGATTGTGACCCAAAAAAAAAGTTATTAGAGATGTGTGAAGTGTGCCAGAGATTTGATAAAAGGTTTGGAACACATGACTTCTACTGCCTTGCTGAGAAATAGTATGTAGGGAAAGAGGGAAGTAGCCTGTGGTCAGTCTTGCTCCAGATTTATGTCCCAATTAACCTTGAATCTTATTGTGCTGCTATAACAATGGGTCGATGCCTGTTGATTTGGTGAGGGCAATGGGGCAAGCACTTTGAAAGGTATCACTTGCAGCTCCATGAAATAATACTAGCCAAAGGTACTGATGTAGTTGTTGGCAGGGTATTTGTTGGGCCCATGGCTAGTGTAAAATATAAAATTAATCATTTAACAATATGACTGAGTACACCAAGAATTAAATGATGGAGGAAGTATGATGCTGTTCCCATGCACCTGCTGCTCATGTCTTTCTCAGTGATGGATGGAGGTTGACAGTTTAATGTTGTCTCTGGGTTTATGCTATATGCACATTAGCAGTTTTTGCTTGGGTAACAGTAATAAGACTTTAAAAGTAATTAATTGGTTATGAAGTATACCTTGGGAAATACTGAGGGTACCGAGGCATTATATAAATATAAATTCTTTCACTCAGTAAGTGAGCTTGGTAGGTGTTCCAAAATTCAGTATATTGCAGTCTGAGTCTCAGATATCAGCAGTATCTAATGGGAAGAATTTGTGTTTGTAAAGTGCCATTCAAGTCTGCAGGGAGAAATTCACTTTGAAAAGAGTCCAGAATGAATTTCCTGAGAAAATGGCGAGTTCAATCAGTGTTCAAAAAGGAATTGGATTGCTGTGTCAAGAAAGAGAACGTACAAAGTTATGGAGATAAGGCAGGGACTATGTAGAATGCGCTTTCAGAGCCAGTGCAGATTTGATGGGCTGAATGATCTCCTGCACTGTAAAGATTGTGCGAGTGTAGTCACTAATGCCTTGTAAGCAATTGGGATACCACAAAGTGCCATAAGCTGCAGAGATAAATTATCAGTTAAATCTGTTTCAATGACATTGGTTAAGTAATGAATATTACCTTGGATACTGAGAGCAGTCCACATCATGCCAAGGGGATTTTTTATGTCAAATTTGAAAGGGAGATGAGACCTGATATGAAGGGAATCTTCAGTAATGCCAACCTTTTTTGCTGCAATGAATCATCTGCCTGAGTCCTGAAGTGGGGTCTGAATGCCCAACCACCTGACTTGGGGATGAGTGTACTCACATTGTTAATTGCAGCATCTGTGATCCACATGCCAGTTTAAGTCGCGGTACTATCCTTTGATGCTAAAGGGAAGACACTTTGGCTCTTCCTATGTAGAACCATAAAATTATTACAGTAGCAAAGGGGGCAGTTTGCCCCACCAAATCTGCATCTACTCTAATCCCACCCTGAAAGCCTACATGCTTTGCCCACTAATTCCCCGAACTTACACATTTTGGGACATAAAAGGCAATTTAGCATGGCCAATTCGCCAAATCCAAATCTTTGTACTGGAGGAAATTGGAGCAACTGTAGGAAACCCATGCAGATGAGGAGAACATGCAAAGTCCATGCAGTCATCCAAGACGGAAATTGAACCCAGGTTCCTGGTGCTGAGAAGCAGCACTGCTAATCACTATGCCACTTGCAGTGTTTCTTCAAAGACTGCAAAGTTCCATTGCAAGTTGAGGTTGTGCTGTTCAAAGGGTCTTTCCTGATGGTTTAGAACTTGGCATGCAATGGAACTGCCTTTTACTAGCATCTGTCTGAAATGCAGAAACAAGTTGTTAGGCAGAGAAAATTTATGGCAGTAGATCCTGATCTATCAATCTGAGAAGCCTGGCAAGGGAGTCTGCCATCTTGTGGATACATCTTTGTCAGAGCCCCTTGCACAATAAGTGAGCATTTGACATGAATATCTGGCATGTCAGCAACTTACACAGATCCTGTACCTCAAAAGACAGATGTAAGATATACAGTCAACAGGGTTCAGATCTTGGGTGTTAATTGGAATATGGAGTAAGTAATTTGATGTCCAGGTTAAGTGGCCACCATATCCATGTCGCAGGGCAGAAAGCTGTGGTGAATTGTGCTGTAGTTTTTTTTTTGGTGAGTTGTGCTGCATGAGATATTTTAAGGTGCTTCTCATGGTTGAATAGATAGCCTAGCTTGCTCTCTATTGAAACGTGGATTAAATCTGAGACAAGTGAATTTATATAACTCTGCTCCAGGTGTCCATGCAAGCCATTGATCCACTTCATTCAAGATTCGTGGATGATTTAATTCCAGTCATGCTGCTGTGTAAATTTTGAAATGGTTCTGCCTTGGCTTTTCAAGCAGGTCCCCAAATTCGCAGGTGTTAGGTGAGGTCTGCTTCAAGTAGAAAGGCTGCTCTAAAATGAAAGGATTTTTGTATTTATTTTATTATTGATGTATTTATTTTTATCCTACAGGTGCTTTGGTCCACCTTGTTGTCTAACAAGGGGCATACACGCGATGGGTCGTGAGAGGACTGCTCTTGGATCTTTTTTGAGAGTATCCTACTGCTTCACGTTGTTAGTGTACGCTTGACCTGGACCATCTGATGGGCAACACAACAGCTCAGTGACTATCGCTGTGCTGTGCAGATACATGGATTTGGGCCTGTGTCTGTGGGAGTTTGCGCATTCTCCCCGTGCTTGCGTGGGTTTTCTCCAGGAGCTCCGGTTTCCTCCCACATCCCAAAGATGTGCTCTTAGGCTAATTGGCAAAACAAATTCTCCCTAAATTGTCTCAGTTTGGTTTTTAATCCATAGATCTATAAACATGGACAGGGATCGCGGGTAGAGATGTGAACATCAGGGTGGCGGCATGGGCTCATTGGGCCGAAGGGCCTGTTTCCCGTGCTGTTTTGCTCTTTGTTCTTTGATTTATTCCACGTCAGACAGACAGCCACGCCAGCCCATTTTATGTGGTGTTCCCAGCTTAATTTGGGATGGTTAAAACAAGGTGTCCGACTTTCAGGTACTTTGGCAAGAAATGCAAAATGTTCATTATGTTGCCTTTTCCAGTCTACAAATGGATTTCTGTTTCAGAGAGAAGCAGAAGTGATTGTATGTTACCAATTTTTCATTTTCTCCTCACTCCCTTCCTCAGTCAGTTTTGTACCTCTTTAATATGTTCATCTGTAATTAATTGAAAGATTTTTGTCTTTGAAAAATGAATGTGTCAATTGTTGCATTACGAAGTTTCTTCAATATTTGCCTCTTTGGAGCAGGCAGTCATTGGAGTTTGAGTGAAGCTTACAATTACTGCACCATTAAGGCCAAGGAAATATCCAATATAAGTATGTCCAAGGTAGCTTTCTATAATTAGGATATATTTTCCTATACATGTTCCATAGTGTTAATCTGCGAGGGAAGGAATAACAAAAGGACACAAGTAGAACATAGAACATAGAACATTACAGCACAGAACAGGCCCTTCGGCCTTCGATGTTGCGCCGACCAATATAAAAAGCAATGCCCCTCCAAACTAAACCATTCCCTTCTCTTCCATATACTTATCAACTAACCTCTTAAACGCCACCAAACTTGGCGCATCTACAACTGCTGCAGGCAGGGCATTCCACTCCCGAACCACCCTTTGGGTAAAGAACCTACCTCTGATATCCGTCCTATAACTATCACCCCTTAATTTAAAGCTGTGTCCCCTCGTGCTAGCTTTCTCCATCCTAGGAAAAAGGCTATCACTGTCCACCCTATCTAAACCTCTAATCATCTTATATGTTTCGATTAGGTCCCCTCTTAGCCGCCTCCTTTCTAACGAAAACAACCTCAAATCCCTCAGCCTCTCTTCATAAGACCTGCCCTCCATACCAGGCAACATCCTGGTAAACCTCCTCTGTACCCTCTCCAATGCCTCCACATCTTTCTTATAATGTGGGGACCAGAACTGCACACAATACTCCAAGTGCGGCCGCACTAGAGTTTTGTACAGTTGCAACATGACGTTGCGGCTAGTTTTTAATGACTGCTCATGTCCAGTAATGGATAAGTGAGCATGGAGATTTGTATCCATACTGCTGCTTCTATTAGTGTTGAATTGTTGGTTACCATGAGGATGTCTGTTATGATAAACAAGACTGTAGATTGAAAATTGCTAGGTTTCATGATGAATGGTTATTCGTTCCACAATATCAGGGTATGGTTAATTTTAGATTCTGATTGCTGGTTGGGATGTTGCAAAATTTAGTATTGTTAGTTGAAATGACCCTGTATGTTTTGCCTCATCACTTGCCATGTGCTTCCATATCCCGTTGGGACAGCACGATGCAGTGGTTAACACTGCTGCCTCATTGCACCAGGGATCCGAATTCAGTTCCCAGCTTGGGTCACAGTTGTATGGGGTTCACATGTTCTCCCTGTGTCTGAATGGATTTCCTCTGGGCGCTCCAGTTTCCTCCTACATTCTGAAAGGTGCATTGACCCAAACAGGTGCCAGACTCTGGCAAATAGAGGAATTTCACAATAGCTTGCAATGTAAGTCTTCTAATTAATAAACTCTATTCAACTGTAATATATCATTGATTCATTATGCAGGGTGATGAGTAGATAGTGCTTTAAAAGGCATTACTAAGAATTTGGAGAGGATCCTGAACTGAGACACCAAACTGTGTAGTTTTATCTCATCCCAAACCATACCCTGAAATGCCTACAGCCTGTGATAATGGAGTTGAATGTACAGTCCTGATGTTTGCCTGGAAGATGAAAATTATGAAGACACTTTAAGGAGAAAATAAAGTTTGAAAGATTATTTTCAGGTCTGAGTTGAGGAAGTGACTGATGATGAATGGGGGCTCTACAGTGGGTATGGTGTACATGGACTTCCAGAAAACGTTTGACCAAGAGCCACACTGGAGACTGCTAAAAAAGGAAAGAATGCACTTGTGTTTGTATTGTGCTTTTTGCAATATCAGGTCATCATAAATTAATGACAGTCAATGGGGTTCTTAAGTGTAGCCATTGTAGGCTCTTTACCCAGAGGGTGGTAAGGGTATGGAATGCCCTGCCTGCGGCAGTTGTAGATGCGCCAAGTTTTATGGCGTTTAAGAGGTTAGTAGATAAGTCTATGGACGAAAAGGGAATGGTTTAGGTTAGAGGGTCATTGCTTTTTCCTAATTGGTCGGCGAACATCGAAGGCCGAAGGGCCTGTTCTGCGCTGTAATGTTCTATGTTCTATTGTTCCAATGTAAAAATTGCAGCAACCAACATTGTGCATGGCGAGCTCCACAACACCAATGAAAAATGGTGTTTCTGGTGAAAAATTGAGATTATGACCAAGGATATCTCCTCTACTCAGCAATAATGTCATGGGATATTGTATGTCAAGCTGAGAACAGATGGAGCCTTGGTTTAACATCTCATGCAGGAGCAATGTGCTCTCTCTGTACAGGATTTCTACTAGATAAGGATTCCCTCCTGGATTTTTGTGCTGAAATTGACTTGAAGCCATAACTTCTGACTGAGGTGGAATTGCTGCCAACTTAACCATTCCTTGCAGACAGTTGAATTAAGTGGCATGGAGTTAGCAGAAAAAAAGCAAATTAGGTGAAAAGCTGATTAGAAGTGGACGATCACAGTCCTGGTTAAAAACAGTTTCTCAGCATGGAAGGAGCTGGTGGCATGACGCAAAGGGACTTGTTCTGGCACGGTTTCTATTCATGATGCACATTAATGATTTGGATGTGAAGAGTGGAGTTCACATTACAATTTACTTTGAAATAGGAGACCTAGTAAATAATTGAACATAAAACACTACAGCACAAACAGGCCCTTCGGCCCACAAGTTGTGCCAATCATATCAGTACCTACCAGGCCATAGAACTATCTGTAACCCCCAATCCCATTAAATCTCATGTACTCATCCAGAAGTCTCTTAAGAGCCCAGCGAGTTCGCCTCTACCACCATTGACAACAACCAATTCCATTCACTCACCAACCTCTGAGTGAAAAATTTACCTCTAACATCTCCTCTATACTTGCCCCCCAGCACCTTAAACTTGTGTCCTCTTGTAGCGACCATTTCAGCCCTGGGAAATAGCCTCTGAGAATCCACCTTATCTATTCCTTTCAACATCTTATAAACCTCTATCAGGTTGCGCCTCAACCTTTGTCTCTCCAGGGAGAAGAGACCTAGCTCTCTCAACCTATCTTCATATGGCATGCCCCCCAATTCAGGCAACATCCTTGTAAATCTTCTCTGCACTCCCTCAATAGCTTCCATGTCCTTTCAATAGTGAGGTGACCAGAACTGCACACAATATTCCAAGTGGGGTCTGACAAGCGTCTTTTAAAGTTGCAGCATTACCTCCCAACGCCTAAACTCAATTCCTTTATTAATGAAGGCCAGTGCACCATATGCCGCCTTGACCACATCCTCTACTTGAGGGGCAGATTTAAGAGTCCTATGGACGTGGACCCTAAGATCCTTCTGCTCCTCAACACTGCCAAGATTCCTACCCTTGATATTGTACTGTTTCATCCCATTGGTCTGCCAAAATGGACCACCACACATTTATCCGCGTTGAAGTCCATCTGCCACTTCTCCGCCCAGTCTTGCGTCCTATCTATGTCTCGCTGCAACTTCAGACATCCCTCCACCTATCCACAACACCACCAACCTTCGTATCATCAGTGAACTTACTAACCCATCCCTCCACTTCCTCTTCCAGATCATTTATGAAAATGACAAGTAGCAAGGGTCCTAGAACAGATTCCTGGGGCACTCCACTGGTGACTGACCTCCATGCAGAAGAAGACCCCATCTACAACTAGTCTCTGCCTTCTGCAGGCAAGCCAGTTCTGGATCCACATGGCCAAAGCCCCTTAGATCCCATGCCCTCTCACCTTCTCAAGAAGTCTTGCATGGGAGACCTTATCAAACACCTTGCTGAGATCCATGTAAACCACATCCACTGCTCTTCCTTCAACTAGGCTTGTAAGGCAAGATCTGCCCTTAAAGCTATGTTGACTATTTCTGATCATATTGAACTTCTCTAAATGCTCGTAAATACTATCTCTCAGAATCCTCTCCATCAACTTATCGACCATTGAGGTCAGACTCTCTGGTCGGTAATTGCCTGGGTTATCCCTGTTCCCCTTCTTGAAAATAGGCACCACATCCGCAATCCTCCAATCTTCTGGAACCTCTCCCGTCTCCATTGATGACGCAAAGATCATCACCAGAGGCTGTGCAATCATTTCCCTCACCTTCCACAGTAACCTGGGGTACATCCCATCCGGACCTGGTGACTTATCTACCTTGATGGAATTTAACAGTTCCAACACTTCCTCTTTCTTGATGTCCACATACTCAATCTTTTCAGTTTGCCGCAATTCTGTAGTACAACCCCCAGATCACTTTCCGTAATGAATACTGAGGCAAAGTACTTATTAAGCACCTCTGCCACTTCTGGTTCCACAGACTTTTCCCCCTTCACCTTTTATAGGTCTTATCCATTCTCATCCTTTTATTTTTCACATATTTGTAGAATGCCTTGGGATTCTCCTTAATCCTTCCCGCCAAAGCCTTCTCGTGACCCCTTCTGGCTCATCTAATTTCCTTTTTAAGCTCCCTTCTACAAGTCTTATATGCTTCTAGATCCTTAACATCCCTGAACCTATTGTACAACTTCCTTTTCTTCCTAACTGGGTTCATCACAACCTTTGTGCACTATGGTTCTCTTGACCTACCAAAACCTCCTTGTCTCACTGGAACATTGTCGTGCAGAGCTCCAGACAAACATTCCTTGAAAATCTGCCACCTTCCTTCACTTTTCCCCAAGAGCACCACCTTCTGGTTTACTCTTCCAATTTCCTGCCTAATGATTTCATATTTCCCCCTACTCCAGATAAACACCTTCCTATCCTGCCTGATCCTATCTCTTTCCAATGCTATTGTGGAGGACATAGAATTATGATCACCATTCCCGAGATGCTGTCCTACCGAGAGATTCGACACCTGTCCTGGTTCATTTGCCAGCACCAGGTTAAGACCAGCCTCTCCTCTCATAGGCTTATCCATGTGCTGTGTCAGGAAACTCTCCTGAACACATCTAACAAACTCCTCACCATCCGAACCCCTTACCCTGAGGACATTCGAGTTGATGTTTGGGAAATTAAAGTCTCCCATCACAACAATTCTGTTATTTCTACATCTCTCTAGGATCTGTTTCCCTATCTGCACCTCAACATCCCTGTCACTATTGGGCGACCTATAAAAAAAAACACCCAGCAAAGTTTTCAACTTGCTGTTCCTAACTTCCACCCGCAGAGACTCCATAGACAGTCTCTCCACGGCATCCTCCTCTACAGCTGTGACACTGTCCCTGATCAACAGTGCCACTTCCCCACCTCTTCTATCTACCTCCCTCCCTGTCCTTCCTGAAGCATCTGAAACCTGGCACCTGAAAAACCCAGTCTTGTCCCTGAGACATCCAAGTCTCTGTAATGGCCACTACTTCACATTTCCAAGCAGCAATCCAGGCCCTGAGCTCATCCACTTTATTCACTACACTCCTGGCATTAAAATAGACACACCTCAGACCCTCGGTCCGGGCGCTTCACTTCTCCATCATCTATCTAACCTCCCTCTCATACTGTCTATAATCCTTCTCTACTTGAGAGCTAACCTCCTCGCTCCCAGTCACCTCATCTTGATTCCCTCCCCCCAGTTGAGGGCTAACAAAAGCGATATGGGAAGTTGAGTGGGTGGAAGGGTAAAGCCTGACAAATGGAATTATTTAATATATTAAAATGGGCCTACGTGTGTCTTGCCGGTCTTTTACTTTTTACATATTTATCAAAGTTGATATATTCTGCTTCTTGTTTCTTGCCATACATTGTTATTTGGCAGCCATAAACAACTCCCACCAATATTTGATGTCCCTTGCTGTTTCTTAGCAGTTTCCAAACTGTTTCTATCTTTTGATTTGACCCAAGGTCCTTTTTACCAATGTACTGATCTCATCCTTTTTTAACAAAGCTCCTTTTTGCCTGTCCTAATAATCCTTGCACGTTGAGTCCCCAGCCCTGATCATCCTGCAGCCACGTCACTGTAATGGCAGTTGTTATTGCCAGTTTATTCTATTTGTGTTATCAATCCATATACCTTGCTGTGAATGATGTGTTCAGAAAGCAGGCCCTTCATTTTTTGTGTTTGACTCCATTTTTATAAAATTTATAAGTTTATTTATAAGTAAGCTTACGTTAACACTGCAAAGAAGTTATTGTGAAAACTTAGTTGCTGCATTCTGGTGCCTGTTTGGGTACGTGGAGGGAGAATTTAGCATGGCTAATGCACCTAACCACATCTTTCGGACTGTGGAAGGAAACTGGAACACCCAGAGGGAAAACATGCAAACCGTGACCCAAACAAGGTATCAAACCCAGGTCTGTAGTGCTGTGAGGCAGCAGGGCTAACTACTATGCCTCTTCTTTGTCTTTATTTCTTCTGCCTTCCAGTTTTGTTAACTACTTTTCTTCCATTACCGTCTTTGTTTCTCTCCTATCTAAATTTCCCCTCTGGTTCCCATCCCCCAGCCAGCTGATTTAAAGCCTCCCCAACTACACACAATCTTTGTGGATATCACCTGTGGAGAGAGAACAGATTAACATTCCCAGACTAGATGAATCTTTGTCAAAGTCATCCAGACTCAAAACATTGGCCCTCTTCTCTCCCAATAAATGCTGTCAGACCTGCTGCGATTTTCCAGCAACTTCTGTTTTTGTTTCAGATTCCGGCATTCACAGTAATTTGCTTTTTTATCTGAGAGGTTAAAGTTTTAAAATTTTAGTGTCACAAGTAGGCCTACATTAATACTGCACTGAAGTTACTGTGAAAATCCCCAAGTTGCCACACTCTGCCTGTTCAGGTACACTGAAGGACAATTTAGCATGGCCAGTGCACCTAACGAACAGGAAACTCGCGCAAACACAATGTGCAGATTCCGCACAGATAGTAATCCAAGCCAGGAATTGAATCCAGGTTCCCAGCATTGTGAGGCAACAGTGCTAACCACTGTGCTACCCAGTAGTGTTCTCTCCCTTGTGAAGGTGTTGTCCCATATTCTTTGAAATCATTCCAGTGCCTTAAATCCGAAGCTATCCCTCCTGCAACATCTCTCCAACTGTATGTTCATTTTTTTAATCGTCCTGTTTCTGTACTCACCTGCATGTGGCATTGAGTAATTCTGAAATTAATGCTTTTGAAATCTTGCTTTTAATGTCTTTCCTAGCTCTTTCAAGACTGCCTTCAAGAATTCATTTCCCTTTCTATTAGTGGTCATGGAAATGCCAATGTTGGACTGGGATGGGCACAGTAAGAAGTCTCAATACCATGTTAAATTCCAGTAGGTTTATTTGGAGTCACAAGATTTTGGAGCATTGCTGCTTCATCAAGTGAGTCCTAATGAAGGAGCAGTGCTCCAAAAGCTCATGATTCCAAATAAAACTGTTGGACTTCAATCTGGTGTTAACTTCTTTTGGTGGTGTTGATACTGATGTGGACCACAACACTGGCCCATATGAATGCCTGGTGGGTAGTCAATGACTCCCTTGACCCTAGCATCAGGGAGACAACATATCATCCTGGAATGATGTCTACAGCCACAGAAATGCCTCTCTGTTCTTCAATTATAGAATCCCCTACCACTGTTGATTTTTCACTCTTTCTCCCTTCCAGTGCAACTGAGATAGCTGCGGTGCCATGGACTTGCCTCTGGCTGCACTGCAATGAGGAACATTTGCCTTCAGGTGAGCACTGCTGCCTCAATGCCAAGGATCTAAGTTTGATTCCTAGCTTGGGGTCACTGTGCACACTGTCTGCATGTTCTGCCCATGTCTGTGTTTCCTCTGGTGCTTCTCCCACAGTCCAACAGATGTGCTGGTTAGGTGCATTACTCTTGCTAAATTCTCCTCGTGTACCTGAACAGATGTCAGCGTAACGACTAGGGAATTTTCACAGTAACTTCATTACCTACTTGTGACATTATTTTAAACATAAAACCAAAAACCAGTTAGTGAATTGTGCTCTGGCAATACCTGCCTAGTCCCCCTTGTTTCAGGCACTCACCTGCTGACTTTCTATCTGCACTCGCCTAACATTCAATGTGACCATCTCTCTAAACAAGTGATCTATATTTTCTTGACTTCCAAAGGCGAGTTACAGTGACCATTGCTCAAGTTCCTGCAGCTGGTAGATTTCCTACGTCCATGGTTGTCTGCTCTTGGCGGTCATCTAATCAATTAATAGAATAGCTTTATGAATGAATGATGTAGAGTGTGATGAATCAATGACATCAGTAATTATATGCTGGAGAATATCGCAGACCAAACAGGTAGCACCCGGGAGATGTACCTACTCAACTCACCTTGTAAATTTTATACATGGTATAAATAGTTTGCAGAACTACTGATTCAGGCTCTTGTCTGTCTGGTATGGTGCACCATATAGAACGTAGGACATAAAACATTATAGCGCAATACAGGCCATTTGGCCCTCAATGTTGCGCTGAACAATGGAACTAATCTTATGACCTCTAACCTAAACTATTTCAATGCTATCTATATGCCTATCCACTGACTATTTGAATGCCCTTAAACTTGGCGTGTCCACAACTGCTGTAGGCAGGGCATTCCATGCCCTTGCTATCCTCTGACTAAAGAACCCACCTCTGACATCCGTCCTATAACTATGTTCCCTCGTGTTAGCCATCTCCATCCGAGAAGAAAGGCTCTCACTGTCCACCCTATCTAAGTCTCGGATCATCTTATATGCCTCAATTAGGTCACCTTTTAGCTGCCTTCTCTCTAATGAAAATAACCTCAAGTCCCTTAGCTTTCCTCATAAGACCTACCCACCATACCAGGCAACATCCTGGTAAACTTTCTCTGCACCCTTTCCAATGCTTCCACATCTTTCTTACAATATGGCGATCAAAATTGTACGCAATACTCCAAGTGTGGCCGCACCAGAGTATTGTACAGTTGCAACATGATGTCTCAGCTCCAAAATTTAATCCCTCTACCAATTAAAACTAACACACTACATGCCTTCTTAACAACCTTATCAACTTGAGTACCAACGTTCAGGGATCTATGCACGTGTACGCCGAGATCTCTCTGCTCGTCTACACTACTAAGAGTCCTACTATTAGCCCTGTATTCAGTACACATATTACTCTTACCAAAGTGAATCACCTCACATTTTTCTGCTTTAGACTCCATTTGCCACCTCTCGGCCCAGCTCTGCAGCTTATCTATGTCCCATGTGCGATATGACATAGTGCAAACATTAGAAGCCTGCAACTGCTGTTCTGTAAAACAAGATCGCGTGATAACAATATCTATTGCAAGTTTCTCTCCAGACCACACCCCATTCTGACTTGAAAATATATCACTCTTCCTTCACTGCTACTGGGTCAGAATCGTGGAACTTCTGATTTAACAACAGTGGATTTGCTTACACCACATTGCAACAATACAAAACCACCTTTTTGAAACCACCACCTATATCCCATGAATGAATAAATAAAGGTATTGGTGTTGTCTCAACACCAAGGATCTATGTTCAATTCCCGTCTTGGGTCACTGAGTATGCGGAGTCTGCACATTCTCCCCATGCCTGTGTGGGTTTTCTCCCACACTGAAAGACGTGCTGGTTAGGTGCATTGGCCAAGTTAAATTGTCCCTCAGTCTACCCAAACAGATGCCAGAGTGTGGCGACCAGGGATTTTCACAGTAACTTCATTGCAGTGTTAATGTAAGCCTACTTGTGACACTAATAAACTTTAATACAGTAACTGTGTGGGAAATTGGCCATTTGAACTGGTAAATAAACATCAATAATGAATGGAATTGGGAATCTCAACACTGATATTTGTATAAACATGAATCAGCACTTAATTGATAACATAGTAAAACAAAAAGCAGAATGTGTCAATATTTTTCCATATTTATGTGCTGTAATTCCTTGGTTACTGGTAATTGGTTATCTTCAAAAGTGGTGTTCAGTAGAATCATAAAATCTATGACATGGAGACAGGCCCTTCAGCCCAAATTAGTCTATGCCAACCAAAATGCCCATCTAAGCTAACACCATTTGTCTGCATTTGACTCGTATCCCTCAACCTTTCCTATCCATGTATCTATCTAGATGCCTTTTAAATGTTGTCAATGCCCCTACCTCAACCACTCCGACAGCTCATTCCACATAGATACCACCCTCTGTTTTAAAAACAGTTGTTCCACTTAAACCTATGCCCTCTAGTTCTTGATTCCCCAACCCTAGGAAAAAGAGAGTGCATTCACCCTATACATGCCTCATGATCTTTATATACCTCTAAGATTACCCCTGTGCTCCAAAGAAAAATGTTCTAGTTTGTCCAATCTCTCCCTACAACTCAGTCCCTTGAGTCCTGTCAACATCCTTGTAAATCTTTTCTGCAATTTCTCCAGTTTAATAACAGCTTTTCTATAAGCAAGATGACCAAAACTGGAAACAATACTCCATGTGTAGCCTCACCAACATCCTGTAAAACTGCAACTTCCCAACTTCTTTACTCAATATCCTGGCTAATGAAAGCCAGCATGCCAAAAGCCGCCTTCACTGCCTATCTACCTGTGACTCCAACTTTAGAAAACTCCACAGTCCCTTTGTTCCAAGATACTTCCCAAGGTCCTACCATTCACCATGAAAGTCCTATCTTGGTTTGACTTTCCAAAATGCACCACTTCAAACTTAATCGGTATTGAACTGCATTTGCCATCTTTTGGCCCACTTCTCCAGCTGATCAAGATCCTGCTGCAATTTTTAATAAGTCTTCACTGTCTACACAGAAGATGTTGGAGAAACAAACAGTCTGTAAAGGAGAGCTTTCATTGTCAGCCTGACAAGTCAAAGTAACTGTTCAAGTCTATCAGAACCCACTGATACCAACTAAGAATGTCCATGGTACAGGGCAATTAGCATCCAACTGAGGATAGAGAGCAAGCCCTGACTCATCTCTCAAACTAGTGCAAGTCAGTGTTCTTGGTAAACAATCGGCTGAAGTCAAAAGTGCTACTTGCACTTACAGGACAAAGCTGGAAGTTGCAACATGATGTGCTTGTTTAGTCAATACACCATAATTCTAAACATTGGGAAAGAGGAAAGACTGCACAATAATATGTTTACAATATAAAAATAGGTATGACATGTTTATGGTTTTTGTATGAAAGATTTATTTTGATATAATTAATGCATCTGGCCAATGTTTTCCCACTTGGGAAGATGTAATAGCCAAAGATCACAGCTTGGGAAAATCCGAAAATGTGATCTGTCCTTTGACAACTTTGATTGTAACCCACTGTCTGCTGCTTGAATCCCTGAGAAAACAGGAACAAGTTCTATTAAGATTAAAACTACTTGCATTGGAGAAACTTTAGTATTGGCTTTACAGCAGTTATAAAATGATATGTATGAAGAGTCAGCCACATTGGTTTGGAATACTTTTACTTTTGCTTCATTATCTTTACTGCTACGTATCTTGTCCTTTTTTGCTTTTTATTATGCTGCACATCTATCTTTATAGGTATCATTTGATAATCTCACCTTTCACTAAGACCTTTGTCAGAGTGTCTGATAATCACTGTACCCAGCCTGTGTAATAACACAAGTTATTCATCAGTGGAATAAAGAAAAGTACACCAAAGGATCAGGCCCTTTGGCCTTCCAAGCCTGTGCTGATCATGATATCCTAACTAAACTGAAAAGCCTTTTGCCCTTACTGCATTCATATCCCTCTATTCCCTTCCCATTCATGTACCTATCTCGATGCCTTTTAAATGTTATTAATGTGCCTCCTCCTTCATCACCTGTGGCAGTGTTCGAGGCTCCCACCACTATGCATGAAAATTTTCTGCTGCATATTTCCCTTGTACATCCCCCTCTCACCTTGAACCTGTGACCCGTTGTAATTGACACTTCCACCCTAGGAGAATGCCTCTGATTATGTCCCTTAATTTTGTAGACCTCTGCACTCTCTTGAACTTGTATCATCTGTGTACTCGCCAAAGCTCCCATGTCTGTCTGGAAGTGTGATGACCAGAACTGCATGTAATACTCCAAATGCAGCCTAACCAAGGTTTTATATAGCTATAGCACAATTTCCCAATTCTTGTACTCATGCTCGCTTTCATCAGCCAGGGCACTGTCATATACTGCCTTGGTAATCTTGGCCACCTGTGTCACAAATGTCACACTAAGCTTTCAGAAATATAGAACATAGAAAACTACAGCCCTTTGGCCCACAAGTTGGACTACCTACTAGGCCTACCTATAATCCTCAATTCCATTAAATCCCATGTAATCATCCAGAAGTCTCTTAAAAGACTCCAATGAGTTCGCCTCCACCACCACCGACAGCAGCCGATTCCACTCATCCACCACCCTCCGAGTGAAAAACTTACCCCTGACATCCCTGTACCTATTCCCCAGCACCTTAAACTTGTGTCCTCTCATAGCAACCACTTCAGCCCTGGGAAACATGAGATAGAAGCAGGAGGAGGCCCTGTGGTCCTTTGAGCATACTTCACCATTCATTATGATCATGGCTGATCATCCAACTCAATAGTCTTATCCTGCTTTCTCCCCATAACCTTTTGATTCCATTCACCCCAAGTGCTATACCTAGCTGCCTCTTGACCAGAAACAGAAACTGACTAGCCAAGTGAAGACTGTGGCTACAAGAGCAGATCAGGGGCTAGGAGTCCTACGAAGATTAGCTCAACTTCTGACTCCGAGTACAGCTACCATCTACAAGAATGGAGGAGTAATCTCCACTTGGATGAGTGGAACTCCAAAAAACACTCAGGAAGCTTAATGCTGTCCAAGATACCTGCCTGCTTGATTGGTACCTGGTCCACTCCCCCAGTACTATTGCACAGAGGCAACAATGTGTCCTATCTACAAGTTGCACTTCAGGAACTTAACATGGCTCAGCAGACAGCAGCTTCTAAGTTCATGATCACTACTATCTAGAAGAACAAAGGAAGCGGGTATACAGAAACACCACCACCTGGAAGCTCCACTCCAACTCGCTTACCATCCTGACTTAGAAATATATTGCTGTTCCTGATCAGAAATCTGGAACTCTTTCCTAACACTGGGTGTACCACATGGATTGCAATAGCTCAGGAAGGAAGCCAGCGCACCACCATCTTCCCTGACGGCAATTCAGGATGGGTAATGGACATTAGTCTAACCTACAAAACGTACATTCATGAATGAATAAAGTTCACATACAATTTAAAAGATGAACTACCATCTATATCCACTTCCAAATTAAACCATGCAAAAATTTTTGAATGTTTAAATCTGAGAACTGATGTGGGATTAAGAGGCCAAGATGCATCAGGCTCCCCAATTGTTTTGTAGTGTCAACCATTATGCTGTTACTAAATTGAGTTGTTTCGTTGTCTTCATGATGTTGTGACAAGGAACTCCCAGCCACTTTCTGGATGTAATAACTGCACGATGGATTAAACTAAACAAAAATCAAAGGATGTTCTCTGGAATATAATTGCTTCAGCATATTGGTTTCAAAAGAGCAAGGTGCTTTGGAATAAATTTGATTTGATTGCTTTGTTTGTATGATGTTGCAGAAGGTAAATCATTATTTTGAGATGTGGTGCCATGAGTACAGAGTTGCATTTCCTGATGATATAGTGACCTCATTTTGTGTGAAGTTTTGTGTTTAACCCCAGGCATTTGGCAGGAAGGAAGTGACTATAATTGATGCCAAAGAGCAAAGAATTGCAGATTTTGGATATGGCATTGTTCAACACTTTCTGGCTTAATCATTTGTGAAATATGACTTTCTATGTGTTTTTGTTTTCAAATGTAATAGACTTTTGTTGCTGATCTCTTGTCCTGTTCTTCTTGTGCAGTGCCATTGCATTAATTGAAAGTGGAGAAAATTAATAGAGTTGGAGGCATGCCAGTCTGTATACAGGTTTGCTTAAATCTACAGTAAGCTGACTTATGTGAGAAGTAAGCTGAATTATTGTTGTGTTGAAGACCTATTGTAAAAGCTCAAGGAAAATTTAGTTGGTGTATTTTTTGCGGGAGTGCTTCTAATGAATAAAGGAAGTTTATCAGACAGATTACCAGTAGGATCACAAATGTCAAAGTAGACATGTTTCTGCATCTGAAGTGCCTGGAGACTGCATTTTAAAAAATATATAAAAATGCAAGTAGTTGCATGACTTACCAGCTACTTTGTCTGTCAAGTACCTAGAGTGCAGTAGAAATAAAATGAGCAATATTTGCTACCGTTCTTAGGCGTTTATTATGAAGGGAGCCGTATTCAGGTTTGTTTTATTGTATGTGCTGTTTTGCTGTTAGATTATTCTGTGATCAGTATTATCTCAAAGCTACGGAATTGAATCCTTTTAAGTGGCTTAGGTTTGTGTGTCTAAGGTGAGGGATGTTTGAAATAGTATCCACTCTTTGAATACAGGGCCAATGCATCTGTGGCACAAATTAGTTTGACTTTAGAATGTTCCTTAGAATTTACTTGGAATTGTTCAAAAGTGCCTTCCCTATGCTCCAGTTCCCCACTTCGAGCTAACGTTGACATAATGGTAATGTTTTATATATAATTGTGATATGTTTTGCATTGTAAATAAACATCCATTCTCAATCGGAGTGATGTTGTCTAGTTAATCTTCTATAACAGGCAGAATAAGACAGAAACAAAACTTTCATCTTATTGGTATGTGCTGGATTTAAGCCCGGTGCCCTCTGTGAATGGTTGCTACTACAATGTCCCCTCCTCTGCCTGCCCTGTCCAGTTTCCTCCTGTAAATGTTTGTATATCTCCTTCAATTAGAAAAGTTCCCTTTTCCTTTTGATTAGATCCTTTCTAATAAATTTCTTTTGTGTCATTGCCCTTGAGTTATCCTTAACCTGCCATGTCTCCTATTTACAACCTAAAAACTTTCAGGTATGACTTTTTTAAAAGAAAATGTTGACCTTGCTATTGATTTGCTGTGAAAGCAATCAAAGATAGGATTAGTACTACTGTGTCAGGGACCTGGGTTCAATTAAGGCCCCTTGTCTGTGTGGGTTTCCTCTAGGTGCTCTGGTTTCCTCCCACCGCCCAAAAATGGGTGGGGTTGGTGGATTGGCCATGCTAAATTGTTCCTTAGTTTCCCAAGACGTTGAGTAGCTATGGTAAATGGATAGGGTTACATTGGGAGCGGTGCAGGTCCTGGGTGAGAGATACTGTCAGAGTTAGTGATGGCTTGGGCTGAATGTCTTCCTGCTGCATTGCAGGGATTCTGAGGGATTCCATGAGTGTTATAATACTTCCAACATAGTTTTAGTCCATGTGTCATTAATCAGTCCTATTTTGAAATTTATACCGAACTTGTGTGTACTTGCACCTATATTGATCATTTCTGTAGAGGAATTGCATTTACTGACTTTAGTAATGTTACAGTCATTTAAGTGCACCTTTGTAAAACTACTTGGTATAAAATGGAAAACAGATTCCCCAAGACAGATGCCTTTTATGTTCCTAATGCTCCTGAGAGCGCACTATAGGCCAGAACAATGCCTGGTTGGGGTTGGTGGTTTGATTTTGATTTGATTTACTATTGTCACATGTATTAATATGCAGTGAAAACTGTTTCTTGTGCACTATAAAAATAAAGCATTCTGTACTTGGAGAAAGAGTGTGCAGAACATAGTGTTATACTCATAGCAATGGTGTAGAGAAAGATCAACTTAATACGAGGTAAGTCCATTCAAAAGTCTGGTAGCAGGGAAAAGCTGTTCTTGAGACGGAAAAGTTGGAAACTTGGTGGTGTAATTTAACTTGTCCGCCTTCAAAAATGGCAACTTTGGCAGGGGTTACTGCATATACATTTATACATGAATATGTGAAGAGGCAAGATAAAAAGCTGAGTCTGTTATGTTCTGTACTTGGTTACTGAGTGGTTGTTAGGAATTATGGAGCTATGGTTATACCTGTTGTGAATATACTAGTTTGCATGTGTCGCCATTACCATATATTTTTGATTAATCAGCACTATCCAGAAGCAAATCCTCTAACAGTTAAAGATTTTTGCTGTTCTATTGATGAATGTAAAATGTTGGCCATGTGGTTGAAGTATAGAATTTGTTAACTCTCAAGTCAATGATCTGAGTTTTCATGCTTTCAACTTAGAATAGTTTCAAAAATTGGACTAGTTTTTATGGGCAGATTGCCTGCCCCCACCCCACCCAAACTGCAAAGTTATGGGGCAGGAAGTCCTGAACTGACAACTGTCAGCCAATCAAATGGGTGACACATGAATAATCCCAGCAGCACCACAGGATGGCCACGATTGGCACTGCAGCCAATCAAGCTCTGACTTTCAGGTAAATATCATCTCACTGGCAGACCCTATGGTGAGAAGAGAAAGATGATAGATGGTGACTTTTGACCTACCACCATCTTGACCAGTGAAATGTGCCAGACTGGTTAGCGTGGGTCCCTCTTGCTGCAGAGAAAATATTTTTGGTGGGAAAAGATGGCTCAGTTGACCTCACTCTTCGTCTCCACCCAGACCAGCCCCCTCTGCCATTGGTAAAATAGTGCCTGGAGGTGGATAGCCTCCAGGATCATGCCCAATTTTATGTTCCCATGGGAGGCTATAAAATCCAGCTTTACGTGGTGTTAAATGCATAATTATTCCAGATTCCATGGTAACAACTGAGGATAATTAAAAGATTAAAATAACATCACTCTGAAAATTAGATACTTTAATGTGAACAGAAATTTCATTAACCTCTCATTTACTAGCAAACAGGTACTTGTTTTCATAAAGTTGCACTGAATGTTCAACAGAATTTGATTGCGGTAATGAAAATTCTTTGAGCATGGGAATGATTTA
Source organism: Sphyrna mokarran (assembly GCA_024679065.1). NCBI lineage: Eukaryota > Metazoa > Chordata > Chondrichthyes > Carcharhiniformes > Carcharhinidae > Sphyrna > Sphyrna mokarran. The sequence goes on from JAGIQG010000003.1 coordinate 23,027,482, forward strand.
CAAATTGGGAAGCTACTTTCATGATGTTATTTGGAAATTTGTTTAGTTTATTTAAAATTCTTTGTTTGTTAATGTCCCACTTTTCTTCTCTTTTCTTGCAGAAGTATCGTTACCAAGATGACGATGCATCTCCACAAGAACACAGCTCTCCGCAGATTAGCAATGAGGTGAAGGGTCCAGAGCTTGTCCATGTATCAGAAAAGAACCTGTCTCAGATTGAGAATATACATGGTTTTGTTTCTCAGTCACATATCTCCCCGATGAAGGTAAGAGTCTCCGAGTTCTTTAAACCAACAATTTGGCAATTGTTGACATTTAACTGATAGTTAACTAACAATAACACTTTTCTGTGATAAAATGTGTATTTTTTGGTGAAGGATATATTTTTAATGAACCACTGAAATATATTTAAGTACAGGCAATTTATGGTGTTAAGTCAACACCTCCCCTAATACAGTGAACTTCTCAAACTCAAGTTTTTAAAAACTGATGCATGTTGTAACATTGAAAATATTGGTGTTTAACAGACTTGAGGGTTCTGCAGTGTTCATCTTGCTGTGGTGGCAAAGTGGTTTTTGCAGAATTTTTCAGAGCAGGTCGTTCTGCTTGAGGCAAGATGATAGGCATCATCTTTGCAACAGATGCAAAAGTGGGGCATTGTCCTCAATCTGTGCACTAAACCACATTTCAAACGAGGGTGAATATAATTGGATCTTGATATTTTGCAATGTTGATGGCAGTCACCAAAAGGAGTAAAGTAATTTCTTTTGATTTATATCAGGTCTAAGATCAAGGTGTAAGGCCCCTTCTTATCTCAGACCTAGTTACATCTCTTTTGTGGGGATTGCAAATTGGATTCGGTGTGAATTTGTATTGATTTTTGGACAAGCAAGGAGATGGATTAGAAGCTTCACTGATCCACTCTGCACATTGGCTTATATCCAATTGTGTGGTTAAAAATGGGATCTCTGCCAAGAGTTGTGAAAATAAGTAGCTTCAAAAGTTTTATTTAAGGCAGAGTTGGAAAAATTCCATTGAAAGTTGGTTTACAATTTGGTGCCTCCGTGTTACGAGTTGATCAAAAAGTGAAGCACCGGCCAGTTTATAAACCTTTGGTTATAAAGATTTGACTTAGTTTTGAGTTGATTTGTAAACCACAAACTAAGTTAGAATTCTCAATTGAATCAAGAAGCAGTCGCATTTCTCCGCTTGCCCCTTCAAAGCGGTGGTGTAGTTATTTTATGAATCAATTTTCTAGCATCTGTTTGGCAGCCCCTTGAGTCTTTAGATGTTAATATTACATGGGATGTCTGCTCAAAGCATCACAAACTCCCAAGATGTTATCTTTGAACATTTTAATAGTTTATTTGGTGAAGCTTTTAGTCATTTCTACCTTAGAGATCAAGGACTTGAAAGCTAGTCAGGTGTGCTATTCATGATGTCTATTTTATTTTTCCTCTTATCCCAATGTCCCTGTAAATATGCATTGCTTACAGCATTATTTATATGCTAATAAATTGTTACCTTGCTGCTCTTTTCAACTGGTTAAGTTCTGCCTGAGAGCTAAACCCCACCTATTTCTCAACTCCAGACCCTGAAGTATCTGATATGACTATTGGACATTTAGTTCATAATTTACAAATAAGGACCTGACATTCAGATTTATTGTTGTTGCATCTTCTCCAGAATCTGGTTACAGAGATAGATATTGATATTGGTACACTTGTAACAATGCAGGTCAATTTTTAAGTTTTGTCCATTTACAATAAATGTAATTGCTGCACAAGCAGTAGTTGAGGAATGTGCATAGCTTCTCCCTTTTGAATTCCAGTTATGGACAAAGCTAACGACCTCCATCGTATCAAATTGCAATTGTGTTACGTTGCTTTTGAAGATCTTTTGACTAGCTGTGCTTGTATGTGAGGTCTCAATACTTAAATATTTATTGTTTATAATATTTCAATAAAACTAAATCAAAAGCAGAAAGATCAGTCTCTGAACTTCACTCTATTGGTCTTAAGTCAATTAAAGTTAATTGTAAAAATTATCTAGCAATTGTGGATGAAGTCTTGAATTCAAAACAGTGTTTAATACAAAGACTTTCAATGCAACACAAACCCTTAGCCTTGTACATTGAGCCCTTGCATGATAAGCATGTGTCTGCATAGATTTCCTGAGTCCTCTGATTTCCTCCCACAGTCCAAAGATGTGTGCGTTGTTTGGCCATGCTAAATTGCACCTTACTGTCCCGGGATGTGTTAGTTAAAGGGATTAGTGGGTTAAATGCGGGATTGTGGAGATAAGGGCTGGGTGGGATTGTTGTCAGTGCAGACTTGATGGGCCGAATGGTGGCCTCCTGTACTGACGGGTTTCTGTGATCCTCTGATGGTGCAGCAACCAGCATCGCTTTGCTTTAATTAGAATATGGTTCATTTCCTCAGTTTTTAATTCGTTTTTTTTTGCTCCCAGTATTGTTAGGGGAGGAGGAGAGAACAAACTATTTCCATTGAAGAATGGAAGAGCTTGTAATTTGCTATGGTCATGCAAACAGATCAGTGCTTTGCAAAAATCACATTGGAAGCAAATTTGTGCAATGTGCAATATGCTGAATGCTTCAGTTACTGTGATTGTTGATACATTTGCTTAGGGAATGTGGACTTATCAATAATTCATGTGCTGTTAGGAATTTGGTTCCATCCTATAAATTTTGCCCAGTGAATTTAATCATTGTTACAGAATAAAAGAGAACTATTGAAATTCATGTTGTCTTCCCTGTGTCTGTAATTAGTAAGCTTTTGAAAGGATGATGTTGAGTGATTTGAATAATTTTGTGTAGGTTTAAATAGAGAATAGTTCACTCATGCGCTCGAACATTACAGCACCCCATCTCTGTCTCAAGGGAAGTGCCATTGAAGAAAGTAGTTCACCTTTACAAGTTGTAAACAAAAGAAATAGCCCATAATTCACGTGATTGTGCTATTCTTGAAAACATGTAGTGTAGGCTTGATGGAAAAGATGCCTTTATGCCTGAAATGCAGTTAATGCAAATTCAACAGCTGGAGTCAGTCACTTTAAAAGTCAGTTCTAAAAGATCCAACTGCGGTATGGTTAATATTTTAGAAATTATGAATGAAATGCCTTTACTGGGTACAACTCACATAAATATTAAATTTAATTTAGTAGTAGCATTTTTAACTTGAAGATCCACCATGATGCCAAAAACTTTTATTTAGTGTCTTTAACACAAACCTTGTAAGGTGCTTTGGGTGAGAATTGTAAAGCTAAATATGACACAAGCCACATATGGGAATATAGAGTCATGACCAAAAGCTTGATAAAAGTAGAGTTTAAGGTATGCCTTGAAAGAGAAAGGCAAGGTAGAGAAGTGTTGGAAGGTTATTATAGGGCTTGGAGCCTATGTAATGCAAGGCACAGTCACCAAAGGCGAAATGATTAAAATTGGTCATGCTGAAGAGGCCAGATTAAAGGCATTTACGTACCTGAGTTGTGGGGCTGGTAATAAGATAGAAAAGGATGAAGCCATGGAAGACTGGCTTCCAGTCGAGGCTTTTTTTTTAATTTTCACCCCTGGTTCCAACTTAAGTCATTGAGTTTAGAGACAAATGGAATTTGGTGTGAATTAAAATTGACTGTGTTATGCCTGTAAAGCTAATTGGATAGCAGACTCTATTTTTCTTAATAAGGAAGAAACCAACACAGAATGATCGCCACTGTATCTGCTCAAAATGGATGCCAGAAAGTCAGGTAACTTATTTGTGATTTGTGGATAGGTAATATGTCTGGGAAATTACTTCAGTGCCAGTGGGTTTTGCAGGTGCAAATTATCTGACCTTCACCGTTTCAATAGAGGAAATTCAAAAGACATTGGCTGCCAGAGTTGTTGCACCCGTGAAAATGGTGTCAAATGAAGCCTTTTAATGAGCTAAACATAACTGGTATGGTGGCGATGTCGGTTTTCCCCACTGAAATATATATCAATCACATCCGCTCGAACCCATTATTTAGTTGACTGAAGCGAGTCAAGGGGCAGTCAATATTTATTATTACATAAAGGGAACCAGCAAAGAAGCCTTGGGCAAGCAATACAGAAGGATTGCACCCGGTGAAGAAAAGAATGCAGCCTCCATAAGACAGTGATCTTGGGCAGTGAATGGGGCTAATTAGTTTTTGCCTGCAAGATTATATTTCTTCTCAAATGAAACTTGGCTGCAATTTTGAATGAAGAACTTAGTAGCTTCCAATCTGTTCTCTTAAGAATTGAGAATGACCCTTCAGGCCTGTAATGCTTTTTATCTTGAATTACCTAAAAATGCATTTATTTTATGTTTTGCTGTTTTAAGTGCAAGTTTCATCTCCAGAACTCATCTGTTACTTGGGTGTTGTGTAAATAAGTGTTTTATCTTTTTCTTTGATTTTAAACTTACCAGAGAGACTGTCTGTGCCTATTCTTTATGGTAATTTATAATCCTTGGGCAGCATATCAGTGGAGAGGTATATTCAGGAAAAGCAGCTTGGTACATGCACAATATCATAGACTTTAAATTTCTCAAACTCGTGTCTTAAGTGTAGCTGGAACTTAAAACTTTGTATTCAAAGGTAACTGTAAGACATTAAACTAAGGCCTAGATACCTGCTGAGGTGAATGTAAATGATCTCCTGACATTTCAAAGAAAAACAGAGGAGCTGTGCTGGATAGGACTTAGTCCTGCACCAATGTTACAAAAAAAAATTATCTGGTCATCATCACATTGTGCGATCTTGCTGTGTAATTGGTTCTAAAATTTTCTGTGATGCCAAATGAATAAAGCCTTTCTTTGTTCTCAGCTGGTCTTGTCTTGTATTTCAGTGATCTGGTGTGACATTGAGTTATGTTTCCTATGTCTAATTTGCCCTGTGTGAGATTAAATTGGTACTGTTAGCTGTCAGCGAACCGACATCGCCACCATACCAGTTGCTTCAACAGCAGACTATATTGTGCCACCATATTGTTAATGCAACTGCTTACAATCTTGTTGCTTGTGGATGATGTGAACAAATGTTTGCACTAACCATGCAGAATTATTTATCATGCTGTCCCAAAGTGGATTAGCCAGGAGCAGAATATTCCTAGTCCACTTCTGATTCATCAAATACCATGCATGTGTTAATTATTGATAATGAGTTCATTATTTTGATATTCTAAACTTCTCAAAGTGAAAGGGTCAATATTCATGTGTGTGTGTGTTGTCTCAAATAATTGTCACTGGTTTATCAGTGATTCTTTGAAAAGGCAAATCAGCCTTCAGCAGATTAGTTTTCACTCAGTTGAAATATCCCTCTTGAATTAGCATAATTAGCTCTCTCTTTGAACATTGTAAATTGTGCTCAACAGTGTGAAATCCAGTATCCTGTCACAGCTAACAAATTATGTGCCTGGAGCATTGTTTACAAAAAGCTTTGAAATAGAAAAATGGCTGGCATAACCGTTTAAAAAATCAAATTTCAGAAATGTCTTTTGTCATCTCAACAATTGTCTTTAGAATTGGTGTAGCCATTTCAGCTAATCAACTAAATTACCATGTCGGCTGTGTATATATAAACTTGTCAAACCTGACTTGCAAGCTTCAAAGCCTTTCTTTTGCTTCAAAAGAATTGGAAGTATTAATGAGTATTTCAGTTTCACTGCATGGAGTTTCTTAAGTGGGTGCATTACATATTACAAGCAATATTCATTTCAAGAGGTTTCCTGAAGGAGATGAGAGACCAGTGTTAATCACACTAATTGCATACATGTTGTAAATTGCTTTGATGGCTAATAGTTGTCCCTATCTTTACTTCTTCTGTAAACTGCATAATAGAAGTAAATTCAATCCGGAGTTTGGATAAAGGTAATCTAGCTTTCAATATTTTAATTGTTCCAGATTGATGGGGACATGGCAATATTGCCAAATTTGGAGAAAGGACTGGAAGCTTATGAACAGTTTGAAAGGTGTTGAGATTTGTGATGTTATACTCTTAAATCCAAGAGAGAAAGAAAACATGATTGGAGAATGTCAAATATGATTTTTTTAAATATAAAAGCTGAAGATCCTCAAAACTGTTTGATCTTTAGTTGCTGACAAACTCTTAATCTGTAATACTGAACTAAATTAATAAGAACTTCATACCTGAGTTAATTGGTGCCATTCAATAACATTTGCTAGGTAGTTGTAGTTGAATTGAAGAAAATGAGAAAAAAACAAATGAGTGAATATGTTTAATGGGCACAATAAGAAGCCTTGCACTATCAGGTTGAAGTCCAGCAGGTTTATTTGGAATCACGAACTTTCGGAGTGCTGCTTCTCCTTCAGATGAGTGCTCATCTGAAGAAAGGGCAGCGTTCCAAAAGCTTGTGATTTCAAATAAACTTGTTGGACTTCAACCTGGTATTGTGTGATGACTTATTATGCCCAACCCAGTCCAACACTAGCATCTCCACATGGTGTTTAATGTGGATTTTCAAAAGACATCTGATAAGTTGTCACCTAAGCAGTTTTTGCAGTAGATGACAGTGCATTAAATTATCTGTAATGTGGCCATTGATGAAAGAATAGGAGAGAAAGCAAGTTATTTGACATTTAAAATATGGTGATTGCTTTGCAAGGGCCACGTTAAGAGCGTTCTTATTTACATAAATAATCTGACTTTGAGAATTGGTATAAAAGTGCAAAACTGCAAGCAAGCACGTGATAATATATGCTACTTAATGTAGAAAAGGGGGTGTTACATAATTCTGGAATGAGGCACGCGGAAAGGAAATGCATCTTGAATGACCAGATTTTTAGTAGATTTCAGAAACAATGGACAGATTTACATAGAGGTAATTCATGACCACAGTAAAAGTGGATGAGGCATTAAAATTGAACAAAATCATGAACAAAATATAAAGCTTATGGATTTACTGCTGAATTCTTAAGTCATTGTTGTGACATGGTATGCAGTTCTTGGCACGCCCTTCATGGGAATGACATAAAAACAATGAAAAAGTTAGTATATGTTAAGCGGGATGCTGCTAGAGAAAGCCATCCTTGGGTTAGGCAGAATGTGAGTTGGCCAGTGATAAGGGATAAAAGGGTATATAAGAGTCAGGCAGGTAAAGGATCCCTCAGTGACCAACGTACTGTGAATAAGAAGGACTGCAGGGTTAGAACATTAGAACATAGAACATTACAGCACAGAACAGGCCCTTCAGCCTTCGATGTTGCGCCGACCAATATAAAAAGCAATGACCCTCCAAACTAAACCATTCCCTTCTCTTCCATGTACTTATCAACTAACCTCTTAAACGCCACCAAACTTGGCGCATCTACAACTGCTGCAGGCAGGGCATTCCACTCCCGAACCACCCTTTGGGTAAAGAACCTACTTCTGATATCCGTCTATAACTATCACCCCTTAATTTAAAGCTGTGTCCCCTCGTGCTAGCTTTCTCCATCCTAGGAAAAAGGCTATCACTGTCCACCCTATCTAAACCTCTAATCATCTTATGTTTCGATAAGGTCCCCTCTTAGCCGCCTCCTTTCTAACGAAAAAACCTCAAATCCCTCAGCCTCTCTTCATAAGACCTGCCCTCCATACCAGGCAACATCCTGGTACCTTCCTCTGTACCCTCTCCAATGCCTCCACATCTTTCTTATAATGTGGGGACCAGAACTGCACACAATACTCCAAGTGCGGCCGCACTAGAGTTTTGTACAGTTGCAACATGACGTTGCGGCTCCGAAATTCAATCCCTCTACAATAAAAGCTAAGACTCCATATGCCTTCTTAACAACCTTTCGACTTGACTGCCTACTTTCAGGGATCTATGCACAAATACACCAAGATCCCTCTGTTCATCAACACTATTAAGAATCCTACCATTAGCCCTATACTCTACACGTTTATTATTCCTGCCAAAGTGCATTACCTCACACTTTTCCACATTAACTCCATTTGCCACCTCTTGGCCCAGCTCTGCAACTTGTCCAAGTCTCTCTGAAACTATAACACCCCTCTTCACTATCTACCACTCCCCCGACTTTAGTGTCATCTGCAAATTTACTAATCCATCCTTCAATACCCTCATCCAGATCATTTATAAAAATTACAAACAGCAGGGGCCCCAAAACAGACCCCTGAGGTACACCACTTGTCACCGAACTCCATGATGAATATCTCCCATCAACCACCACCCTCTGTCTTCTATCTGGTAGCCAATTCCTAACCCAATTAGCTAAATCACCCTCTATCCCATACATCTGCATTTTCTGCAGAAGTCTTCCATGGGCCACCTTATCAAACGCCTTACTAAAGTCCATATATACCACATCAACCGCCTTACCCCCATCCACCTCTTTGGTCACTTTTTCCAAAAACTCAATGAGGTTAGTAAGGCACGACCTACCCTTCACAAAACCATGCTGACTATCCCCAATCAATTCATTTCTCTCTAAATAACTATAAATCCTATCCCTAATAATTCTCTCCAATACTTTGCCCACAACAGAAGTAAGACTCACTGGCCTATAATTCCCTGGAAGGTCTCTCTTCCCTTCTTGAACAACGGGACCACATTCGCTATCCTCCAGTCCTCCGGAACCACACCCGTAACCAACGACGACCTTAAGATCAGAGCCAGAGGCTCTGCAATCTCCTCTCTTGCCTCCCAGAGAATCCTAGGGTAAATCCCGTCCGGCCCAGGGGACTTATCCAACTTCAAACCCTCGAGAATATCTAGCACATCCTCCCTATCTACTTCCATACTTTCCAGTTTGCTACCCTGTACCTCAGTGTTCTCCATAACTACATTTACATCACCCTGCGTGAATACCGAAGAGAAATATTTATTCAGTACCTCTCCAATCTCTTCAGGCTCCACGCACAACTTTCCACTGCTGTCTATGACTGGCCCTAATCTTGTCCTAACCAATCTTCTATTCTTAACATATCTAAAGAAAGGATTAAGGAGAATCCTAAAGCTATCAGCCAAAGTCTTCTCATGTCCCCTCTTAGCTCTCCTCAATTCACTCTTTAGCTCCCTCCTGGCTAATCTATAGCTATCCATTGCACTAACCGAGCCTTCAAGCCTCATCCTGACATAAGCCTCCTTTTTCCTTTTAACCAGCAAATCAACTTTTTTCGTACACCAAGGTTCTCTTACTCGACCATTTCCTCTTTGCCTGACAGGGACATACTTATCAAGGACTCGCAGCAGCTGCTCCTTGAATAAGCTCCACATTCCAGATGTTTCCAGTCCCTGTAGTTTCCTAGTCCAATCTATGCACCCTAATTCTCTCCTGATGGCCTCATAATTACCCTTCCCTCAGCTATAACTACTGCCCCCAGCTTCATGCCTATCCCTATCCATCACTAAGGTGAACGTAACCGAATTGTGGTTGGAGAGTGAACGGACTATGGCACCAAGGTGCAGTGAGGATGTGAGAAGGAATGTGGGAGTGATGGACAGTATGGGCAGTTGGATAGATGTTGGTCTTTGCAGCCATGAGCAAGCGCTCCAATGATTGTGTGGACCACCTGATTCCAGGGTTGAGGGTATCTCATGACTCAAGTGGAACTTGAAGGGGGAGGAATATAGTTGTCATGGTCCAAGTGGGAACCACTGACATAGTAGAACAGAAATGATATTCTGCTGAGAATTTAGAGATGTTAGGATCCAAATTAAAGCACAGAATGTAGTAAGTAATTATCTCTAGATTGTTAGCTGAGCCATATGCCAATTTCAAGGATAAAACAAGGTTCAAGAAAGAAATGTGTGGTTCAAGTTGTGTGGGAAGGAGTTCCAATTTGTGGGGCACAGGTATCAGCACTCAAGGAAGAGGAAGCTATTCTGTTGGAATTGGTTCTGTTTAAACTGGGTTAGGTGCAGTGTTCTGGCCAATTGTACAACTTGGGCTTTAAAATAACAGGAGAGGGGGCAGGTGTGGTGGATGAGAGTTAGAAATCCAAAGTATCACAGCCAGTCAGACAGTGAATAGATCTTATTGTTGTCTATGGTCAATGTGTTTTAATGTGAAGGTAGTATTTTTTTATCCTGAGAATGATTTCCAGAAGCAATTCTTTGTAAATTTAAAAGGTTATTTATCATGGCACATTTTCCCTGGAGATTTAAACATATCCTGTGCCCTTCCCCAACCCTCTGCCAATTAGGGAAGTAAAATGTGTCATGACTTTTATTGCAAGGGAGATGCAAGTACAGGAATAAGTAAGTCTTTCTAAATTGTACAGAATCCTGGTAGGACCAAACTTGAAATACTGTGCAATTTTGGCCTCTGTACTGGAGAAAGGATATACTTGCATTGAAAACGCTACAGTCAAAAATTACTAAATTTATTCCTGGGATGAAAGAATTATCCCCAGAGGCTGAGTAAGTTGGGTTTCTGTTCTCTAGAGTTTAAAAGAATAAGAAACAATCCCATTGAACAAGATTTTGAAGGAGTTTCGCAGGGCAAATTCTGAGATTGCTTCGGCTGATGAGGGTATGTAAAAGATTGTGTGGGTTTTTCCCACAATCGACAACCTTTTCATGGTCATCAGTAGATTCTTAATTCCAGATTTTTTTTTCATTGAATTCAATTTCCACCATCTGCCATGGCGGGATTCGAACCCAGAGCCCCAAAACTTTTGAAGTCTACGAATTTGGATATTTATGTGCTTGAAGGAAGAAGAATGTTAAAGGGAAGAAGGAACAAGTTTGAAAGTAGAGCTACAGAATTCATACAGTGCAGGAGGAGGCCATTCGGTTCGTTGAGTCTACATCAACCACAATCCCACCCAGGTTCTACCCGATTAACACACACATTTACCCTATTAGCCCTCTCTGACAAGTTGTAATTCAGCATGGTCAATCGACCTCACCCACACATCTTTGGACTAAATGCTTTGAGAAACTCCAGTGCTGTTTGAATGGCAGGCTGTAACTTTGATTTGACCAGCTGTGCACATTAGCTTTGAATTTTGCTGGATAATTGCAATCAAAGCTCAGCAGCTGATGAATAATCAACTGTTGAACTAAAGCATCTGGCTTTTGGTGTTTTACCTCCTGCTGGCAGTTTTGTGGCTTGGAGCAATCACTACGTATGTTGTGGCTTTATAGCAGGAGATGCTTGCCTCCAAAACTGTACAGTCAGGGTGGGGCATTTTCTGTTAAACTGTTCTGTTTTCAAAGAACTCAGCTTTTCCAATAAACTTTCAAACTTGTAAGTTTCCAACTTGTAAGGAATCATTTCATCAAGTTGCACTGTTTTAAAATGGATACAAAATTGGCTTCTTGACAGAAGCCAGAGGGTGGTTGTAGAAAGTTGTTTTTCAAACTGGAGACCTGTGACCAGCAGTGTGATGTGGAGATGCAAGCGTTGGACTGGGATAAACACAGTAAGAAGTCCCAGAACACCAGGTTAAAGTCCAACATGTTTGGTAACAAAAGCCACTAGCTTCCAGAACGCTGCTCCTTCATCAGGTAAGTGGGAGTTCTCTGTGCCTTAGGGATCAGTGCTGAGTCCACTGTTATTTGTCATTTGTATTCATGATTTGGATGAGAATATAGGAAGCATGGTTAGTAAGTTTGCAGATGACACCAAGATTGGTGGTATAGTGCACAGTGAAGAAGGTTATCTTGGATTGCAGCAGGATCTTGATCAGCTGGGCCAGTGGGCTGATGAATAACAAATGGAGTTTAAATTAGACAAATGCGAGGTGATGCATTTTGGTGGATTGAACAGGGCAGGACTGATCCAGTTAATGGGAGCATATTAGGGAGAGATACAGAACAGAGAGATCTAAGAGTACATGTTCATAGCCCCTTGAAAGTGGAGTCACAGGTGGACAGAGGCGAAGAAGGCATTCAAAGAACAAAACAGCATGGGAAACAGGCCCTTTGGCCCAATGAGCCCATGCCGCCACCTCGATGTTCCCACTTCCACCTGTGATCTATGGATTGAAACCAAATTTGAGACAATTTAGGGAGAATTTGTTCTGTCAGTCAGCCTAAGAGCACATCTTTGGGATGTGGGAGGAAACCGGAGCACCTGGAGAAAACCCACGCAAGCAGAACGTAGAACATTACAGTGCAGAACAGGCCCTTCGGCCCTCGATGTTGCGCCAACCAATTAGGAACAAGCAGTGACCCCCTAACCTAAACCATTCCCCTTTCATCCATAAACTTATCTACTAACCTCTTAAACGCCACCAAACTTGGCGCATCTACAACTGACGCAGGCAAGGCATTCCATAACCTTACCACCCTCTGGGTAAAGAACCTACCTCTGACATCTGTCCTAAAACCACCACCCCTTAATTTAAAGCTATGTCCCTCGTGCTAGCTTTCTCCATCCTAGGAAAAAGGCTATCACTGTCCACCCTATCTAAACCTCTAATCATCTTATATGTTTCAATAAGTCTCCTCTTAGCCACCTTCTTTCTAACGAAAACAACCTCAAATCCCTCAGCCTCTCTTCATAAGACCTGCCCTCCATACCAGGCAACATCCTGGTAAACCTCCTCTGTACCTCTCCAATGCCTCCACATCTTTCTTATAATGTGGGGACCAGAACTGTACACAATACTCCAAGTGCGGCCGCACTAGAGTTTTGTACAGTTGCAATGTGACGTTGCGGCTCCGAAATTCAATCCCCCTACCAATAAAAGCTAAGACTCTGTACGCCTTCTTAACAACGTTATCGACTTGATTGCCAACTTTCAGGGATCTATGCACACATACACCAAGATCCCTCTGTTCATCAACACTTTTAAGAGTCCTACCATTAGCCCTATACTCTACACACTTGTTATTCCTGCCAAAGTGAATTACCTCACACTTTTCCACATTAAACTCTCCAGACAGAGTCTGGAGAGAGACTCTGGAGTCTCTCTCCAGAGAGACTTGGACAGCTCTGCAACTTGTCCAAGTGTCTCTGCAAACTAGAACACCCCTCTTCACTATTTACCACTCCTCCGACTTTGGTGTCATCCGCAAATTTACTAATCCATCCTTCAATACCCTCATCCAGATCATTTATAAAAATTACAAACAGCAGGGGCCCCAAAACAGATCCCTGACGTACACCATTAGTAACCGAACTCCACAATGAATATCTCCCATCAACCACCACCCTCTGTCTTCTGTCTGGTAGCCAATTCCTAATCCAATTAGCTAAATCACCCTCAATCCCATACGTCTGCATTTTCTGCAGAAGCCTTCCATGGGCCACCTTATCGAACGCCTTACTAAAGTCCATATATACCACATCAACTGCCTTAACCCCCATCCACCTCTTTGGTCACTTTTTCAAAAAAACTCAATAAGGTTAGTAAGGCACGACCTACCCTTCACAAAACCATGCTGACTATCCCCCATCAATTCATTTCTCTCTAAATAACTATAAATCCTATCCCTAATAATTCTCTCCAATACTTTGCCCACAACAGAAGTAAGACTCACTGGCCTATATTTCCCTGGAAAGTCTCTCTTCCCCTTCTTGAACAATGGGACCACATTCGCTATCCTCCAGTCTTCCGGCACTATATCCGTAACCAACGACGACCTGAAGATCAGAGCCAGAGGCTCTGCAATCGCCTCTCTCGCCTCCCAGAAAATCCTAGGGTAAATCCCGTCCGGCCCAGGGGACTTATCTAACTTCAAACCCTCAAGAATATCTAGCACATCCTCCTTATCTACTTCCATACTTTCCAGTTTGCAACCCTGTATCCCAGTGTTCTCCATAACTACATTTACATCTCCCTGCGTGAATACCGAAGAGAAATATTTGTATGGGGAGAATGTGCAAACTCCCACAGACACAAGCCCAAATAGTCACTGAGCTGTCCTGTTGCCCATCAAATGGTCCAGGTCAAGTGTACACTAACGACATGAAGCACTAGGATACTCAAGAAATCCAAGAGCAGTCCTCCCACGACCTATCGCTTGTATGCCCCTTGTTAGACAACAAGGTGGACCAAAGCGCCTGTAGGATAAAAACAAGTACATCAATATCATCATCTATTTACACACTTCCCAGGGACTCCCAAGGTTTGTGATCCCTATTTTAAATCAGCTTTCTATACCCCTCCATTCCCATTCTGTTCATGTGCCCATCTAAGTATTTCTTACATAACTCCAGAGTGCCTGCCTCCACCACTTTACTTGGCAGCGCATTCCATACCCCCACCACCGTCTATGAAAAAACTCCCTCTAGCATCCAAATTATACCTTACCCCTTTCACCCTAAGCCTGTGACCACTTGTGCTATTTGAGTCCATCCTTGGAGTAAGCTTAACTCAGTTTACTCTATCTATACCCCTCATAATCTTATACACCTCTATTAGATCTCTTCTAAGTCTACGTCTTTCTAAGGAAAACAGCCCCAATTTGCCTAACCTCTCCTCGTAACTCAGACCTTCCATACCAGGCAGCATCCTTATAAACCTCCTCTGCGATCTCTCCAGAGTCTCAACGTCCTTCCGGTAGTAAGGCAAACAGAACTGGACATAGTATTCCAAATGAGGTCTGTCTAACGTTTTATACAACTGCAACATTAAAGGCCAGCTTTTGTACTCTATACCACTTGCTATAAAGACAAGCATACCATATGCTTTCTTCACAACCTTCTCCACCTGCTCTGCCACCTTCAGAGACTTGTGCACCTGCACCCCCAGGTCCCTCTGCGTTTCTATACTCTTAATAGGTCTACCTTTTATCATATACCTCCCCTCTACATTCTTTCTCCCGAAATTCATCACCTCACATTTGTCAAGATTGAATTTCTGCCGTCCATCTGCCCAAGCTACCAGACTATGTCCTGCTGCATTACCTGACAATGCTCCTCGCTACCTGCAAGTCTCTGTACAAAGATACAAAGTCATCTTTGTATCGTCTGCAAACTTGCTGATCATTCCACTTACTCCCTCTTCCAAGTCATTTGTATATATTACAAATAAGAGGTCCCAGTGCCAAGCCCTGTGGCACACCACTAGTGACTGACCTCCAGCTAGAAAAACATCCTTCCACCAATACACTCTGTCTCCTATTACCAATTCAGTTACTTATCCATCTAGATACCTGTCTGTGGATCCCATGAGCCTTGACCTTTTCAACTAACCTTCCATGAGGGACTTTGTCAAAAGCCTTATTGAAATCTGTATAGACGACATCAACGGCTCACCCTTCATCGACTGTTTTCGTCACCTCCTCAAAACGTTCTACCAGATTTGTAAGGCATGACCTCCCTTTAACAAAGCCATGCTGCATATCCCTAATCAGATCGCAACGCTGTAAGTGCCCATACATCCTATCTCTCAGAATCCCCTCCAACAGCTTCCCTACCACTGACGTCAAACTCACGGGTCTATAATTTCCAGAGTTATCCCTACTCTTTTTTTAAACAACGGTACAACATTCGCTATTCTCCAGTCCTCTGGGACCTTACCTGTGTCCAAAGATTCAGCATGCTTGGTTTCATCGGTGAGAAATTGAATACAGAAGTTGGAATGTCTTGTTGAAGTTCTACAAGTCATTGGTAAGGCCACACTTGGAATACTTGTGTGCAATTCTGATCACCCTATTATGGAAAGGATATTATTAAACAAGAAAAAGTGCAGAAAAGATTTTCTAGAATGTTAGCGGAACTTTATGATTTGAGTTATAAGGAGAGACTGGATAGACAGGGACTTCCTTCTCTGGAGCATAGAAGGCTATAAGATGAATGGTCATCTTATAGTGGTATATAAAATAATGAGGGTCATAGATCAGCTAGATAGTCAATATTTTTTCCCAAAGGTAGGGGAGCCTAAAACTAGAGGGCAAAAGTTTAAGGTAAGGGGAGAAATATAAAAGTGTCTAGAGGGGCAATTTTTTCTGAGTAGTGAGTGTTTGGAACAAGCTGCTAGAGGAAGTAGAAGAGGTGGGTACAATTTTGTCTTTTTTAAAAGCATTTAGATAGTTACATGGGTATGGAGGGATAAGGGCCAAATGCTGGCAATTGGGATTAGCTCAGGGGTTTAAAAAAAATGGTGGCATGGGCAAGTTGGGCTGAAGGGCCTGTTTCCACACTGTAAATCTGAATTTGACTCTCAAAAGTCCTTGTGGATCAGGCAACATGATTGACCTTGGGCTTGGCTAAATAAGCTATTAGGCTGGATGCAATTTGGTTTGAGAACTGTGAATTTTTCACATTTGTGCATTTTGCACGCCCTTATTTGTGGCTAGCAAGAATAATAAGGTCCTCAGATTTGGTCTCTAAGACTACCGAGTAACAAAACTAAATTATTCCAAGACTTGTGCTAGGGACAATCATCGACCTCTGTTTTATGCTGATGGTTCTGATCAGGGGAGTTGGAATCTCCTTCCTTAACACAAATAGACTATCAATTGTTTTCTATTTTGTATCAATGACCCGTTGCTTTATTAGCAGCACACTTTTTGACTTTTGCACATCCTTTATTGCAACACCCTGCTTGATTTGGAGAAATCTAACGAAGGAACATCTGAAATGCAGACAACATCAACAGCCAATGGCTATCTGCATCTTTTTTGTCTCACCTAAATTGAACCCTGTCTGTTTATATCATTCTATGGACAGCAGATAGAAATTCTAATTCCAAAGGAATATTTCCAAGAAGAAAGAATTCATAGACTGCAGCCTTAAAACAGCCTTTTTGAATCTTAATTTTTCCAAAAGTTAACTTCACTTTGTAACTTGTATATTTTTGTAAGCTTGCATGTGTGTCAACCTTTATCTTTAAAAGCCTTGCCTACATTGGTTTTTAGCATAATGACGACTTCACATTTGTTTAATCTCAGTCTAATTTAGCCTCAGGGAGAGTGAAAGAGTCAGAGGGAGTGCACTGTGTAGCAAGCACCATAGAGAATGGCTTGGCTCTCCCCAGTATTTAACTGGAGGAAATCATTCAGCACTGGATGCCAACAAGTGGTCTGATAATTTGGCATCTGTGAAAGAACCTGAAGTTGTGGTGAAGTAGAGCTGTTGGCGTACAGGTGGAAACTACACAGGTGAAATTGCCAAGGGCATCATACAGATGAGAATTAGGGTGGCTGAGGCTAAACCCCTGGGGAATACCAGAGATAACTCTGGGAGCGAATAAGTGAAGCCATTGCAAAAAATGAGACGTGAAATGGAGCCAGGTGAACACGATCCAATCCAGTTTGCATGACAATGGGGAAGTGTTGCTGGAGGTTGCTATGGCTAATCATGTCAAAGGCTGTAGAGAGGTCAAAGTTGAGCAGTAGTTTACCATTGTCGTACTCATCTTGGATGTCTGTGGTTTAACATAGGTTTAAAAACTGTTATTCTAGCACCTCAGCTGATGGTGCTAGAGTGACATTCATCTGATAAAGGGGCAGCGCTCCGAAGGTTCGTGTTACCACATAAACCTGTTGGACTTTAATCTGGTGTTGCGAGATTTCTTAGTGTTCTTAACTCAGAAAAGTAAACAAAACACCATTTGAATTAGTGTCAAGATCCTTGACACAAAATAAAGATTGAAGTGGGTAAAATAAAAATGAAGCTTGGATAGAATAAAGTGCAAAGAATTGGATAAAAGGGAATTGAGAAGAGGCTAGCTGCCTGCAGAGTTTTTTGGTATGTGAATTAGCTTAGCAGCAGGATAAACATTAAGTGCAGTGGAGAGAAATAGTGCATAGAATTATAGGTGTTAAAACTACAGAAGAGTTCAAGGTGGAGGCATAAGAATGCATATCGCACTTGCATGTTAAAACATGGCTCTAAGGTGACTGGTTTAGCTAGGACGTGATCAAAGGGGAAAAATTATACAACAGTAGCAAGGTTGGCTCTGTACCTTAGGAGAAGCAGCTAATGAGCAGCCAAGATCATAACTGCACCCAGCTGGAAACCGAAGTACTCCCAAAAGCAGTATTCTGTGCCAGAAACTGCTGCTTGAAAACCTCAAAAGTCTACGCTGAATCAGAAGGAAGACTTTCCAAAATTGAAAATGCAACTTGTGTGGGGTAATTATTTACTGGATTTGGCTCAGAGTTGAACCTTCCGTGCTATTGTTTTTGAAGCAAGGGACATTTGAGAGTTTAGGAACATTGATAGAACATAAGAACTAGGAGCAGGAGTAGGCCATTTGACCCCTCGGGCCTGCTCTGCCATTCAATAAGATCATGGCTGATCTTTTGGTGGAGTCAGCTCCACTCATCTCCTGGCTCACCATAAGCCTTAATTCCTTTACTGTTCAAAAATTTATCTCTCTTTGTCTCAAAAATATTCAGTGAGGCGGTCTCAACTACTTCATTGGGCAGGAAATTCCATCAATTCACAACCCTCAACTCGGTCCTAAATCTGTTTCCTTATTTTGAAGCCATGCCCCCTAGTTCTAGTTTCACCTGCCAGTGGAAACAACTTCCCTGTTATCTTTTTCTTGTCTATTCCCTTCATAATCTTGTGTTTCTATAAGATCAGATATGGATTATCCTTAGAAGATCACATCTTCCCTCACATTATACCAAATTTCAAAATAAACAGCTATGAACTCATGTTACCAAGTTACCTTCTGGGTTTTGGGATATCCTGTCATCTAAATATCAACGGGTATTCTTAACAAAAGATCTATTCGTTGAATTAGAAAGCAGCAGCAGGTCGATCTCCCGCTAACGATCCGCTGTTGGCTCAATAAATTTTGCCAGTGAGTAGATAAGAACCAAAGGACAATCGATTCTGTAAACTTAATATTCCAGCACAAAGGCAGTGCCTACAAAAAGAGCAAACGGAGGAAATGAGTTTTCCTCACCTCGTGAGGTTGATGTAACATCTGTGTTGCAGAGCAGCCCAAGTAGTGATCTTTGCGCAGGTTATTTTCTATTCCTGTGGTCATTGAGTGGGGTAACCAAAATGCCACAGAGTAGAAAGTGTCTTTTTTTCGCATAAAGTAATTTTACCTGATGTACTACCTGTGATATAGTAAGAAAATTTACATGCCTCTAATCTCTTATGCAATGTAATTACCTACTTTCTCTGGGCACAATAAAATTCCACTAATGCATGATACCACAAGGAATGGATACATTGGTGCAAAGAGCGTTTTATTTCTAGATTCGCAACCCAAGGCAGCAAGTTCAAATCACAGTTGTGAATCTGAATTTAACACATTTGGCTCTCACTGGAAAGAATAAGTCCCATGAAAGCTGCAAGATTTTTGTTAAAATCCAGCTGATTCATTAATGCTGCTTAGGGATTGAAACCTGGCACCTCTGCCTGACCTGGCCTGTATATGACTGCAGTTCCACACTTCTAGCTAACCAGTCCTGCAACTTGAAAGTTCCAACACAGGCTGAACATGTATTGGCTCATTTTAAGTTCTTACATGTGCACAACTGTGCTGGATGGCACGGTGACACAATGGTTAGCACTACTGCCTCACACTGTCATAGACCTGGGTTCATTTGGTGGCTTGGGCCACTGTCTGTGTAGAGTTTGCATGTTCTCCCTTGTGTCTGTGTGAGTTTCCTCCACAGTTTGAAGACATGCTGAATTCTCCCTCAGTTTTACTCAAGTGTCGGAGTATAATGACTAGGGGGTTTTCACAGTAACTTCATTGCACTGTTAATCTGAGTCTACTTATGAGAAGTAAATTTTAAGCATTTTGGAGGTTGCACATGGTCGCTGCACACACCAAAATAGTGAGAGTGATATCTTTTACTGAAGTTTTTTAAAAAAAAAAAGTTCCCTATGACTCCCTTAACTGAGAATGGATATTAATTACTGCATTGCAAATGATCCTTCGAATTAAAGAACAATTATTTTGAAAAAGTCTCATTGTCTGTGGTACATGATGGAAGGTACCAAGTTGATACTCATGCACCTTTGTGTAGGTGTTAAATGTTGAAGTTGGTCATTTCACAAATTGCCTATAAAGTAGTTATGGCTTTCTCCCAGTTTAATGTCAGCATTATAAAATATACTCGCATAAAATCATTTGTTCCACTTGGGTTCATCTTTATGTTGCATTTTCTTGCATGACATGTATTAATGTTGTGAATCGCTGCAACATTTATAGGAGATAAATTATTCCTGGAATATAGATAGTAGACCAAGATTTTATAATCAGTGACACATGAACATTCTCATTGTTCATTAGGCTTTTAGCTGTCTACAGACTTTCTGTGGACTTCTGAACGTCAGCCAATCAGACTGAAGAATCCTCATCAAGACATGAGATTAAAACCAGGAATTATAAAGTAAAATATTTAATTCAATTAAAATCATGTATTCACTGCAGCCAGTGGAAAAATAAGATGGAGAAGGTAAAGGACGGAGAGAAAGTAATTGTTAAAAAAGTCTACAATAGTTTCTCCAAGAAATGAGACTGCATACTTGTGAAAGTTAATTTCCAGCCTCATGGAGATTGTTTGGTAGTGATAAGACTAGTACCACAACAAATGTGCTTACAGTTCAATGAACAAACCCCATCTCTTCGCGATTAGTTTAGTGAGTAAGTACCACAACTTCACGTTGTTTATCGATTTCAATGTTGAGGTTCCCAGTGAGGTACCAGTATCATACAACTTTCTAATTTTTATGCTTCATTGCATATGATACCAGTGTTGGACTGGGATGAGCACAGTAAGAAGTCCCTCAACACCATGTTGAAGTCCAACAGATTTATTTAGTATCACGAATTTTCAGAGTGCTGTTCCCTCAGGTGAGCCGAGAGTTAGGTTCACAAACAGGACTTACGTACACAGAGTCAATTGCAACATAATGGTTGGGATGCAAGTCTTTACAGGTACAGATAATGGGAGTGGAGAGAGGGTTAAGCACAATTTTAAAGAGCTGTTAATTTTCTCAAACCAGCCAGTTTGTAGGATTTTGCAAGCCCAAATCAAATGGCAGGGTTCACATGTAGTATGCCATGAACCCAAGATCGCATTGAGCTTGTCCTCGTGCAGCACTTAGCTATCAGTTTCTGCTTGGTGATTCTGCGTTGTTGTGCGTCTTGAAGGTTCCTTGGACAATGTTTACCCAAAGATTGGAGTTGAATGCTCTTGACTGAAGTGTTCCTTACAGGGAGGGAACACTCCTGCCTGGTAGTTGTCAAGTGGTACCTGTTCAGTCGTTGTCAGAGGTTGCATAGTTATGCCAATGTACCACGCCACAAATACCTGTAGAGACTCGCATTCCAACCATTATCTTGCAATTGAGTCTTTGTCTATATATGCCCTGTTTGTGAACCCAACTCTCCACTCACTGAAGGAGCAGTACTCCAAAAGCTCATGCTAGCAAATAAACCTGTTAGATTTTAATCTGGTGTTGACTTATTGTTCACTGAACATGCGAAGACACTAGATGTTGTTATCTGTTGTGCACCTTAATGGTTAACAATGATAGCCTTGATACTACTTTTGTCACAAAACCAAAATAGCTGCTTTAAAGTAATATTTCTCTTTTACACCAGTTTCTGTGAAGTAAAGGTTTGAGGATATGGGAAGCAAAGCACTACTTCAACAAGACTGTAAAAGGAGAAATTCATCTCCATGAATAAATGATTGATGTAAAAATCATAGCATTTGATTTTATCAAAAGTTTAAAAAATATATACTCCTGACCCTGGTCATATTAGCAATAGCCCACTGTACTAGATTATAATTGGGCTACAGATGGTCAAGTGTTTTTATGAGGACTTCAAGATATAGCAGAGTTGTTTAAAAGTACCCAATCAGCATGAAGTTTTCTGCAATCTCTCCCCCAACTTAAGAGGCAATAGTTTATTTCTGCAGTCCAAACTGAGCCATACTTAATGCAAATTCTGCAAAACTACTTGAACTGAGTAGTTAGCCGGTTCCCTAGTCAGGACAGCAGAATTGTAGACTCTCAGAAATAGGCTTTTAATTCAACTGGGATAAGGAAACTAATTTTACTGGCTGTAAATCAGAACTGGCTCATGAAGATCCGTTTGAGCGAGACTTGAATCATCTCCAGCCTAGCAGTGCATGATCCTTAATGTTTGAATGTTTTAGCTTCCTCTGCTCGCATAGTATAATCTATTCAACTTTGCACGTATGAAGCACTTATCTCTCTTACTTTGTGGGAATGGGGCATTTGTTCTTTTGCAGAATGAAGAACCTGCTAAATTTGCAGAAATCATTTTTAGGAGCACTTTGTAATCATCGTAATTGTTTTTACTTTAAGACTTTGGAAATGATAACTGGCAGCAGCAAACCAATTTACAGAAAATGTGCACTAATAAACCTAAAAAACTGGCACCTTGGGACAAGACTGCTGGGGGACAAAACTACTGTATTCTTCAAAATTGCTACTGATAATGAAATTGTATTTTTTTCAGTCTAATAGAGCAGCATGGTTCATGCACCAAACAGTGAGAGCAGTCCAGTTTTGTTCAAGTTCCTTTGGTTGAGAATGTCTCTTTTAATTAGTGAATGGCTGCAATTAAAACAGGACCAGATTATCCTGGCAGTAAATGCCTTGATGGGTTTAATCTTGAACGCTAACAGTGCATCCAAAGGATGTTTTGAGTTTCAGTGAAAGTACGTGAAGATGTCTGGCAGATTTAATAGAAAACAAAATGACTTAGAATTTTGGGTACATGACAATGTTGCTGTGTTTGAATTTAAGACACAACGGGGTGCAAAATAAACTGCGTTCAATTTATGAAACTGCACTCAAGTAAATAACGTAACATTTTAAGGTGAATACATTTGGAGCGAAAGTGTATTTTACAAGATGTGTTTTGTGAATTACATTGGACTTAATGATTCAAGCTACATGAATATATTGGGGAAAAGTGTCCAAGTTCAATTGAAATCATTTTTTTGTTGTAATATAAATGATCAATTTCCTGTTTGTAGCTAGGGTGTAGTTCACAGAAGCTGAGACACAAATTGCCTTGGCATTTTCCTCATTGCATTACGGTATTGAAGTAACTCAGGTTCTCTCTTGTCCAGTTACTGTTTCTATCCGTTTTGTAGATGGGTCAATGACCTGATAAACACAAATTAAAATGCATGTGGAATTGCATGGCTTTTTACTTGGCTCTTATTCACAGCAGAGTCTTGAATCAGTCCCAAATATATAAGCACTAAAATAAAACTCCACTGAATAAAGAGCATTTAAGTTGTGCATCCTGAACATTTCCAAGACAGATTCTTGAACTGACAAATTTGTTGCCATTGTGTTCAGTATTTCAATGTTTAAATGTCCTTTTCAACTTTACTGGACATTTTGCACTGCAAGAGCCTGTTATGAGATGTGGCTGTTGGAATAGCACCAAGCTACAGTGTGCCAGGAGAACAGTTGTGCAGTGCAGATGGCGATAGAAATAATTCAACGACACATCCACCCCTGGGACATGCACCAAAACCAATTTGTTTGCCCCAGATAAATGTACTGAGTCTTTGTGTTCTGAACTCTAACACATGTTGTGCTTTCGTCATTTTTTTTATCCAAAAGCAATATCTTGTTTTATCCCCTCCACCCTGAGGTTCTGATTCTCCTCATTCCATGGCCTTCGGCAGAAAAGCGGTGTGTGTGGGGGGAATATCAGGAGGCTGTCCAACCACTTGGGATTTCAGTGTCACAGTCGGCCTTGGTTCAGACAGCCAGCAGGAGTTGCTGAAGCAAAGCCCCCACCCACTTTGTTCACAGATTGCTGCCAAACAGCACTTTTATTGCTGTTCTAGTTAAAATTGGTTAACAGCTCATAATAATGAGCACTTTCTTTCCAGCACAAGTTTTGTCCTCACACCTTTATCCTACAGGTTTGGCTTTATCTGTTTCTTGAGGGTCAGGGATCTGCAACTTTTGTAATACCAATACCAGAAACTTATGAATATCAACTATGAAGTATTCAGAGGTTTTCAAATTTTGCCATGCAGAGGGAGTTTGAAAATATTGATGCACACACACTGAGGAAAGGAAGCTTCACAGAGCTGCAAGCTTCCTGAAGGCAACTCTGCTAGTGTTGTAATTTTTTTGAGCATACAGTAACTTGTGTCCATAAATTGGTATTCCAACAAATTCATATATCCTTTTGGGATCACTTCTTGGGTCCCTTGGGATTTTGAAGTCACCACTGAGAGCCTTTGAAAAGTC
Organism: Sphyrna mokarran; assembly: GCA_024679065.1. Classification (NCBI taxonomy): domain Eukaryota; kingdom Metazoa; phylum Chordata; class Chondrichthyes; order Carcharhiniformes; family Carcharhinidae; genus Sphyrna; species Sphyrna mokarran. The sequence continues at coordinate 23,051,604 of JAGIQG010000003.1, forward strand.
GATGGCCTAGTGGTATTATCACTCAACTGTTAATCTGGAAACTCAGCTAGTGTTCTGGGAACGTGGTTTCGAATCTCACTGCGACAAATGGTAGAGTTTGAATTAAATGCAAAATATCTGGAATTAAGAATCTACTGATGACCGTGATACCTTTGGTTGTCGTAAAAATCCTATCTGATTAAGGAAGGAAATCCACTCTTTTCTGGTCTGGCCTACATATAACTCCAGAGCCACAGCAATATGCCTGACTTTTGAATGCCCTTGGGCTGGCCAGCCAGTGATGCCCATGTCCCACGAATGAATAAAAAAATCAAATTTTAATATGATATTCAGATGCAGTAAACAGTTTTAAAGGTTTCTGATATGTCACAAGGGATTTCCTTTAAAGCACTATAATGACACCAGCAATGACTGTTTCTTTACTGTGCTGCTTTTAATCGTACTAGGGCAGCATCAGCACTTACTCTCCTTGGACTTTCTTTTACGTTTGTTTCCTAAAGGTGAAATCTCAGGCCGGGTATGGACCAGTACTTTGCATTACTAACCGATATTCAAGTGCGATCCCTGATACCACATGACTGTACCCAACTCGATGAGAACAGCTGCCCTAACCAAATGCAAGTTGAGTGTGCTATAATAACTAATCATGTTTAATATGTCACAAAGCTGGTTGTTCATTTGTTTTCAAAACCATAATGGGAATTGCCCATTATTGCCAGGCAATGATCATCTCCAACAAAAGGGAATATAACCATCTCTCCATGACAGTCAATGGCATTTAATTGCCCAGTCTCCCACTGCCAACATTCTAGGATTACCATTGACCAGAAACTGAATTTTATTAGCCATCTAAGTACTGTGGCTACAAGAATAGCTTAGAGACTGGGAATTCTGCAGAGTAACTCAGTTCTGAACACTTCAAAAAACCTGTCTGTATTTGCAAGGCACAGTCAGGAGCGTGCTGGAATACTGTCCCTTTGCCTGGATGAGTATGGCTCCAATAATGCTCAAGCTGAACATCCAGGAAACATACAGACTGCTTGATTGGCATGCCTTGGAGGGAAAATAGGAATTGGTGGTGACCTATGTATGTGTCCGCTGCTCTTGTCTTTTAAGTGCAAATTTACATAGATTTGAACATTACTCCCTCCACTGATGTTCAGTGGCAACAGGGTGTGCTACATGCAAGGTGCACTGCAGTAACTTGCCAAGGCTCTGACAGCACCTTCCAAACCTGTGACTTCCAGCACTTCAAAGGACAAGAGCAGCAGACACATGAATCACCCACCAACGACTACTTTCCCTCCCAAGGCATACATCATCCTGACTTGGAACCGTATCTGTTCCTTTGCTGTGTGGAATCAAAATCCTGGCATTCCCCCACCAATAATGCTGTGGGTGTATCATAACACGGGCTGCAACAGTTCAAGATGATTGCTCAGCATCACTTCTGAAGGGAAGTTGTGGACTGTGAAAGCGTGCTGGTCTCTCCAAAGATGCCTGCATCTCATGAAAGAATATATTAAAAAGTTAACTTAGTGATACTTAACAAGTTGATAAGTTCAAGCTTTTTGCAATAATGTCTTGTGAATGTTTTATAATTCTGAGGGAAGCCCAGGGAATTGAGATTTGTTTTCTTGCAGTCTGGCCCTTCCAACAGTAGATGGCAGCCTTATTCTTACAATGAATCCTCTTCGGTTCTTATGAAAAGTCTTCAATTCCTTCCATTTGTGATTATGTAGAGCAGTAATACTGTGCAACTGGCCAGAAATATCTAAATCCAAACAAGTGGGACTAGACTAGGCAAAGCCTTCAAACTCGGACTGTATATCTCAGTTGCTTCGAATTTATCTGAACTCTTGAGAGATCTCAGTGAAGTAATTATTGTTCCACTTGTTCCACCATCTTGTACATAGGGCACTTCAATGGCACATTGGTTATCACACTGCCTTACAGCGCTAGGGACTCTGGATCGATTCCCGACTTGAGTCTGTGCAGACTGTTCCCATGCCTGCGAGGGTTTCCTCCAAGGTGCCCTGGTTTCTTCCCACAGTCCTAAAGACATGATGTTAAGTGCATTGGCCTTGGTAAATTCTCCCTTGGTATAGCTGAACAGGCACCATACTGCGGCAAATAGGCGATGTAACTTCATTGCAGTGTTAATATAAGCCTGCTTGTCACACTAATAAATATTTTTATTCTCGGTGGTGCAGAAATTGATCCCCCTCGGCTGAGAACATCGGTTTCGTCTGATTGAAGTGTGTAGCCTAACAAGTTGAAAAGTTCTCAGTCGAGGGCTCAATTTCTGCACTACCACTAAAGTGGACTCCATCAGTCTCGCAGCAGACACAGAGGAAATCATCAGGCAAATGAGACTGAGAGTTCTTCCCTAAATCCCAAAAAGCCAACAGCGAACACAATGAGACAGTCAGTAGAGATATGTCATGCAGCGAACGAAGATGAAAGACTCAGACTCCTCCGGAAGGCCATTGCCCACCAGAAGATCACTGCTGCCAACTTGACATGTATGCTCAAGCCATCAAGAGGTGCGTCAATGCCAGATTCATTAGCCACACTCAAGACAGCCCCAAACATCATCCAAGCACAATGCAACGCCATCTACTCATTCAAAACAAACTGCAACATTGTCATCAAAGCAGCAGGATTACTGCAGTGAAGTGTACTGACAACTGAACAACGAGGAACATTCCAGACAGTTACCTGCAGATCTGACCCAAGAACACACCCGTCAACTCCCACAGACTCATCAAAACCTTTGAACCGAATCTTCAAATACCGTCCTTGCTCAATTCCCACACTGGAGATTTCTACTGCCTTCCAAAGATATACACAAGGCCAACACACCTAGCTATCCCATCGCATCAGGCAATGGGGCTTTGTGTGAGAAATGCTCCAGCTACATAGAAATCATTGGAATCATAGAAACCCTACTGTACAGAGGCCGTTCAGTCCATTGAGTCTGTACTGACCACAATCCCACCCAGGCCCAACCCTCATATCCCTACGTATTTTACCCACTAATCCCTCTAACCTATACATCTCACGACATGAAGGGGCAATTTACGCATGGCCAATCAACCTCACCTACACATCTTTGGGCTGTGCAAGAAAGCCGGAGCACCCAGAGAAAATCCACGCAGACACGAGGAGAATGTGCAAACTTCATACTGACAGTGAACCCAAGCTGGGAATTGAACCCAGGTCCCTGGAGCTGTGAATCAACAATGCTAACCACTGTGCTACAGTGCCACTCCCTGCATAGAATTACACAAACTCAATTTACAAGATAATAGTTGGAATTTCCATCAACAACTTACTCCTCGAAGGCATCAGCCTCCTCTGACCCCCTCCCCATCCCAACTATTGTCCCAACAGGGCTTCTGTAGGTCTTTAGAAGTTGGTTTAAAGGAAATGTTATTTCCAGGATAATATGCACTACGGTTATGGCCTAATTTGTGCTTACTCACTATTAATATTCCTCTTTGGGTTGAGCCAAATCCAGCGATAAGAATCATATGTTCTTTCACGGAGTGGTTGAGGGAAGAACCATTACTCAATCAACAGAGGTCTATGTTTTGTCAGTGCAACAACTGGCCCATGTCACGATGGAATTAATGAGCCTACGTGTGTTCAACTGGGAATTAACTGTAATTTCTTAAAACAAAAGTTTCTATTTCCGGAATGTTGCTTAATTAAGCAAAATGTGGTGACCAAGATTTTCACAGTAGCTTCATTGCAAGCCTAATTGTGCCTTTAATAAATAAACTTTAAAAAAAAATCCCAAAATGCTGAGTGGAAAGCAAGAAACATGAGCTATTGATAAGAGAGACATGAACAGAAATGAGGCTGAGATGACCAGAACTAAGGAAAACAGTTTAGAATGCTCTTGTTGGGATTCTGTTTTGGTATTCTCTAAACAGAAGTTAACTGAAGTACAGGACCCAAAGGAATCTTTGTGGGTTTTGCAGTTTGCAATTATTGTTTTATTGAAAATAAACCTTCACCAGCTTGTCTGAGAGCCCAATGAATGTACCCTAAGCAAGTTAACCGGTTTGAGTGATGATCAACTCTGAATATCAGTCTTTCCGTTGCTTGCTCCTCCAGAATCATTTTTCTTTCAAAAATTGTTGTTTTGTCAGCAATGTTTTCCCCACTCGTCAGTATGTTTATCTAGCAGTATGTTTATCACATATGGGACTGCAGTAGTCAAATATCTACCGAGGCTATTCTCCATGCTATGTATGAATTGTCTAAATGCTATCTGCTAATGAAAGTTGCAACCTGTATTATTTATCTAATGATCAACTGACCCCTTTTTGAAAAGGAGGAGGCGGCAAGTGAGGTCATTTGGCGTCCAAGGTAGCTCCTGAGCAACATGTCTGATAGGTTTAGTTATCAGACAAACTGCTCTGTAATGTTCCTGAGGCTATTAACAACCACCTCTTTTGCCAATAGGACTTACGGGCATTGATCTGTCACACAGTTGAGGGATTATTCCCACTGTGTGTTCCTGACTAGGGTGAAGGGTCCTGGCTACATAAGCAGTGGAAGGTTCGCTAATGCGTAAAGCTGATAAACAATATGCAGTTTTTACTAGTTAAACTTCAGCAGTAGCCGTGTGTGCATTTGGCCCTGATGCTGCTGACCTGAATCTTGACTGTGTTTAGAAGGGATCTTTCTATTCCCACAGAGAGTAACTGCGCCATTCATATCCAGCAGAACCATGTAGATTTTTCATTCTATCTAAACTTAACAATGGGGTTCTGATAACATTGGACATCCTGCTGACAAAGAGAGGATGGTAGGAGTTTGAGCAAATCACAGTGAAGTTGACTGAACTAAACCAACTTGCACGTGCAATATATTTTTCTGATGAACTGCTAACAGCCCAAATCAGAACAATAATGATTAAAATTGTTGATAGTGGCTATATTCCACCAGTTCTGTGCTTCTCTCTGGTCACTGAGGCTGTTAGACTGCAGCCTTGTCATTGACTGCAGCCTTGTCATTCTAGTAGATCTTGGTTTAAGGCTCCATTTCCTTTTTAGAATCAGATTTACAGCATGGAAACAGGTTCTCGAGTCCAACTTGTCCATCTGCCCTTTTTAAACTTCAAACTAATCTCAATTGCCTGCATTTGGCCCATATCCTTCTATGTTCATCTTACCATGTAACTGTCTGCTTTTTAAAAGACAAAATTGTACCCACTTCTTCTACTACCTTTAGCAGCTTGTTGCAGACACCACCTTTTGTGAAAAAATTGCCACTCTGGGCACACATGCGCATCTCCTAATGGGGCCTGAATTTCAGCACAGCCAGCTTGTTTTGATCTCTTCAAAGTTGTTTTCTTTCACTCTTATCCACTTGTTCTCTCCTGGAACACACTCGAATTCCTCAATCGCATTCATGTGCAACTCCATTACCCTCTGGCCATCTGATTTTTACTCCATTTAACTCCAGTGTGTGTAACAAAGGAAAAAAGCATTTGTGTTTAAGTGGTGCCTTTCATGATCTCAGGAAAACACACATCTCTTCGAACCTGCATTGCTGTGGAATAAGATAATGGGCTGCTCTTCAAACCCAACTGTACTTTCCTGACGGTCATCACTTGGTACGTAGTCGCAGTCATACAATGGAGGATGTGGCAGCTGGTTTGCGCAAAACCAGGCCCCACGAACAACAATATAATGATGAAATCAGTTTCTGGTGGGCTTGGGGGGTTAATGTTTGACTGAGGGATTAATGTTGACCAAGAAACCTGGAGACAACTACTATTCTTCAAAATGGTCCCATGAGATCTTGCGTGTCTACTGGGAAGTGCGTATGGAGTCTGATTTTAACATATAGTTTACAAGACAACAGCCTTTCGGTTAGATACTGGATGGCTCAGTGGGTAATGTTGCTGCCTCACAGTGCCAGAGACCTGGGTGCCAGTCTGTCATGACAGTCTGTGCGGAGTCTGCACATCCTCCATGTGGATTCCTTCCAGATTTCTCCCACAGTCTGAAGACGTGTTGTGTAGGTGGATTGGCCATGCCTAAATTTCCCTTGTGTGCCAAAATGTGCAGGTTGCAGGATTAGCACATTAAGTTTAATTTTATTTATTGGTGTCACAAGAAGGCTCGTATTAATACTGCAATGAAGTTACTGTGGAAATCCTTTAGTCGCCACACTCTGGTGCCTGTTCAAGTGTACCAAGAGGGAATTTAGCATGATCAATGCACTTAACCAGCATGTCTTTTGGACTGAGAGGAAACTGGAGCATCAAGAGGAAATCTGGGTAAAATATTCTGTTGCAGAGTTGGACTCTGGGTTGAATGGCCTTCTGCATTGTAGGGCTTCTGTAACTTGTGACATCAGGAACACTTAACAATGTGCTCAACTGGAGCTTGAACTTGTGGTCTGATTTGAGTGAAACTGCCATTCAACAGGACTATTGTGTGCTTCTGTATAAATTTAAAGTGAAAATTGAAGGCAAAGGGGTTCCCAGATTCAAGAAAATGTGAAAACCTTGAATGAGAAACTGGCATTTAACAGGTTCAAATTGCCTGCTGAGGCTCCATGCAAACAGGAATCTGAGGGATGTGCAAATCTTCTGTTTATGCAACTCGAGCAGTGTAAAACATCTACCTACTATGTTTTAAACTCCCTGCTATGAAAGATAATCATGTTTGAGTAATACTGCATCAAATCAAAGCTGATGATCAAAAATTGTCTAGAAGGCTGTATTATTGTGGTTTTGGGATTCACCACTATGTGGCAGTATTGTACATTTGAAACAGGCACAAGCTGTTTTAAACAGGGACGGTAGGAAATTCTTTTTTGGGTTGGTAACAGTGCTTTTGAGCAGCAGATTTGTAGAATGTCCTGAATGTTTGTAGTTTTTTGATCTTTCATAAAATGTCGGATTGCTGGTTAGGCTTGATCAGCATTTATTGTCTATCATTTATTATCCTTCAGAAAGTAGAGGAGAGTTGTCATCATGAACAGCTGCAAGTGTTGTAATGCCCAAGTGCTGTTTGGGCTGGAGCATTTTGACCCAGTTACAGTAAAGGAATGCAATATACTTAAGTCAGGGTAATGTGTACCTTAGATGGAAACTCACAGGTGGTGGTAAGCTTGTGTATCTACTGCTTCCTCAGTGGTGAAGGTACTGTTGAAGAAGACTAATAGAGTTGCTACAATACTTCTTGTATATAGTGCACACTGCTGCCATTATGTCTTAATTGTGAAATGTGGGACTAGTGAATGAGGTGCCCATCAAGTGGGTGACTTGATTCTGATTAGTGTCTAGCTTCTTGCGTGTTGCAGAAGCTGCACTCCCCTCAGGCAAGTGTAGAGTATTCCATCACACTCCCCAAAGACCTATGTGCTTTATAAGTGATGGATGGCTTTGGGGAGTTGGGAAGTAAATTACTCACCACAGAATTGCCAATCTCTGATTCTTGCCAGAGCCCCTGTAGCCACAGTACTTAAAGTTTAGTCACAAGTAGGTTTACATTCACTCTGCAATGAAGTTACTGTGAAAATCCCCCAGTCACCACACTCCACCTGTATGTGTACACTGAGGGAGAATTTAGTATGGCCAAAGCAGCTAGCTAGCACATCTTTAGACCGTGGGAAGAAACCAGAGCACGAGGAGGAAACCTATGCAGACACATGGAGAATGTGCAGCTTCCGCACAGTCACCCCAGTTGGGTATCAACTCCAGGTCCCTGGTGCTGAGTCTGCTGTGCTAACCCCTCTGCCACTGTGCCACCCATTGGTCCATTAAGTTTCCTAACCCTCAAAATATTGATAATGGGGAAATTAGCAATGGCAATGCTATTAGCTATTAAGGGGAGATGGTTAGATTGTTGCTTGTTGGACACTACTTGCCAATTATCAGCCCAAAGCTGAATGTTGTCCTGGTCTTGCTGCAATACAGACAAGGAAGGATTGTTTCAGCATCTGAGGAGTCACAAATGATACTGAACATTGTGCAGTTATCAGCGAACGTTCCCACTTACTTTATGGTGGAATGAAGGTTATTGTTTAGACAGCTGAAGGTGGTTAGGCCCATGACACTACTCTGACAAACTCCAGCAGCAATAGGACAGAGATGATTAATCCAACAATCCATTGCCATCTTCCTTTGTGGTGGGTCTGACTCCAGTGTAGAGTTTTTCCCCTGATGCTCCTTGATTTCAGTTTTGCTCCTTGATGCCACAGTTTTTCGAATGCTACCTTGATATTGAGGACAGTCACTCTCAACTCACCTTTATTATGGTTGAAAGAATGAAATTGATGGTGTTGTCTTCAGTAAGCTGATACTTAAATCCTGCTAGCAAAATAATAAGGTTATAGAGGTTATTTTGGGGGAAAAATTGCTCTGCTTGGTGGAAATCTTTGAATTCAATAGTAAAAGGTACCTTTGTCAGCAATGGTTGTTGGGTTGTGAACGTGATCTCTGGCAATTTCTTTGTGTCTGAAGACTGCTAAGTCCCATTAGGTTGAGTGCATGAAAAGGAACAGTAGTGAAGGAACGCAACATACTTGCGAATTAAGATGACATTGCCTTAGATTGAAACTCGCAGGTGGTGGTACGCTTGTGTATCTGCTACCTTTGGCCTCCTCAGTGGTCAAGGTGCTGTTAAAGAACACTAGTTGAATTGCTACAGTGCTGCTTGTATATAGTGCACACTGTTGCCACTGTGCCTTGGTTGTGGAGTGTATGACTAGTGGATAGGGTGCCCATCAAGTGGACTACTTGATCCTGATTGGTATCTAGTTTCTTGCATGTTGCAGAAGCTGCACTCCTTCGGCAAATGAAGAGTATTCCAAGTCATTTTTCACGTGTGCTTTATAGGTGACGAATATGCTTTGGGGAGACAGGAGGTAAGTTACTCACCACAGAATTGCAAATCTCTGACTTGCCTGAAAGAGTGCATAGTGGCAGCAGTGTGCACTATATACAAGAAGGTCGAGCAAGGTGGTGACTTTTTAACTCCTTCCGTTTGAAAAGTGAAATTCGGTTTAGATGTAGAATTCCAAGGAGTAGGACTTGTGCTGCTGAAAGTATGGCCGAAAGTGGTTGCACAAGGGGATGCAAGTGATGCGTAGAGACCAGTGACAAGGGAAATCCCTTTTTTTGTTGCTGAATAAAATGGTGGCGGTGTCTTCCTGGCAGGAATTTTGAACTTTGCATGGAGGAAGAAAGAGGCTGCCTGAAATGGGTGTGAGGGTGATGGGGAAAGGTATGCAAGACTGGTTTGAAGGAGTGAAGAACAAGTGGAATGTTGTTAGCATGTATATAGGCTGAATGTGGAGCAGTTGACTCCAGATGCCTTGGTGTCTTGGAGGTGATGAACTTTGTGCTCTAGATGAGGTTGATAACACGTATCAAGTGAGGCCTCTAGTGGGGAAGTAATTACTTGGAAAAGTGATTATCTCATGTTTCTGACAGCCACAAACTCTATATCGTCATCACTGGGCCCACTTCCTCCCTGGCCATTGTTTCAGGTTGAATGACTCATTTTTCCAACACCAAGCTGAGCTGCCAATGACGCATCTTTATCAGAAAGCACTGACTTCCACCTCCTTAACAGGTCATCTCCACCCCTGCCTCAATCTGCAACTGAAACTCTCCGTGAGCTGACCATCTCCAAGCTCACCTTTTGCAAAGCTTTCCCCATCATTGCATCTCTACCCTCTAAATTCCAGCTCATCCAAATATTGCTGTCCATGTCTTATAACAAGCCCTATTTAGCCAATCTTGCTGATCTACATTGGCTTCTGGTTTTGCAATGTTTTATATATAAAATTGAGAACATGCAAAATAAGAGCTGGAGTAGACCATTTAGCACCTCAAGCTTACTCCACAAACTAATAGGACCATGGCTGATCACCTTATATTTCAAATTCAACATTCCCAACTAATGTTGATAACTTCAGATTTTTGTTAGGCAAAGAAATCAATCTACCTCGGTCTTAAAAATATTCAAAGGCAATCCCTTACCCCACCCCATACCACCACCATCTGAGGCAGAGACTTCCCGAGTCGCACAATCTTCTGGGATATAAATTCCTCTTGTCTTTGTCCTAGAAGGATGACCCCTACATTTAAAACAAGTGCAAGTTCTGGACTTGCCCAGAAGAGCAAACATCCTTTCCACGTTTACCTTGTCATGTTCAGGATCTTATCTCTTTCAGTAGTCACCCCTCGTTTTTCTAAACTCCAGTGAGAACCAATCCACCCTGTCCAACTTTTTCTCATAAGACGACCCACACATTTCATGTATCAGTCTAGTAAACCTCCTCTGAACCATCCTCAATTCATTTATGTCCTTAAGAAGTCCAAAATTGGACACCATATTTGAGATGTGGTTTCACCAATGCCTTTCATAACTGAAGCAGGACATCCATCCTTTTTGTGATCAGTTTTTGTTGTTATAAAGGATAGCATTCCATTAGCTGCCTTAATTACTTGTTGCACCTGCATGCTAACTTTTTTGATTTGTGCACTAGACCACCTGGATCCCTCTGCACCACAGATTTCTGAACTCAACCGCCATTGAAGTAATGCCCTGCTTTTATTATTCTTCCTGCAAAATGAGTAACTTCATATTTTCCCACATTATATTCCATTTATCAGACCCTTAGTCATTCAATCAACTAATCTATATCCCCTTCATAACATGTTTTCCTACCTATCTTAGAGTATTCCGCAAATTTAACTGCGGTTCCCCCCCCCCCCCCCCCAATGAATTGTGAAATTGTGATTCCTTTCTGCATATCCTCCTAATCAGAAATAGATCCATTTATGCATTCTCCTTTGTTTTATGCATTTTTATTTATTCTTATGATTGAAACCCTTTCTGACCATGGCTTTCTCTACCTCTGTCTTTCATTTCCCACCACCCCACCCCCACAATTGAGTGCTGGTACAGGCATCCTGTCAAAAAAAGATTGTGTTCTTGTCAACATTGTTCTGTTGTGAATTTGGCACATTAAACCAGATTCAAACACAAAACTGCATTTAAAAACAAATCATAACCTTTCATGGAAAAATAATTTAAACAAAAATCTAGAAAATGACAAAAGACTGAACCTAGTCTGCTGTTTGAAGCCCACGCACTATTATTTCCTTGACAGTAATGAGCAAAGAGACATTCATACTTTAATCAGTAATTTTCTCAGACAGTGATTATGCCTTGGAATGTTGTGAAATCAAATGCTACTTTACTGATCTGGGGTCAGTGGTCACATAGTAATAATCGATTCATAATCCAGAGACCTAGGATAATTTTTTGGGGGCGAGAGTTTAAATCTCATCATGGCAGCTGGTGGAATTTAAACTCAAGTAATCGAGTCTAGAATTGAAATCTTGGTAATAGTGACCATGAAATTATAAATGTTTGTCACAGAAACCGTTCAGGTACACCAATGTCCGTTCAGGAAGGAAATTTTCCATCCTTGCCTGGTCTGGGAGACTCCAGATCCACAACAATGCAGTTGATTCTTAACTGCCCTCTGACAAGGTCCTGCAAGTCATTCAGTTCAAGGGGCAATTTGGAATGGGTAACAAACATTGGCCTTGCCAGCGATTCCCTCATAATATCATAGAAACCCTTCACTGCAGAAGGGGTCTGCACTGACCACAATCCCACCCAGATCCTACCCCAAAACCTCACACATTTACTCTGCTAATCCCCTGACACTAAGGGGCAACCTGGCATGGCCAATCAACTTAACCTGTACATCTTTAGAGTGTGAAAGGAAACCCATGCTGACAGAGGGAGAACATGCAAATTCCACACAGTGAGTGACCGGAGACTGGATTTGAACCCGGGTCTCTGGCACGGTGAGGCAGCAGTGCGAACCACTGTGCTGCTTGTTCCCAGGAACAAATAAAACAAAATGAGTTCTTTAATACATTTTAAAACAAAGTTACCTAAGAAACATAAAATTGAAATGTCAAATAGATGTTTATCACACCAGCAATGTTTAATATCTTTATGTAATGTTCTATTGTTGTCCTGAAATTGGCTGCCATATCTTGGCACAATCACTTTGATATTCCAAAGCAATCTAATGTTCTTTATGTGTAAGATGTAAGCATGCAACTGATTATCAGGGATTCCCAGCTGCAGCTCTGATTGAAGAGGAAAAAACAGATTGTCCTTCATCCAATCCAAACCACTTCCCTGTTTTCAGTAGATTGAGATAATGACAGCCCTTTTCATTCAAAGTGAGTAACACTGCAAATAGTAAAAGTGCCCACATCTTCAGATTGTTGTGCATGTATGTGTAGTATATATATAATATATATAGCTTTTAAAAATTTGACCTTTTTACAGTTTGTGTCTACAAGATCACTGACATTCAGCCATGTTCAGTTACTGAACATGCTCTGAGCAAAGGCTAAGTCCTTTTTCTCAGTATGGGGAAGGAGCCATGCAAAGCAGCTTGGTCGAATGATGTTGAAGGAGGGCAGGAAGCAGATGATTTTTCGTTTATGCTATATTCCCGTCTTCAAACAGAGCAATAATCTTTGTGTGTCTGCTTGTCTTCAGTTGGGTATTGGTTTAGATTTCAATATACATGTGGTTCCCCCATATTTACTGGTGTTGACTTCTGAACAACACTTGTTTTTCAAAGATCTGCAATGTTATCCATTCTCTGAACAGCTGGCTGTTTATTTTGGATTGAAATTGATAGTGAATTTGGTGTATCATCTGGTGTAGTGCAAGCTGAGGAGAAAATGAAGGCAGACAATTGCAACTTCCAAAATGAACCCTATTTAGGGTTTTACAAAAAACAGAATCCCTACAGTGCAGAAGGAGGCCATTCAGTCCATTGAGCTTGCACTGACAACAATCCCACCTATGCCCGTGACACCATGTATTTACCTTGTTAGTTTCCCTGACACTAAGGAACAATTTAGCACGGCCAATCAACCTAACTGGACATCTTTGGACTGTCGGAGGAAACTGAAGCACTGGAAGGAACTTGCCTGAAGTATAGAGAGTATATTATCGTAATGACAAGTTTGTACTGAATTTGAATCCATGCTTTTCTGACTCACTTTTTATGTCCAAATCTTGGGTTGATCTAGATGAGATTGAGATGAAGGTTAGAGAGCAGGGGTTTAGAGCATGGAGCTAATTGCAGGAAAGGACTGATCAATTTTATCACAGTTCAGATCCTAAGCTGGGTCAGACATGTTGTCGTCTTCGTTGGGTGGGAGTGCTGTATTCGTCACCTCAGAGAACTGAGCACCGCAAGTCTGAGAATGGAATGAAACTATTTCCTGGGTCATTAACCGCCTCTAGTTGGTGAGATTTGAAGGCCTGGTTTATGCTGGGGTTGCTAGTGTGGAGCTAATTTGCATGTTCTTGGAGTAGAGTAAACAATTACTGATGCAGCTTTCATCTTTTGCAAAGGGCAGTGAAGAGCTTTGAAGTAATATTAGGATGGAAGACCATGGCAAATAAGGACAATCACATTTCAAAGAAAGAGACCCAATGTCTGCCTGTCTTTTGCTTTTTAAGTTTGACCAAGGTCCCAAGATTTGACTGTGAAGAAGCTTGGGCAGTCAGTGTCCTCTTTGTGATGTCTTGTAATCTTGCGACGAGCAAATCAAGTAGAATTAGCAAGGACCAATCAGATGTGAGAAAATGGACATTGCTACTGAAAGTGAGATTACTGCGTTCAATAAAAAGTTAATGTCTGATTCCTGAGTAGTGCTGTCTCTCACACGTACGCGCTCGCTCTCTGGCGTGCGCTCGCTTGCTGCTCCATATTGTGCATGCATGCTACTTGCTATCACTGCTGAGTAATAAAAAAAGTTTCATCTCAAGGTGTGAACCTGATGAAATATTTGAAGTAAGCAGAGTGTTGTCTGACCTAACATGCAATGCAGTTATTCCTTAATAGAGTTTAATAAAACTTGCCTCCCCTCTAATATTCCTCCCATTCTTAGCACTGTAAATATTGCACAGTTCCTTGTTTCTTGCTTATAACTCTCAAGATTGTGCTTCCCTAAGGACTGGCTGATTTAAACTTTAGTCCAATGCAACACACTTTTTGAATTGAGAAACTAAGATTCTTCCTTTCCACCCCTCCAAATAACAGATTTCAGATTTGCTCCTGACATTTTTTAAATCACAGACTTAATGCATTCAGCTCATATCAGTGTGAATGAAAGCTGCTCTGGATATCTTATTCACTAACCTGGTGGTATTAAAATGCTGCTGACAGCCAGTTGCTAAGTGGATTCTGCGGATGCTCAGACAAGTGACGTTCTCGTAATTAACCTGTGGTACCTGGTGTAAATATGAAGCTTGGAGTGTTTTTACTTTCTGCTGCTGGGCAAAGCACAAACAATAAAGCATCTTTGCCATGGTCCTTTGGCCTACCTACGTTTATGCTCAGTTTTGTGCAGCTGATGTGCATAAATCATTCAATCAGTTTATCTAATGGATATAGCAAAGTGACATGTCTTTTCTGGTGTTTGACAGAGGATTATCTAATGGCAAAGGTTAACGTGTGCTCAAACTGCAGTCAGGAATTCTGAGTGGACAGAGTGAGCCTACGGTATTCTCATTTGCAGAGTTGATCATGCATCTTATGGTTGCCTGGCATAAGGCACCTCTTGTGACTAAGCAGCCTTCACATTATTCGATCAGCATTCGTAAGACTTGCTGAATCACGGATGCCTTTAGGAATCTAGCTTCGCTCACTGTTAGAGCGTTTCCAGACTTGTTGCAGCCCACCACCCACCCACCCACCACCTAGCCTGCTAACTGCTCCCTTTAAATTGGATTCAGCTGAATTATAAATTAAATCTATTTGTAATCACATCAGCTCATTCTGCAAGCGAGCTCTCATCAGACTGTGCTTCTAATGACAAAGAAGCATCAGTAACATAAAGTGGGCATAGAGCTTTGGCATTGGCTGTGTTTTCCACGACTGCTTCACGGATATGCAATGTAACATTCAATCTGATTTATCGCAAGGAATTGTATCCCCCTCCCTCCCACAAAAGAACTAACCTGTGACTGTGTGACGCAGCACAATCTACTTTATCTTCCTAAAGTACTAGCTTTTGTCAGATGCTTTGTAATAAAGTGAGATCTAACAGAGCAGTACTGTTGAAGAGGAGGTGGAATATAGCAGCAGTAGGAAAAGGATGTTTGCATCTGTATGGTATGCCAAAAAGATGGGTCGCCGGTTTATCAAGAACGTACGACAATCCCGACAACAACACTTTCATCTGTCGGTAAGTTAATCGAAACGAGCAGTTGAATGCCTGGTTACTTGTTCCCTATAGACCTCAAATTAGAAGAGACCATCAAATTGCTATCACGAAGGGCTGTGTCGTCTTAAAGAAAATAACAAAAGTGCTATGTAAGTTAATACTGCTAAAATTTTCAAATCAGATATTGTTTTCTATACAAGCTTTGAGTTTAACTATTTCTGCAGTGGGGTTTTTTTTATTCTCTTTATACCTCCGGTTTAGTGTTTGCTTATTTTCTAGATTTTAGAAATAAAATTCCTGTTAGCAATTTGTCTGCAACTTCAGCTGTACATAGCAGAGGGGTTAAAGCTTGCACGGAATTCCTGGATCAAGTTGATCAAGGACTGATCCTTTGAAGATGGCCTTACTTATGGAAATGACGAGGGAAATATAAATGGTCCAGATTTATTACCAGGAAATGAGAGGCTGTAAGCATGCACTTAGGTTACTAACCTGTTTAATGTTAATGTATGTATTTTCTGTTGAGTACAAATAGATACGAGCTGTGAAACTGGATATATTCTACTGAAAACAACATGAGCATCTAATTTCAAAATACATCAATCTTTTATACAAGAAGCGTGTGTGTATTACTAGAGAGGAATTTTAAACGCTTGAGTAATGGTGCATTGCTATCAAGACTCTTGAGTCTTGCTTAGTTTTAAAAGTTCATTTGTTCACCCAAGCCTCCAGGGTAGTTTGCAAAGCTGTATGCTTCAAAGGTCTTCTGCATCTGGACTAATTAAAAATGCAGTGTTTTAAGTTGCAGCAGTATGCACAGCAAACAGCTACTCGACAGGCCTTTTGACAGACTGTAGGAGGGATGAGTGCTGCAATGGGACGTGCACACAGCAAAAGATCAAGCAACTATTTCGGCTTTTTTTTAACCGGATGATTTAATTTGGGACAGTACTTGATCATTTCTGTAATGTTGAAATTCAGTGTTTCCATTCCATTCATTTTTTTTGTATTTGCTTGTTGGAATTTTAAGTGTTAAAGTTTACATTTGCTGATTGAATAATGAGCTATTTTGGAGGTGAGGATTCATTTAACTTTAGAGGATTTGCATTTTTGTTTTGAAGCAAACAGGAATATGTATATGCTAATCAATTTATTGCAATTTTATTTATTTGGTGCAGCACTCAATCCAACTATGATAGGCCTTGGAATCAACTTTCAAACCTCTGGTTCAAAGTTGCATTACTTTAACAAGCTAATGGATTGATCTGCGTTTTGAATAGCAATGCTATAACTATAAGTGCACAATTATGCGGCTACCTTTGGGTTGTGACAAGTAAATTCTGGCTGCGCATCAATGAAAAGGTGACAATACAACTCTAGAATCTAACAGGACTTAATGCTAAGAGGCATGGAGGCTATTTAGGGCCATGCATACCTATATTAAATTCTGATATAAAATTCCAGAGTCCATTCAAATGCTATGTCAGTTTATGGATGTCGCGTATTGTGTGCAAGCAGTCAGCTTTGAGAAAAAGCTGCATGACGGGCAAATTCCTGTTGTGTTAATGTGTTGAAAGTAGATGGTAGAACATGGAACTGGGGCTTGAACAGACCTAGTCTGCAGTTCCTTTTACCACTTAAGGTCACCCAAAAGTCTGCTACCAGTGTCCTAATACACACCAAGTGCTACTCACTATCATCACTATGCTCACTGACTACATTGGCTCCTCGGTAATCAATGTCTTGATTTTTAACATTCTCTTCCTTGCTTTCAAATACCTCTCATGGGTCTCATCTCTCCCTATCTCTGATTATCTTCGGATAGAAAGTATAGTGGCATGGTCGTTAGCATTGCTAAGCTCTCAGCACCAGTGACTCAGTTCCATTCCGATCTTGGGTCACTGCGTGAAATTTACATGTTCTCCATGCAGTTGCTGTGGTTTCCTCCCAGTAGTCCAGATATGCAAGTCAGTTGGATTGCCAAATATATGGGGTTATGAGGATGGGTGGAGGGGAAAATCCTTTGAATTGATGCAGACTTGATTTCTAGCAATCCTATGATTCTATATCTGCACTCATCTAATTCTGGCCTCTTGAAAATATTGCATTTTTAATTACGCCACAATGGGTGGCTGTACCTTCTGTTGAACTGGGGAATTCTCTTTAAACTTCTACAGCCCCCATCCTTGTCTACTATCTCTAAGGTACACCTTAAAACCCACCTAGAGGCATTCAGTTAAGGATGCTAAATAAATCTAAGGTGCTGCTGCATTGGTAGCAGAATTACTTTGTCGCCCACCCTTTCCAGTTTGTTTGTTAACTTGAGGTACAGTTTCCAGGATACTGGTAACCTCCTGGTGCTTCATCTATTTAGCATCTACATTTAACTATTCAACTGAATCTGGATAGACAATGTCAACATGCTATTCATTTCTTGAGGAGCACCAAGGCATTCAATCCTGACTACTGGACCTTGGCTCAATTTATAATTGTATCTGGTCGTAAGAGTTTGGGGCCCCGATACAAGTTTAAGTTCCTAATTTAAGTGAATACTGCTGCATTTTTTGAAAGACTGTTGCCTCCCTGGTGATGCAGTTTTGTTTAAGGTAAGACATTACACCGTGGTTTCATCTGTTCAGGTGGATCTAACTGACCCACTCAATTAATTTTTAAAGTAGGAAGTTCTGTGTCTCAACAGCATTCCTCCTCAATCGTTCTGAAGTTTAAGATGTATTATATTTTTGAAAGTTGTAATAATGCACTTATGGCATGCAACTGTGGCCAGCTTCACTAATAGATACTAAACTAGCAAGTACCTTGGCAAATCTGGCAAGTTAATGGGCATTTTCAACAGGAGATTATAATTACCTTCCAATGGCATTCAATAGAATTACCACTGCCAAATTCCTCATCAACATTTTGGGAATTACCATTTGACCAGAAATCTAACCAGACCAGCCACTGGCTGACCACAACTGCCTGTCAGGAATCTGCATTATGCCAACTGTTGGCAGCATTAAACCTTATTACCCAATATAATGGTAATCAGGAATGAGACTATTGGCAGAGTTTTTTTTCCCTCCATTTGAATTCGCTGGAGCCAGAAGATTCCAGATCTCATACAGCCTCGATCCAAACAGGGTCACAATGGTCAAATTCCAACTGTTGAGGTGCAAGCAACTGCCCTTGGAATCAAGGCAACATTTGCCTGATGGTGACACTAAAGGACACAAGACAAGTTGATCAGGGTTAGGGGGGAAAACTTTCCAACGGTTGGGGGTTTTGTTGACCAAGTGAAAATGGTAAACACAAAACACTGCGGACAGAATCCCTACAATGCAGAAAAAAACCATTTAGCCCATAGAGTCTGCACTGACCACAATCCTCCCTAAGCATATCCCCATAACCTAATGCATTTACTTTGCTAATGTCCTGGCACGAAGGGACAATTTAGTATGGCCAATCCACCTAACCCATATTTTTGGACTGAGGGGAAACTGGTGCATCCAGAGGAAACCTATGAGGACATGGAGAGAGTGTGCAAACTCCATACAGGCAGTAACCCAAGCAAGGAATCAAACCAAAATCCCCGGAGCTGAAAGGCAGCAGTGATAATCACTGTGCCAACATGCCACTCTGAATGCTGTAATCCAAAATCAAAGCAGTAAATGCTCTAAAAATGGTCATGGCTGATGAATGAAGAACAACATTCTTCAAGTGATTACCATCTCTAACAAGAGTATAGTCACCAGTCCATGCTATATAATGGCATTACCATTACCAAGGCTCTCATCAATATTTTGAGGATTGTGATTGATCCAAAACTGAATCATATTTTTCACGCAGATGCTACTAGAGCAAGTGAGAGACTGGACAAGTGGTTTACCAAAGCCTATCTGCTATCTAAAGGAGATAATTCAATAAT
Source organism: Sphyrna mokarran (assembly GCA_024679065.1). Lineage (NCBI taxonomy): Eukaryota > Metazoa > Chordata > Chondrichthyes > Carcharhiniformes > Carcharhinidae > Sphyrna > Sphyrna mokarran. The sequence goes on from JAGIQG010000003.1 coordinate 23,070,791, forward strand.
GTGATTGCATATCCTGCGCTTCCCTGGGTGGGTACAGTTTACACATCAGTCAAGATGCTTGCGAGTATCCAGAAAAATGTTATCCATTAGCTCAAGAATTTGTTCCCGCCATTCATATTTTATGATGTCTACATGAAACTCTGCAGCAACACAATTTATGAAGTTATTTTGACAGCACCTCTCGTGATCACCACCTAGAGGAACAAGAACAGTAGGTGCATCTGCAGGCAGTTGTATGAACATACAAATTAAAAGCAGATTTAGGCTACTCAGCCCCTCAAACTTGCTCCTCCACCATTCAATAAGATCTGATTTTAACCTCGACTCTACAGTTATGCCTACCCCCAATAACCTTTCATTCCCTCGCTTATCAGGGATCTACCTAGCTCTGCCTTAAAAATGTTAAAAGACTCTGCCAAGGCTATCTTTCAAGGCAGAACTCCCAAGACTGTCCTCAGGATTTTTTTTGCATCCGTCTGAAATGCATAATCATTTATTTTTTATGATGTAAAGATGCTGGTATTGGACTGGGATGGGAAGAGTAAGAAGAATCTCAACACCAAGTTAAAGCTTTATTTGGAATTATGAGTTTTCAGAGCACTGCTTCATCACCTGGGGGGGATTGAATACAAGAGTAGGGAGCATAACCCCCTTTTGTATTCAATTCCCCTCACAATAAACAACATTGTTAGTTTTCTGTATCATTTGCTGCTCTACCCAAAACCAAAGCAGTAAATGCTGTAAAAACGGTTATGGCTGATGAATGACAAGCAAATTTCATGCAGTATATTAACATTTCATGCAGTAGAACAACCAGATGCCTCCATATCTCAGCTCTGCAATCTCGCACCATTTGGAAAATATGCTACTTTATTCCTCCTGCCCAAATGGACCAATTTATATTTTCTCCACTGTGTGCCAGATCCTTGCGCACTCACCCAAACTAACCACAAGGCATGTAAAAATTGAGAAGTGTTCTCATCTACCCAGCAGTCTCATTGTCCTGTCTTTGCTTTACTAGAACCTACCGCGACACTTTTGCACTCACATAGCCCAATGCCTGGATGATAAGCAAACATGGTCTTTTTCAATACTGAAGGATGAATGAGGAGAGGTGTCCTCTTTGCAATTAACTTTCCTGCCTATCTTTGTCATCAGCAAATTTAGCAAACATCCCTTCATCCAAGTAGCTTATATAATTTTATAAAGCCTTGAGGCCCAGTGATCCCCGTGATACACCACTCATTACATCTTGCAAACCAGAAAATGCTCCATTTATGCCTAAAATTTCAAATGCCATTTTCTATTGGCTAGCCAATTTTCTATCCATGTCGGTATGTTACCCAAGATTTCCAGAATAGCTGCTGGAAATCTAAATAAGTACATCTACTGTTTCCCTTTATCCACAATACGTTACTTCAAAGGATTGGGATAAATTGGTTAAACATAATCTCCTTTTCACAAAATCATGTTAACTCTGCTTGATTTCTTTGAATATATGAGTGCTCTGCTATAGTGTCTTCTAGCATTTCCTTTATAACAAACGTTAAGTTAATTGGCTGCTGATTTCCTGCTTTCTGCTTCCCTCCTTTCCAAATAATGAAGTTGCATTTGCTATTTTCAAATCTAATAGAATCTTCCCCGAATAGAATGAACTTCGCAAAATTAACTCCTACACATTAACTAGAAGTTTTTAAGATGAAGATGTGGGCGTTCAGAGACTCTTTCCTCAGGTGGATGTAGCTGTTACTAGGGGGCATAACTATAAGGTTCACAGTGGGTGATATAAGAGGGATGTCTGAGGTAGATTCTTACTCAGAGTGGCTGGGATTGGAATGCACTGCCTGCTGTGATAGTGGAGTCAAACGCTTTAGGAACTTTCAGGTGATTATTAGATAGGCACATGGAGCATACCAGAATGATGGGGAGTGAGATAGCTGGTCATGGTTTCTGACATAGCTCAGCACAACATCAAGGGCCAAAAAAGGGCCTGTACTGTGTTGTACAGTTCTATGTTCTATCTCAGTGGCCATTTCTTTTGACAACCTAGAATGAAATCCTTAGGACCCAGAGACTTGTCAACTTGTAGATCAAGCCATTTGCTAACTACTACTCCACTGGTGGTTATAATTTTCTTGATGACTTCCCTCCCTTCCAATTCCTGATTTAACATTGTTTCTGGGGTGATACTTGTATTCTCTCCAAAGTGAAGGCCAGTGCAAAATACTGGTTCAATTCATCTGCCATCTCATTCTCCATTATTTATTCCCCATACACACTACAGGACCAGCATTCATTTTGTTAACTCTTACTTTTTAAAATATGTATAGAAATTCTTACTTTTGTGACTTTTTTGAAGTTCCTGTCCAAGCCAGCTACCATCAACCTTTTGTTCCTTTGTTCTCCCTGACCAAAACTCCCTGCCTATCATCCAAGTGAGAGCACTTCACCACATGGGCTGCAGCAGTTCAAGAAAGTACTATGTACACCATTGCTTTTCGAGAATGAATAGGGATGAGTGACAATTGTTGGCCTTGTAAGCACAATTTAGATTTGATTTTTATTTTCAGTTAGCCTTGCAGAATTAGACCAGCTGCTGACCTGATTGGTAATTAACTGGGCATAAACTAAGAATTGGATATGGCGATTTTCTTGATGTACTCAATGTCCTCTGCCTGATTGGAAGCACAATACAGTTAACATGTCTTAAACGATTCAGTCATTTCATCATGCTGCAATGCTCACTGGCTTATAAGGTTTCAGCTGTGAAGATCATGGGTTCAAGGCTCAGTTCAAAGGTCTGCGTGTGAAATCCAGGCTGAGACTTGACTGCAGTATTTTTGGAGGTGCTATCTTTCAGATGAGACGATCAGAAATCTGTTCTATCATGCGGACATCAAAAAAAATGCCACAACTTTTATTCAAAGAGCAGTCAAGTTTACCTGATGTCGACCAATATTTATCCCTTAATGTGCATCATTTGAACTGATTATCTGACCATTTATTTCACTGTGGGACCATGTTTCAAGTAAATTGGTTGGCTTTTTTCCCAAACATTAGCAGCAACTATCCTTCTAAAGCACTTAATTGGGTATAAAGAACTACAGCATGTCCTGAGATTGTACAAGGTGCTATTTAAATGCAACTTTATTTTTGCCCATTTATTTTAATCCAGTCAGTTATTATGATTTGTAAACGTTTTAAAAATATTGTCCAACTTGGCTAATCTGGAATTTCTTCAATTTCTAATTCAAGTCTTGGTTGATAGAATACTTGATCTAACCTGCTTTCTATAATTCCACTTGGGAACATTTTTATGTCCATTAACATTATCACGATGCCATATTTGCATCTACTATTGATGCAGTTAAGTAGAAAATGCTGAAACCACTTGACAAGCAAGGCAGCATCAGCAGACAAGCTGAAGATTAGTTTAATGTTTTGGGTCTCTGTCAGAACTGGCAGATGTTGTAGACGAACAGATCAAAGGAAAATGATCTGTAAAGCGATTAGATGAAGAACAGGAAATGATTAAATGTACATGTGGTCATTTTCATTTGCTCTGCTTTTCCTCGTGAGCTCTTGATTCGCAGCAGCTTCCGGTTCTGGTGAATTCTAACTCTAGTTTCTCTCTACGCGGTTCCTACCCGGCCACTTGAGTGCTCCCAGAGTATTTACAGCAATTTTGTTCACAGCCAATCCGAGATTGAGAGCTGATCTTCAGGGTTCTCTTAGCCATCAATAAGGAAACCCTTTCATTTCAATGTTTCAACCCATTGCACCACATTGGGGCAAGATAGAAACTATGACATATGCTTGCCAGAGTGATTTAAAATGTCAACATTTGAAGATGATGCAACACCTTGACTCAACGTACTGTGCCAGTAGTAAGGTATGAGTTTTCCCTTCCGATTTACCCCACTACTGCAAGCATTTAGGTGGAGGGGTGGCAGTGGAAAATAAGAAAACACTTTTTCATGTTGATGTGTTTTAAAAAAATTCATTTATAGGATATGAACATCACTGGTTAGGCCAGCATTTATTGCCTATCCCTAATTGCCCTCGAAGGTGTTGGTGAGCGGCCACATTGAACTGTTGTAGTCCCTGTGGTGTAGTTGCCTCCACGGTGCTGTTAGGGAGAGAGTTCCAATGATATTGAAGGCATGGTGATATATTCCCAAGTCACAACAGTGAACGTCCTGGAGGGGAACTTCCACTTTCTGTATTTCCACTGCCCATTTCTTCTAGATTGTAGTGATAGTAAGTTTGAAAGATGCTGTCTAAGGAGTGTTGATGAGTTCCTGCACTGCATCTTGTAGATGGCAAACACTGTTGCCACTGTTCATCATTGGTGGAGGGAGTGTGTGTTTATGGAATAGGTGCCAATCAAGAGGGCTGCTTTGTCCTGGATGGTGTTGAACTTAGAGTGGTGTTGTTGCTGCATTCATCCAGGCAAGTAGAGTGTGTTCCATCATGTTCTTAACTTGTGCCCTGTAGATGGTGGACAAACTTTGGAGGTAAGTTTTTCACCACAGAGTGCCTCTAACCTGTTTTTATAGCCATAATATTTATGTGGCTAGTCCCATTCATTTTCTGATGAATGGAAATGCCCTTAATGATGGATTCAGTTTTGGGTAATGCCACTGAATGTCATAGGGCAATGTTTAAATCCTCCCCTTGTTGGACCCGGCTCTTGTGTGGCATGAATGTTACTTGCCATATCTGTCAAAGTTTCTCTGATAGTTTTCTACTATCTACCTTTGCAAACATGTCCAGGCAAATTATTTTAATCCATTTTTGTATTGATTGTAACTTTATTGTAACAGATGCTATTTGAGTTTATGGATTATGACAAGTTGGTTCAGAGTTGATGGAAACTGCTCCAATATTTAGAATATAGTCAGATTATTTGTGGTTCATCAATTCCACTGTCACTGCTAAAAGCAATGTAAAGTGGTGTAGTGTAAATCCACGGATGGATGAGAATTTTTTCCACCATTGGGTTTGATGGTTTTGACTGAGATTCAGGATAAATATGCATTTTAAAATTTTATTTCTGGTTCCAATGCCGCATTCTCCTGATCTAGTGAAAATCAGAATGTCAGTAATCAATTTGTGACCTGCTGCGTATACACAGGAAAGGTTTGTGATCAAACAACCTGTTTACCTTTAAACTTGGCAAATGATATTTGGTACGAAGGCACCTAAGAGAGAATGGCAGCAAAAATACTTTGTAAAAGAAAAGTATTGCACCTGTCTCAAAAGGACACATTGTACTTGAGAAAGCATCTTTTGATTTGCTATGTTGCTTTGTGCTTCAGAAGTTTATCAGCATCAGTGAGGGGTAGGAACAATGGAAGCTTCTTACCCACCACCTTGTGACTAGTGGAGTATAAAGATTGCCTTGGAGAAAGCGCTGGGCCTTTTTCTGTCTTTGCTAATCAAAATATTTGAAAAGTTGTTAGTGGGGAAATTTATACAGGAAATAATTTCATGGGCGAGCCTGAGGTAATGCATATATGGAAAAAAAGTAGTACTCTGGTCCTCTGCTTCAAACTATTTATTCTATGAAAAACAGACTTTTAAAAATGTAATGTGTGACTGTAAATACAGTTTGTATTGAGCCAAATTGATTTCAACAGAAAATATAGCAAAATATATTGGTACCACTTGTACAGTTTGCAGCACCTAATTTTATGAAACAATTTATCATTTTACAACAGGAACTTGTGTATATGTAGCACTGTTAACAGTAAATTTGGGGCCAAGCCATATGCAGTAGTAGGAAAGATGCCCAAAAGCATGGCCAAAGTTAGATATTAAACAATATCTTAAAAGAGCCAAATGCTTAGAGATTTCAGGAGGGAGTTCAAACTTGGGAGTTGAGGTAAATGAAAACATGGCCATCAATGAAGAAATTAAAATCCGTAATGCACAAGTGACCAAAATTGGAAAAGTACAAATATTTAGTAGGGTTGTGGGGATGGAAGGAGATTATAGAGATGTGGAGGGATTTGAAAGCAAAAATGAGAATTTAAAATCAAGGTGTTGCAAGACTAGGAGTCACGAGTGATGGGTGAACTGATCTTCATGTCAGAGCATGGACATCAGAAGTTTGGCTGGCCTCATGTTGACGGGGCTAATGCTTAGGAAGGCCAGCTCGGGGTGCAGTGGAATAGACCAGCCATGGGTCATTGAAGAAATGGATGAATGTTTCAGCCGCAGATCTGCTAAATGCAGATGAAGACAGGTAATGTTACACAGGTAGGGAATAGATCTTAAAGAAAACAATATTGCTCTATATACATCACACAATGTCAGAACCCCAAAAAACGACTGGGTAATGGGTTACTAATCTTTGTGTCAACCATTGACTTGGGATCCCACCTGCATCTAATGTTTCTATGTTTGCATCTTCTGCATATTTCCTATGTTTTTGATCAGCCCATAATTGCATTGGATTTGTAGGGCTATTGCCGTTTTTATCAACAGATTATTCCAAGCATGCTTTGTTCATAATTTGACAAAATTAATCTCCACTCGCACTCTAACTTCACCTGATACTTACCAAGTGTTTGCTGTCTTTTTGCTTCCTATGGTCTTGTGATTGGAGAAATTCTTGCAAGGACACTGGAATATTTTGTCAATTGTTGTAACTATATTGGTTTCAAACAATCTACGTCAAAATTATCAGTGAATTAGTAATAAGGGAAACAAATTGTCCCTATAGTGAGAGTTTTCCATATTAGGAATAATATATATATTATTATATAGGAATAATATAATAGGATAATGGATTTGCTACTATATAGTTATGACGGCGGCGCGGGCTCATTGGGCTGAAGGGCCTGTTTCCCGTGCTGTGTTGCTCTTAAAAAAGGAAAAAGTTGTTCCTCTCAACTCCCAACTTTCTCCAACTGTGAGCTTTCCATTTCCCAAACTTGATTTTTTTTTGCAAAAGTCAAGTTTCTTTGAAAGACTTTGATCCAACTTAAATTCAAAACCAGTTTCCAAAAATAAAAATGTTCTTAACGGTAACAGTTAACATTTCTTTAACCCAATTCTCAAAGGAGATAGTCTGTTTTAAGTGCACAGTAGGAAATGCCTCCATTCAAATTTCTTTTCCCCCAGATTTTGCTGCCAATGTGAGCACTGTTTGAGTGGCACGTTAAAGCCAAAGTTGCTCGATGAACTGTTTTTTGGATTTGGAATTAAATTTGAAAGGAATGCCTCATCCCATGGTTATCTTACCAATCCAGGAAAAAGACGGATTGCTGTCTTAACTACTTCCTCCAAAATATATTTTTTCACCAAGTACACAGTGACACATGTTAGTTTTGTTCTTTTATAATTTTGATTTAAAATTGCAACACAAGACAGGAAGGCAGGCATGTGGTCATTTTCCAAATCGATCGGAAGGTGGCTAGCTATATGAATTGCTTTCTCAATGTTTTACCTTTGTTTATCTAGTTTAACCCCCAGATGTCCAATTTAAAAATAGATTTCTCAAAAATATCTCTGAACACATTAGACTGACTTTGCCTTCTCCTCGAACATAATGCTTATTGAAAATGACTCTGATCCCTCTTGGGACAAATGCTGCTAAAGTGGTGGTTTGGCAAAAGGCGTCCATGTGTTTCACCCAAATCCATTAAAACTCACTTTAAGGAGAAGTTTCACTGCATTATGGGCTGTTCCTGTGAAATATTGATTCAGTCTTGTATAGTACGTGTTGACCGCAATGCTCATTTCTTGAGAGTTGCCTCATTTGATGATGTTGATATCCGAATCTAAATAGTCCTTTAAATGTGCTCAGTTTCCGGTGGTTATTCCCTGTTGAGCTTTTAGTGGAAAGGATTGTCAGTATCTGGGCACAAGCACTATACAGTGCACATAGGGGAAGATGCTTTTTTTTGTGAATTCTGTATATTATCTGCACATTACGGGCAGAACGTTTTAAAACTAATGATTCTTACCTTAGTTCAGATAAAATATTCCAAGTTGCAGTGCACATGACATGGTTGCCACAGGGTGCTTTTGCTTAATTTTTTTGAAGGTTTTTAACAAGTGCATGGAAGGATTGCTTTCAAGTAACTGTAGTCCATTCTGCTCTCCTTCACCTCAATCTCTGTCACCACCCCCCTGCCTCTCTGAACGATTGGCAGTTCCAAGTTTAGTCCAATGACTGTACATACCTGTTAATTGATGTTGCATCCTGCATTTCAAAATAGTTATTAGCCAACAGGGAGCAACTGGCTTTCATTCTTCTCTAGCTCCTCTGGAAAATAATTGACGGAAAGGAGAACGCAGAGCTAAATTAATTAGCACCCTCTGATGCGCTGTGATTTTCAAAGAGCTGGTAATGTGCAAAGCTGCTTTAAACTCTTGCGTATTCTCCAGTCCTCAGGAACTTCCAGTCAAGGCTTTCAACCGCTGCAGGTTGCCAGGTTCTGTCTCCTGCACTTCGAGTGATGCTGATGTAATTCTATCTGCAGTTGCTTGTGCGTACACCAAGCGGCAGCTGGTAGTGGTAGACTCTGCCTGGCAACCACCTGCGGTGCTGCAGAGATGAATTACATTTTCGGCAACAACACATCGCTTTTGTACACGCGCCCCAACAGAGGCAATGCCAGTGCTGGACTGAATTCTGCTGGACTGAAGCTAAAGCAATGCGCAAAAAGGAGCTCGGCTGATGAGCTGAACTCACGAGAGAATGAAGCAGAATCTTCTCGCTGGAGGACACTACTAGCATTTTTTACCCGCAGACACTACTTTATTGACTGCTTTTCCACAGGTGGTGGTTGTATTCAGGTAAAACTCTGCTAACTGAAATACTCAAGTCTGTATTTCTAATAAGATAAACCAAGGTGTCATAAAGTCTATATTTCTAGCAAGATAAGTTCGGGTGCAATGGCTTGGAGTGTTGCAGTAAGGCGCAGATAGCAAACTCTTCAAATCTTGATGAGAAAATTTGAAAACCTATTTTTCATTTTTTGCTCTGTATCCATGTAGAGAATGTATTACTCGCCCTGATAACCCTGGTTTGATATAATTCAACTCAGTGGTTTATTGCTGTGATGACGTACACACAGACTCATGGGAGCTTTGCAGTGATCAATCCTTTTGAAAGGAACAGGGTTGTTACTCCAATTCTTGTTTATCTCTTGCGATGAGCTCAATTTGGAAAGTAATTTGAAATTTGCTTGCATTGTCCTTTCTTGCAATACAATGTCTGTCATTGCTGGTGAATTGAATTGTACTGTGTGCTACAGCAAATGCCCCCTTCGCTTCAGATTGGGTTTCAGTTGACAGTACTTCTATTTCAACACCACAGATAGAGAATGTACTAAATTTGCTGGTGCACTGCTTAATGCACTGTGATTACATTAACTAGGCTCCTGTAATTTCCATATTTGGTTTCCATGTATTCAAAATACAAGTGGTCATTAAAATTGTAGCTAGATTGTAATGTTATATAGACACTCTGCTGCTGTTTTTGACTCAAAATTTCTGCGTAACAGAAGCATGTATATAATACCCTATTAGCAATGAGGGAGAGCTGGAGATGACAGCTAGTACAATGCAGTCGCTTGGCTGAAAGCCCTTTTTTTTCTCAGCAAAATTACTGATAAATAATTTAAGTTGTTGCATCTCTTGGAATAGGCTTGAAGTTAAGTGCACAGGCAGTGGTTATTGAGATCCTGCTGCAAATTGGAATTATCAGGTACGGTTTGGGTTTTTAGCCAGGTAGAACCCTGTCCACACTTCTTAACCTTCCTACAAGGTAGGAGCTAACAATCCTGTGGAAAAGAGGGTTTTGCTTATGACTGAATGCATCCATGGGTGGAGATGTGTCTCAAAGTTTAAACTAAGAAATGGTGAATCTTTGCCTTAAAAATGGAATCAGATGGTTTTACCAAAATGATCAGTGAGATCCAGTGGATTTTCTGCACACTTTGGAAACTGGGTTTACTGCACTCGCACTGTACCTATATTCTTTATGGTATCAAATGGAAATGTTTTGAGACTTTTCCTTTGACTTGGTCCAAGGCTAAGAGTCAGTTTATCTCTTGATTCTTCCTGCTAGTTCAGTATTGGTATGAAATTGAGACCACTTCACACCCATACTAAACTGTAATGGTATTAAAGATTCCTGAATCATTGAGTGCACTCATTATGATAAGCCAGTGAATTCTCCTTGCCAGTTGTTGGTTGACTATCATAATGTATTGATGCTGATTTTAATTATTGGTAAAATGAGCACTACATTTTTATTTTAGAAGTACATTTGAATTCTGCAATGCTAGAAAGTCCCTGTTACTGATTTACGTTATTCAACACCTTTGAATGGTTGATCATGGAAGATGAGTATTTATAATTGAGGGTGCTTTACAAGTGTTTTGTACACCACGTGCATTTCAGCTATCAGCAATTCCGTACAGATAAAAGATCACGCTTCAGTGCAATTTGATTTTGAAGTTTCCATTCTGAGTAGGCCAACTTGTTAACATTCATCCCATCACTCCACGCAGTGACTTTCAACAATACTGTTACGATATACAGTGACACAAATGAAGAAAGTTGACCTGCAATGACCTTGATGTAATTGAGATGGGTGTGGCCGTGGCAAAGCAATTTTCATTGCTATTAAATTGACAATTTTTATACCTTGTTGAAAAAATGTATGGGTGTCTCTCTGATTTGCATCTTCTAAAAAATCCTGTGAAGAGCCTAGAGACATTTTTTGACATTTAAAATGGCATTTAAAGGCTGGGTTGTTGCTGATTTGATTCTGGCATTAAGCTGGCTCCATCATGCACCCTATAATTCATTGAAATGATGAGTGTGTAAATTTTATGATGAAATTGTGAACAAAAGAATTTTCCTTTTCACTGAGAACACCTCTGCTATTACACAATCAGAGGTTTACAGCATAGAAACGGGGCCTTCAGCCCAACTTGTCCATGCTGTGTGTTTTTTAAAACCACTAAGCTACACCCAATTGCCTGCGTTTGGCCCATATCCCTCTATAACCATTCTTATCCATGTAACTGTCTAAACACTTTTAAAAGGCAAAATTTTGCCTGCTACCTCTGGCAGCTTATTCCAGACACGCTCACCACGGTCTGTGAAAAATTGCTCCTCTGGACTTTTTGTATCTCCCCCCAGAAACCTATGCCTTCCAGTTTTAGGCTCCTCTACCATTGGGGAAAATACATTGGCTATCTAGCTGATCAATATTGATATTCTGAATTTGAATTGGCACCCAATTTTCAGTGCAAACACCTCGCACTAATATGTTTTTTTTGGTGCCCAGATTCTGGCTAGGCAGGGCATCTGCAGTAATATTCCTGTGCATTCTTGTTTTTTGAAGCTGTCCTGCAGTGTAACAGGTGCAGTTACTTAAGCCAGTTAATGGCAACTTCCAGACCGCAACTTGAGAGCCCCGATAGAAATGTATGTATGGGGATCAGTGCGGTGAGTGTCAATGTAAATTCTAAGTTTAATATCTTGCAGCACATGTCAGAAAGATAACCCTTTACTGCTCAGCAGGTGTGGCAGGAGGCTGTAGCTAATGACCTTAGGACTAATTGCTGGTAAATGGGTAACTGACTGGAGCAATACGGAAGTGGTGGGACTCGGATATAAGGTGATTACGGTCAAGGAGGGAAGTTAAAACCACAGACTTTCGTGTGGGAATGCAGTGGGACCTGCTGCTTCTGACTGGCAGAAAAATATTTAAATTCCATTTACTATTTGGTCCCCTACTGGGCCGTCCCCTTCCTTGCACCTGATGCTGCTGTTGAGGCCAGTGCCAGATGTTACATGTGACTGCCCAGAGCTAAGATATAGCCAGGATCTGAATGACCTTGCCTTTTGAATTTTGTCATGCTGCACTCACTCTAAACCCCATTCCTATCAGACATTGACAGTGGTGGGCAGAAATTAAAACTAGCTGCAGTTCTATTATGTACTTCATTCTTGTTTACTAAAAGCTGCAGTTCACTACTCTGCTGCTTCTGTGCATTCAAGAAATGAACGTAAAGCATTGTAATGTGCAAAAACAGTGCTACAAGCCACAGTTTATTGTTCATCTGACTATAACTGCTAAAAGGATAAAACCATCAACTTTCACCAAAGGCAATCAATCCAATTTATGGTACTTACTCAGCGTTTTCTCCCTCATGGTGTGCGCTGGGAGGACATGTTCCCAATTTGATGTTGATATCACTCCAGATTTTCTTTATCTTGAGCAGCAAACTTCAATTCCATTCCTGGTGAGAATGAGCATATAAATGATTCTTTTCTCAAGTGTTTTGGGCACTAACTACATTTCCCTTTGTGATGGGCAGAATAGCATGCATTGTAATGTTATGAAAACAACATTTCTAAGACTGATTTATGTCATGAAAGATGATTAAAGCCATGTCTGGAGAACACAATCTGCTTCAGATTCAGTGTCATCTGAGTGAACTAAGATATTAGAATTCTCAGCAAGTTTTGACCTTTTTTAGGATTTTTGAATTTTCAGATCCTTTTCAGTATGTTTTTTTTAACCAAAGGAGGCAATTTATTCTCAGAACTTACAAGAAGATTGACGAGTAGTTGTTGGAAATCTAGATACTTAACCCTAAGTTTATGATCTCCTTCTGGGATCGGAGAACCAGATTTAACAGTGCAAAGGCAGCAGAGCTGTTGTGTTGATGTCAGCTTCCCATGAGTTGGATGAAGTGATCACTAATAGGTACTTTTTTAATTAATCTGCTTCTTCCCATGGTTTCTGTTTACAGTGAGTTAAAGTACCAGAAGGTGAACTCATTTCTCATTCAATGTTTGAACTAATTATTAATTTTCAATTTTGGAATTGTTTTCCACTTGCCCTCATTTGCTGCACTGGCGAATGGGATTAGAAATGTTGTGAAAGATGTAACACTGGCGGTTAAACGTGCAAATTAACTGTTGTTCTGCTTCTCCACCTCTACCTGGTTTATAGGGGCGGCACGGTAGCACAGTGGTTAGCACTGCTGCCTCTCAGCGCCAGGGATCTGAATTCAATTCCTAGCTTGGATCACTATGTGGCGTTTACATGTTCTCCCCCTTTCTGTGTGGATTTCCTCCAAGTGCTCTGGTTTCCTCCATAGTCTGAAAGATGTACTGGTTTCATGCATTGGCCATATTAAATTCTCCCTCAGTGTACCAAAGCAAGCGTTTGTGTGTGGCAATTAGGGAATTTTGCTAACTTAATTGCAGTGTTAATTTAAGTCTTGCTTATGACTGAAACTTTAACTTTGATACTTAACAAACTGTGATTATGCATTTTGTTTCTCCACACGCTGCCTTGTAATACAAACCTCATTAAATTTAACAAGTTCAAGCTCATAGATTCAGGACATTGGCATAAAAAGAAATTATATTTAATTAATATTTCCAGGGAGAAACCTTTTGAAGCCAAACATGGTTAAGCATGTGTTGGCCTGTTGTTCCCCCTGACTAATGCGTCAAATGTACAAGAATAAAAGATTTGGTTTTACTTGATATTTTAAGGTCTGAAATGTTTACCCACTTAATTTTCTCTTGTATTTGAAATAGCCAAAGTTGAAAGTTCTTGAGTATTTCATGTTAAATGGACAAAGTATTTGACCAAAGCCCAAACACATTTGGAAAGGAGATTGTATGGCATGATTGAGTTCTGTAAGGTGTGGAACTGCTTCTGACCTTAGGTAGTGAAGCACAAGATGGATTAGATTTTCACGAGAATACTAAAATATATTAGAAACAGTTTCCAAACTCCAGTTGCTATGGAGTTGCCATGACTACTGTCTGCTGGATAAAGGGTCATGTGAACAGAAGATTTCTCTTTGAATTTTGGGGAAATCAGCAACAACATCAGTGAGTAAAAGATTAATAAGTAGTGGGGGTGGGGAGAGGAGGATGAGCAGATTTTTTTGAGAGCTCAGTCTCTAGTCTAGGTTGAACTATATTGGTAAGGTTGGTGGGCAATCCCACTTCAGCTTCCAACCTCTCATACCCTCTTGCACAGAGACTTACTACTTCCACCTCTTCTATAACATTGTCCAAATCTGCCCCATCTCTTCGCTCATTTGCTAATAAAACCCACAACCCTGATTTTGCTAGTTATAAGTACAAATATTTTCATGTCTTTCTAGCCAATTTCCCATCTTCTACAATTTAGACCTGAACTAATCCAAAATCCTGATACTCATTTTAGAATCAGGGGTATATAAAACAAAAAAGGCCCTTCGTCCCATCGCATGTTATGTGACAACTATTTTAGTCTCATTTCCCAGCAGTTGTGTGTCTTGGCATGAGTTCCAGACTCCCACCACTCTTTGTCTGGTCTGAATAAGTTTTTCTTTGTATCCCTCTCAAGCTCGTACGCCTTGCCTTCAATCTTTGCCCTCTAGCCATTTTTGTCCTTGGTGGAGGAATGAGTTTCCTCCTGTCTATCTATATCTCTCATTTTGTAACATCTTAATCATGTCTCCCCTGCTCCAAGGAAATCATCCACTGTCTATCCAATCTCACTTCGTAACTAAATCTTTGCACCCTCTCCAGTGCTATCACATCTATCCACCAATGTGGATTCCAGAATTATACATTATACTCTAGCTGTGGCCTAACCAGCATTTTATATAGTTCCAACATTACCTTCTTGTTCTTAAATACTCTGCCTCTGTCAAACATAATGTCCTACCCTTATTTATATTGGCTTTGGGTCACCCTGACCTGCCAGTTTAAAATTTTGAAATCCATCTTTAAAATCTCAATATCTGCTCCCTATATCTCTAAACTTTCTTCAGCACTATCTCTGCAGAGCTTTCTTCTTTTTGACCGGGACTTTTATTGCATCACTTTGCTTCTTTCAGTCCATCATTACAGCCACATCTTTAGCAGCTTCATTTGGATTTATTATTGTCATATCTATTAGTATACAGTGAAAAGTCTTGTTTCTTGTGCGCTATACAGACAAAGCGTATGGTTCATAGAGAAAGAAAGGAGAGTGTGTAGAATGTACACACTCCAGTCATAGCTAGCATGTGGAGAAAGATCAACTTAATGCAAGGCAGATCTATTCAAAAGTCTGGCAGCAAGGAAGAAGCTGTTCTTGAGTCAGTTTTTTAATCTTTTTTTCTGATGGAAGAAGATGAAAGGGTATTTCCGGGGTGCGCAGTGTCCTTAATTACGTGGCTGCTTTTCTGAGGCAGTGGGAAGTACAGACAGTGCATCGAATGGAGGACTGAACTTTGTTCACAACCCTTTGTGGTTCTTGCAATCTTGGACTGAGCAGGAGCCATAACAAGCTGTGATACAACCAGGAAGAATGCTTTCTATGGTGCATCTGTAGAAGTTGACAAACTTCAGTGCCAAATTCTCTCGTTTAAACCCTTTCACCTCCCCTCTCAGCTTTTAAAACTGTACTTGAAAGTCAACTCTCCAACCAAACTTTGTCTTACCCCCTCCACCCCATATCTCCTTATAGCTGTAACAGAAAATGCCTTGATATTTTTCTACCTGAAATGTTATTGTTGCTGTTGAATTTGTAATGTTCAGCTTGTAACAGGATCTTGTGTAAAATGCAGTAAAAATATTTTAAACTTATTGGTCTGAGTGTGTTCGCGTTGGAAACCCAATGATTTACATGATAGCATAGCAAAATCAATTGGCGACAGTTAGAGGGTGATCCATGAACTTCTTTTACTTCTGGGACTTGAGATTAATTGGCACTGTACTGGTTATCTCATTCATATAAGCCACAAGGGTGGCTGAAGTGGAAAATGGAAATGTCACACTGTGCAATAGGTGCAGTCCACTGAGAAAAGTGGTATTGAAGTAGAAAGCTTTATTCTTTCTCGAACCCATTTTATACCTACCTTGAGAATTCTTGATGTTGATCATGAGCACCTGAAATGGAAAACGCTTCCATGTGTTGCTTGTCATCTGTTGCTTGATTATGACGCTTGAAATTGAAGGGGCTTAGTTGCTAGGAGGGCAAAAGAGCAGTGTGATATTTCTGTCATGATGAAGTAATACACAACATAATTATAGAAATACAAACGGAAAATGCTGGGGGGAGAAAAAAACAAGTGAGGTAATATCTGACTCTCATGGCTATTAACTCCAGCTTTTCTCCCCACAGATGCTGCCTGACTTAACGAGGTCTATCCAGCATTTTGTTCTAGATTTCCAACATCTATGGTATTTTCCTGTTTGTATTAATTAATGTTTTTGAATATTTGCTAATGACAGTATTTATGTCAATTGTTATCCTGGAACAATTCAAAACTAATTCCACTGCCATGCTTTTCTCCAATTTTTGAAGCTATTTCTTGTGGTAAAGCATTCCGTGTCTTGGCATCCTGTGTAAATAATTTTCTAACTCTTCTATTTGTTTCGTAGTGATTTCAATTTAATGACGCCTCCCTCTCACTGTCTTCCACAACTAGTGAAAAAGTCTTCTGTTATTCTCCATTTAAATTCTTCGCAATTTAAAATCGCCATCATATTTTTAAATCACTTGTTAGATTTCTCTATTTATAGTAACACTGAGTATCTCTACTGTCTGAACAATAATGTCCCATCCATGGTATCTTGGTGAATGCAAGTTCTACATGTTCTGTGATTTTGATATTTTTATAATGGGGTGTGTCTCTTAATACACTAACTGCAGCCTAACCAAGGTTTTGTATAAATTCATTGTAAGTTTTCACTTCCTTACACACTGTCTCCATGTATAAAACTTTAAATGCCATCAACTTGGCTGCATTTATCAGTGCTTACACTTTCAAGAAATCAGATATTAAAATTTCTAAGTCCCTTTTTCATCCTTTCGTCATACCATTGATGCCTTACTCCCACTCATTCTTTTCTCCCAAAATGCAGTATTTCCCACCTGCCTAAATTACACTTCTGGGATGTTGGGTATCATTGACAAGGCCAACTCCTAATCGCCTTGGAGAAACTAAGCCAGTTAGGATTGTACTTGAGTTTAGAATAGTGAAAGGGGATCTCTCTCAAATTTAAAATTTTAACAGGGTTAAATAGGGTAGATTCAAAAAGAATGTTATCTATCGTGGGGAAGTCTAGAACTCGGGGTCATAATTTGAGGAGAGGGGTAAACCTTTTAGGACTGAGGTGAGGAGAATTTTCTTCACCCAGAGGGTGGTGAATGTTTAGAATTCACTACCACAGAAAGTTGTTGAGGCCAAAATATTATCTGATTTCAAGAAGAGATTCGGTATAGCTTGACGGATAAAGGAATATAGGATATGGGGGAGGCGGGGGATTAAGATATTGAATTTATATGATCAACTATGATCACAATGAATGGCTAAATGGCCTGCTTCTATTTTCTGTGTGTCTGTGCTGAGAAGGCGGCTGTAAACTGCTTTCCTGAACTGCCACAATTCAGTACAGGTGCATCCATAGTGGTGTTAGGATGGCAGTTACAGGATTTTGACCCAGCGATAGTGAAGCAATAGCAACGTTGTTCATGTGGGGTGGTGTTGCTGGGAGAGGAGCTTGGTAGTGTTCCCATGCATTTGCTACCCTTCTAGGTAATAGAGATTGTGGATTTGGAAGTCTTGTTGAAGGAGCCTTGGTGAGTTGTTGCAGTGCGTCTTGTAGGTGGTGAACACTGCTGCCACTGCATCATCAGAAGGAGTGCATGTTTAAGGCGATGGATAGTGTGTTATCAAGCCAGCTGCTTTGTCCTGGATGTCATGTGTCACCTTGAGTATTGCTAGAGGTGCATTTATCCAGGTAAGTGGAGAATATTCCATCACTCTCCTAACTTGTGCTTTTCAGGTAATGGACAGGTTTGGAGAGCCAGAGAGTGAATCACTTAAAATTCCTAGCCTCTATCCTCTTTTGTAGCCGGTTCAGTTTCTGATCCCAGATATTAATGGTCAGGATTTGGCAGTAGTAGCTCTCTTGAGTGTCAAAGAAAATGATTAAGTTCTCATGATGGAGATAAGTGCCTATCGCTTGTGTGGCAAGAATATAACTTGTCATTAAACAGCTATGTCTGAATGCCCAGTCTTATTGCCTTACACATACAGACTGCTTCATATTTGAAGAGTCACAAATGATACTGAACGTTTTGCAATCATCAATGAACATTCCCACTTCTTATGATGGAGAATAGGTCATTAATAAAGCAGCTGAAATGATTGGGGCCCATGGCACTATTGAGAAATTCTGCAAAAATCTCTTGGGGCTGAGATGATTGGCCCCCAACAATCTTGCTTTCTGCTAGGTGTGACTTGCCCCAGTTGTCATCAACTTCAATTTTGCTTGGGCAACTTAATGTCCTTTTTGGTCAAGTTCTGCCTTGATGTCAAGAGTAGTCACTCACCGGTCTCCTGCTGCACGTCAGTCCATTCTCCAACTCTTCATTTCTTTGCCATGATGTTACATATTGTCTTGTCCCATGTACCAGAGTATTCAATGAGCCACCTGAAGACCAACAGGAAAACTGCAAATATTAAAAGTACAAGATTGGTGTTGCATTGCCTCGATGTTTATTCCTGAAAAAAGTTAAAATACATAGTCTCTTGACTAACCGTAAGAACTTGTATTTCTCATGCTTGATAAAGGAGTAATATTTGAAGTTCAAAACATTAATCTGAGCATAACTTACCCAGATGTTACCTCCACAATTTCCCATTTCTAAACCTTCACATCAAAGTTTGAAGCCCTGTGTATCTCATCATCAAATCCCGAATAGTGCAGGAGGCTTTTGGCCTATTTGATTTGCAGCAACACTCCCAACAGAGTATATTATCCAGATACTGTAACCCCACATATTTACCCTGCTAATCCCCTTAGCTGAGACATTTTGGGACACTAAGGTGCAATTTAGCATAGCCAATTTTTAGTATGGCTAATCAACCTTAGCTGCACATCTTTGGACTGTGGGACAAACCAGAGGAAACCCATGCAGACATGGGGAGAATTTGCAAATTCCATGCACAAGTCATCCAAGGCTAGAATGGAGACAAACTCCTGGCACTGAGGCAGCAAGACTAACCACTGTGCCACCCAGGCCCAGTTCAAATAGCTGATATCTTCTCATGTTTCAGTGGCGAGTGAGTCAACTCCAGACTTATTCTGATTCTCTTCTCATCTTTGGTGTTGGGCACTCCTGCCACCTTCCCTTAGTTAATGCCAGCAATCTTCTTTTAGTGTAGTGCAGTGCTCCTGCATTACATGCTCTCCTCTAATGGTGTGCATTTTCTTCTTCAGTGCCATCAATTATCTCTCTTATTACCATCTATTGATTGTTCTTGTGCCATCATTGTTATTGTAATAAATTAATTATTTGCCAAAACAACATCTTTTGTCAGAGTTCCCATTCACAGTTTGCAAGTGCTCTTGAATTGCTGCCTTTAGTAGCATTGGTTAACTTGCTCATTAACAGCTGGACACTCGTAAAATTCTGGCACAGAGACCTGATTTGAGGCTCAGCAACACATTGTCATGTTTCCACACTTTAAACTCTGAAGTGTGGCCCATGTGGTGCACTTGGATGTTAGCCGTCTTGTGATTTTTTTTTGAGCATATTTTTATTAATTCTGAGTTGGAGGTAAGCTCGTTCCTTGCAACACATCCTGGGAAAATTCAGCAACATTATGTTCTTTCTCATGTTAGCCCTGATAAAGAAAATAAAATTGAAAATGCACTGCAGAAGAGAGTTCAGATAATTTTATACATTTTCAATTTATTTCCCCACAGCATGTACGATTCAGAAGGTAAAAAGCCTGTCACACCACCTGTTCCTGTGTCTTTTAAGCCAGATGGTGATGACTATGACTATATTAGAGTTGGATAGTTCAAGGTGCCCTGTTGATTTGACTTCTCTGTCTCTCTCTCTCTCTCTCTCTGTTCAAACTCTTTACCTTCATTTAACTCCCTAAATCTGTATACTTTGATATATGACAAAATGCTGCTCCACAATGAAACATTTGATCCAGAGATGTACCGTTTTTAAGCTTACTTATTCGTGTCACAAGAAGTTACTGTGAAAATCCCCTAGTTGCTACACTCCAGCACTTGTTCGGATACAGTGTGCCATCCAGTGACGCAATGCTGATCCTACTTAATGGAATATGTATTCAGGAGATGTACTGTGCTAGTGAATAAACATCTGTGTTTGTGAAATGAGGGATTTTTAATTGTGCCTGTAGTGGCCAGTGAATTGTACACTATCTCAGCCTGCTCTCATCTGTAGAAAATTCAGCAAGAACTGCCATGTCAGAGTGGTGCACCCGGGCTGGGCCAGCCAATGTCTGACAGGATTGACCATCTGGATGCAAACCATCGTTCTCGGAGATGGAAGACTGCCGCAACTAATCCTGTTATACTGTGAATGGAATTTAGCATTTAGTCTTAAGTTGTGATGGAGCTGATTAAATGGCTATCGGCACTCTTATTGAACTTCAATGATCAGTTTGTGAAAAATGTTTGAATGCCTATTGTTCTAAATAACTTTTGCAATCCGTGTTCTAAAATAGTATTATTTTTAAAATCTTGGCTTCTAACCCTAAATCTGATTTCACAGCAAGACCAGTCTGACTAAACATGACACTTTTTCTACCTTTCCTCTTTTTCAATTCTATCTGACAGTACAGAGAGATTGAAGAAAGATATTAATCCTACACCATCTGCTGCTCCTTGGTCCCCACCCAAATCGAACTATGTAAGCAGCTACTAGAGTTTTTTTCCTCCATCCAATCTGTTGCCACTTTTTATTCCCTAAATGCCAATAATATCCATAACATTTTCTGTGGCAATGACTCAAATTTTCCACATTGAGAAAGTGAAATCTAAGAGTTGAAGAGCTTAAAGAAAAATGACATAGGCCAAAGTAGACCATTTGCCTAATCCATGTCAAAATATAATTTTAACCAAATTATACTTTGCGACATTACCGATGTTTGTCTGTGCTGGTACAAAGGCCAGAGCACCATTCTTTGTGCAGTTGCCAACACTATTAAACAGTAAACATCTTCAGGCGGTTTCTGAATGAAACTGATCGTCAAGCTTTGCATAACTAGTAAGAGGAGGGAAAATCATTTAGAGTTTGGAGTCCGTCTAAATATAAATTTCAATTTCTGTTGACTGTTCTTCTCCCATCTTGAGTTAATATAGTATATTAACTCTTTGTAGCAAATCTAATTCCAACATGATGGAAGACTATGTTGCAAGATGCACATGATTTAATTATATTCCAAAACAGCACAATATGTCTGCGAATATGATTTCCAATGTGGTATATGATGACTTTTTGTGACCTTTAATGTAGCTCTGTGGCAACGCACTTAGCAAAATCAGTGGTTTGTATGTTCCAACTCCGCTGCCCAATTTGAGTAAATAACCTAAGGTGACATTTCAACACTCTGAAGGAAGGTACGTTACTTTGGATGAAGCATTACAATCAAAGCCATGACTATCTAACTGGATAGTAAAAAAAAAACTCATGATACTATTCAAAAAGCAGGACTGTTCTTACAAATGATCCAGCCAACACTTAACTAGCACCATCAAAACTCACTAGCAGATCACTAATCATGTTGCAGCCTGTGGAAATTGGCTGCCATTTTTGTCAACATAACAACGCAACCGATCGATTATTTCTGAAAATGATTCTGAAGATGTAAAAGTTGCTATATTAGTGCATATTTTGTTTTCTAATCTATCAGGACATTACACCAGACTTGAGTGCAATCCTATAATCAATTTAAAAGAAAGTCGAAATGTACAAACCATGAGAGAGCACCTGTCAAAAATGTTCAAAAATGTTCTGAATATTTCCAGCATTTTCTGTTTGTTTCAGATTTTCAGCAACCATGTTTTGCTTTTGCTTGGCAGGATTTTGTTCAATGTACAGCACAGAAACAGGCCATTTAACACAACCATGTTTTATGCTCCACTCAAACCTCTGCTAGCTTTGCTTATTTCACTTTATTCCCTTCGGCCTCTCCACATGCTCACCAAAATGTTGCAGATGCTGGAAATCTGGATTTAAAAATAAAAGCTGCCAGAAAATCTCAAGGTCTGGCAGCACGTGTGAGGGAGAAACTGAGTTAACATTTCATATAACATAACATAGAACACATTCTTCTTATAGTGAGGTGACCAGAACTGCACACAGTACTCCAAGTGGGCTCTACAAACCG
Organism: Sphyrna mokarran; assembly: GCA_024679065.1. Taxonomy (NCBI): domain Eukaryota; kingdom Metazoa; phylum Chordata; class Chondrichthyes; order Carcharhiniformes; family Carcharhinidae; genus Sphyrna; species Sphyrna mokarran. Next base: position 23,092,990 of record JAGIQG010000003.1, read on the forward strand.
GCCCTTCGGCCCACAAGTTGCACTGATCATATCCCTATCTGTCTATAACCCTCAATCCCATTTAAATCCTATGTATTCATCCAGAAGTCTCTTAAAAGACTCCGAGTTTGCCTCCACCACCACCAACAGTAGCTGATTCCATTCAGTCATCACCTTCTGAGTGAAAAACCTACCCCTGACATCTCCTCTGCACCTATTCCCCAGCAGCTTAAACCTGTGTCCTCTCATAGTGACCATTTCAGCCCTGGGAAATAGCCTCTGAGAATCCACCCTATCTATACCTTTCAACATCTTATAAACCTCTATCAGGTCGCCTCTCATCCTTCATCTGTCTAGAGAGAAAAGACTAGCTCCCTCAACCTATCCTCAAGGCATGCCACCCAATCCAGACAAAATCCTTGTAAATCTCCTCTTCACCCTTTCAATAGCTTCCACATCCTTCTTGTGAGGCAACCAGGACTGCGCACAGTACTCCAAATCGGATCTGACAAGGGTCTTATAAAGTTGCAGCATTATCTCCCGACTCCTAAACTCAATCCCTCAATTAATGAAGACTGATACACCATATATCTTCTTGATCACATCCTCCACCTGCGACGCTGATTTAAAAGTCCCATGGACCTGGACCCCAAAGTCCTTCTGATCCTCTACACTGCTAAGAGTCCTACCCTTGATATTATACTTCATCCCATTGGACCTGCCAAAATGGACACTACACATTTATCTGCATTGAAGTCCATCTGCCACCTCTCCGTCCAGTCTTGCATCCTATCTATGTCTCGCTGCAACTTCTGACATCCCTCCAAACTATCCGCAACACCACCAACCTTCATGTCATCAGCTAACTTAGCAAATCATCCCTCCACCTCCTCATCCAGGTCATTTATGAAAATGACAAACAGCAAGGGTCCCAGAACAGATCCCTGAGGCACTCCACTGGTGACTGACCTCCATGCAGAAAAAGACCCATCCACAACTACTCTCTGCCTTCTGCAGGCAAGCCAGTTCTGGATCCACAAGGCAACAGCCCTTGGATGCCATGCGCTCTCACTTTTTCAAGAAGTCTTGCATGGGGGACGTTATCAAACGCTTTGCTGAAGTCCATGTAAACCCATCCACTGCGCTTCCTTTGTCAATGTGTTCAGTCACATTTTCAAAGAACTCAACTAAGATCGTAAGCACGATCTGTCCTTGACAAAGCCATGTTGACTACTTTTTATCATACTAAACTTCTCTGAACGTTCATAAGTCACGTCCCTCAGTATCCTCTCCAACTTACCAGCCACTGAAGTCAGACTCACCAGTCGGTAATTTCCTGGGCTATCCCTGTTCCCTTCCTTGAAGATAGGAACTACATCCGCAATCCTCCGAAACCCCTCCTGTCTCCATCGGCGATGCAGAATCATCATCAGAGGCTCTGCAATCTCTTCCCTCGCTTCCCACAGTAACCTAGAATACATCCCATTCAGTCCGGGTGACTTGTCCATCCTGATGCAATTTAAAAGTTCTAACACACCCTCTTTCTTAACGTCCACGTGCTCAATCTTTTCAGTCTGCCACAAACCTGCAGTACAACTTCCCGGATCATTTTCCACCGTGAATACCGAGGCAAAGTATTCATTAAGTACCTCCGCCATTTCTTCCGGTTCCTCACAGACTTCCCCCTTCACCTTTTATAGGTCCTGTTCCTTCACATCTCATCCTTTTACTCTTCACATTTATAAAACGCCTTGAAATTCTTCTTATTCTTATCTGCCAAGGCCTTCTCATGACCCCTTCTGGATCTCCTAATTTCCTTTATAAACTCCTTCGTACAACCCATATACTCTAGATCCTTAACATCTCCTAGCTCTCTGAGCCTTCATGTCCAATACACCTTTTTCAGGACAAGGTCTGAAGAAGAATCACAGAGTGATTAGCACTGCTGCCTCAGCGCCAGGGGGGGACCCAGGTTCATTTCTGAGCTTGCTCACTATCTGTGCATATTCACCCCATCTACATGGTTTCTGGGTGTTCCAGTTCCTCCTATAGTATGAAAGATGTGCAGGTTAGACATGTTGGTCTCCATCAATGTACCCGAACAAGTGCTAGTGTGTGGTAACTAGGAGATTTTCGCAGCAACTTCATAACAGTGTTAATGTAAGCCTATTTGTGACACTAATAAATAAACTTTAAAAACCTTGTATTAGATGAGTGAAGTTGGCCTCTCTCCATAGATGTGCCTCTGAGTTTTGCTAGCATGCTTTTATTCTATGTTTTCATCAAACTTTTCCTTTCTAGATTTCTTCTGGATTCCCATTTTTTTGATGACCTCCAATTGTGCTAAAGGAAATATTTTCTCTCTCTCTAGCTACATTATTAAAATCTTCTATAATTTAAAATTCTTCTCTTCATCTCTCTGCCTTTTTTCAAGAGTAAAGCAATCCAGTCTGTCAGTCCTTTCCTGACATGTATCTCAACTTCTAAATCTTCTCCGCACCCTCTCCACTCCCTGCGTATCCTTTCTATAATGTAATGTTGACTGGAACTGCATGCATTACTCAAATGTAGTCAAAAAGAATTAATACCAACTTTCTTACTTTTCTAAAAGCAAATGACTGTGGATCCTGGAATCTGAAACATCAGAGAATGCTGGAGCAACTGTGGCGAGACAACTGAGTTAACATTTTGCGTCTGGATGACACAGAAAATGCTGGCTGATCTGCTCAGTTTTTCCAGTGTTTTCTGTTTTTTAGATTCCAGTATCTACAGTAATTTATTTCAGGTTCATCCATACTTGAAATGTTAGCTCTATTCTCTCTCAACAGATGCTGTTAAACCTGTGGAGATTTTCCAGCATTTTCTGTTTTGTGCTTACTTTTCTAATCTGTCACTCTGGAAATGATGCCCAGTGCTTGTTTTTTTTTATCCTTTGCCTTTTAAGCCAGCTGGCCAAACTGTGATTTGTTGTGTTTGTACTCTGAAACCCTTTTGTCCCACAACCCCCTTCAATTCCTCTACTGTACCCAGTCTTTTGCTTGCTTCTTTCAAGTAGTGATCCCTCTGTTCCTATCAAAAAATGTGCAAACCCACATTTATTTGCATTGAATTTTATTTGCCAACTGTTTTTCCTGTCTGCAAGTTAATTAATATCCTTTGTAACTTGTTGCAGTCCTCTTCAGTATGGATGACCAACCTTGGTGTCATCTGCAAATTCTGTTCTTGATCTTTGTAAGTTTAGTGTTAAATTCAAGCAGCCTAGTTTGGTGTTGAGTTGCCTGCCCCTGGATGTGAATTAATGAGCCAAATTTGTACGATCCATTGGTTACTCAATCTGCCAGTGATGTCTGGAATCTAAATATTAAACAACTGTCCAGCCTTTTAATCTCTCCTGCATTAGACAGTTGGGAAATCACTTCTTCCTTGGATGGTTGGAGGGTATAGTTCAGTCTTCACAATTTCCAGATATCTCTCTTTTTCATGTATGTGAGAGCATTTCTTATTAAAATTCATTAGCCAGCTCCAGTTGAATCATTTATAATTTTACTGAGTTTTAAATCTCTCGAGTGACTTATCTGAAAGAAACAAGAAATGACTCTAAATACTCACCCATTGTGACTTCACTTAATTTCCAGAAAGCGTTAATTAGTCCTTTTTCACCTAGGGGACTGTAAGGCTGTCTGCAATCCTGAATCAGACATTTTTAGATGACTCTGCAGAACTCAGAACTATGTGAAGCCATGACACCCCAGGGGAGCCTCAGAATGAAATTCATCTGAAAGTGTTGCAATTCTGTCATGGTTTGGATAACTCCCATCACACTGGAAAATTTCAGATTAACATAAGGGGTGGTACCATGGCTCAGTGATTAGCACTGCTGCCTCACTGCTAGAGTCCAGGTTTGATTCCCAGCTTGGATCACTGTCTGTGTAGAGTTTGCACATTATCCCTGTGTCTGCATGGATTTCTTCCAGATGTTCTGCTTTCCTCCCACAGTCCAAAATGCAGGTTAGGTTGACTGGCTATGCTGAATTGCCTTTTAGGATGCCCCTTAGTGTCTCGGGATGCATAGGTTAGAGGGAGTAATGGGTAATTATATGGGATTACGTTGATAGGGCCTGGGTGGGATCTTTTTGGTGCAGACTCATGGGCTGAATGACCTCCCTCTGCACAATAGGGATTCTATGGGTAATCACAGAACTCACTGAAATTGTTATAAAATACAGCACATGACCTGTCATACTTGGAGAAAGTATAAACTTTCATCACAGCACCTTTCACATCCTTTGGGTATTCCAAGTTGCTTTTGAATAGACTTTCAAATTGCAGTTCATTACTAAGTGGGTAAAAACACACTGATCAATTGATCTTGCACAGCTAAGTTAATGAATAACCAGATTATCCCATGATGATTGATGGAAGTGAATTGGCCAGGTCAGAGGGTGAGCTCCCTGATCTTCTGAAAGTGTGTTTTTTTGGAATAGAGCAGAATCCCTTCAATGCAAAAAGAGGCCATTTGGCCCATTGACAACAATCCCACCCAGACCCTATCCCCATTACCCCAAGTATTTAGCCTGCTTATCCCTCTGACATTAAGGGGCAATTTAGCATGGCCAGTCAATCTAACTTGCACATCTTGGGCCTCAGAGAAAACTTGGGCACCTGGAGGAAACCCATGCAGACATGGGGAGAATGTGCAAACTCCACAAGGCAGTGACCCAACTCCAGTCCCTGGCGCTGTGAAGCAGCAGTGTTCACCATCGTTCCACTCTCAAACTGTTCACTAAAACTGGCAATTGGGGCCCTCAAATGGTCATCCAAAAGATGCTGCGTCCTTCATTGAATGCCAATCAAACTTGTGTTCAAGCCTTTAAGTTACGCTGTAACCCTCAATTTTCTGACTCTGGAACAAGAATATTACTAACTTGGTCAAGTGGGGGTTATTTGCCTCTTTGGGAAAGCCTAATGTGGTGCTGGCTTTGAATGACATTGACAATCGAAGGACCAGAGCATCATTTCAACACTCTCTGGGCTGATTTTCTTGTTTTAAAATTTAATTTGTCTGTTTACATCTTTAGGCAGAAAATTGCAAGGTTTTATTATCTCTTTTGAATGAGTAACAGCTATAAGAATTGATATGAATCTTAGATGTCGGGAAATTGAAAGTAAAAATTTGGACTTCTTTGGGAAGTGTGTGATTCGTTGCATGTATTAGTTTGATGCCTTTAGCAGAAATCATGCTGTTGTTCTGTTGCATGCTGTAAATCTCAGCAGTAAAATTGTATCATTTGAAGTGCTGCAATAGAACATTTTTATGATTCACAAGATTAATAAGGATTTCAGCATCTTTTGGTGCAAGCAATGGCACACTACAGGGTAAGTAGCCACAGCCCATTGAATAAATTATTGTCTGCAAGTTTTAAAGCACCTTTCACTTATGCAATATGTTCTTCAACAAAAACAGTCTATATATCAAATGTTCTGTTAATAACTAAAAGATAAACATAGATACTGTTGTTAGTGTCAGCAATCCTCTGACAAATGGAGACTGATCGGGTTATGGAATTGATGTGGTGAATAAGATTTATGATTCAATATATGGTGAAATTTGCCCCAAGTGGTATGAACAATGTTGCAAAAACAGTACATTATTACCCTTGCTGAGCTTGTGCACATTGTTTAGCTTACACAGAAAGTGTTATAAGTACAAAAACAAAAGGCAAAACCGGAGCACTGTTGTGCATTCACTATAAAATGGTGCTTGTAGCTTAGCGCCAGTGAATTTCTTGCAAACTGTTTGAGTTCTGGATCTTAACTTCACTGGAAATGTAAAAAATCAAGACCAGGCACTTGCCCACAAGTTAAAATCTGAAAGCATTTCCTGTGTAATATAGCTGTGGTGGTTCTTGCAACAACTGAAGGACTTGAAGATTGACTATCTGCTCCACTCAACTGCACTTGCAACGTGTTGCAAACCAAACAATTGAATCTGTTTCAGTTCTACAGAAATGGAATTCCACAGGACCTGGACATCAAATAAAAACTGGGGATGCTGAAAATACTTAGCCCCTCTCTGTGCGAGTGTCTGGGTGTCTTGTCTGTCTGGGCGTCTGTGTCCCTGCTGCTCACTTGCTGTTTGTGTGTGTGTCTCTCTCTCTCTCTCTCTCTTTCTCTCTCTCTCCCCCTCCCTCTCGCTCTGTGTGTGTCTCTTCTCTCTGTGTGTTTGACACTTCCTCTCTTCCCCCCCGCCCCCTGATATCTGTCTGTCTGTCTCTCTTTTTCTGTCCCTCTCTCTGTATGAATTATATATTTTAGCAAAGAAGGTATTGTGTTTGATGATGCACACTCTCTCTACAGTCAAATTGAATACTGAAATCCAACACACAGCAAATGTTGGAAATACTCAAGGTCTGTTAACATTCGTAGAGAGCAGAAAAACTGAATACTTCAGCCATTAAGAGCACACCTGCAATGCTGTCTGTTTTCTCTACAGATGGTACTAACTTACAGCATTTTCTGGTTGTGTTATTTGAGCCATAGATTCCAGAAAATAAACTAGCCCAGTTTTTAAAATGTGGCATTTTTTTGAAGTGAGAGCTTCAGCCATGCAATGCAATTAGGCTTGTACTGTTAAAGGTTTCACACTGAGATGCTTAAACATATTCCAATGGAATATTTTTAGAGATGCACCATAGAAAGCATCCTTTCCAGATGTATCACAGCCTGGTATGACTCCTACTCTGGCCAAAGCCACAAGAAACTACAAACGGTCGTGAACGTAGTTTAGTTCAGTCCATCACGCAACCAGCCTCCCATCCATTGACTCTGTCGCTGCCTCGGAAAAGCAGCCGGCATAATCAAGGATCCCATGCATCCTGGGCATATTGTCTTCCACTACCATCCGTCATGAAAAAGATACAAAATATGTACCAATGGATTCGAACAACTTCTTTCCTGCTGCCATCAGGCTTTTGAATGGACCTACCATATATTAAGCTGATATTTTTCTACACCCTATCTTTAACTGCAACACACTATTTTGCATACTCTCCTCTATGTATTCTATGAACAGTGTGTTTATTTGCATGGCGTGCAAGAAACAGTGCTTCTCACATGACAATATATTCCAATGGAATAAAATGGCTTGTGACAAATTGATTTGGTGAGATAAAGTTTCAGTTGTAATCATGCGCTGACAGGGAACTTTTAAGTAAATTTGATTTTGTTTTTAAATGTGGATGGGAAGAGGTTCAGTAGAACAGAAACACCAGCATGGATTTATTGAGCTGAAAGGCCTGTTTTTCTGCTGGTAATACTTTGCAATACATTGTATTGGAATGTTGATGCTTCCGATATCCACTGAGCACTTCCAGCCTGGGTATAGTATGTAAGTAAGAGGTCTGACAGCACCCATTTTAAATCAGGCAAAGGCTACAAAGGCTGAAAGCTTGCAAGTTTACTATCAAATAAATCAGTTGGATTTAAAATTGTTGTTGTCAGACGTCTTACTGAGTTTACCCCAGTCCAACGCTGGCATCTCTATATTATAATATGTAAGAGTATTAAACTCTCTCATTCTGTGATGTGACCATATTCACATCTGATGTGAATGAAGAAGAAACTAGCAATCCTCTTCTGAGTTAGATTTCTAATTTTTAGGGATTAAGAACTGTTTTGTGCTACAGTCCCATGTCATTGAGGGGCTCAGTTGGAGACTGTGCAAACTCGGTTAGGATCCTTCTTTGAGAGGCTTTGTGGCTGTTTTCTGTGCTGTATATTTCTGTAGACTTACAGAATGTTCATTACCTGAAGATAATACAGTTTCGTAAGTGGTTGATGCCATCTTGCTAAGTGGAAATTTTCGATTGAGCCTCAAGTTATATATGCATTACTATGCAGTTTGGTTATGGAATGCATTAAAATCAGACCTCAGTAAGTTTGTTTATTCGTGTCAAAAATAGATTTACATTAACACTGCAATGATGTTACTGAGAAAATTCCCTAGCTGCCACACTCTTGCGCCTGTTCAGGAACTCTGAGGGACAATTTAGCATGGCTGATGCACCTAACTAGCATGTCTTTCAGATTGTGGGAGGAAACTGGACCACCCAGACAAAACTCATGTGGACACGGGGAGAAAGCACAGAAGCTGTGAATTGAATCCCAGTCCCTGGTGCTGAGGCCAGCAGTGCTAGCCACCATGCACTTCTCTTTCGGTGTACTTTGCAGTAGAACCCACTAGATAGTGAACATTATGTAACACTCGCTGATCATTTTTGCTGGTCAGGTGGATATCTTCAGCTACACCAATCTGAGAGCTGATAAGCTAATATCTTCTGACCTGAATTCCAGAATGCCATCTGAACAGTGTGTGTACTCAGAGTTTTGTAGCTTTGTGGAATTGTGAACCTAAATCCGGTTCACTGATCAAATTTGAAATGTAATTAAATGGTTTCTTGTTCTAACACTAACTTGCATTTATGTCACACCTTTAACCCTAATGAAACATCCCAGGATGTTTCCTAGGTGCTTTATCCAGCACAATCTGACACTGAGCTACTGAACAAAGTCATCGGGCAGGAGTTCAAAATATTGGTCAAAAAGTCAGATATTAAGAGTTGCCTTGAAGGAGGAAATAAAGCTAAGAGAGGCAAAGATGTTCTGGGAGAGAATTGCAGACCTTGGGATCTAGGCAACTGAAGGTAGAGCAATGAAAATCAGGAATGTCTATAAGAAAATTGGTGGAGAGCAGAGATTTGAAGAGAGTTCTAGGATTGGAAGAGATTAAAGATGAGAAGGAGCAAAGCAGTGGAAGAATTTGGAAACCAGATTGGGAATATTCAAATTAAATTGTGGCTGGACAAGAAGCTAATATTTTCCAATGAACCTATAGAAGTGACCAGGACTTGGTGAAAATAAATATGGCAGCAGAGGTTCGGCTCAAGTCTATGGAGTTGAGTTAGGAGAGCATTGAAATTAGTGTGTACAGTAACAGAGGAATATTAGAGCTTCAGCAGCAGATGCCCTGGGATAGAGACAAAGAGGAGCCATGTGGCAGAGATGGAGATAGATGGTTTTGGTGACCAGGTCCCGCCCTTTTAAAGTGATAAGATATGAACTCACTATACAGCTTGCAAGTTCTAAGTGTATATTCACGGTCTTGTTCAGAATCAACTGAAGTGTCATGAGGATCAAATATTTTCCCACAGAAAGGGAAACATAGCTTTGTGGTGGCATTTTTATATCCTGTACTGCTGGTTAAATTTCCATAGACAGAGATTGACATTAGTAAAATGAAATACTACAGGACTATGAGCGTTGAAAGATATTGTGTTCTGACCCAATTGGAATCAGCTGTGTGTTTTCCTCTAATTGAATATTACTTTATTGGATACTTTGAAGACTTCCCCTCATTAAATACTGGCAATATGCCAAAGTTAAATGTGCTGGAAATTGCCAAGCACCTGAATGTGTGTGACAATTAAGTTCCTTTGTTTTTGAAAAGGTTGCATTAAAAATGTATGTTTTCTATTTTTCTGCAAAACACTTTTGACCAGAAGTGAAAAATCAGTGTCATGAAATTAAACAAACCACTTGTGACCAGTGATTGAGAACACAATTGCATTGCTTAGTTCATGTCAATTTAAGACAAAGGTGGCATGTGAAAGACATTGCACTGTCAACTCCAGTAAAGTTTATTGTCTTGTCTACTAAGTCATAGCATAACAGCAAATTGTACATTTTGGCGTGAGGTTTTCTGAGAGTGAACCTGGCTCAATAACTTGAACTGGATTATGAGAAAACGTAATGGGAGTAAACAAAGAACGAAAGTGTAACACAGGAACAGGTCCTTTGGCCCTCCAAGCATGCACCAATTATGATGCCTGCCTAAACTAAAACCGTATGCACTTATGGAGTCTGTATCCTTCCATTCCCATGCTATTCACTAAGGGTTTAGCTTAGTTCCCACTACCTCCCCAGGCAGCATGCTCCAGACATTCTTCATTCTGTGTAAAAACAATTTGCCTCACATATTGCCTCTAAACTTTCCCCATGCACCATAAACCTATTTCCCTTTGTACTTGACTTTTCTACCCTAGGAAAGAGCACCTGACTGACTGACTATTCCATCCATGCCATTCATAATCTTGTAAATTCTATTAGATCACCTCTCAAACTCCATCATTTTGGTGAGAAGGAAGACGAAGGAAAGCAAAATTCCTGTTTCCCAAGCTGAATAGAACAGTTAATGTTTGTGCCCATTTATCCTAAGTCATTAACTTTAAATACAACCAATAAGTTTGTATTTTATGCTAATTTATAGTGCAAAAGAAGTTTCTAAAAGTCAACCAAATGGTGAATCTTTCAAAAATGTATAATACAAGTGAATTCATTATAAGAGTTGTCCAATTAATCTCATGCAATGTCGTGATTTTGCCTGAATCAGATGATTTGAGCAGGAAGACACCTCAACAGCAATCAAATGGCACACTTCAAACATAACTAACTTCAAATAGGATAATCATGTTGTACAAAGTCCCAAGTAAACTGGCAGACACCACAGCTGTGTGCTCAAGGACTATCTAGTCTTGACTCTGACTTCTGCAATGATTGGTATTGTGTGTTTTAGATGTGCTGGGAGTTGAGAAACCAATAGGCATTGTTTAGGATACAAATAATGGCTGAACACTGCAGGATAGCATATGGGCTGTGTCATTCTGTTTGTGTGTGTGTTCTGTGCGGTGTGGAATAGAAGCTAATCAAGATTATTATTCATAGAATTATAGAAACCCTAACAATGCAGAGGAAAGCCATTCAGTCCATTGAGCCTGCACCAATGACAATCCCATTCAGGCCATATCCCCATAACCCCACATATTTACCCTGCCAATCTCCAAACACTAAGGGTCAATTTCGCATGGCCAATGGACCTAATCTGCAAAAATTTAGACAGTGGGAGAAAACTGGAGCACCTAAAAGAAACCCACTCAGACACTGGGAAAACATGCAAACGCCACCCAGGCAGTGACCCAATCCAGAACTGAACCCAGATCTCTTATTTTGATTTTGCCAGATTTAAGTTGGAACAAACAGTGTCACACATGATAAGGCTAAGATTAGTGCTTAGAGTTAATTATGATAGATGTTAACACGCATGCAGAAGAAGAATTCTCATTTAAGGTTAGTTTCATTATGAAGCAATGTGTAATACACCTATAGAATGGTCAATAGAAAATCAGTTAAGGAGAATAAGCTTACAGATATTGTGAGAAAAGCCATTGCACGAGTCAGAGATTTTTCTAGCACGGATGCTGCATAGAAATATTTCAGTGAAACCAGTAAAGCATCATAGCAGATTTTTGGGGCTGGACAGAGAGAGGACATGTCGAGTTCTCCTTGTACCCCCCACAAGTGCATAATAACTCCCTTCCCCTGATTAGGCCAATTCTGGACGATTGGCAGAGTTTCCAGCTATTTAAGGTTAAACCCTAACACATTGCTGCGAGGAACCAGGAGGGTGGTTGGCGAGCAGGGGGCACCACTGAGGTATTCTAAACAAATTAGTTTTTGTTTTTTCCTCTGGACACTTTTGCTTATTAGCTGTCAACTAAGGAAGCAGGTGATCTGAAACCTTTAACATAGTCAGATTGATAGGGGAGAGTTTATTTGTTTCTTAACTGGCATGAGGGTGGGTTATCAAGGACAGGAGTGTGAGGGCAGCGGGGTGGTGATTGTGTAAAGCAGATTGTAATGAAACCACTAGGAATACGTCCAACCAGAATTGGCAACCCTACGTCCTCATGTTCCGACACAGATTGAAGCATTAAACTCATGTCCTTTAACTCTGGAATATCTTGAGAGAAAGAAAAACAATGCAGTTTTTAAGAAGGCAAGTTGGATAACTGAAAAAGTTGCTGCTGTTCCAATTCACACTCTTGCCTTCCCAGAAGTGATGGTTTAAATTATTAAAGACATTGTGCTGGTAGCTGCATTTTATTTTGCAAGTGTGGAATTGCTAAAATCTCACGTATGGCAATTGTGCAGCTTTCTTCACTGAATTGAGATGCGGTAAGCCTGTTTGTACAGAGATGCTGCATTTTACATCAGAGTGCAGGGCTGTGGGCAAATACATCAATGGCTTTCAAAGATTATTTTTCAAGCTGCAACATATGGGATGACAGTTGTGTAATGACAGTATTAAATTGTTTTTCACTGCAATGAAAAATGTTATATTATAATAACATTAATCACAAGTTAATAGGCCCTTTGATGAGTGCAGTCTTAATATAGTTCAGGTTTCTATTTTCATTTTCCATGAGAAACTTGGTGGAAACTGTGAAACTAATATAAAAAGAATACTATAAATGAAACATTTGATGGTTGGTCAGGTCATGTTGTCCTAATTTGTGGGCATTTATTTATCCTTTTCTTTTTGGAAATAATTCACTTTTCTGCTGTTATTATGGAGAAGATGCTGAATGGTTAGAAATCATGTGATGACTATGAAAGGATCATTTAGGACCTGACTATCACTTTGAATACTAGTATAAAGCTTTTTGCTCTAAATAACCGATTACTAAGAAATAAACTGAGCCTGCATTATGTAGATGAATTTTTTGAGTCCAGTGTTTTCCCAGGGCAGCACATCTGCTTCCGTTTGCATGCCGTTGTTATTGGCTATTAAAAACTGGAAAATTCTGTAAGCTGCTGGCAGCGTCTGGACCACCTCTCTGGCTGTTCCTCTCCCCCTCCTCCTCCTGGCTCACGCTGTTTTGAATATTGCATTAGAGTGCGGCCCCTGTAGCCTCTGATTACATCTATATAGCTAGCAAAATGAGCTGTGGCAGCTCCATGGTGATTAGTGAGGATTGCTGTCAGTTTCTATTCATCTCTGAATTGCCATTCCCAGCTGACTGTCCGTTATTTGCGTTCCCTGTTGTAGTCCCCCAGTGCCCGATCTGGAGCTGCAATTTTTGTGCTCCCTGCAGAATTTGTACAAAACACTCTCATTATTTGAGTGTGGACTTTTCAACGAGTTTTATCTAACTTAGTGTAAACAAGGCAAACTGGATCAAGGATTTGTGCTTGGTCCACTACCACTACACATTGAAGAGGAGAATTTTAATTGTGCATTCAGATTATTGATTGAATTGGGTTTTGTAGAACTATATAGAATTGAAATAAAAAAAACCTAGCTCAATGCCTCTTTCTTTCTCTCTTTCTGTCCTTTAGACAGTGTCCGTGAGACAAAGTTCAATAGTTCACTTAATAAATCCCAAGGCTTCCCTGGAAATGTGCTGTTTATTATGAGCGAGTGTTCATTTTTAAAAGGGAGCCAAATACAATGCCACATTTAAAATCTTGATTCTCTAGTTGCAGCACCTTCAGTACTTAGATTTTTAATCTTTTGAGGACAGGGGGGTTAATAATGATAAACGCAAGCATCTTGTGGGTAATTGCATGTTAAAATGTGTTGGGAATATGTATATAAGGTGACCTTTGCCATCTACATAACAAATCTGTGCTGTGCATTGATTATTCATGCCTGGAAAAAGAGGGCCGTGATGTGAGTGCCCATTGGTGCTCATTAATTGGAGAGAGCTACTGGCGAGATTCAGATTCTGCCTCTTTGCCTTCCCTCGCAGTGCCATCTCGGATAAATGCCCTGTTAGAATATTTTCATTTGATTTCAGCCTGACTTGGCAATACGTGAGAATTTTTTTCCTTTCTGGACAGTAGTTTTATTTTTCTCTCCTCGAGCTGCAAAATGACGACTTACTGTTACAAACAAGAATACTCTTGTGTGCCAGAGGGTTGTGAATTAGGGAGATTGGTTCATTTTTCGAGTAACCCGAGGTTGCAAGTGAATCAGAGGCAGCAGTATCTGGAACCTCAGCCTCAGCCTCAGCAGCAGCAGTCGTCCACACACAAGTATTACACCTCTGCGACTCTGCCTGTGTCCTCCACGAAACATCGAAGCAAGTTTACCAACCTGCGTGACAGTGTTAAGAAAAGCCCGACTAAAAGTACTGCCAAAGTGAAAGCGACCAGCGGCTGGTGGTCAGACGGCTCATGGTCAACGCGTTCTTTTGATAAGGTTAGTGGGGCTGTTTGCTGTACGTTCGGTGCTAATATCAGTGCAGCTTTTATATGTGCACCAAAGTGCAAGCTGTGGAATAACATCTATGGCAAAACACCCTGATCAATGAAGTCAATCAATTCTAATTATTGGAACATGCTTCAGTTCAGCTTAGTGCTTGACACCTGTAAGAGATGTTCAAGTCTTGACTTACTTTTCAGTACACCCTTGCATCGTACAATTTTTCACCCAAGCTAATATTTAATACTTCCCTAATTTGGAAAAGTTTCTTTTTGTTGGTGGTTTTTACTTGCTTTGGCCCAATGTCTTCAAGGGGGCAGGTGCATGGCCTCCTCCCTCCTTTTTCCATCTATCAGAAAGTTCCAAAGTCTACCAATGTTTGACTCTGCTTTTTGATTGTTCCTCCGTTTCGCTTCCTTTTCTCCAACAGGCCTGTGTATTCCTCTTTTATTGCCTCATTGTGAATTCAGTAAAGAAGGACCTAAACCCTGTGGGCAGCATGGTGGCTCACAATGCAATGCCAGAGGTTTGATTCTGGCTCTGGGTGACTGTCTGTGTGGAGTCTGGACATTCTCCCCATATCTTTGGGTTGCCTCCAGTTGCTCCAGTTTCCCCCCACAGTCCAAAGATGTGCAGGTTAGATGGATTGGCCATGCTAAATTGACTCCTGTTGGCAGGAGCTAGCAAGGTAAATATGTGGGGTTACAGAGATGATGCCAGGTTGCAGATTTGCTCGCTGCAGGCTTACTGGGCCAAAAGGCTGTCTCCTATACTGTAGGGATTATATGGTAACTTTTGGATCTGAACTGACACTGATAAAATATCGCTGAGGAGCTTCTCAAGTTTTGCTTTGAGGATTAAATGCTGGCATTGTGACTGTCTGTTCTTCTATTTGCCAAATTACATTATGTACCTAGAAGAGCTTTTGTTAATGTGCAGAAATAAAATTAGTAAGTAAACAAACAAACTATTAAGAGTGGAAGTTCAGGTTTTCTAACGTGTCGGTGTGGACTCGATGGGCCAAAGGGCCTCTTCTATGCTTAATTATTCTACAAAATGCAGAAATCTGAATGGATATAAATTTTACAATTTGGACTGGTCAGGATTCAGTTGATGATTTCCCCACTATTCAATAATCCGGTTTCCAAACCTATTCTAGCAGTCGCTAATGAACCAAAGTTGCACTTGTTCTATCAATGTGTCGTTTTATAAGTGTGCATGCACACTTATTTATAAGTAGGTAGTCTCTGTGGCATAATCAGTTAATGTTCGGTTATTAAGTATAATGGTAGTAGTTTGATCCCACCCAGGGACAAAATGTATTTGTCTTTTGCCCTTTCATGTTTTGTTTCGCACTGAATTCTGTCCTTTGGTTCCTATACAAAAAGTACCAAACGGATTCAGCACTCATGTTTGGGGAGGGAGGAATGCAATGGTTAGCACTGCTGCCTCAACACCAGGGACCTGGGTTCAATTCCTGGCTTGAGTCATTATCTGTGTAGAGTTTGCACATTTTCCCCATGTCTGTGGGTTTCTTCCAGATGCTCCAGTTTCCTCCCGCACTCAAATTGTGCTGGCTAGGTTGATTGACTATGCTAAATTGCTCCTTAGTGTCAGGGGGATTAGTAGAGTAAATATGTGGAGTTGTGGGGATAGGGCCTGAGTGGGATTTTTATCAGTGCAGCCTTGTTGGGTCTCCTTCTGCACTGTCAAGGTTTGATGGATTCTGAGTTTCAAGTTTGGGTAGCACTTGAGTTATCTAAAACTCAAGAGGACCCAGCAGAATTTTGGTCCTTTTTATGTCAAGCTTCAAATATTGTAAAGAATTTAGTGAAACAATTTTTTTCCAAAGTTTTTCATGGTTGTCAAAGGTCTTCTGATCTCGGGATTGTTGGAGACCGGGCATATCCCTCAAAATTCGCACAAGGATTCCTCGGATGTCCCAGAACATAACACACAGGTTCAAAAATCCTGGTGCAACACTTGGTTAATAATAAAAGTAATTTCCCTTCCAGAATTGTCCCTCCACTCCCTGACCTGTAAAGCCTCATTCTGTGACTTGCTCCTCACCCTGCCATCCCTCCCAACTTCAACATTTTGCTGCTTACTCACCCCCATCTCCTTATCCTCTTATCACCTTAACCCTAACATTCACATGGAGAAGTTTTGGGATGTTTCAACTATTACAGAATATGGGGACTTCAGCACAGATTCTGGCCACTGCTCCTTCTATGCATTCCTGTGCAGAGATGTGTTTTACAGGACCTTCCACTGGAAGAATGCCCAAACATAGTAGCACAGTGACTGGCACTGCTGCCTCTCAGTGTCAGGGACCTAGGTTTGATTCCCAGCTAGGATGGCTGTCTGTGCAGAGTCTGCATATTCTCAGTGTCTGCATGAGTTTCCTATGGGTGCTTCGGTTTCTTCCCACAGTTCAAAAGGCACGCTGGTTAGGTGGATTGTCTTCAGTGTACTTGAATAGGTACCAGGTTGGACATTATCACTGTAACTTCATTACAGTGACAATGTAAGCCTACTTGTGACACTAATAATTAAACTCAAACTTTAAAAATCAAAGGAAGGCAAGCGCTTTGTCTATTAAGCGTGTTCAAGGTCAGAAAAAGGGATTCGTGTTTCAAATTCTTTGTAATTGATTTTTTCCCCCTCCTCTCCGCTGCCTCCTCCCTCCTTTCTTGAAGCAATTAAAATGTTGTACCTAGTTGTATTCAAAATGAAATGCCTTGCTTCTCTCTCCCTTTGTTCCCAAGTGAATAAATAGATAAGTCATTGATTCTTGGATTAAACTAAAAGATATACTGGTGACCGGGGGAAGGGAGTAGTGGAGGCCAGTTGGAGAATTATGACTATAGGATTTTGCTTTTCAATCAATGATTCTTAAAATAAAGTAATTTGAAAGAGCAAATGAGACCAGCCATGCCTACATACTCTGCAGTATTGGGATAGTTTGACATCAATGCAGCTCATTGTAACAAGAGTTGAATAGAAAACTTGCAGCAAAACTGAAGGTTTATATAACTAGTTATTTATTAGTATTAACATCGGATGTTTAGACAGTAGATTTGATTAGACCATGAAAATGGTATGTTTTAGGATTACCAAGCTCAGCAGAGGTATTTCCTACTGTTGGAATAGCACTTGACCCGAGAGTTTCCATTGGCCATCGGCTAACGTGATTTCAAACCCATTGTTTTGAGCGTAAACTATGATATTGCAAAAATCTTAATTTTATCCATCTCATCATTACTGTCTTATTTCTCATTAGCCAGGCGCTGACCAATTTAATCTTACAACATCCAATGTTTAAAAAAAAAAGATATTTGTACTTCCTGAAATAAAGACCGAAATGCTGGGGAAAATTTCAACAGGTCTGGCAGCACCTGCAGAAAGAGAGTTGATATTCGGATCCAACGTGACTCTTGTTTGGAGTCATGTTGGACTTGAACTTCGTGCATTCTGCAGAAGAGTGATAATGCACTCAACATTAATCCTGCTTCTCTCTCCACAAATGCTGCTAGATCAGAGTTGTGCCCCTCCCCCCCTCCACCACGCATATTCTCCCTTTTTTGATTTAAAATTTTCATCCACATTCTTTTATTATATGTGTGTTTTCTATTTCTTGATTTATGTAAGGTGAGAGGGAGGGAGCTGAAGCTTTTTGTTAATGTGATGGTTTTATATATTTTCCTGATATATTGTCTCAGTTACATGACTTCCAATATCTGGCTTCACTTTTTTGCCAGGGGTAAAGGGTGACATGGTGGTTAACATGATGGCTTACAGTGCCAGGGACCTAGGTTCAGTTCTGGCTTCAGGTTACTGCCTGTGCAGAATTTGCATGTTCTCACCATGTCTGCGTGAGCTTCCCTTGACTGCTCCAGTTTCCCCTCACACTCCAAAGATATGTGATTAGGTAGATTGACCATAATAAATTGCTCCTTAGTGTTAGCGTGGTCTAGCAGAGTAACTGTGTGGGGTTCTGAGGATCTGGCCTGAGTGGAATTGTTGATGCGGGACCAATGGGCCAAGTGGCTGCCTCCTGAGCTGTAGGGACTCTTATGATAAAATAACTTGAAATTATATTGAGTTGCAGTAATATTTTGTTCTATTTATGAAATTAATGTCGGATTTTGATATAGGAGAACTGCACTGATTTGTTTTAATTTAAAAAATCTGTCATCTATGGCTTTCATACATTTAGGTTATTGGAAAACGATTCTTTCCAGTGTGTAGCCTTTCTCTTAGTAGCTGTGCCCAGACACTGTGTGCGGTATTCCCTGGGAAACTGAGGTGTATCATTCTTGATTAGCCTCACCCACAACTCCCAAGAAAACATGGATCATAAACAAAAGCAACGCTCAATAAAGGATTCATTTTAAATTTTGTATATAGGTGGACACGTATTGTGCTTGTAGATCTATCTGACTAATAGCATGTTTTTGATGTGTGAATTACATGGAAAGCTTGCAGTAGTGGTATATATATGTCAGATGCCTTGAACACAATGAGTTCTGGAACATTCCCAAAGTTAAATTGGTGAATGATTTAGTATGAAATACAACTTTTGTTGTTTGGAAACTTGTCTCCCTGAAACTGTTCAAATTTTAATTGTTTCGGAGTAAGTAGATCGAAGCAAATGTCAAGTTCACCAGTTGAGAGTCTTTTGAGGTTTTATGCTCATTTCATTCTTAAAAACACATGTTTAGCCATGTTATGTAATACCTTCTGTTGCATATACTTGTTCTATTTATGGTGTCTTATTTTTTAAATTCTAATTAGCTCAACATGTTGAGAGAGATTCTTGGTTGATGCTCTTATCCCAAGACAAGGATAGTCGCCCCTGGGTATTTTGACCATCTGCTCATTTTTGCTTTGTATTGTTCTCCGACCATCTCTTTGCTATGTAAAAAAAGAACTCTTAAATTCAATCAACCTAACCAAATCAGATTACAATAGGGCTGTTTGATAAAACCATAATTCGAGCCTAAGTTACTTTCAGATAAGTAACGGCATGTTATGTAGAATGGGAATACCATATAAATGTAAAGAATATTTTACAGTCATATCTCTGGAAAAACTCTCTCAGAATATTTCTTCCTGAATTAGTAATCTCACCTTCACTAGGTTGTACGTTTAAGTGTGTAATGCATTTAGTTTATTTAAGTGGACACCATTGCACTATTTAGTATTCCCTTGATACTCTGGCCAATGTTCTTTCTTTTCATATCGTGCTGAGTGCAAAATGGCTGTCAGGTTTAGCAAAATATTATTATAGCATTTTGAATATAAAGTATTTGGAATGCTCTGAAAGATTTGATTTATTGTCACATGTATACAGTGAAAAGTATTGTTTTTGTGTGCTATATGGACAAAGCAAATGTACATAGAGAAGGAAGGGAGAGGCTGCAGAATATAGTGTAATAGTCATGGCTAGAGTGTAGAGAAAGATGAACTTAATATAGGGTAGGTCCATTCAAAAATCTGATGGCAGCAAGAAAGAAGCTATTCTTGAGTCGGTTGGTGCGTGATCTCAGACTTTTCTGTCATTTTCCAAAAGGAAGAAAGTGGAAGTGAGTATTTCTAGGGTGCGTGGGATTCTTGATTATGCTGGCTGCTTTTCTGAGACAGCAAGAAATATAGACAGTCAATGGATGGCAGTCTGGCTTGTGTGATGGACAGGGCTTTCTTTGTTCATGACCCTTTGTAGTTTCTTACAGTCTTGGATAGAGCAGGAACCATACCAAGTTGTGATACATCTAGGAAGGATGCTTCCTGTGGTGCATCTCTAGAAGTTAGAGAGTGTCATAATAGATGTGTCAAATTTTCTTAGCCTTCTGAGAAGGTAGAGGCATTGGTAAGCTCTCAACTAAGTAGAGGTGTTGGGGATTTTAACTCAATAAGGCAGTATATAAAAGCATCATGCTTGTCAGTGATTTTTACCACAAATTTCATGAGGAAAGAATAGTCCAAATTGCTTGCATTGGATATTTCAGGTGGATGTTAATGTTTTTAAATAATTATTTTATCTTTCAGTGCAGCCCACTGGTGGTAATCTGCACGTATTGAGATAATTGCAGTCAATCTATTTGAACTCTTCAATTGAGTGCTGCAGTGTTATAAAATGTTTCAGGGGTAATAGTTGTTGAACCCATCACACATTAAACTAAATTAGTGATTGAAATCAAATTGCTATGGTGATGTATATTGGTCCTATCTGTTTTTAAGCAGGGTCAAATTAATGCATTTTTAAATCAAACATTTGACTGATTCACAGTCTAGGGCCATTTCTGTCACTCTTTTCTTGCTGTCCTTGCATTTCCTCCTTGGCTCCACAGTACTTGTATTAAATTGCAAAGTGTTAAGTCCGAGGACTAAAGGGACAGCAAGGAACACCATAAGGAGGATTCACAAATGGGGCCATGTTTCCTGGAATCTAAAGTTAATTGAAAAATTACCACTGAGTTAACAGTAGGACCAGATGGGAGAATTTTGGTTGCTTTTCTGTTGAAGGCATTGCTTAATTATAGAAGCACCGGCTTCATCTGGTGCAAGAGTACCAGTGCTGCATGAATAATGCATATTAATGCTAAGGCTAAGTTTTTCTTGTCCATTTTTGAATATTTTCTACCCAGTTTGGAATTTACATTGTTACCTTCTATAAATTCTTTATACCTTCTAGAAAACACAGATATTAATAAGGAATGTTATATTTTACAATGATACTGGTCACATTTCAAGTGTTTAGAATGTCAACTTAATCATTAAACTAACTTAGACTAATTATCTAATTATTGAAATCGGAGGTGCCTCAGAGAGAAAGTTGTTACTACAGCCTACTGTCCAACATAAAAATGGTTTGATTTTAATTGTGTTTGAAATTTCTTGAATTTTTGAGAATGTCGTGAGAGAATAACCCTCAAAATCTCATGCTTTGGTTCACTTTGGGACATTATTTCAACAATGTTAATGCATTTGTGCAAAATCTTGTGTACGTGTACAGTAATGGGCAAAGAATGGAGTTGGTTGGGGTAAGATGATTTTCTTATGGGATGGAGGTAGACATTTGGACTGTGCAGGATGGACTGACCATTTTAGCTCTGATGTTTGTCGATTTAATTTTGGTTGGCATTTGATTTTTTTTTTCTCATTCAAAAGCAAGGTCTTGCTGGGTGTTTTCTCATTGAGTTTGTTATTAAGCAGTAAGATTTTGGTATATGCTTATTGTGTTCACTTAGATTTGCTTTAAATGTTTTGCTCTGCCGTTGCGTGTCTTGAAATTTGATCCCTTGCTATTGTTTAGCAGATAGAGGCTACTCCTCCCTCCACTCCTGTAATCCCTGTGATCCCTGTTATGCCAGTCCCTGCTGATGCCAGTGTCTTCTCGTCTGACAGTCAACAGGTTTTGTTCCTATTTCTTTTTCTTTTTGAATGCTTTGATTTTGTTGCCATATATGCAAATTTATTTTGTGCATTTTTAATCCTGGGTATGTTGTTCTATAGATTACATGGCATTTCTGGTGAGCAAATAGAACCAAGGAGAGAGATAAAAAGCAAAATAGAATGGATGCTGAAACCTAAAAAAACAGAAAATGCTGGATTAACTCTGGCAGCATCTGTGGAGAAAGAAACAGAGTTAATGTTTTGAATCCCAATAATCCCTCTACAGAAGGAGCTATGTGTAAACCAGTGTTTCCACTAATCTGGAGTAATGTGAGGTAGGACAGTGGTTAGCATTGTTGCCTCTCAGTGCAAGGACCTGGGTTTGATTCCCAGCTTGAGTTACTGTCTGTGTGGAGTATGGACATTCTGTCTGTGTCTGCGTGGGTTTCCTCTGGGTGCTGTAGTTTCCTTCTGCAGTCCAAGAGGTATGCTGGTTAGGTGGATTGGTCATGCTAAATTCTCCCTCAGTGTACCCAAATGGGCAACAGGGTGTAGTGATTAGGGGATTTTCACACTAACTTCATTGAAGTGTTAATGTAAACCTCCTTGTGACACACATTTTTAAAACAAAAACACTGGTTCACCTTCACTCCGTTGTGTTTAACCTGCAGGTTGTCCAGCCCTTTTATTCCAATGATTAAATTGAAAATATTCATGATCTCAAATGTATTAATCATCCTGAATTTATTTGCTCTTTGGTTCTGGTTGCGTAACGTCAGAGAAGTGATTGAGTGCCAAAGATTTTATAGAAAAAAGAGTTTGATCACAGCAACAAACAAAATTTGGTTCTATTGAATTTTTATTTGAAAATCAATTGATCTGGCTATGCAGATTAAGAGGAAATGTTTGCACAAAACAAATAAGTCACAGAATATTAAGAAGTTAAAGATGTGAACAAGAATTTGAAATTCTTGAGTAAATTTGTTGGGAGTCCAATCAAAGAAGTCACATACTCCTACTGCTGAAATAGAATTTTAGAAAATGGGTATATGTAAGTATATCCTCATATTTCCATGGCCTGTTCTTCTGGCCCCCACTCCACTGTGGCCTTAGACTCAAGGTAACTCTAACGTGGTTTAAACCAGGTGTGCCTCAACTCCGTAACCCCAGAATCAGAAGCAACTCTGTGATTTTTTTTTTTGCAGTTGAGCCTAATACTTTAAACCTTTAACACGTTAATTTTATTGAGCACCCAGAGACCACCCCGACAGAAACATTAAAATCTTTTCACCCCTTACCCCCTTTTCTTAAGAATATAATTTTTCATGTGGGTGATCATGAAATCAACTTGGCCATTTCTATTTTAATTCTCTTAATGCTTGACTGCTTTATTGTCCATGTGAGCAGTACAGTATCTATTTCTGAGCACAGAATGGAACTCAAAAGTCAACTTGACAAAGCTGTCAGCAATTAAAAGTTTTATTTCGTTAGCTGGGATTGAGATGATTTCTTCTGAGTTGCAGCATTTAGTTAGTTGTCTTTATCTGGTTGGTAAATATTAATTTTTTACATTTTTTGCAGAAGTTGATTTCTAAAAATACCACCTTCAAATGAACTCTCCGCAGATCTGAAACTGATCAATCAGTTTTGTCCATTTTTTAAATCTCCAGATATGTGAAGGACGATCTTTACTGCAGTAACCTTTTTGCAGTATTCTAATGAGTAAATGAATTTGTTATAAATATTAATTATATTTGGCCCAGATTGGTGGAACAAAGCAGTTTGAACTGAATTATTAATGCACAAAAAATCCCATTTCTCAATATGAATGAACAGATAAATGAAAATGCATTCTTTATATCTTCAAAAGGCTCTATGGTTGAATTATTTATATTGAATTTTTCAACATGTGTCACTCGAAGGAGTTTTTGTTTGTATTGGATCCACCCCCTCTTACATGTTACACAATATCCTCAAATTGAGGGGGTAGGCAGGTAATTTATTCCCTAGCATTTTGTGATCTCTGCACAATTCCAAACAGTTGTTTGAAGTTTGCTCGTCCTCTTCTCATTCTGGCATCCATCCCTCTGAGGAAGCACTTCACATCCACTCAATGCTCCCTTTGACAGCTTCTGCTTGAATCTAGCTTGGATCCATTTGGATTAATGTCAGTTGTGGACACTTTGTTTTAATAGTTTTGATGTGTGTAGTTTGAAATAAAAATAGAAGGAGCTGGTACAGAATCCAAAAGGAGTAGTTGTCCTTGACCAACCTCATTGAATTTACTGAGGAGGTAACAGATATAATAGATGGGGGAAATGTGGTGGATGTGGTGTACCTGGACATTAGGAAAGCTTTTGACAAAATACACTTAAATGATAACTAGACAAGATCAAGGGGTGAGAAATTAGCTAGGGGTTAGCAAACTGGATTTAAAATAAAAAAATGAGATGGAAGGGGCAAAGCATTTGGGAAAAGCAGTTTAGAGGAGTGAATGAAAATGGTTACTGATATCCCTTGAGGTTCAGTTTCAGGGCACTGCAAGTATCAATGACTTGGCCAAAAACTTTGAGGGAGTGATGTCAAAGTGAGCAGACTGTGCCAAAATATGCATTTTGGAAACTGCAAGAGAATATTAACATGGATGAAGAGATTAATCAGCCGCAGAATTCAATGTCCGAAACCGTGCAGTGATGCATTTTAGCACGTAAACATAATTGCTGCTTTGTTTTGAGAGTGTAGGGGACTTGTGGAATACATGTTCACAGTATTCAACACAGTATTTTGGGTGGATGAAGCTGTTTATTTTTTGGCAAATAAAATATTAGCTTTCATCTCAATGGAATGTTAAAGGTAACCTTGAGTCTGTAAAAATGAAAAATGTAGAGCTAAGGATGAGTGTTCCCACTTGTTAGAAAGTTATGGAGATTTTGGGGAGAGTGCGAGTTTAAAGGTTTTTATTAGTGTAACAAGTAGACTTGCATTAACACTGCTGTGAAGTGAAAATCCCTTGGTCGTCAGTGCCTACTCAGATACATTGAGGGAGAAATTAGCATGGCTAATGCACCTAACCTGCGTGACTTTCAGACTCTGGGAGCAAGCCCATGTGGCCATGGGACAAACATGCAATGACCCAAGTCAGGAATTGAACCCAGGTCCCTAGCACTGACACAGTAGTGCTGACTAGTGTACCATCATCTCGCCTGTACAATAATAAGGTTTCTGCTTGTAAGAGGAATTAGAAAAATTAAATACTTAGGGTTTTTTTTTGTTGGAACAATGCAGATTTTGGGGCAACAGTCATTGTTAAAATCATGAAAGGATGGTCAGAGTTGATGGAAGCAGATTGGCTCCAGTCAGTAATGGGGATCCATTGATTCAGTGTATAAAAGGACAGAAGATACAAAATTTGTTTCTGATACATACATCAGACTGTTGAATTCACCACCAAGATGAGGCAGAAACTGTTAATATTTAAGAATGTATTGGATTAGGTGGATGAAGAAGAAGAGATTAAAAGAATATGGGAACAGAGTGGAAAAATGTGACTTGCTCAGAGTGGATGAGTTGGATCAAAAGGCCTGTTTCTGGTGTAAGTTATATTCTTAAACCCATATCCTACATAATGCATAAGTATCACGTATTATGTTAATTTGGAATAGAATACAGAACTGAGTTCTGATTTGAACAGAAAAGGCTAGATATTCATGCAAAGTATGGATAAACTGAGGCACTGTTTAAACCAGTTCCCAGCCAGGAATGTTAGGCTGGTCTGCAATTCACACTTATTTTGACCGCTTTTGATTGGGAGTGAATGGTCGAAAGCAATGCAGTATTGAATTTTTAGATATTATAAATTGAAATGGAAGATTATCAGCATTTCTAACATGTTTAACTGTGCTTTCTTTATCTTTCCTTTAAAGGCTAATCCACCCCCAGTTGTGGTGAATACAGATAGTTTGGAATCTCAACCTTATGTAAGTTTTCAGTTTTCCTTCTTGTGTGAAAATTAACATTAAAAAAAAATTGGATTTGAGAAATGAAGAGGCCTATCGCAGCAGATAGGCCAGTGGATATTTTCAGATACAGACTCATCCTTTCTGCATTGCTGTTCCATGAGGAAGAAAATTCTTGGGCAAACTATCAAAATCCATCTCTGGTCCTCATTTTCACTTAAAATTTTACAGTTTGTGAAGCCAGCACTTTGATTGCAAAGCAGCGACTCTATCAGCTGGCAGACTATGCCTTTGACATTTAATTTCAATACATTTGTTGATTTAAGGTGCACACAGGAAAATGACTTCACTTTATTTGTGCTTCTCAAGCTGATGACCTGTATCTGCCACTCTTGCACTGCTTTTTTCCACAGGTGAACAATATCCTCTTCGAAATAAAAGTCATTAGATTGCTGCTGCTGCTATATTTAAATGAGCTTGTTTATTACATTAAGCATTCAGGAAAGATATACTGCTTATGAAGTAAGACTGTCGCCTGTGGATGAGTGCTTTTTGCCACAATTTCCAGTAGAAGCTGCGACAGATTTCATAGAAATCATCTCTTTGACTATTAGATTCCTTGGAGCTTGTTGCAGTTGTCAAGCGGTTATTTTAAGAAAATTCTGCAGCAGTTTTAATAGTTTGGGTTGCCTGGTTTATAATCTGAATATCTGCTGTCAAATATTTAGTGAATCTCAGTCGCACAGTTAGAACAGCTGCATTATCACCCGCGACCTAGATTTGATTCTCAGCTTGGGTCATTGTCTGTCCTCGTAAATTTGAAGTCATTCAAAGTTCTGTTGCCCTTGACCTTATTTGCACTCAGTCCCACTCACTCTTTACTCCTGTGTTCACTGGCCTGCGTTGGCTCCCTATTAAGCGAGTTGTTGATTTTAAAAATTCTTGTCCTTGTTTTTGGGTCCTTCTGTGGTCTTGGTGTCCCAAATTTGCAATCACCTCTAGCCTCACAATGCTGAAATATCTGCGTTATCTAATCCTGGTCTTTTTTTAATTGTTCTATCATTGCTGGCAGCACTGTGACAAAGTGATTAGCACTGCTGCCCTCAGAGCCAGGGACATGGGTTTGATTCCTGGCTTGGGTCACTGTCTGTACGGAGTCTACACGTTCTTCCCATGTCTCATGGGTTTCCTCTAGGTTGCTCCTGTTTCCTCCCATAGTCTGAAAGATGTGCTTGTTAGGTGCATTGGCTGTGCTAAATTCTCCCTCAGTGCGTACTTGAATAGATACCAGAGTGTGGCAACTAGGGGATTTTCACAACTTCATTGTGTCAGTGTAAACAGACTTGTGACACTAAAACTTCAAAAAAAAAGCTTGTATGTATTGCATCTAGGGATCCATCCTCAACAATTTAATGAAAAATCGAAGATACTATTTGGATGCATCTTTGCCATCTTTTCTGATTTTTCAATTCACCCCTATTCAACCAACATAATAAGAATATGCTGTATGACACAGCTAATAATTTCTGTATTCCAGAAGGAATAATTTTATTCATGGCAATCTGTTCTGTTATTGCCATTTTTATTATTTGCCTTACTACATTATGCTGCTTTAATGTCTTCTTAAAAAATAAAACGCTTGAGTATTTTGTTTAAAGCAGATAAAATTTCACTTTTATGGGTTGGTCTTCTAAATGTCTCTATTTATATTACCCATTGACAGCTGGCTCTTGCTCTCAAATGTATTTCAGTGTTAACTTGGATTAGTAACAACAAAGCTATTCTCTCATGGACAGTACTTTTATTGCCTGCAGGTTTCCCATTTTCCAACAATCATGATTGTCAACATAGCAAAACATCTGTCCTTGTTACATGTACTCCATTGCTTCCCATTGTAAGCGTCTTTGGATGTTTTATTACATTAAAGGCACTATACAAATGCAAGCTATTTTAAAACATATATCTAAAGAAAACTATCTATTATATCATGTGTAATGACTCACCTTGTGTGTATTTCTCTGCACCTATTGAATGGTATAGCCTTTTGCAATCTGTACCCTGCATCCTGCCATTTCTGTTCATTCTCACCAATTCCTCGAGTACTTGGATTTTCTAGGTTAGTGACCAACATCAGTTTTACGATAAGGGAATTAACTTATTTTCTTGCAGTTTAACGTTCAATTAATTATAACATCTAATAATTACAAGTTATATTTATTACTTTGATTTTGTGCTTTTAAGTGATTGATGGTGACGAACGTGAGCAAGAGTAGGCCATCTCCCTATTCTGTCTTTCTTGACCTAAATCTTTTACTTGCCTTTGCTTCGTATCCCTTCATACTTTTGGCTAATGGATATCTATCAATCTTGATTTTAAAATTAATAATTGATCTAGCATCAGTTGTCTTCTGCAGAAGAGTCCCAAATATCTACCATTCTTTCATTGCTGAAGTCTAGCTCAAATTATGTTATGTCCCCAGTCCTAGCCTCCCCAACCAGTTTCCCTTTATCTACCCTAGCTATTCGCATATTATCTTCCCCGTAACAATTGGAATTCTAGGAAATGCAACCTAGTTTGTTTAATCACTCCTTGAAATTTAATCTTGGGCCCAGATATTATTCTGATAAATCCATCCCTCCAAACGTAAAATATCTCAATCAATATCTCACTATGGTGTTAAGCTTCCATCCACCTTGCTTACCGCGCTACCCATTTTTGTTACTGGTAAGTTTGAATATTTGGTGCCGTAGTCCATCATCAAGTCATAGATAAATATGGTGATTCATTCAGCATAGATTCAGCACAGATTCGTGTGACACATCAGTGTCCATATTCTGTCAATTAGAGTATCTGCTTTTTAAAATTCTTTCAGGGGTCTGGGTTTTGCTGGCTAGGCCAGTGTTTATTGTCTGACCCTAATTGTTCTTGAGAATGTGATGGTGAACTGCTGCCTTGAATCACTGCGTAGTGTGGGTACACCCAGTGCGGTTAGGGATTTGAACCTGTGATAGTAAAGGCTCAGTGGTATACTGTGGCTTGGAGGGATCTTGCAAGTAATGGTGCTCCCATGAGTCAGCTGCCCTTGTCTTTTTGGATAGTAAAGATTATGGTGTGTGGAAGGTGCTATTGAAGAAGGCTATTGTTTGTAGATGGTGCACACTGCTGCCACTGTGTTGGTCGTGGATGATGACTATTTACAGTGGCAGGTGAGGTTGTGATGTGTCAGGCTGCTTTGACCTGGATGACACTGAGTTTCTTCAGTGTTGCTGGAGCTGCACTTATCCAGGCAAGTGGAGAGTATTCCTTCTGATTTGAGCTTTGTAAATTATGGTAGATAGGCTTTGGGGACTCAGAATGACTGCAGCATTATCATTCTCTGACCTCTTGTAGCCACAATTTTTATAAAGCTGGACCAGTTAAGTTTCTGTTTGGGTAACTGAGCATCTGCCAGCAATTCCACTTCTGACCTTATGACGGAGGAAAGGTCATGGAAGATAAAGTTGGGCCTAGGACACTACTGTGAGGAACTCTTGCAGTGATGACTTAGGGATGAGATGATTGGTCTCCAATAGATGCAACTATTTTCCTTTGTGCTAGGTAGTAACATGATTGAATTCCAAAATTCACATTTACCATGATAGGATTTGAATCTAAATCCCCAGAACATTATTCTAGTCTCTGGATTGCTAGTCCAGTAATGCTACTGTTGTTCCACTGGCTTCCCCACTTTGTCTTTTGTCAATCAATTTCCAAACAAGGTTAACAATTTACATTTAATTCCATGAACTTCATCTCTAGTTAACAGTCATTTAAGAATGATTTTATCAAATACCTTCTGGAAATGCATAGTGGTAACATCTGTAGATATTTCCTTTTAGTCAGCTGTTCAAAAGAAATTCCATTAGGTTTTTCCAGGTTTGCATATCGTGCTGAAAAATTTCAAGGTGTTCAGTCACCCTATTCTTAACTATAGACTGAAGCAATTTCCCAACAATAGATGTTAGGCTAACTGCTCTCTAAATCCTTGGTTTCTTTCAACTTTCTTAGTGGAGTGAGGTGAATATTGGCAGCTTTAAGCTGTTGTGCACTTGCCTCCCAAATAGAATGATGTTTTTAAACTTCTGCACAAAATGGCATCAGGAAATGAATAGCTTGCATGCCTCCCAGAAAATAGGAAAAATAAAACTAATCTCTTCAGTGGAGAAATCCATAGCCCCAAATAGGACTTACTTGTATTGCACAGGGCAGTTGCTCAGATTGTGCCGCTAATTTAGATTTAGACAAGCATTGATGTGAGATGCAGATCATGTATTTTTTCACGGCTTGAAGTAGGATCTAGTGTTGAATGAATTCTATTGTATATAAAGATTAGTAGGCTTCGAAGATGAGAAAAGGACTTGGTTACTGGGCACCACCCTGAGATTTGGCTTCTCCCATAATGAGAGACAAGGTCCCAAGCTGGAGTTAGTTAACTGGACTAGTGTAAGGATAGGTAGGCAGAGAGAAAAATAAATCTCTTGGTACCAATCACTAAAAGTTGCACCGCAGGCTAGCAAGATCATAAAAGCAACCATATTTTAGGTCTAAAGGGATAGAATTGAAAAGTAGGAAAGATTTGCTAAACTTGTCTCAATCTTGGTAAGTTGGCACCAGAAAGGATCTAGAGAAAATTTGGAACATTGTGCCAGCTCCCCCAATCGATTTGGCCCCAAATCGATTGTGATCCAAGCTGAAAGTTTCATAATCTTTATATTCTCTCATTACCTTTCTGATCCAATGAACTGAGATACCTATGGTATGTAAACCCTTATAATTAGTGCCACAAGTAGGCTTACATTAACACTGCAATGAAGTTACTATGAAAGTCCCCCAGTCATCACATTCTAGTGACAATGAATGCTAATCTTGCCAGAATTAATTTTTTAAAATTTAGGTTTTCACCCAATTGGGTACGAAGAACAATTTAATTCTTTACCAAACATCACTCTGCAATGTGACTACTGCTGTTCCAGTAAAATGATATCAATCGTACGCTGCAACATGTTGCAGCAATAGATTTTTATAATTTTTTCTTGGTCTCTACTAAGATGAATATTTCCCTTGTGTATTGCATATAAATTGAGAAGGCAAACCTTCAACACATCAGAGTATCTAAAGATAGGCAAGAAATATAATATAAATCAAAATTAATCTTTGCGCATAGGATACTAAATTTAAATAGAAAATAAAAATAAGTTTAAATTTTCTTTATCAAATATCTGTGGCATTATATTTATTCATTCATGGGGCAAAGGCGTCACTGGCTGGCCAGCATTTATTGCCCATCTAGTTGCCTGAGGGTAGTTGAAAGTCAACATTGCTGTGATTCTGGAATCACACACAGGTCAAGATGGCAGATTTCCTTCCCTAAAGGGCATTAGTGAAGCAGATAGGTTTTTTCAATAATTGGCAATGGTTTCCTGGTCATAATTCCATATTTTTTTATTGACTTCAGATTCCGCCATCTGTCCTG
The DNA here is from genome assembly GCA_024679065.1 of Sphyrna mokarran. Classification (NCBI taxonomy): domain Eukaryota; kingdom Metazoa; phylum Chordata; class Chondrichthyes; order Carcharhiniformes; family Carcharhinidae; genus Sphyrna; species Sphyrna mokarran. Next base: position 23,123,937 of record JAGIQG010000003.1, read on the forward strand.
GTAGGATTCAAATTCAAGTGCACAGAGCATTAGCTGAATTCCTGGATTAATAATCTAGCAATAATACCACCAGGCCGTGCCTCTTCTAATACTTCTGTTGTAAACATATAGTTCTGCTGTAAATGTAGTTAAATGTAAGACTTTATTCAAATATCTGTTAAATTTGAAGCAAAAACTTAAACTTCAGAGCAAGTCTGACAGCATGCATGAAGGGAGAATAAGAGCCAAAGTTGAGTCTGGCTGACCTTTCCTCAGACCCTTCTAAATTTAAAAGTACTTCAACTACTTCATGTTTCCCTCCTGTCCCTCACCCTTCCCGTTCTAGCTGATTGGATCAATCCAGAACTGGCCCAAAAAAGCCCACAATCTTTTCCCCTCTGAATGCTTTTTGCAACTTCCACAGCATTGCCAATTTCGCTCAGGTTACAATTCTTCCACATTAGAATCCCCATTCTCTTTTTCAAATTCAATTAGCCCATAGTGTTCTCTTTCCTTGGTGCCTATTGTCAATGAATTTCAACTTGTGAAGGAAGTATCTTATCCTGTGTCAAATTCAGCTTGCCAATTCCCTCAGTCTTCACTGACCTTCATAGCTTCTCTTTCCCAATGTAGGAAGCTTTTTATGATAATCTACTCATGATTCCAAATCTTGCAGAATCTTGCCTGTAAAGTCTAAAGCCATGTAACCCGTCCCCGTATAATCAGTTCTTTTCCTCCTTCACAACACAGTAAGTAACCACGACTTTAGTTACCTCAGCCCAACTCTCGAGCCATTTCCATCATTCATCTACTTCAACAACTGCAGCATGCGTATCTACATCTACATATTTTTGCCGAGGTAATGTTTGAAAACTAATTGGCTGCAAAATACAAGATGCAACTTCACAAGACCCTGCACTAGAGAGCTGAAAACAAAAAATTAGATCTAGTTCCCCGTGATTCACTATCAGACATGTTATGATCTTTGTAAAAACCTTTAATTTTAGAAAAGGAAATGTGAATTTTCAGTTCATAGCTGAAACGATAACACAGCAAAATTTCCCATCTTACGTTTTTTACGGTGACAAACTAGAAGCGTTATTGATTAAGCACTGTTGTAGACCATGCAACTCCTAGTCTAATACAAATGAAGAAAAATAACAGAGCGGCACAAGTGTTAATGAAAACATTCAACTCAATGCCAAATTATGTATGGAAATCAAAATAACGAGAGAAAGGAAAGATGGGGCTGAGAAAGCTAAAGCTAGTTTTAAAATCTCTAACCACAACTAAAGACTGAAGAAATGAAACTACACACATTGAAATGGTGAATTTGCAGTGCTAGGGAGGCTGTTTGGCTGTATTTGATGCTTAACTGGACAAGCCCAAAATGTTTCTCATGGGTTTACTGGATTTTTATCTCCAGTAAGTGCTTTAATTTCACATATTTCTTGCATTATTGTGTCAGGCAAGCTACAGCCAATCGCAAAGCTTGTAAGAGTTTATTCATTAGTCACAAGTAGGTTTACATTAACACTGCAATGAAGTTACTACGAAAATCTTCTAGTCACTAAACTCTGGCACCTGTTCTGGTACACTGAGGGAGAATTTAGCATGGCCAATGCACCTAACTAGCACTGTGGAAGGAAACTGGAGCACCGGGAGGAAACCCACACAGACAGTAACCCAAGCTGGAAATCTAACCCAAGCTGGAAATCAAACCCAGGTCCCTGGCACTGAGGCAGTAGTGTTAACCGCTGTACCACTGTGCCGCAAGACAAGTCAGGACAATTTCCACCTTTAACTGAGCAGATGTGATTAACAGAAGTTGCTGCCCAATTGACATTTTCAAGGCTGGTGAGTGTTGCTGGCCTCACCATGATTTCTGCAGCAAAATCTAGCCCAGTGTGCATTTTACCTAAATATCTCCTCTGTCGGGTACATGTTGTTCTGACTTCAATGAGGCCCATGAGGTTGGCCTCTTGGAGTATGAACTTCAAAGTCATAAATAAGGTCATTGGTTGCCCAATCAGTGAGCCTCACCTATTTTATATATATTATCTGGCACTCCTGGTTCTGAATTTGTACCTGCTGCACTGTCGGCATAGAATAGATCAACTCTCTGAGGAGTTACTTCGCATGGAGCTTCCTTTTCTCCCACTATATAAATTAATTTGCTTTCTATTCCCATCAGAAGTATTCCTATTTTCTATCTCCCCTTCTACTGAAAAAATGCGCAAATCTGTTTCTGGTTCACTTCACATCTCATTGCACAGAGGGGCATAGAGCTGTATCTCAATCAATTTATCTTAAAATCTGAAACTTCCACTCTCATCTCCCTGATATTGCAGGTAGCAGCAGACACTGCTGAGTGCTTCCTGTGTGAGAGATAAGTAAATAGATTTTTTTAATCTTCTGAAGTACTCCACTAAGAAAAGTAAACAAGTTATGTATTTTCAGTGTTGTGTTTGCACTAAGAATGTTATAAAGGTCAAATTAAATCTGATTATGAACATCTCCACTATCAATCACATGTATTTTTTAAAAAATACCATGGCTGGATATTGTGATTCTTTGAGGGGGCTGCTGTCAAGTAATTGCTGAATAAAGCAAGTGTTTTTTAATGTGCTTCACTGTTCAGTGCACCATACAGAAAATATCAAGTTAAACACTGAAGTGAGGCTCTCCCATCATTTCTGAATGACTTGTGTGTGCAACACTGGGATTTTGGGTCAGTTGCCATTACCTCAGGCCAAGTTGCTTTTAAATTCTCTTGTTAATTTGTACTGCTGAATAATTAAGATTTGAAAGGACTCATTTAAAGTAGCTCTATAATTCTCACTTGAGCCAGTTTAGTGCAGTGCTAAACACTACATCCCTATTGATTCATTAGATAAATGTGACTCTTGGTGATGCTTTGTAACTTTGTGGATATAAGCAATTATACAGCAAATCCATGATACTGTTTCTTTATAAAGTAATATTCCATCTTTCTAAGATTTATATCCTGCGTTATGCCTGATTGGGAAATAAGTGTACATTCCCATTGTTTCCTATCATGATCATATTCAAGAACAGTCAGATCAAGAATTCCAAATGCAGCTAGGTAGGAGAATTCTTACATAAGCTCCACAGTGTGATTCCAGCAGAAACTGCAAGTGCTCCACAACTGGTGTTGGTCTTCAAAGTCTAGTTTTGTCACCAACTCCTAAAGGTAGACTTGGTGAGATGCTGCTTCACCTACTAGGTGCAGATCTGCAGCATTCCCTCAGACACTGGACATTTGACTTAATCAAATGAAGAATAGTCATTACTGAAAATAAGTTCTGTTCGATACAATTCTACTGCCTGTCCATCTACCAATTTTCCAGCATTTTCTGTTTTTGTTTTCAGATTCCTGCATTTACAATACTCTGCTGTTATATGAATGCCAATCTTGTGACTTTAACTTTGGTAATTTCCAGGCCCAACCTGTCAGATGAAATAAACCTTTCTTGTAATTTTCTTTTGTTAATATTTTGAGACACAGTGGTTAGCACTGCTGCCTCTCAGCTTCAGGGACCTGTGTTCAATTCTTAACTTGGGTCACTGTCTGTGTGGAATTTGCACATTCTCCCTGTGTGTGGGGGGGGTTTCCTCTGGATGCTCTGGTTTTCCCCCACAGTCCAGAGATGTGCTGGTTAGGTGAATTAGCCATGCTAAATTGCTTCTTAGTCTCAAAGGGATTAGCTGGGGTAAATGGATGGGATAGTGGGGATGGAGCCTGGATGAGATTGTGATGGTACAAACTTGATGGGCTGAACGGCTTCCTTCTAGACTGTAGGATTCTATGAATTTTTCTTCTCTTCCTTGGATTCTGTACTCTTCAGTTTGTCAGTGGAATCCTTTAACATTGGGATATCTCTTAACCAATTATGCTGTCTCCAAGTATAACTTTCTTCGCTGTGATGGCTATAGCTTATCTAATTTGCAGCTAAGCTTTCAGCAATGACGATTATGTTGTACATTCTATGAAAGAGCAAGTAAACATTTACCAAATGGTTACTGTGCATCACTAGAGTAATATGCAATATTTTATTTCCCAGCATCTTTTAATTTAACTGGAAGTAATTGAGTTATGATGCAATTTGTCACTTGGCTGCCATATAATAAGGCATTTGCATTAATGTGAAACTTGGTGTTGTGGTTCCCATTTGGTTGGCATAAGTATTAGATTGTTGCATGAGTACCTTGTCAAATTTGTAGATCATGAAAGCCTACAGAAAGGTTGGATAGAAACTAATAGTAAAGATTGATTAATGGGCTTCTTCATATAACTATTAGTAATTAAGTTAAAAGATCCAAAATCACTAATGTCAAGTTCAAAGTGCAGTCTATTAGCTAAGTTTCAACCTCTGCTGTGAACATGAATCCACACTGAATATCTGGATTAGGAATGTGATAAAATTGCAACCATTACTTCTCTCAAAATAAGGTTGAGTTGAGGTGTTTTGTCCAATGTGACTGCATTTTTCTAAATTGACATTTTACTTGTCTTTGGTTCTCTCAGGTTAATGGTACAGATGCAGATTATGAATATGAAGAAATCACGCTTGAAAGGGTAAGATGGTGAATTTTATTTTTTACTCTTCTTGTGATCCTCCATTTGAACATTCTCCAATTACAAGATGTTCTTGAGAAATTCACCTCAATTTGCACCAAAGATCAAAACATATTTTGTGCAACTACTAATCATTTCATCTGCTGTTTTCCCCCAAAAGATAATACGTTCTTGCTTACTAGTTACCTTCCATTACTTTATTCACATGAACCTTTAGTGGTGATTGTCAACCGTTACTGAATTGCCAAAGTATGCCAGATTATTTCTGATCCTGTTGTTTTCTGGTACTCTTACAGGGATCACTAACAATTGGGGCTGCTTTTTAGTTTCCACCCTCTTTTTCTCTTTCCTCCCCACAGCCTCTCTCATGGGCACTAAAACTAGTTGTGATCCCCTCACACCAACTGAAATCAACACACTCAGAACTAATCTGAAATTAAATGCAAGAATCTGTGACTTTTATGGCTCAGATGCTGAGCCCTGTAGGAAGCATTTTTGTTTGAAATATTGCATATTTACTTTGAATATTAACTTATTGAAATATATTTATATTGATAAATGCATGGGAAAATATTTCTACTTCCAAGAATTTGATACTCTGCTGGAATGTGGTAACAGATTTTCAGAATTGGGATGCACAGTGGTTAGCACAGTGCCAGGGATCTAGATTCAATTCTGGCCTTGGATGACTGTGCAACTCCACACAGACATTCTCCCCCTATCTACGTGGGTTTGTAAAGATGTGCAGGTAAGGTTGATTGGCCATGCTAAATTGCCACTTAATGTCAGGGGGATTAGGAGGATAAATATATGGGGTTAGGGGGACAGGATCTAGGTTGGATTGTTGTTGGTGCAGACTTGCTGGGCCAAATGACCACCTTCTGCACTATAGATTCTATGATTCTTAGAATTACTGTGCCCATTTATAACTGAGTTACATATGTGAAGTGCAATGCATAACCATATGATCGCAACTAAAATTTATTTTTCTCAAAACTATTGGGGATAAAATGTGTGTTGATGCTGTGAAGCATATGTCAATGACTAGGAAAAGCCAGGTTTTGTGGCCAATCCCTGCTTATCGTGTGGGTCAAGAAGGACAGTAGAAAATAGCCTGCACATCTGACCTTGTGGTTCAGAAGGGGCACCATGCATGTTAAAGTCGAGACAGAATTATTCAACCCATACTTGAGGTGAGCACCCACCCATGTGATATACCAGTGAACCAATTTGATCTGTTAATTCATCTGCAGTTTGAATATTCATAAAGCAGACAGCTTACATGCAAATTCTAAACACATCTGAAAAGGCTGTCACAGAATTATCCTCATTTAACTAATTACTATGAAATTCCTCAAGTTTGCCATTGCTATGATGTACTATTTAATGGGAATTTTGATTCGATACTTGCACTTGTCTCATGCAAACGTGACTCAAGTTTTATATCAGGCTCGCGTTCTCTTGGTCATTTTTCTTGTCAACCAGAGTCTAAACAGTGTGGGCCAAAATTTCACTGTGTGCTTTGTGATCTTTGTGTGGTCTTTGCACAAGTAAATTAATGATTTGTTGTTAGAAAATTTATTGGATTATTCTGCAGTTGCTTGCTCGGAAGTCTTATGTCCAACTATATTCCAAACAGCCGTGATAATTATTTAATTAAGTTCTGATCACCCCTCTTGTTTCTATCCTCCATAGAATAGTTGCCTCGCACTAAGGAAACGTGTTCACATTTTTCTTTGAAAGTTTTGTAATAACCTGATCATATGTGTATCTCTCATAACATGCTAAGTCCACATGTTTACTCCGTCTTGTAATCCTCATTTCTTTCTTAAGAAAAGTTGAAGTGGATCGAGTGCTTGAAAAATTTTAAAAATTATTCATCAGGTGCCTGGGAACTTGAATGAGACTATTGCCTTGGGTTCCAGTGATGCTGTTGGCTGGCATATTGTCATTCAATATTAATAATTGTAGACTGTTGCCAGATATGGAAACAGAGAAGGTAGGAGGAGGCAATTTGGCCCTTCAAGCCTGCTCCACCATTCATCATTATCATGGCTGATAGTCCAACTCAATAGTCTAATATTGCTTTTTCCCTATAACCTTTGATCCCATTTGCCCCAAGTACTATATCTAGCTGTCTTTTGAATATAGTCAATATTTTGGCATCAACTACTTTCTGTGGTAATGAATTCCACAGGCTCATCACTCTTGGGGTAAAGAAATGTCTCCTCAACTCCATGATTGTTTTACAAAATATCCTTAACCGACGCTATAGAGTCAGATAGTAGTTGTGGGACCTACCTCAGCTGCCTTGGAAAATTACTCAACTGATAATAAAGCCAACATTCTTCTGAGCTGAAGGTTTGTCTCCATCTAAACATCTTTTAGGCCAGTTCCAATCAAACTCCGTTTTAATACTTATCAAGTTTTCAAAAACTTCCTATTCCCAAAACTCCAGCATACCTCAGCAAAAGGAAAATGATTATTTCTGATGAACTTAATGACAATAGAAACTGAAGTCTACACAAGTGCTATTTTTTTCATCCTCTCTAATCGCAGCATGGTAATTCAAATATATTCAAAATGACTGTCATGAAGCTGAAGACGTTCAGATGATTCATGAACATTAGCAAAACCTAAACCAGCTAATTTTCAGTAAGCTAAACACACAGCCAACCATCTTTCTTGACTGTTAGGAGCTGTAAAAATAAAAACTTATGGCTGTTGCCAGTGGTATAATATAAGCTTCCAGCTGAAAAAGAGCTTCAATATTCCCCCACAAAAACAGCAAATGCTGAGTTCTACCCTCATGGGAATGACCCACAGGTGACTAAAATTAGAAGCCACAAGATTTCTTCATCTTTGAATTTTCCTCCAAATGAATGGAGTGCTTCTGTCTTAGACATAAGGCATAATAGAACCCAAGATGGTAACATTGTCTGGGATCATTCACGTGCTATTTAATATCTGCTGTTGGAAGTTGCATGCTTTTGACATCAGATCAAGTGGTCCACTCCCCACCTGCAGAGTACAGGACTGGGTCAAAGTAATTTGGAGGACAATTCTAAGAAAGGAAATATTACCTCGCCTAAAAGACCCGTTTCCACCTCTAGCATCATCTGATTCTGCCTTCTGTAAATTTGAGGTCAGTAATGCTGTTGCCCATGTCCTTACTTGCAGCAAGTCTCATTCGTTCTTTACTCCTGTGTTCACTGGCCTTCTTTGGCTCCCTATTGAGTGAGCTGTTGATTTTAAAATCCTCATCGTTGTTTTCAGGCCCTTTTGTGGTCTTGCTCTCCCGTCTTTGCAATCACCTCTGGCTCCACAACTCTGAAATATCTGCATTGTTTAATTCTGGCCTTTTTTAATTATTCTACCATTGTTGGCAGCACTGATACAGTAGTTAGCAGTGCTGCCTCATTGTACCAGGAACCTGAGTCCGATTCCTGGTTTGGATCACTGTCTATACAGAGTCTGCAAGTTCTCCCCATGTCTGCGTGGGTTTCCTCCAAGTGTTCCGGTTTGGTACCATAGTCTGAAAGACCTGGTTAGGTACATTGGCTGTGCTAAATTTTCCCTCTGCACCTGAACAGGTGTTGGAGTATTGAGACAATAACTTAATGTAAGTCTGTTATGAGACTGACTAATAAACTTTTAAACTGGATTTGGCTGTCTAGGCTATAGACTCTGGAGTTTGCTTTTCAAACCTCTTGGCTTCTCTTTCCTCCTTTATAATATTTCTTCAGCCTATCTCTTGGATCAAGATTTGGCCACCTGACCCAGAAGCTCTTTATTTAGCTCTGTGTCAAATTTTGTTTTATGATAGTTCTAGGGCATATCTTGGCACATTAAAGGGACTATATAAATACGAGGTAGTGTTGGTTTTCCTTGTGTAATTCCTTCTCTCTTGTTTGAATGTGCTAATGGTCAAAAGATGTGTCAGATGATTCATGTTTTTTGAGTGATGTAACAGACAGCTGATTTGTGAATGTATATTTATAGCACAACAAAGCACTTACTAACTTGTGCTGGTAGCAAATGTTAATGACACCTGAAATGCCACCTCTTCACCCAAAGTGACAGGAAAAACCCTTTGCTCCCAGTGTGGGCTTATTATTGTTTCTGTACAAAACTGAAATGAAATCTCATTCCCCAATGTCTTATCCCTTTGCAAGTTAATGGAGAAACAATTGATTTCAGCCCTTTCATGTGTGAGCGTGGTGGTTAGGATTAATGAGCAACAGAATCTGTTGATTTTAACCCTCGATAGAATCTGTATTTTACTTCTGAGTGGATTACAGGATGACTGCATGTAGACATCACCACTGAATACAGTTAATGAGCTGAATATAGAGTGAGCAATATTGAGACCAAAATTATTATCTTCACTTTGGGGTAATTGAGGGCACTTAAAAGATGATGCCATCAATTTGAATTAAAAACTTTTATTAACATCCTAATAATTCAATAGCAGTTTTATGCCAAATATTTAGATTTAAGATTTAGGACATCTGTTTATCAAAACTAAAAGTAGCAACACAAGTAACTGCAGCAACAATCTATAATGTTGCATTAACTCTTTTTCTTTTCTACGTGAGTTATTTTAATTACATTTGCTTGTAAACAGAAGTCTTCATTCTGTTTTTTTAGTTAAAATACTATTTTAGTGAAGGCACTGTCTAGATTTTTGGACATGAGAATTAAAGAGTTTGGGATATTACTGATGTGGAAGTTCGGTCATGATCTTACTGGATGGAGGAGCATGTAATAAATTCAAAAGTCTATAAGAAAAATGAATGTGTGAGCAACCATTACCCTTCATTGACCATGCATGATTGTTTCAAATGAAGCTCTGTCAACTTGAAAGAGAGCACAAATTCAAAAAGTAGTGATTTTGTGCAGCATCAGAAAAGCAAAATATGTTAGAAAATAGAGTACAGTGATGCACCTTTTCAAAAAAAATGAACATAAATTTAAACTTTATTTAAACTATTGAAAGTTCATCCTTCCAAAAATGTTGTATCTTGGGCATAACTAACTGTTGGTGATCCATTACTCATTTATTAAACTACTTGGATGCTGGAGGAGTCGGAGATAGGAATACAAGTGACCTCTTCAGTTTTTGCAAAATCAATTGTTTTGTCAACAATCAATGACTATAAATTGAATTCTTTCACTTTCCTTTTTGGGAAGTATCTGACCTCTGCTAAAAGAGGGGTGGAGGAGGTATGAAGAAGAGTCATTTGAAAATCAAATGCCAACTCTCTCTGGCTCCACAGATGCCGCCAGATCTGCTGAGCTTTTCCAGCATTTTCTGTTTTTTACCTCTGCTAATGGCTTGGTTAAGTTCAGGATGTCAGTAGCGATTCTGACACCACGCTTCACTGTGAAGCAGTGCTTTGGTGCCCCTAAATTTTTCACCAGAGCTTCTCGTTTTCATTGAGTTGGTGTTCTCCTTTGAAGTTGTTACAAATTCTCAGTTATTGCCATTAAAAAAAATGTCTGAAGTGAAACTGTAGGGTACTGTGTTTCTTCTTGGAAAAGACTGCTGCCAATAAAAATTAAATTTTTATTGATTACTACTGAAGTATTTTTATAATGATTTAGTTTCTCTTGAGCTTTATGCCTGATTTTTTTTCTATTTCTGCATTTACATATAGGGAAATTCAGGCCTGGGCTTCAGCATTGCGGGTGGCACAGATAATCCGCACATTGGTGATGATCCCAGCATATTCATTACAAAAATCATTGCAGGAGGCGCAGCTGCACAAGATGGAAGACTGCGGTAAGTCAAAATGTTAATGCATTGCCTTTTGCTTGCTTACATAAAGCAAAGATTAAACCTGTCATATCTAGTACAAAGACCATGGGAAGTCTTGAGTTGGGACTGTTTTTCAAGAGTAGATTTTATACCTAGCTTCGCAGAAGTGGCTGCTGAGTCATATCTCTAGGTTTTTAAAGAGAAAATCTTGAGATTTTAACCATGAATGATGTGGTAAGTGTAGCCGTTAGAAGCGGCTCATTATTTAAAAGAGGTTACAATTGAGGTTGTGAATAATTGCAATTACAAAAAGCAGCAAGTGCATAGTTTGTAAAGTCATGTCTGTGCTAATTTCTTGCTCATCTGAGCTTCATGTTATTAATTTGCTTTAACAGCAAAAAAGGAGACAAGTTATTTAAAACTCCTCAATTAATAACCTGCATCTTGGGACAAGAGTCTGAATTTCTGCGGCTCAGGAGATTAAAAGCAGCCGCCTTAATCTTATTACATTTTCGGTGTTTACGAGCCACCTGAAGAGTAATTAAACTCTTTGACCAGAAGTTTGTTTTGTGGCCTCAATAAAGTAACAAGCCTAATCAATTATTAGGCATCGTATAAAATGGAGCACTTGTATATAAAACAGCCTGCTCTCTGATTTAACTGTGTAGTGCCAGAGGAATAATTCTGTGCATACAGCATTGCCCGTGGGAAGTCTTGAGCTGGGACTGTTTTTCAAGAGTACAAGCATTGTAAAATAGTGACTAGCCATGTGTCATTTTTGAGGCAGGAATATGGAAGTACTGTTCATTCCTGAAGTGAATGCTCGGGTCAGCTAAGTCAAGCTGAACACCAGAACTCAGCTTCGTGTGAGTGACAAGTTATATTTGGAGACACTGTGGAGCTAGTCAGCTCTTAAAGGGAACTAAGATGAAGCATTTTGAGATTGTTTCACTTTGTATGGAAGATAACTAAAAATAACATTATTTCCAAAATGGTGAGAAAGAAACTGTGGACAAGCAAACAGATTTGGCAATCTTCACATACAAATCACTAAAACTGGGTGAGCAGTTGCATAAAGGTGAATGGGAGTATTGGTCTTTGTCTCAAGAGGCCTGGAATACAAAGGGAGGGAGAGTTATTGTGGGGGGCAGAAAAAGGAAAAGTTATGTTCAAATTGTAGAGTCTTGTCCAAATATCATCTGGAGTACCACATTCAGTCCTCAACACTAAACTGGATTTATAGTCTTGGTAGGGGTGCAGTGCAGATTCACCAGAATCCCATTAACTTAATGAGTTAAACTATGAAGGTGGGTTAAGTATAGGGGATTGAGACGGTGATCTGATTTGAGAATTTATATAAAATTCAGAGGATAAACTAGTTAAATACTGTTAATTTGCCTTGACTGCACATTTCTTGCTCTGTTACCCCGTTACGTCTCTTCAAACTTACGGCCCTCGGAACTCCCCCCTTCCATGGTTGGATCTATCAAAATCTGGAACTGATTGTGTAACCATCTCAAAATCTGGATGTTTTTGATTAAATATGGTGATTGAATTTCATGCAAGGCTGACCCAAAATCCTTCCCTGACATTTTTTTTCCCATTTTGAGAAAAGATTATTTTTGTCTCCCTTGGATCTTAGGCTCACAGCTTGGCATGTGAAAATTTGCAGTTGATGCAATATGTGATTGCCCCAATAAAATGTGAAAGGTTTTTACTGCAAGTCAGAACAATTTTGCATAAAATGTACATAATGTTTCCTTATCTTTTCATCATCTTTTCATAAATTATATCCTCGGATTGTGTCTGGCCTATCCTGTTGAAGCATTGAGTAACTCAAAAGACAAATGTCAGTATTAAGCTTATTATGCTCATCATTTTGCCATGTATAGCTAATGGATATAAGGGCTTACAAAACAAAGAGCGAAATTAGCAATGATCTGCTTAGTTTTAAGCAGTTTCAAGCTATCCTGTTTTATGTTTGGCATTAGTGGTGATCTATCATTGCCTTTAACAGTACAATAGTTTTATATGGCATACTTAAAATGGAATTTAGTCTTGGCATTCATCAAAGTTTGAAATTTAATAATGGTGTAAGGAAGAAATGATTCAAAAATTCTCTGTAGAATACCAGTGATAAAACTGCAATCCAATCCAATCCAAGAAGTTGTCATTTGAAGCGCTATGGAGGAGCTCATAAGTTGAGTTGATCAGCACTTGAGGATATTGGAATCTGCACGCATTCACAGACCCTAGGTTGAATTGGTCTTCCAACAGTAATCAATGGGTAAGAAAATTGGGTCCATCCATAAAAATGAGCTGCTGTTTTTGTATTAGCCCTTTTTCGCGACTGGCAAAGACCAATTTTGCTTCCTGAAATTCCAGTTTTTTTGGGATCAGGGTTGGGGACAGTAACTTTTAAGTTACTGATTCTGTGAACCAGACAGCTTTTGCAGCTGCCATTACTCCCCAGACTTCTCCTGAGGCTTAACTGCTCCCAAGACTTTTCCGAGCCCTAACTGTCAGCAGCACCATTTCAATACGGAGATTCTTCCCCTAATGCAGCACTCAGATAAACTAAAATCAGAGCACCTTCTTAAACTCCACCCATCTCCATGACTATGCAGTCTTTGAGGGCTCACTGAATATAGGTGGCATAGTGGAACAGTGGTTAGCATTTCTGCCTTTCAGCATCAGGGACCTAGATTCAATTCTGGCCTCAGATGACTGTATGGAGTTCACAAATTCTCCGCAGGTTTGCATAAATTCCTCTCATGATCCAAAGATGTGTGGGTTAGATTGATTGGCCATGCTAAATTGCCCCTTAGTGCCAGGTGGGTTAACAGGTAAATGTGTGGGGTTAGGAGAGGGCTTAGATGGGATTGTTGTTGATGCAGGCTTGATGAGCTGAATAGCCTTCTGCGCTGTAGGGATTCTCTGACTCTGTGCTTTTAAACAAATTTAGTTCCAACTCTGAAAACAAAACATTTCTCTGGACTGTTCACAAGCAGAATAAACATCCCATCTCCAGTTGTCTAGCTAAGTGAGCCCACCAACTGTTTTATGGCTCCATGTCTTCTATCCTGACTAACAAATTATGGGTAATCTTCTGAACTGTCACATTCCTTTCTGGCAACCTCTAAAGTCCAACAGTTCAGTTATCTTCCCACCAGCAGTCATCCTAGAGCTAAGCATTACCTTTAAAATAGTAACATGAATTGGATATATCCCTCAATTCCTATTGATTTTATTTACCTCTGAGTCTTCCGCATTTAGTCTTGAAGCTAGGTAACTTTCTTTTTATTCATTCATGGGACGTGGGCGTTGCTGGCTGGCCAGCATTTGTTGCCTATCCCTAGTTGCCTTTGAATTCAAAGGCTTGTTGGGCTATTTCAGAAGGCAATTGAGAGTCAACCACATTGTGGCTGTAGAATCACATGTAGGCCAGACCAGATAAAGAAAGCAGATTTCCTTCCCTAAAGGATTTTGGTGAATCGGATGGGTTTTTCCGACAATCAACAATGGTTTCGTCGTTATCAGTAGATTTTTAATTCCGTATATCTTTTTATTGAATTCAAATTCCACCATCTGCTGTGGTGGTATTCAAATTTGGGTCCCCAGTACATTAGCTGAGTTTCTGGATTAATAGTCCAGCAGTAATATCACTAGGTCAATGTCTCCCTGTTTGCAAAAATCCAGCACCAGATATGTCTGAGATTGTTTTCATCCTGCAGATAATCGTAACTGGGTTGGAAGCTAGCATGAAAAATAATGACCATACTCTTATTAATAATCCAAAACTTCAACCGCTGCTCCATTCTCTCTGGGTACATCAATACATGAAATTGAGTTCACACACAAACAGAAGATGCTGGGAAATCTCAGCAGGTCTGACAGCATCTGTGGTGAGAGAAGAGAGTTCAATGTTTTGAGTCTAGATGATCCTTCATCAGAAAAAGGAGCCCTCAGCCAAAATTGTAAAGAAATACTGAGGCAAACAACTTGTAAAACAAGTCCCCAGCACTGGCGCATGGGAGGAAGAAAAAGTAGAACAGTATGGCAAATGGAGGCAGGAATTAAAATAATGAAAATAACTTGCCTGTGCAAATTCAAAATACAAGACTGACGTTCCCCCACCCCCGCCAGGAGAAGCCAGTTTTCATTAAGTGTTTCCTTACTTTTTTGTTTCTTTGAAAAAACTTCAGCTAGAAGATGATTTAAATATCAATCTTTTTTATTCTAGGGTTAATGACTGCATTCTTCGAGTAAATGATGTAGATGTAAGAGAAGTAACTCATAGTAAAGCAGTAGAAGCTTTAAAAGAGGCTGGATCGATTGTGAGATTATACGTGCGGAGGAGGAAGCCAGTCACAGAAAAGATCTTAGAAATCAAACTTATTAAAGGGCCAAAAGGTAAGTTCTACATCAGTACAAAAAATACTTTTTTAAGCACTTTTCATTGATTGCAAATGATGGCTGGAAAGATTGTTATTGTTGATTAAATATGTTTTTGTTGTTTTTCTACACTGGCCTGATTTTTCTCTTCACCCTTCACCTCCATTAAAAATCTTCCATATACAGACATATGGGATGCATAGTCAAAGTATAAACCCTGGAAGGAAGTGACAAATCAATGCAGGAGATGTGTAGTAGGGAATTGCTGTGTATAATTCCAGTTGCATATGACAAAAGGAGAGTAAGGCACTGGGGACTCTGCAAGCCATTCAGCCAAACTGATACCTACTTCAAAAACTCTGAAGTATGAGGAGGGCCTCTGTTTTGCTGTCTTGAGATACAAAGAGTGTGTGTGGGGGGGGTTGGGGGGGTGAAATGTCGTCACGTATTCAAGATTCTTAAAGGGAAAGTGACAGCTGATTATCATAAGCTCTCCAACATGCTTAAGTTTAGAATGGTTTGCTCCTACATTCCCATTCAGTCACTTCATGGGTGATCTGAACCTCAGTGACATTTATGCAGTCTCGTTCCATATTCCTTGATGTCCCTGCCCTGTAAAAATCGATTGACTTGAATTTTGTCAGTTTCACTTCACCTGGCATCTGCAGTCTCTCCCACCATAAACTATCTTAGCAATTTATTTCATTACATCAACCCTTAATCTTCACAATTCCCGTGAAAGCAATTCAGCCTGCCCTCATCCTTGAACTACATATACATCAGTCTTGTCTGGCGCATCTGCATTGTACTCTTACTTAATACTTCTTTCCTGGGACTTTGTCCAAAACTGAGCGCTTTCCAGAGCGATCTTACACAAAGGCTTTATACAAGTGTAACATCATTTCTTCAACTAGCTCCCTTGAGCTAAAGACCGAACAGTCCATTAGCTTTTAGTAGCTTGTCAGTTAAACACCTAAATTCCTTTATCTTTCTCACCATTTAGAAAATATTTTGATTTTTTTTTTCCCCAGATCTCAAGTAAACATCTTCTCACTTGAATTGTGTTGAACTCCATTGGCTGTGATTTTGTTTGACTTAACTTAATCTTTTGAGCTTCCTCTTCCAACACAGAGTTTGTTGTGCCTCTAACTTAGTGCCACTGTAAACTTGGATATGCATTTCTCTTTGAGGATTTAAAAATATACACTTTATGAAAAGGGTGTGTAAAATAGACAAGCCACTAGAGGCAGATAGTGTGTACATATTTAAGGAAGAATTGGATAGATTTTGAGGAAAAAGGTGAATGAGAGCTTTGGGAACAGCCGGCTATATTTTCTGGTTCTGTACATTCTACATCGTAGTTACTTCATCTTGTTTATTGGAATAATTGTCTGCCGGTTACACTGGTTCCAGGTGAGCACTCTAAATTCTTATTGGTAGTTATAAATACTCTTGCTTTGGCCAGTTCTGTTTTGTGTATAATTGGTGTCAAAAATCTGCAGATGCAGTGTGGTATTGACAGTTCATTGAGAATGACTTGTGATCACCTTTTAGAGCATAGAACATTACAGCGCAGAACAGGCCCTTTGGCCTTTGATGTTGCGCCGACAATTAGGAAAAAGCAATGACCCTTTAACCTAAACTATTCCCTTTTAGTCACTGAAGATGTAGCTAAAGATGATACTACTGAGAAATGAATCTTAGCTGAAGTGTGCAATGTAGATTTGGTTAATCTGCACGAAAACATATCTGGTTCCCCATACGCTAAGAAATAGAAGCAACAATCTTTCCTTTTTGATTTGCGTCTCCTGTGCTTTAGTTCTGGACGTTTTTGCAACAGATATCCTGAACTTTTGACTTGCAGAAATTAGATTATATTGTTTTCCTTAACAGCTTTTTATTTATGACTCTTGCTTGTTTCCATTTGTTTGGCAAGACTAAACCACTTAAAATACAGTATATTCCCTTTTAGCTCCCTGTGCTGTTCCTCAGTAAAATCTGTTTTGGTGCAAGGCCCTTCCGTTTTGCAGATTGCTGGACCTGGAATGCTGGCTTTTTTATATGGTGTTTTGTTGGAATACAAGCATATTTCATCAAGTGATACTTGTCTCCCCAAGAGCTTATTAAAGCACACTGTTTATTTAGCAGACATACAGAATGTGAAATGAGTGGGCGGCATGGTGGCACAGTGGTTGGAACTGCTGTCTCATAGTGCCAGGGACCCGGGTTTGATTTTCAACTTTGGATGACTGCCTGTGCAGAGTTCTCTCCGTGTCTGTGTGGGTTTCCCCCAGTTGCTCCGGTTTCCTCCAAAGATATGCAGGTTAGGTTGATTGATCATGCTTAAATTGACCCTTAATATCAAATGGATTAGCAGGTTAAATACATGGCATTGATTGAATGTGACCTGAGTGAGATTGTTGTCAGTGCAGGTTTAATGGACTGAATGGACTCCTTGTGCACTGTAGGGATTCTATGTGATGCATATCTGCAAACCCATTAGTTTCTACTCCGCTATAAATGTAATACACTGGTGGCGTAAATCATCGAATGAATACATTGAGAATCAGAATTCAGTAGTGTGGTTGGTTGATGCATGCCCGGTGGTTTTATGAGAGTAGAATTCTCCCAGTCACCCAACCCCACACCCAGTTGAATTAAAATATGAATTGTATCTTGTTGTTCTAAATATATTTTTGTTTTGTGCACCCCCCCCCGCCCTGCCATTCACCCTGTTCCAAAAAGGCCTTGGGTTCAGTATAGCTGGAGGTGTTGGAAATCAACATATTCCTGGCGATAACAGCATCTACGTAACCAAAATTATTGAAGGAGGAGCAGCGCATAAAGATGGCCGACTACAGATTGGAGACAAGATTCTGGCAGTAAGTTTCAAGTACGCTTTTCAATGCTGTTGCCAAAACTTAACAAGTCTCTGTTACAAAATTTGGTGCAATGGACTAAGTTTAAACAGTTCAACATTTGTATCTCAGTATCGCAAGAACATAATCAGGATGCAATCGCTTCTTTGAGAGGAATTTTAGTTGAAAGGATAAACCTTTCACATTGAGTGCCTTATTGAGCGAGCGTCATTTGGTCGTTGCTACTTGGAGAGTTTTAGTATTGCAGCCATTTTCTCTCCACTGTAGCAGTGAAAAATATGATAACCAGTTATCCCTTTGAGATTCACAGACCATTAATATATGAAAATTCTGACCATTCACTTTGCTGCTTCAGATTACATACATTATGTTACAATCTTGTTTCAGTGAAGATTTTTTAAAATCCAGTATGTTATATGAACCCATTGTATAATTGGTCTATTTATTTGAGGCTGCCAACAAATGACTTGCCAAGAAAGACTGGAAGCAATACTATATTGATACGATAGTCCTGAGAATTTTCATTATGTAGATAAAACTCGTCTTCATTCTTGCTTGAAATTTGGATTTGACAATCATGAGTAGCCTTTTGGAAAGAACAAAAGTTGCATCTCCCAAATGTTGCCACCCCATGCTTTAAGGGCATAATTAGTTGTTCAATGAGAATTTTCATTAAATCTCAAAGTTCACCAGCATAATAGGAAGCATTTGTGAAGCTGATGAAAATTATGGTTTGTGATTTCCCCACTCCACTCCACTGGGACCTTTTTTGAAACCTGAAAATTTCTTGTGTGATATTCATTGTCCTGGCTAATCTTTTTAACCCGTCTGCATGTGAATCCAATTGTCAATATCAATCCAATACAACAACAAATGGATTAACTTGGCAAATGGTGTTGGAATTCTGCCACCCCCCCGGCCAAACAGGCTTCGTATTCCCTCTCTTCCCCCTCCTGGCGCTCTGTCCTCCCTTCTCCTTCTACCACTACTATCTCCTGCTCCCACACACACAGTCTCTTTCTGTACTTGTCTGTTCAGATCTTTCAAATTATGTTAATCATCTTCTTTGGAATTCTAATAAAACAGATTAAGGCTGCTAAATTTATTTCCTGATTTACTGCTGAGCTGATTGAGTTGGCAAGGATTTGTTCTGCATTAAAAGCAAATATGCTATTAATTACTCATATTAGCTGGCTTCCATTTAACTGGCGTATGTTATTGGACTAGCGACACTTTCTGCATGTGTAGGTTTTGATATCGTGAGTCACATCAGGTATCCACCCCTCGATTTCCTAATTATGTGCTCGTTATTTTTGAGCAGGTATAGCTTCACCACAAGGCCTGTAGTGATTCAGTGCAAATGCTGGCCTCATCCCAAGAACAAATAAAATATATTTGTTATGTTTCAGGTCAACACAGCCAGCCTAGATGAAGTTAGCCATGAAGATGCAGTAACCGCTTTGAAAAACACAGCAGAAGTTGTATATTTGAAGGTTGCAAAACCCACCAGCATGTATATGAATGATGGATATGCACCACCAGACATCACGAATTGTAAGTCTGTCTCACAAATTGCTTTGCGAAGTGATTGCAAGACTGGAAGTTAACCCTTTGAGAATGTGTTACTGTCATTAAATTTTGTATTTTAGAACATGTGTCAAGCATCAGTAAGTCAGTATCCGTAATAAACTATTTATTTACAAAGTAAAACATTTATAGTCTTGTACCAGTTAATGCTATTTTATGAAGCTTTTCACATTCACCATTTATGGGTTCCCCTCATAAAGCAGGACATGCTTGTGGATTAAAAAGGGAAATTGGAGAAATGCCTCCCCTTAACCTTTACTGCCTCATGATTGTGAATGCTACATAATCTTACCTAGTTCCATGCTGCACTGAATTTGTGGTTCCAAGCTAACACTCAACACTTACCTCTTTAGAAGTCATGCACCTCTTCTGTCCCACCACTGAGAGATCAGAAATTTAACTGAAATAGCATAATTGAAAAATGGCCAGTGTTGGAGCAATTTTTTTCAGTTGTAAACCAAGGTTCTAGATTTTGCATAGATTTTCTCCTCAACTGCAAACCTTGAAAGGAAGCAGGGATTATCTAAAATATCTTTCACTGAAGCACAATAACTATCATTCAAAGCCTGCCTTCCTCCAGAACAGCATTGCAAAGACCAATATCTTGGGTAATGCTATAGAAAGGAAACAATATGCATGTTTGCTGACCCAAATTCAAGCTATATCAGCTTTACACTCCTAAAAAAAAGAAAAATTTCCAGAAAGATGATACGATCTGTTTCATTGATTTTTTTCACTAACACTTGGCTGCTCTGACCATGTGTTTAACTATGATGATATCAAACTCTTAAGTGACCTGTTCATGTTACTCCTGGGGAGAATGAGAAGTTTTTATCACTGTAACGTATGACTGAAATAATTTAACAATGCTATTTATTCATAAGGCAATTTTTGTTGTGGTTTCCACAATGAAGGAAGCTGTATACCAACATGATTCACTGTTTCGGGCTAGAAATTGTTTACTTTATCCACTAAGGAATCACTGGACTTGAAATGTATAGTAACAAGTGCCATAGTCGTACACCGTATGCTGATCTCCCCATTGAGGGGGAGAATTGATTGCTGCTGATTTAACCCAAGAATCACCATATCTCCGGGGGAAGGGCAGGGTTGAGAAGGTGAGGCCTTGCTGAACAACCTCAGCTGGTATCCGAATTGAACTCACACTGTCGGTGTTGCTCCAGATTACAAACCAGTCCAATGGTCCTCCTTAAAGTGCTCAATATACCAAGATCCAACTTGCAATGCTATATTTCTTTTGGGGCTTGAATAGAACTAGCACTGGCCAGAAACCATGATACCGAATCGTCACCCTCATCCCAGCCTCATGCTTGTTTTTTTTACTGTCGCAACGGTTGCTGAACCTCGTTGGCCTTCTAAAGTTAAATAGGCAGGTGAATGGGCCTTTTATTGAAAAACTTCCCCAAGTTTCTTCAGGTGCTTGGATCTGTTCTGGACCTTTGTCATGGAGCATCTGAAGAATTCAGCAGTTATGCAACTTGTTTGTTTTCCAAGAGGAAAATCCAACCAAAAGATCGGCTTGTACCAGGAGTGTCTCAAACTTTGTTAGTTGTCCATGATCAAAATCATCTCATTCCTCGTCGACATTTGCTATCCAGCACTGAAGCGGAAATGAGACCCAGAAAACTGGCTGCAGCTTTTAGCATTTGTCCATCCCCTTTGCTTCCAGCCTTTTGCATTGAACTATATTTTCTATCTCGTTAGACATACGCTATCATTGAAGAGCAGTGTCTATTTAAATGGAATTTACTTTGAAGCCATTTTTTTGCTGCATTAATCCTGCCTGCCAAATTACTTGGAGTGTTTTGACTGTTTCTTCTTTTGGTCCAAGAACAATGCACTTTCTTAATTAGATCAGCAATACATCTTTAGCCATGTGATAATCAAATGTGCCAGTATTTAATTAAAATCAGTGAACAAATCCCGATTAACTTCAGGCCTGACAACTCGAACAATCCTAAACATAAAATCAGATGTGACCCTGAGGTCAGTGACACCTCTATTATTGCCATGATAGATCTATCAACTTGTTAATAGATGGTCAGCTTGGAAAGCATGAAATTTATTTTCAAGGTGGAGCTGTGATGTCATGTGTAATGACCTAACAACATCAAATCCAGATTAAAATCACCAGCCTTGATATCAATCTATTATTCTTCCATTTTACATTGTTCTTGTGTAGCCTTATTCCCAGTCTAAAGAGCTGGCAAAATTTCATTCCAAAATTTTCCTAAATATCATTTTTCACATGTGCATGAGATTGATGCTTGCTTAGTTTCCTTTTATTTCCTCTCCCCTTCCTCCACTGTTCCCTGAGAAGGAAGTGAACAGGATGTCTCCTGTTCAGGTCAGGAACAAGAGTCACTCACGTGGAGAAATGTAGATTTAATTATATAGGTTGCTGTTTTAATGCTGTAGGAGCGTCTAGACATTCACTTAAGTGAAGGAAAGTAATTAAAAATATCTTGGATTTTGGCCCACTTTAAAGAAAATTATAGATGAAAATTGAGCTGTTTAATAAGATTATTGTTTTTGGAGAGAGTGGTGGTGGTATTTAATTTAAACAGCCCGGGTTTCTCCCCTCATCATCCATCTGTAAACAGGTTATTTTGAAATTCTCCTTTGTATGTAGTGGCCTTTTTCTCAACTTCTGTTTTATTGTGATCCCATATCTATTAATAACCCCAGAGCAAACTTGAGAGAGAGTAAACTCAGACGGTTAGTTTATTCGCACACATGAAAAATGCAGGAGCTGGCGTGTGACTGCATAACTCCCAGTCAGTCAAACAATGAAAAAGGGATAGAGAAAGAAATGGCCACAGCAAAGAATTATTGTTTAGCATGAGTGCAGAATCTAAGTCCAATAGTGTATTCCTTCACAGCAGTCAGGAGGTTGAAGACCAATACCAGTTAATTCTCATTTCCGGCAGAGAGTGTTTCTGAGATGGGATAGGCATAGAGCTGAATTAGTTTCGTAGATGCTGGTTCAGGAGTTTGAATAGAAACAATAGGTGGGAAACAAGTATTCAAACCTGGATAAAAGCCTTTCTTCTGAATTATTGCCTACTAGCTGGAAAATGCAGATTAATTAGCAATAGAGCAAGATGGGCTTACAGCTTCCTCCAGCTAGGAATTCATGTCATTTGTACTGCTATCTGTTCACTCTGGCTTTGACAATGCATGTATGCATATATTATATATATATTCCTTTCCCTGGATTCTTAAAATTGTTAATATTGCAGCATTAAGAATTAGAAAGGAAAAGTATAGCGTGCTTTGTTCTGAGATTGGCAGTCTTTGTTGACCAGGCCTGGCTTCAGAAATGTAGATGTCCTTTGTATAATTCCTTTTGAATTTGATCTCTGTAGATTTAGGATTATTGTCATCTCAGATAATGAAATGTTAGCTTCTTGGTTATTGCCAGAAAATCCGTTTGTTCAGAGTTATGGGCAGGCATGGTTTTGTCCTTTGTCCAGTTTATTTTTTAATTTTGAGTAGCCATGTCTGTCTATCTATATATAAATATTTAATAAAAATAAAGTGAGGTCTTAGCTCTATGGAAATATACCATTCCACATTATTAAACTTTCATGCTTTAATGTTTTTAAAAAGTACATTTAATAGAAGATGGTGCAGTATAAATAAAACACAAAAGCAAGTTGGCATTATTTGGAAATACAAGACAACTATTTTTATCAAATCCCAATTCACAGTCGTGGCAAGCTTTTAAATATCTTCGTTAGCCGCAAATAAATTTTATTGATTGTTGCTGCTTTCGCCAGACAAAGGGCAATTGAGAGGACACACAAGCAAATTTCAAGCCCTATTGGAGTTTTCTGCCAGCTGCCATTACCAAAGTTGAAATGGTTACACAGGCTTGATAAGAGACCAGGGGACTTTCAGTTTCTCTTTCTATAATGCTTTTTGACACAATATTCAGTCAAAAATGTGCAATGTTGTATCATTTAGGGTGGAAAGTGTTGGACTTTCAAACTAAGGGACATTAGCTGTGCTCAGATTATGCTCCTGTCTTCAGTTTAGTTCAGATTTTAAATTTTAAGAACATAGGAATAAGTATTACCTTAACCCTGTGAGTGCTGGCTGGTGATGACTCTTCCCATCTTCTTGAACATTGGATTATGAAGTTTGGGTGTTGTACACAAACTATGGAATCAAAGTTAAACTTAATTTTGTACATGCAAGTATAATAGTATCCATTTCTAAGGTGATGTTGCTGTTCTCAAACTTGTGTTTAAAATTTTGATGCAGAGTTGGGTGGAAGATCACGATATCACAGATCAAAGTTTGCAGACAAAAATAAGTCATTTTGAAGAGGACATGGAGTGGTTTATGTTTTAAGCAGGCAGACTACATTTAACTGAAATGTGAGCTGATGTTTTTTGGAAGCAAGTGGAAATGTATGACAAATGATAAAATTTTAAAAAGGGCGTTGAAGTAGTATTCAAATCTTCAGAAATAACGTGAGGCCATTAGGTTTGTAACTAGGGGTGGTAAATACAAAAGCTACCAATGCAAGTCCTAAATATGTCATTGGTTAAACCACAGCTAGAATGTGGTCTGCCATTTTGAAGTTTGTAAAAGAATTTTAAAGTAATGGAGGAAAGCAGAAGAGATTTGTTAGGGTAAGAATGAGGGAGTTTTGTTACAAGAAGAAATTGGAAAAATTTGGGCAGAAATGATTTGAAAGAGCTTGGATAGGAGAGCTCAATATTATAAGAGTGAATATTGCAAGTAGAGCCGTTTTAAAGGATGGTGTCCATAGGAAATATTTCTGGTTAGAGTTGGGTATTAGGAGGCATAAACAGTAACCTGCCTTTAATAGATTTCATGGAAACGAATAAAATCCTAATGAGATGTGGCAAGAATGTTCCCAATGTTGGGCAAGTCCAGATCTAGGGATCACAATCCAAGACTAAGGGGAAAGCCATTCAAGACTGAGACAAGGAAGAATGTCTCCACTCAGGATTGTGAACCTGCAGAATTCTCTACCTCGGAATCCTGTTGTGGCCATTTGTTAGATATGTTCAAGAGGGAGCTGGACCTAACGGCTAAAGAGATCAATGGGTATGGAGGGAAAGCGAGAGTGGGATACTGAGAATGCACAATCAGCTATGATCATATGGAATGGTAGTGCAGGCTCAAAGAGCTGAATAACCTACTCCCTTACCTATTTTCTATGCTTCTGTTTTTTAACATGATGAAAAATATTAGATCAGATGAACAAAGCTCACCGCTTGTCATAAGGGAAACACGTGAAGAACTGAAATTCAGGCTGAAAATTCCAGAATTCAGAGTGGAGGAGATTGCAAAGATTGTTAGGGACCAAGCTATGGAATGATGTTTTTTAAAAAAAAAGGATGAGAATTTTAAAATTGGTGTGATTTTTAAACAGGAGCCAGTGTAGATTAGTAAGCACAAGAGTGATAGTTGAATGGAAGTTTTGGTGTGAATAAGAGCAGGAACATTTTTTTGGATGGCTTCAACTTTACAAGCAGTAGAATGTGGAAGGCCAGCCCAGAATGTGCTAGAATAGTAAATTCTAGAGGCCAGTCATACAATTGATAGCAGAATCCAAGTTTTTAAAAAGGGAATGGATAAATTGGAACTGATATAGAGAATAGGGTAAGGGAATGGTACAAAAACAGTTTGTGTCTGTTCTAACTCAGTGAAAAATGAGACGATTAACCGCTCAGCTGTAAAATTCCCATATTTGGCCTGGCACAGAAGAAAAATTTATATGTCGTGACACAGATAATATTTATGGGAGAAAGCACATGAATTATCCCCATGACTATAGCAATATAATTAAAAACAGGGCATTACTGCAGAAAATAGCTGATGCCAAAATATTGAATGTATTCAGAAGGCAGCTAACTGTCGCACTTCAGGCGAATGGGATCAAAGGTTATGGGGAGAAAGCAGGATTAGGCTATAGAGTTGGCCAAACAGCCGTGATTGTAAAGACTGGTGAAGCAAGCTCAAAGGGCCAAACGATCACCTCATGCTCCTATCGTCTATGTTTCTATGTACAAATGTAAGAATGTTTCAATCAAGCAGCTGTAAGCTTCCCTGCTTTTGGGGGCCAAAAATTGCTAGTTTGCCTGCTTAACTGGCAATAGACAGATGATCTCAGAGAATCCTAGAGTGGAGAAGGAGGCCATTCAACCCATCAAATCTGCACCAACCACAATTCCATTTAGGCCTCATTTCCATAACTCCATGCATTTGCCCCAGCTAGTCCCCCAACACTAAGGGGCAATCCTTCTAACCCTGTGGACATCTATGGTCTGTGGGAGGAAACTGGAGGAAACCCACACTGACACGGGGAAAATATGCAACTTCCACACACTGACCCAAAGTGGGTATCATAAGAACATAAGAAATAGGAGCAGGGGTAGGCCATCCAGCCCCTTGAGCCTCCCCCGCCATTCAATAAGGTCGTGGATGATCTGCAGTGGTTCAGTACCACTTTCTCGCTTTTTCCCTGTAACCCTTAATTCCCTTGTCAATCAAAAACCTATCCACTCTTGACTTAAATATATTCAGTGAGGAAGCCTCCACCACTTCAACAGGCAGAGAATTCCAAAGATTCACCACCATTTGCATGAAGAAATTCTTCCTCAACTCTGATCTGAACCCCCCTCTCCTAATCTTGAAGCTGTGCCCTCTAGTCCTGCTATCTTTGTTAAGCAGGTAGAGTCTCTCAATCTCGACTCTATCCATCCCTTTGATTATCTTATACGTCTCTATAAGATCCCCAGAGACGTATAATCGAACTTGGGTTCCTGGTGCTGTGAGGCAGCAGTGTAAACCACTGTGCCTCCAAGCTGTCCATGTTACTAGACCGCATAAAAGATCTGCGAAACATTCTATAGTGTCTGACTGCTTTGCAACATGTATAGTTGAAGCAAAAACTGCATTCCTTCCTGTACAAACACCATATGCTGCAGTGAATGCTATTTCATTTAAAATCTGATTCAATAGGAGTATAAAGGTTCCAGAGCAGAAGAGAAAGGAACAAGTTTGTTTTGCCTGTGTTAAATAAGGGGCTTAGCTTGCTAGACTGATATTTCTGTTCCTCATGATCTTGTGTTTCTATAGTTCATGGCCTTAATTGTTCTGTTGAAAGATAACTTTTTTTCCAATCAGTATTGTATCAAGATCTATCTTTCAACAGCTCAGGAGAAAAAATTAACGGACAGAAACTATTTAACTGGAAAGCTGGCTGGTTGTTTGGTTTGTGTGATGTGAATAGTGATGAATGTCACATGTACTGACTGGATATGAGCATTCATCACCAACCTAGCAATGACTGTGGGCAGTAAGCACCAAAGCCATTAGCAGTGGTAAAGCGCTGAGCCAGGGATCAATTTAATGAACAAAGCATTGATTAGCTTTCCTGACTGTCATGCAAACAGTGAGTCATTTGCTATGATTCAACATTGAGACTTAACTAAATAGGTCCTGAGATCAAGCAAGATGCTGTTTAAAAGAGAGATGGGAATTTCAGTGCCATTTTCCTTTCCCCTCTCCCCAAATGAAAAGATTATATAAAAGGCATAGTGTCACTCATGGAAGCAGAAGTGAGGATCTAACACAGAGGAACTCTCGCCTTTGATTCCTGTCAATATTGAGTTAGGCAGTCATTGCTACACATCAGAATTGACGTGTACATCCTTGGATATTAGAAGGCAAGGATTCCATTCCAGAATATGATCCAGTGAGCCCAGTTCCCAGCTGTGCAGAAGGTGGTCATTCGGCCCATTTGAGCCTGTACCGACAACAACCCCACCGAGGCCCTATCCCCGTTATCCCACACGTTTACCCTGTTAATTCCTCTAATCTACACAATCCGGGACACTAAGCTGCAATTTGGTATGGCCAATGCTCCTAACCCACACATTTCTGGTATGTGGGGGAAAACTTGAGTGCCAGGAGGAAGCCCCCGCAGGCATGAGAAAATATGCAAACACCCTTCAGTGACCCACGCTGGAAATCAAACCCAGGTCCCTGGAACTTTGAGGCTGTGGTGCTAATCACTGTGCCACCATTCTGGTCCTGTTTGCAGGGCCTGTTTGCATTCTCTCTCCAGACTGAGCACCTGAGATAGTTGCTGTGCTTCTGATAGCCACAACTCTGTTATTGTGTTAGTCAGTCTGAGGTTGGACCAGAGAAAGTTAGTTCAAATCTACCAAGGCATAGAACATAAAACAATACAGCACAAACAGGCCCTTCGGCCCACAAGTTGCGCCGATCACCAAAGCAGTTAAAATATGTGGAGAAATCTGCTATCCTTGCATCATCTGGCTTCTATGCCGTTCCAGTCCCAAAGCAATCTAATTAGCTCTCAGTAACTTTCTGAAGTGGCCAAGCAAACTTAGCTTTGATAAGCTTGGGTGCATCCAGTTAATGATGGATAATAAATGCCAGCCTTCAGTCAACTCCCACATTCTAAGAATGCAATAAAAAGTCAGAGGTATGCTGTGCAATTCACCATTTGAATCTTGTATTTGACATTGATTTTATGCTAGTGTAATAATTCAATGGGTTTCTCCTGACTTGGTTCCATACTGCATGACAGACTTGGAGCCACCGACTCCCAACGTTGTGCAGTTCAAAATTCTTGTGCTGTGAATAACGATGAGGGAAGTAGGTGCATTTTGAAATAAGATAATTCATGGTTCATTGTGCAGCTATTTCAACATTAACAATCTTGGTGAATTCTCAAAAAAAAATTTCAGTTAATTGTTTGTGACTGTCTCAACAAATGTACCTCCTTGACTTAATGAAGAATGCATTGTAACAGTGACAATTCAGTAAGATATTGATGTGTGAAGGGTGCCCTGTTACCAGTAATTGTGAAATGCTGCATGCCAGCACTGATTATATCTAGGATGAGGGAGATTAGTCACTTGACTATAATCCAGAAGCCCAGACTAACGCTCTGGAGACGTGGCTTCAACTCCCACTGTTGTAACTGGTGGAATTTAAATTCAAATAAATTTGAAATTGGAAGCTACATTTTAGTAATAGTGACCATGAAAGCATTGTTCACTGTAGTTTTCAAAAGAAGACATTTAATACTAAACTTGTCATCCTTGGCCTCGCTTACATGTGACTCTAGACCCACAGCAATATAGCTGACTCTTGATGGCCCTCTGAAAAGCAAGCCATTCATTTACATCAAATTGCTACAACAACAGTTGATGAATGAAATTGCATGCAGTACCTGGTATTGACCTACGACACACTGCCTCCAGTACTGTTTACCCTGCAAGCTCCTCCTTGCTAACAACTGGGAGTTTTGCAAAATTGAGAGAGTTAGCAGTCACTAGTCCAGCAACAGCCTGAGATGAAATGATACCTTGCAGATGCTGTCTCAGGTACTATCATCAACATTGAGGGAATTGCCTTGGGAGTCCTCAACATTGACTCCAGACCCCACGAAATCTTGTGGCATCAGGTCATGCATTGGCAAGGAAGCTTGTTGATTACCACCTCCCTCCACATTGAATGCCATTTGGAGGAACCACTGAAGGATAAGTAATTCACCCACTGACTCTCTAAAGCCTGTTCATGATTTACAGGGCATTTGTTAGGAGTGTGATGAAATCCCTTATCCGGCTGAGTGCAGCTCAAAAGAAGCTTGATATCATCCAGGGCAAAACAGGCCACTTGATTTGCACCCCATCCACAAACACTCATTCTCTCCACCACCAATGATTAGGCAGCAGTGTGGGCACAAAATATTCTCTGGGTTGGAGGCTTCAATATCCACCATGAAGAATGGCACTGACTATGTTGGCCAAGTCCTGATGGGCATGACTGCTAGACTCAGTCTTGGTAGTTGGTGAACAAAGCAACAGAAGGAAGTATCTATTTGACCTCATCCTCTCTGATCTGTTGCTGTTGGGTCAGCCATTAAATTCTGTAGCTACAGGAGTAGGTCAGAGTCTAGGGATCTTCCAGCGAATAACTCATCGCCTGACTCTTCAAGGCTTGTCTACAAGCCAGGAGTCTGATGGAACACACTCCCCTGGTCTGAATGCACACAAT
Organism: Sphyrna mokarran; assembly: GCA_024679065.1. NCBI lineage: Eukaryota > Metazoa > Chordata > Chondrichthyes > Carcharhiniformes > Carcharhinidae > Sphyrna > Sphyrna mokarran. The sequence continues at coordinate 23,153,236 of JAGIQG010000003.1, forward strand.
TCCAACAAGATTCAAGAAGTTGGACATCATCCAGGACAAATCAGCCTGCTTGATTGACATCTCATCCACAAAGTGATCTTTGTGACCATCTACAAGATGCACTGCAGGAACTCACCAAGATTTCTTAGACAGTACCCTCCAACCACAAGATCACTACCACCTAGAAGGACACGGGTAGCAGATACATAGGAATACCACCATCTGGAGATTTCCTTCCAAGTCACACTCATTTGTGACTTTAAATATATTGCTGTTCCATCAGCGTCACTGGAGCTGACTCCCTAACAATGCTTTGGGTGTACCTACATCACATGGACTGCAGCCATTCACAAAGGCAGCTCACTACCACCTTCTCGAGGGAAATTTGGAATAGGAAATAAATTCTGACCCAGCCAGTGAAGCCCACGTACCTTGAATGAATAAAGAAAATTGAAAATACCTGTCATCGTGTTGTGTGGCAGCAGCACCACTGTTAAATAAGAGATTTTGAACAGATCTAGCAGGCTATTGGTATCCATGAGATTCTCAGCCATCAGCAGCATTGTGTTCGACTGCAATCTATAACATTCATGGCCAGGTGTATCCCCCACTTTCCATTACCACCAAGCACAGGGATCAACTTTAGTTCAGTAAAGGTTGCAGGAGGACATCCCAGAGCAGCACCAAGCATATCTAAAATAAGATGTCAGCCTTATTAAGCCACACAAGACTACTTGCATACCAAAACAGCAGAAGCAGCATGCAAAGGCAGCTAAGCAATCCCATATCCAACAGATCACATCTGTGTTCAGAAGTCCTGCCACGACCAGTTAGGAATGATGGACAATTAAAACAACTCACTGGAAGAGGAGGGGTCACAAATATCCCCATTCTTAATCATTGGGGATTGCTGCACACCCTTGCAAAAGACACATTAGCAACGATTTTGGCCCAAAGTGCCGAGTAGATAATACATTTCTGCTTCCCCTTGAATTTCCAATAGATGCCAGTCTTTAGCCAATTAGATTCACCCCCATGTGATACCAAGCGATAGTGAAGGAACCAGATATGGCAACATTATCCCTGACAATATTATAGCAATTGTACTGAAGGCTGTGTCGTGAATTAGCCTTGCATCTAGCCAAGCTGTTCCAGTTCAGCAACAACATTGGCATCTAACCAGTCGTGGAATATTCTGTGGTATTCAAAAAGCTGGAAAAATCCAACTTGGCCAGTTACCGTCCCATCAGTCTGTTCTCTAATATCAATAAAGTGATAGAAGGGGTTGTCAACTGTTTATTGATCTGCGCTTACTCAGCAATAACCTGCTCACTGAACAAGACTGCTGGAGTCCTGACCTCAATCCAGCCTTGACCTGAATACACGTGGCCAAAATACTTGAACTCAGGATGAGGTGGAAATGACTGCCTTCAAATATGGCATAACTGGAGTCAATGGGAATCTGGGAAAATTCTCCACTGTTAGTAATTGTACCTGCAAAAAGGAAGATGATTGCGGTGGTTGGTGATCAGTCATCTCAATCTGGGTACATAACTGCAAACGTTTCTCAGGGTAGTGACACAGCCCTAACCATGTTCAACTACTTCAATGACTTTCTACCACCTCGAAAGACAAGGTGAGGAGATGCATGGGAATGCCACTGCTTGCAAAGTTTCCTCCCAAGCTATACGCCATCCTGACTTAGTAAAGGAGTGGTGACGTATTTCTGTCACTGGATCAAAATTTTGGGACTCCCTAACAGCACTGTGGATTCACTGATGGCACATGGAGCAGTTCAAAGTGGTGGCTCACCAGTACCTTGGGGATATCAATAAATGATGGCCCGGTCAACAACACCCACAGCCACTGAAAGATAAGATTAATATTTGCAATACTATTGATCTCCAATCAATTGAATCCTGAAGGTGACTGCCTTTTGTTAGCCAGTAACCAATTCAATAGATTGCAATTAGAGAATCCTGCTAGTTTTTTTGTGAAGAAACCTTTGCACACTACAAACAACTATACAGCTGAGTAGCCTTTCAATCTACTGATGGTAATTATAAATAATTGAGTGTGCTCTGCTAGAATAGGTGACCTTTACCAACAAAAACATTAAGTTCTTTGTTCCAATAGCAACCCCATTTGTTTTAATTTTAATGATATTAATATTTAAAATGTAATTTCACATATTTGTTTCTGGAAGTAGAAAATATTTCTCTTTTCCATTTCCTTACCACTAGACAGCAATAATGTAAGTACTCAGGACATGTCAAAATTCAATGTGGTGCTAAATATTTCCATTAATGAATAACGTGAAACAAATAGGCTTGTCATATAAGGATTTTGGTTCAAATGATAAGTTACTTTGTACCTTCTCAAAACATAGCTATAACAAAGCCTTTCAAAAGTATAACTTGAGATTTGTACAAGTGCAGCACCACCTTTAATTCAGTAGTCAGAGACACGTTTGATATTTGAATTACATTTGCTTTTTAATAAATTTGAAATTTATTTTCAATAATATAAATGCATGATTTGTTGGAACAGGCAGAAAGATCTTTTAGATTGAAAATTAAATAAAATGAAGACCAGCCTAATGATGATTCAGTATATTGCAAATCAATTAATTAACCCATGTCACCAGACAAGTTGCAGAAAATGTGCTTGCTTCAATCAGGCAAAGCATTTCTTGCTGGGGAGACAAATGGCTAAATTATTCTTGCAGAAATATTTTTTGGGGAAAAAAATTATTTTGTGTTTACTTGTGTTGCACAAAAGGTTCCCTACCTTGATCTCGAATTATAATTCCAATTTGTAGAAGGCTGCTGTTTCAGATTGATTGCCAAATTATAATGTCTGCAAACATAAAAGGGTCAAGGATGACATTTCAACACTAAAGAATGAGATGTATTAAATTAATGTACATTTTCCATCTAAATATTGAACAGGGCCTTTCAGACCAGCCAGGCTGACAGCTCCCAGTATAGCTCCTGACTTTGGAAATTGTTTCAGGCTACTGAATGACAATACTATATTTTGCTTCCATAAAAAGATGTCAGCAGTGGTGGAATCCACAATTATTATTTCTACAAATAATTACAAATCAAAGAAACCAAACCTTTCAGTTTTTTTCATGCAAGGCCTTCTTTCTAAATGCATTTAAATATATATTCTTATGAAAGATAAAATTTCATAAATTCACATCCTTAATCAGGGACCACCTTAATAACCTACTGAGACTTAACAGCTGTTGTGACAAACCTCAGGTGATCTTTATATATAGACAGCTTCACAATTCATTAAATTTAGCAATGGGACTAACAATGGCATTCTGTCAAATTTCACTTTGATTTTGAATTTTACATGATAACATTTAGATCCTTACTGACTTGGGCATGCCTCTGTCTGCAATTGCATAATAACCGTTGCAAATAATATGAGCTGATTGGCAAATTTGGTCTAAAACTGAAGCTGTCATAATTCATGTAGGGACATGTTCAGCACAACTTTGTGGGCCGAAGGGTCTGTATTATGCTGTAGTTTTTATGTTTCTGTGGTGATTGTCACAATATTTAATTGCACACTTCGTCCGATGTCAATTTTTTAACCAGATTCCAGAATAAACAAAGGTGGGTAAGAAAAGAACTAATATATATTTGCCCTCAACAGGGTAAGGAGTCAGGTGATTGTTTCTCAACTGCCTTCTAAAATGGAAAGCAATTAGGAATGGGCAATAAATACTGGCCAAGCCAGTGATGCTCACATCCCATAAATTACTTTGTTAAAAAAAGAAAAATTCTTTGCTTGAACTGTTGCAATTAAGAGGGGTCTTTGTTTCTGGGAGCCAAGTGCAAGATGGAGCCAACCCAGGTAAGAACGCAGGGGCAACCACAGGAGCTGAATGGCTCACCTTGGTGCCAAAGTGTTCACTTTGTCCAGTGAAAAAACACCCATAGCCTCACATCCACCTCGCCGTCAATACTTCCCCCATGCCCCATCCATACCACCTCATGACCCCCACCTGCCCACTATCCCCTCATGCTGCCGATGATAAGTTCTGCTTTTCCACCCATCCTCTTTTTTTTCCCCTCATGCTTCCTATGCCAAGCTCTACCCTTCTATCCATCCCCATACAATCTTTTCACCCACCCTTTCTGTATTAAGCTCTGTCCTTTTACCCACATGCTTGCCACGTTCTCCCCATGTCCGTTATCCCACAGTACATGCTCTCGAAATAATTAACACTGTATAATGGGATCTGTTAAAATAACTGAAAAAATGTAATCTATTGGTAAAGTTATCCCGTGAAAGGGAAATGATGTCCACGTTAATTAGTGTTAATTACACTGGCCCTTTACAGAAACTCTTGAAATTTTAAAATTTTAAAACATTGTGAAATTGAGAGTTCAGAGTTTCAGATGTGAGTCAAAATGTTTCCTCTGGTATCCTTGATACTAGTTAATCTTCCGGGTGAGTGAGAATATATTAGGATGATTGTTCAATTATGTGATGACAAAACTACCTTATTTGGGACTAATTAAAATGAAATATAGCAATAATTCCAAATTCTGTTTAGTTATGCAAATATCTTTGAATTTCAGTCTCATTGCCAAAACAACTGCAGTTTTAACACATATTTTAGATTGTATATGTACCTTACTATAAATGATCAGTAAACCTTGTATAAAGTAATGATTAACTGGGAGTCAGTTGAACAGTTATTTATGATTAACTGCTTATAAGAGTTTTACAAGCCTCTTGGTAATATTTTAGTCTTGCAACCATCACCAAATACAATTTGACTTTTGTAATTATATGTTTAACCTTCCCATATCTGATTACAGCCAACACTTGAATACTTAGTGTTAAAATTCTTTATACTGTCCACACTTGGGAAAACTCTTGTTGTAACGAGCCAGATCAGCTCCTGTAGATGATTAAAAAGCATCAAAAAATGAGAACTGGTTTTATAACAGATGCCAGGTTAAATGTTCCTGAATTTCAGCAGTTAAATTTATATAATTCCATAAGCATAATTGGAAAATAATGGGTAGTAAGCCAAATATGAGATGGGGAAGACCAAAAATTGTGAAAGAGGTATGCAAAAGAGGCAGAAGTGTGTAGGGAGGGAATTCCAATGTGTGGGACCTAGATGACTGAATGCATAGTTGTAAGGAGTTTGGAAGAAGGCAGCCTTGGAGTGCTTGTTAATGAATAAGACTATAAAGGAATTCAAACTGTAGGATGATTTTGATCGTAGTTGTTTTGGAAGCCAACATAGATCAACAACGAGATGAGTAACATTTGGTGTAGAATAGGATATCGAGATAAACTTTCTGGATGAACTGAAGATTATAGTGTGACAGGGACATAAGTATGTCCCTGTCAGGCAGGGAGGAAATGGACGAGTAAGAGAGCCTTGGTGTACGAAAAGAGTTGATTTGCTGGTTAAGAAGAAAAAGGAGGCTTATGTCAGGATGAGGCTTGAAGGCTCAGGTAGTGCAATGGATAGCTATAGATTAGCTAGGAAGGAGGTAAAAAGTGAATTGAGGAGAGCTAAGAGGGGACACGAGAAGATGTTGGCTGATAGGATTAAGGAGAATCCTAAAGCTTTCTTTCGATATGTTAAGAATAGAAGATTGGTTAGGGCAAGATTAGGGCCAGTCATAGACAGCAGTGGGAAGTTGTGCGTGGAGCCTGAAGAGATTGGTGAGGCACTGAATAAATATTTCTCTTCGGTATTCACGCAGAGTGCTGGAAATGTAGCTGTGGAGAGCACTGAGGTACAGGGTTGCAAATTGGGGAGTATTGTAGTAGATAGGGAGGATGTGTTAGAAATTCTCGAGGGTTTGAAGTTGGATAAGTCCCCTGGGCCGGACGGGATTTACCCTAGGATTCTCTGGGAGGCAAGAGAGGAGATTGCAGAGCCTCTGGCTCTGATCTTCAGGTCCTCGTTGGTTACGGGTGTGGTTCCGGAGGACTGGAGGATAGCGAATGTGGTCCCATTGTTTAAGAAGGGGAAGAGAGACCTTCCAGGGAATTATAGGCCAGTGAGTCTTACTTCTGTTGTGGGCAAGGTATTGGAGAGAATTATTAGGGATAGGATTTATAGTTATTTAGAGAGAAATGAATTGATTGGGGATAGTCAGCATGGTTTCGTGAAGGGTAGGTCATGCCTTACTAACCTCATTGAGTTTTTTGAGAAGGTGACCAGAGAGGTGGATGGGGGTAAGGCGGTTGATGTAGTATATATGGACTTTAGTAAGGCGTTTGATAAGGTGGCCCATGGAAGACTTCTACAGAAAATGCAGATGTGTGGAATAGAGGGTGATTTAGCTAATTGGATTAGGAATTGGCTGGCAGATAGAAGACAGAGGGTGGTGGTTGATGGGAGATATTCATCGTGGAGTTCGGTGACAAGTGGTGTGCCTCAGGGGTCTGTTTTGGGGCCCCTGCTGTTTGTAATTTTTATAAATGATCTGGATGAGGGTATTGAGGGATGGATCAGTAAATTTGCAGATGATACTAAAGTTGGTGGTGTGGTAGATAGTGAAGAGGGGTGTTTTAGTTTACAGAGTGACTTGGACAAGTTGCAGAGCTGGGCCGAGAGGTGGCAAATGGAGTTTAATGTGGAAAAGTGTGAGGTAATGCACTATGGCAGGAATAATAAATGTGTAGAGTATAGGGCTAATGGTAGGATTCTTAGTAGTCTTGATGAACAGAGGGATCTTGGTGTGTATGTGCATAGATCCCTGAAAGTAGGCAGTCAAGTCGAGAAGGTTGTTAAGAAGGCATATGGAGTCTTAGCTTTTATTGGTAGGGGGATTGAATTTCGGAGCCGCAACGTCATGTTGCAACTGTACAAAACTCTAGTGCGGCCGCACTTGGAGTATTGTGTGCAGTTCTGGTCCCCACATTATAAGAAAGATGTGGAGGCATTGGAGAGGGTACAGAGGAGGTTTACCAGGATGTTGCCTGGTATGGAGGGCAGGTCCTATGAAGAGAGGTTGAAGGATTTGAGGTTGTTTTCGTTAGAAAGGAGGCGGCTAAGAGGGGATCTTATTGAAGCATATAAGATGATTAGAGGTTTAGATAGGGTGGACAGTGATAGCCTTTTTCCTAGGATGGAGAAAGCTAGCACGAGGGGACACAGCTTTAAATTAAGGGGTATGAGTTATAGGACGGATATCAGAGGTAGGTTCTTTACTCAAAGAGTGATTAGGGAGTGGAATGCCCTGCCTGCAGCTGTTGTAGATGCGCCAAGTTTGGTGGCGTTTAAGAGGTTAGTTGATAAGTATATGGATGAGAAGGGAATGGTTTAGTTAGGAGGGGCATTGCTTTTTATTTTGGTCGGCACAACATCGAAGGCCGAAGGGCCTGTTCTGTGCTGTATTGTTCTATGTTCTATGTTCTATGGATGTAAATCTGACCTGAACAACATCGGAACAGTTGGTTTCAGAGACTGTGGAGATGGATGACAGCTTTTGTAGCAGATGGCCTGAGGCAGGTGATAGAATTAGGTTTGAGACAATTTTTCAATAGTGGATACGAGGCTCAGAACCTCAGCTCATATTAGCTGGGAAAGAGGCTTTTCAGTTTGTGGTGGGATACAGAAATTGGCATTGCTTTTCCTAGTATTAAGGCAAAGAAAGTTGCAATTACCCAAAAATCAATTGGAGTAGCAGAGCGATCAGCACTGCCTCACAGCGCCAAGGACCCAGTTCAATTCCCGGCTTGGGTCACTGTCTATGTGGGTTTCTTCCAGGTTCCTTCCACATTCCAGAGATGTGCGGGTTAGATGGATTGGCCACACTAAATTACCCCTTAATGTCGGAGGGGTTAGCTGGGGTAAATGCATGGGGTTATGGGGATGGTGCCTGGGTGGAATTGTGGTCGGTGAAAACTCAAGGGGCCAAATGGGCTTCTGCTGCACTGTAGGATTCTACGATGATGGACAAAAACATCATAAAAGAAAGGAATAGGAATGGGCCATTCAGCCTATTAAGTTTATTCTGCCATCAAGTTAGATCGTGGCTCATCGAGTTGTGACCTGAACATCTCTGCCTACGCTCCCTGTAGCTTCATCTGCCAAATTTTTGCCCATCCACTTAACTTATCTGTAATTCTTTTGTGGACTCTTTGTATCCTCCTCTGGTGCAGCGGGAATGATCTCCTTAATTTGCAGATTGATTCTTGATATTCAGCCAGATCTGATGATAAATGGCTTAAAACAGTTACACAACTGGATTTGAGAAAGAATGAAGGTGAGGGCCATATTGGAGGAGATAACAAGAGTAAATGTTTCAATGGTGACAAAGGCAGCAAAGGAAGAGGTGAGGCAGTGTTTGAGCCAATTGACAATTACAGCTGAATAGCAAGTTGAAAGCAACAATTTGAAAGTAGTATTGCAAACAACTTGGGAACATGGCAAGAGTGCAGACATTCTCTCCTTGTGCTATTATGTAGCCACTTCTAAAGTTTGATATGTTTTCTCCTCTTCACTGAGTTCTCTCTTCCTTTTTCCTCCCTTGGTCCTGTGCCATGCATTAACCTGAAATAAGATGGATAACTGATACCAGTTGGGGGGTGACTTGCTGCCTGTTTTGTGTTTCTGGTGACAACATAGCTAACCTCTTTGCCATCTCTTTGAAAGCATGAAAAAGGTTGCGGATCCAATCCATTATTAATGGTCTGTAGTCCAGTGCGTCAACATGTGGAGTCAGCAGTCCATTTACACATTTAGAGGAATAATGGCAATGCTTGGAATGCTAGACACAAGCCAGTTTACAATTCAAACTGCGAAATGGGTCACAAAGCATTTTGAGTGGCATAAAGAAAACCAATTTGAATTGATTGCTTTAATTTTAAAGCTCATAGATGGCATTGTTTTTCAAGTGTATTGTAACAGAAATGTGCAATAATTGAGAAAAATATAATTCCTTTTACCAATGCACACTGTTTTGTGTTCTTCCAGCCTATTCCCAGTTGGAAAATCATATCACACCAAACTATTTAGGGAGTACAGAATACAAACAGACTCTTCCTCCATCATCACCAGGCAGATACTCACCAATTACCAAAGTCATGGGGGATGATGAAATGACCAGGTAATGTTTCTTTCATTTATAATGTGTTTGCTATTTGCTCAATGACTGACATTACACAGATAACCTTCTTTCCCTGTTATTCTTTAGAATCATACAGTGCAGAAAGAGGCCATTTGGCCCATCGAATCTGCCTCGTCACAATGTCGCCCAAGCCCTATTCCCAAAACCCCATGCATTTACCCTAGTTAGACCCCTGATACTAAGGGGCAATTTCGCATGGCCAGTCCACCTAACCAGCACACCTTTGGAGCGTGGGAGGAAACTGGAGCACCCAGAGGAAACTCATGCAAACTCCACACAGATGGTGACCCAAACCGGGAATTGAAGCCTGACACTGTGAGGCAGCAGTGCAGTGCTAATCACTGTGCCTCTCTTTATTCCAGTCAAAGCCTAATTCTATCAAACAAACACTTCCCCCTTCCCCAAAAGGGAGCACTTCATTTTCATTGTCGAACATTTTATAAGGGAAATATAGGCTTTGTGGAAGCTTCTTTTGCACAAAATACTCCCAGTAGCTGTTTCTATACATGTATTCACTTTTGTTTTTCTATATATGAAGCACAAGTTTCACTGAATGTTTATTGATGCGCAGAATGTAGGGCAGAATGTGTGCTCTCATAGTGCTCATAATATTATGTTTTATATGAAAAGACATGTCCGTCCTTGCTCTCAGAATATATTCCAATTAGTTCAGTAGTAAGCTTTCATGAATTTAAAATGAAGATTGTTTATTATTGTGCAGTCTCCCTGAATTAGTGCAATATCCAGTACTCAATCTCATGTGAAAATGGTTGCTATCACTCACTCTGGGTACATCTAAACATAGTGCACTTTTACAGGTTACAGTTAGTCACTGATTTCCAATCTCCCAGATGGCATGCTTGTGGTTTGTTGAATAGATTACATCTAACTTGAAAGTGAAGGTCTTGTAAAGCAAAGAGTTCACAACAAGTTGTGAAGTTTCTTGTAGATAAATATCCTGAAAGTTTGTTCCCAGATGCATTTTAAAATTGAAACAGATTAAGAAATTTGGCTGCATGATGACTTGCTACTAGTTTGAGTCTAGATTTTGTTTGAGTCCTGGTGCAAGAAGGATAACAGAAAACAGTTTCAATCACATGATTTCTGCGTTAACATTTAACCCATCTAGTCTAGTTTGGATGAAGGGGCCATTATGCTACAACGTGAAGTTGATTATGGCCATTGAATATTAATCTTCGCTTGTGTCCAGAATGATACATGGAGACAGGCAGCCTGGAAACTCCATAGTCTTTAGATATTGGCCCATCCTCAAATAATGAGATGTGTGAACACAGATGGTTGTGAGATATCCGTCTCTATGTCCATATTTAGGTATTTGCTGGAGACTTGATGTGGTCTCTCGTCCAAAAGTTTGAATTTGTGGCAGCCATCTTGTAACGTGGTGTCCAATTTTTAAAAGAATTGATTGAAAATGTGTAATACACTGTCTCTGCACTGGGCATGACAGTTTTTGTCAACATGCTGCTTGTTGCAACAGTGGGTGAGCTGCTAATTCTCCAATCTGAAGTTTCCATGACTGTACCCACTCCAGTTTGATGTGTCCTGGCCTGTGACACCAATGTTATTTTTACACATTGATCAACTGATAACTGAGTGGCAGTGTGGTTCGCACTGTTGTCTCAGGGTGCCAGGGATTGGGTTCAATTCTGGTTGTGTAACTGTCTGTGTGGAGTTCGCACGTTCTCCCTGCGTCTGCATGGGTTTCCTCTGAGTGCTCTGGTTTCCTCTCACAGTCTAAAGACATGCTGGTTAGGTGCACTGACCCAAACAGGCTGGAATGTGGTGACTAGAGGAATTTCACAGTCACTTCCTTGCAATGTTAATGTTAGCCTTACTTGTGACTAGTAAATAAACTTTAAGTCGTACTGGTGTAGAACAGATGTTCCAAACTTGGTTTATTTGGCTGCTGGGAAATAGACTGATTCCTTTTGCATTCTCAATGATGACACGTGGCTGCTTTCTGTCTTTGATTTAATCATAAGATATCTTCAAGCCATCTGGTGAATAAGTGGGACCCTTCATTTTACACTTCTGATCCTAACGTGCACTTGAAATAGTGAACAGAATTACTTGCTATGTAAATAATCATCCAGCTTAAAAATAAAAATATCGAATCCTTCCTAGTCACTCGTAAAACGGAACATGCAGGCAAGAGTTAGCAGATCTGGCAGCATTTGTGGAGAGAAAAACTGAAATGGAGCTCTGAAGAAGGGTCATACAGATTTGAAACCTTTAGTGATTCTCTCCACGGATACTGCCAGTTTTGCTGAATTGTTTCCGGTATCCATACAGCTGCAGCATGTGGGAGCTCTTGGAACGCATAGTGATCTCGGGCAGACATGTCTGCAGTATATGTTTGAAGTTCGGAATTTCAGCTGAGTCCTTGAGCTGGAGGCTGAGCTATGCATCAACGAGGGGAAAAAAAATTGCACAAGTATTTTGTATCAAGAGGTAGTCAACGTCCTTAGGATAGGGTCTTCTGATTTGGTCAAGAGGCAGAAGGGTATGATTGCAATGAGGCAAGTAAGGGAACCCAGAGGGCAGGAGTGCAGCCTTTGCAATTGCTCAAAAGGTTTGAGGTTCCTTCAGCTTGTTTCAATGAGAGTAAGGCTACAGGGTGTATGGGATGACTGACCACAGCATCATGGTACAGGAAGCCACTCAAGTGGGAGTGAGCAAGAAGGAATACAGTGGTAACAGGAACAGAAAACAAGGGAGATTGACATTGATCACTTGCAAAGAGTGGGAATCTATTCGGATGTGTTGCCTGCCTAATGCCAGGGATCATTTGCTCAGCACTAGAAAGGATCCAGCTGTTGCAGTTTACGTAGGTACCCACAGCATAGGCAGTACAAGAATAAAAGTTTTATACGTATCAGTATGAGGAGTGACTTATTAAGAAGTCACTTTAAGAAAGTGAGAACAGCCATAAATTAAGTGGAACCTCAAAGGTAATAACATCTGGATTATTACTTGAGTCATATGCAAATTGGAATAGATCATATAAGGTTAGAAAAATTGAATACAAATGGGAGAAGTGGGTTCTGGTTCATGGGGAAAGTGAAGGCTGTATAGTTGGGACAGTCTATACCTGAACCATGCTGGAACCAGAACCACATAACAAAGGAGCTGGAAAAAAATTTTTAAGTTCAAATGCATGGGCAAGGGATCAAATTTGGGAAGATGAGTAGAAACAAGGCAAGAGAGAAAAGTATTAATCTGGGAAAGGAGGGAACAGACCTTGACAGAGAGGATCAGAAAGTAAGTCAACAGATAAGGCTGGAAGTTACAAAAATAATAAAATAACATAATTAAAGGCTCTGTATCTGAATGCATGTAGCATTAATTCATAGTTTAACTAAGTACAATTAGATAGCCATTACAGAGACATGGCTGCAGAATGACACACACTTGGATCTGAATATTGAAGGGTCCATGATGCCTATGAAGGAAGCTAGGAAGAGATGGTCTGTCAATTATTGATGATATTAGCATAATAGAGAGGAATGATCGAAGTTCATAAAACCAAAATGGAAACGTGGTTTGGATGGAGATGAGAAATGGTAAAGATAAGAAGTCACTTACCTTCTTACTCTAGATCCCTTTAACAGTAAGTTATGAAAATGTTATAAGGAGGTTATAATAGAATATAGATAGGGTAAATGAGTGGGCAAAGATCTGTCAAATGAAGTATAATGTGGGAAAATGTGAGATCGCATCTTGACGGGAAGAATAAAAAGAAGCATAATATTTAAATGGATTAGAGGAATCTTGGCATCCTTGTGCATGAATCACAAAAGGTAAGTTTGCAGGAACAACATGCAATTAGGAAGACTAGTATAATGTCAAGGTTTACAGGGGGAACTTAATACCAATGTAAGGAGGTTATGCTTCAACTATATTGAGCATTAATGAGACAACCAGTATTGGTCTCCTCATTTACAGAAGAATGCAAATACTTTGGATTTAGGTCAGACAAAGTTTATTTGACCAAGATTTGGAATGTGTGGGTTGTCTTATGAGGGAAGGTTGGACAAGCTTGGCTTGTATCTGCTGGAATTTAGAAGGAGAGGAGATGACTTGATTGAAATGTACAAGATCTCAATGGGTCTTGACCGGGTATGGATATTTCCTCCTGTAGGAATTCAGAACTAGGGGTCACTGTATAACAATAAGGATCTACTCATTTAAAACAGGAAATAAGAATTTTTGTCTGAGGGTTGTGACTATTTGGAACTCTTCCTAAAAAGGCAAAGGAAGCAGTGTTTTTGAATATTTTCAATGCAGGTTAGGTAGATTCCTGATAAGCAAGGTGGTGAAAGGTTATTGGGCTAAGTGGGAACATGAAGTTGCAGTTACAGTCAGATCAGCCATAATCTTATTGAGGGGCTGAATACCCTACTCCTAATTTGTATGTTCATAAGCTTAATGCTATCATTTAAAAATTGGCAATGTAGAATGTTTGACAACCCTCAGTAAAGGCATTTTTTTGTGATCGTTTGAGTCAAAGATGAAATCTGTCCTGTATATGCTGAAAGAAAAATCCTTACACCAGAAATCTTCAACCAACAGCTGATGGTGATTGTGTCAAAATGCAGTTAATACATAACTCCCCCACCCCCAGAACATTCTGCAATGCTTGATGCAGCCCATACCTACCTTCAAATAACCCTGAAAACCTTCCCTTTGAATGCATGGCATGTCATCTCCTTTGATCTTCCACAGTTCCTGCTTAATGTTTAAGTTGGCCCTTTGTAAAGCACCTTGGGACACCTTGCTGTGTTAATGTGCAAGTTATTTATGGCTGTTCTTAAGCGGGTGTCAGAAGCCTCCGTATTACTGTAAAACAGAACTGAGAATTAGTTCTGGAACTATTTGCTTACTAAAATATTGAATTTGCCTTTCATCTCTCGTAAATTGATTTCAATAAAACATACAGGTTTTCCGTCTAAAGGAGACCTTTAAAAAATATGATTTAATATTTAACTATAGAAATAAAATGCAAATTTATTCCTTGTTCAAAAGCTTCCTGATTTCTCATTGTTCTTGTACCATCCAGTGAGGTAATCTGTGCCCCAGCCGTCTTGCTGCATTTCCATTTAAAATGTTTTAATGTGTAATAACAAAAAGCAACATTTCAAGCCTCAACAGAGTAATTATTTTGTGTCCATTTTGTATAAGCTAATATTATCAGGTTGAAATTGTACTTTGGGTTTATTTTTTATGTGCCTCAGGTGCATTTTGAGGGAGGAGGGGAAAGGTTGTAAATCTTTTCTGCTCTCCCAATTGCCATTTAATTTACTTTTCTCTCAGTCCTGACATTCACTGTCTAAGACATAAATACCCTTCTATTTCCCTTCCTCTGTCTTAACAGGGGAATGCCAACCTTGTATTCAGCAATTTTCATTGTTGGCACCAAAAGTTAACCCTGTTGAGGGAGAATCACAGGACCACAATGGCACAGTGGTTAGCACTAATGCCTCATAGCTCTAGGGACCTGGATTCAATTCCTGGCTTGGGCCATTGTCTGGTGGAATCTGCACGTTCTCCTCGTGCCGGCATGCATTTCCTTCCACAGTCCAAAGATGTGCTGGTGAGGATATATTGGTCATGCTAAATTCTCCCTCAGTATACCCGAACAGGTGCCAGAGTGTGGCAAGTATGGCATTTTCACAATAACTCCACTGCAGGGATAATGTAAGCCTACTTGTGACTAAGAAATAAACTTTAAAACTTAAACTTTTAGGTCCATGCTTCGTCCTTAATTGCTGCGACATTGTTACCTGGTTATCAATCTGACAACTTTACAACTGTGACCAACTGTGGTAGTGGATGTTGACAGTTTTCCATTTGCTAGGTAGTCCTCCCACCATAATATAAATGCAAAATACTTGGATGCTGGAAATCTGAAATAAAAGCAGAAAATGAAAAAAATTCATGAGGCCTGGCAGCATCTGTGGAAAGAGAGTTAATGTTTCAAGTCTGTGACTCTTCCCAGAGCTGAAATGGTCACTACGAGAGGACACGGGTTTAAGGTGCTGGGCAGCAAGTACAGAGATGTTAGGGGTAAGTTTTTCACTCGGAGGGTGGTGAGTGAATGGAATCAGCTGCTGTCGGTGGTGGTGGAGGCGAACTCGCTGGGGTCTTTTAAAAGACTTCTGGACGAGTACATGGGATTGGAAGTTACGGATAGTTCTATGACCTAGCAGGTGTGGGTATGATTGGTGCAACTTGTGGGCCAAAGGGCCTGTTTGTGCTGTAGTGTTCTATGTTCAGTGCTACTACCATTTTGTTTATGTGAGGCAGATAGAGAGTTTCCTCTCATTAACCAGAAACATGTTCCAGCACCCAAAAATTGAACTGACTGCATCAAGTAATATTTACCACAAAGTTAATAACTGACTCTCAGTTCTACTGACAAGTGAACGGACAATAGAACCTAGAACATAACAACACAGTATAGGTCCTTTGGCCTTCTGTTGCACTGACCTATGAAACCAATCTAAATTCTATCTAACCTATGGTATTCCAGTATCATACATAATGATATATATTAATCAGATTTTAAAATATTCCTTTGCAAATCTGGGAACAGTTATTAATTCAGAGTTAATCCCAAAATAGACGTGCATGATTGCATTCATCCACTCTCCTCAACATCTTTCTGTAGTTCAAAAAAAATCCTCAATATAATATTCAGGAGTGTGACCTTGAGGTGTCCTCAACAGCTTTTATGGATCCTATAAAGTTTTCATGGCATCAAATCAAACATGGACAAAACATTGCCACCTCTACCATCTAGTGCCCTCCTTCAGCTGGTGAATCAGTACCCCCCCCCCCCTCCATTCCTGCATTTTAAACACCACTTGGAAGAAAGCACAAAGAGTATCAAGGGTACATAATATGCTTAGCATTGTGGAATTCAGTGCTTTTTGCCATGTGTGGTCCTTGTACCCACACTATGCCTGAGCTGGCTGAACCTTGAAGGACATTGCTACAAGACTGGGCTTACAGCAATTGCCAGGAAAAACTTACTTGACCTCATCTTCACCAATCTACCTGTTGCAGATACATAGGAGTGACTGCTTCATAGCTCTGTCTTTGACTAACAACATCATATATCACCTTTCATGGTGTTATCACCATACTTAATGGGATAGATTTAGATCAGCTTAAAGTCCCAGGTTTCAAACTTACAAAGAAAATCTAGGCAACCCCCTACAGCCTGAGGATGGACTAGGCCATTTGCTGCACGAGTGGAACATGAAAAACAGCTCAAATTGTGACTGTGACTGTGGCCATTACAAAGAATAAAGAAAATTACAGCACAGGAACAGGCCATCAGCCCGCCAACCCTGCACCAACCATGCTGCTGGTGTGAAGTAAAACCCCTTACCCTTCTAGATGGAGGCAGACACTCTGGAGTTATTTAAGAAATACTTAGATGGGCACATGAACAGAATGGGAATGGAGGGGGGTATGGAAAACTGATTTAAAATAGGGATCATGAGCCTTGGGAGTCCCCTGGGAAGTGTGTAAATAGATGATGATATTGATGTACTTGTCTTTATCCTACAGGTGCTTTGGTCCACCTTGTTGTCTAACAAGGGGCATACACGCGATGGGTTGTGAGAGGGCTGCTTTTGGATTTTTTTTTTTCGAGTGTCCCCTAGTGCTTCACATCGTTAAGTGTACGCTTGACCTGGACCATTTGATGGGCAACACGACAGCTCAGTGACTATCGCTGTGCTGTGCAGATGCATGGATTTGGGCCTGTGTCTGTGGGAGTTTGCACATTCTCCCCATGCTTGCGTGGGTTTTCTCCGGGTGCTCCGGTTTCCTCCCGAAAATCCCAAAAATATGCTCTTAGGCTAATTGACAAAACAAATTTACCCTAAATTGTCTCAAATTTGGTTTTTAATCATAGAAATATGAACATGGACAGGGATCGCGGGTAGAGGTGGGAACATCATGGTGGCGGCGTGGGCTCGTTGGGCTGAAGGGCATGTTTCCCGTGCTGTTTTGTTCTTTGTTGCTCTCAGGACCATGTCCCTCTATTCCCATTCTATTTGTATATTTGTCCAGATGCCTCTTAAAAATCACTATCATGTCTGCTTCCACTACCTCCCAGGCAGGCACCCACCACCCTCTGTTTTAACAAACAGCACTTTTCTTGTACATCTCCTTTAAAACTTGCCCCTCATGCCTTAAACCTATGCCCCCGAGTAATTGACGGTTCCACCCTGGGACTTCTACCCTGAGAATTGCATTCCTGCTAACATCAGTGTAGATTCTTCACCTCAATGTCGAACTATTAACTGCTTTCCTAGCCAAAGCAATAATCCATTAAAATTTAAAATTGGCATCCACAATGGCAGTGGACACTAAAGGTGCTCTATGAACACCCCCAATCTTGGTGTTGGTAGAGCCCAGTGTAGTTGACAAAACTGAAGTCTTTGCAACTATCTTTTCAGGAATGCCAAGTTAATTTTCAATCCCTACCACCTCTTGTTGGCCTTTGCAACACAAATGGCCATTTTTAGCCAATCCTCATGATATCAACAAAAGGCTAAAGGCACTAAATGCAGCAAAGATGTTGCCCGTGACAAAATTCCAGCTGTAGCATGGATATCACTATGCCCCCTAGCCTAGCTGTTCCAGTACAGCAGCAACACTGACATTTACAAAGGAAACAGGCCCTTCAGCCCAATGAGCCCGTGCCGCCACCTCGACATTCCCTCTTCTGCCTATGATCCTTGTCTATGTTTATAGAAATCTGCATTGGAACCAAATTAGCGAGACAATTCAGAATTTGTTTTGCCTATCAGTCTAAGAGCACATCTTTGGGATGTGGGAGGAAACTGGAGAAAACCGGAGAACAAGCACGGGGAGAATGTGCAACTCCCACAGATACAGGTCCAAATCCATGTATCAGCACAGCACAGTGATAGTCACTGAGCTGTCATGTTGCCCATCAACTGGTCCAGTTCAAGCGTACACTAACAACGTGAAGCACTGGGTTACTCTCAAAATCCAAGGGCAGCCCTCTCACGACCCATCGTATGTATGCCCCTTGTTAGACAACAAGGTGGACCAAAGCACCTGTAGGATAAAAGAGAAATACATCAATATCATGCACAACTTACGCAATTCCCAGGGACGTCCCAAGGCTCATGATCCCTATTTCAAATCAGTCTTTTATATCCCTCCATCCCTATTCTGCTCTAAGTATCTCTTAAATGCCTGCCTCCACCATCTTACTTGGCAGTGCGTTCCGTACCCCCACAACACTGTGCGGGGGAAAAAAAACTCCCACTAGCATCCAAACTATACCTTACCTCCCTCCCTCTAAGCCCGTGACCCCTCGTGATACTTGATTCCAACCTAGGAAAAAGCTTACCACTGTTTACCCTATCTATATCCTTTCCTAATCTTGTACACCTCTATTAGATCTCCTCTCAGTCTACGTCTTTCTAAAGAATTTGCCTAACCTCTCCTCGTAACTCAGACCTTCCATATCAGGCAGCGTCCTGGTAAACTTTCTCTGCACTCTCTCCAGGGTCTCCATGTCCTTCTGGTAGCAAGGCGCAGTATTCCAATGAGGTCTAACTAATGTTCTATACAACTGCAACATTAAACGCCAGCTCTTGTACTCTATACCCCTTCCTATAAAGGCTAGCATGCGATAAGCTTTCTTCACAATCTTCTCCACCTGTTCTGCCACCTTCAAAAACTTGTGCACTTGCACCCCCAGGTTTCTCTGCATTTCTATACTCTACTCTTTAGGTCTACCCTTTATCATATAACTCCCCCCTACATTCTTTCTCCTGAAATGCATCATCTCGCATTTATCAGGATTAAATTCCATCTGCCTTCTATCTGCCCAATCTACCAGACTATCTATGTCCTACTGTATTACCCGACAATGCTCCTCACTATCCACAAGTCCAGCCATCTTTGTGTCGTCTGCAAACTTGCTGATCACTTCACTTACTCCCCTTTCAAGTCATTTATATATATTTCAAATAGAAGAGGTCACAGTACTGAGCCCTGCGGCACACCACTAGTGACCGACCTCCAGCTAGAAAAACACCCTTCCACTACTACTGTCTCCTTTACCAAGCCAGTTACTTATCCATCTAGATACCTGTCCTTGTATTCCATTAGCCTTGACCTTTTTAGCTAACTTTCCATGAGAGACTTTGTCAAACGCCTTACTGAAATCCATATAGACGACATCAATGGCTTGTCCTTTGTCAATCGTTTTTGTCACCTCCTCAAAATATTCTACCAGATTCGTAAGGCACAACCTCCCCTTAAAGCCATGCTGCGTATCCCTAATCAGATCGCAACACTCTAAGTGCGTATGCACTTAATCTTAAGAATCCCTCCGACAGCTTCCCTACCACTGATGTCAAACTCACCAGCCTATAATTTCCAGGGTTATCCCTACTACCCTTTTTAAACAATGGTACAACATTAGCTATTCTCCAGTCCTCTGGGACCTCACCTA
The DNA here is from genome assembly GCA_024679065.1 of Sphyrna mokarran. NCBI lineage: Eukaryota > Metazoa > Chordata > Chondrichthyes > Carcharhiniformes > Carcharhinidae > Sphyrna > Sphyrna mokarran. Next base: position 23,172,880 of record JAGIQG010000003.1, read on the forward strand.
TGTCCAAGGAAGAGACAAAGATTTGCGTCAGAGGCCCAGCAATTTCACCTCACGCCTCTCTAAGCAGCCTGGGATAAATGCCATCAGGCCCTGGAGATTTATCAGTTTTAATGCTACCTAGAAGCTCTAACACTTCCTCCCTCGGTATGGATATTTCCCTCAACTGGTCTACAGTTCCCTCAAAGACAGGACCAGTCAACAAGCCCCTCTACTTCGTGAATACTGACGCAAAGTATTCATTCAGGATCTTCCCCATTCCCTCGGACTCTAAGCACAGTTCCTCCCTAAGAGGACTTTTTTTTTTCTGACCACCTTTTTATTCCTAACATAGAAGTAAAAAGCCTTTGGATTATTCTTAACTCTGTCTGCCAAAACCATTTCAAGACTCCTTTTTGCCCTTCTAACTCCCTGTTTGAGCTGCCTCCTACTCTCTCTATATTCCTCCAACGCTCAGTCCATTCCCAGTTGCTTTGAACTAACATACACCTCTCTTTTATTCCTAACGAAGTCCTCAATATCCCTAATAATCCACGGCTGTCTAATCCTAATTTTCCCATCCTTCCTCTTAGCCGGCACGTATCTTTCCTGCAACCTTTTCAGTATTCCCTTGAAAGAATCCCACATGCTGAACGTGGACTTACCCTCGAACAACCATTCTCAGTCAGTTTCCATAAGTCCCTGCCTAATCCAACTGTAGTTAGCCTTCCCCAATTTAGCACCCTCCCCCTAGGGCAACAAGCATCTTTTTCCATTTGTATGCTAAAGTAGACAGAATTGTGGTCACTGTTAGCCACATGTTCCCCTACTGCAACCTCAGCCACCTGACCTGGCTCATTACTCAGAACTAAATCCAATATATCCCATCTCTAGTCGGACTAGCTACATACTGCTCCAATGATCCTTCCAGTACACATTTTACAAATTCCTCCCTGTCCGAATCCCCAGCTCTAGGTACCTTCCAGTCCAACCCAGGGAGATTAAAATCTCCCACTATAACAACACTGTTCTTTCTGCACCTATCCAAAATGTCTTTACGTATGTCTTCTTCCACTGCCCGCGGGCTATTGGGTGGCCTATGATACACCCCTAACATAGTAATTGCCCCTTCCTATTCCTCGCTCCATCCACAGTGACTCAACTCTTAACTCCTCTAAATTGTCCTCCTTTTGCATCGCTGTGATGTGGTCCCTAACTAACAATGCCACTCCGCCACCTCTTTTTGACCCTCCTCTGTCACGCCTGAAACATTTATACCCAGAAATGTTCAGCTGCCAGTGCTCCCCTTCCTTTAAGCATGTCTCTGTCACTGCAACCACATTTAAGTTCCTTGTGAACACTAAGGCCCTAAGTTCTTCTGTTTTTCCTTTATGCTCCTCGCATTGAAACTGACGCACTCCAGATCTCCAAGCCCACTCGAAACCTCCTTCTTCTCCCTGGTGTATTTCCTCTCGTCCAAACTTATTCTATCACCCATTTCGCTCTCAATCTCACTACCTTCTGAGCTATCAGTCCCAACCCCTCTCCACCCCCCCCCCCCCCATGTTAGTTTAAACCCTGCCAAAACACTCCAGTTAACCAACCAGTTAGGATATTTGTGCTCTTCCCATATTTATGTTCCTCGTCCCTTCTATACAGGTGCTCTTCTTTCACAAATACATTCCAATGATCTACAAATATAAAACCCTCTGCCCTACACCAATCCTTTAGCCACACATTCAGCTGTAGTGTCTCATTTTTCCTGGCCCTGGTAGCAGCCCTGAGATTGCCACCCTGGAGGCCCTGCTCTTCAGCCTACCCCCCAACTCTCTAAACTGCTTTCATATATCCTCCCTGCTCTTCCTTCCTACATCCTTCTCTCCTATGTGAATAATCACATCTGCCTGGGCCCCCTCGCCCTTACTCTGATGAAAAGGTGTTTTCATCAGTGCTATCAAGCAGCACTTGCACAGCAATGACCTGCTCACTGATGTTCAGTTTGGGTTCCATTAGAACCACTCTGCTCCCAAGCCTCTTTATAACCTTTTTCCAAATGTGGAAAAAAAAGAGCTGAGAACTGTGTGCAATTTTAGTCCCGTTTTTTGCAGAAGGATATATTGGCCTTGGAGGGAGTATAGAGAAGGTTCACCAGGCTGATACCGGAGATAAGGAGGTTAGATTATGAATTGAGTAGATTGGGCCTGTATTTTTTTGGAGTTTAGAAGGCTGAGGGGTGATCTAGAGATCACCACTGATCAGAAACTTAACTGGACCAGCGAAGTAAATTCTGTGACCACAAGAGTTGGGTACTCCCCCAAACCTTCCTACAATCTACAAGGCAAAAGCGAGGGAAGTGATGGAATACCATACCGTTGCTTGATTCAGTGCAGTTCTCTCAATATTCAAGAAGCCCAACATCTTCCAGGACGATGCAACCTGTTTAAGTTGGCACACTGTGCACATTCACTTATACATTCACTCTCAGTTCCATCCCGTCAACCCCACTTAGAATCAATCCCACTTAGAACCAATTATACTATTGGTATAATTGAAACTTGCTAAACCTTTTGTAACAGCACTTTCCAAACCTGCATAAAAAGGACAAGGCAAATAGACACAAGGCATTTCTTTGCATGGAGAGCCGCTAGAGTTTGAAATGCTTTAGCACCAGGTGAGGTTAAAGCAGTCTTCATAGAATCATCATAGAATTCTACAGTGTAGAAGGAGACCGTTTGGCCCACTTGAGTCTGTATCAACCACAATACCATCCAGGCCCTATTCCTGTAACCCCATAGATTTACTCTGCTAATCCTCTAACATAATGGTCAATTTAGCATGACCAATCAACTGAACCTTTTTGGACCGAACATCTTTGGACTGTGGGAGGAAGTCAAAGCACCTCGGAGGAAATCCATGTGACCCGAGGCTGGAATTGAATCCGGGTTCAAGGCACTGTGAGGTAGCGGTGCTAACCACTATGCCATTCCTCTCCCTCTTAAGTACAAGTTAAATAAATATGTAAAGCAGAGGAAGATAGATACAATTGTGGGAACAGAGCAGGACAATGGCCTTGGTTTGAGACTGTATAGCAGCAAGTAGCCATAATCGATCAAATGATATCCCTCTGTGCATGAACCATTTGTTATTCTGTAGACTTGCAAAATAACCTGGTTTTAAAATTTAAATACCTATTAAATCTATCCATCATCCTAAAATTTGTACATTAATATTTCCCTCCAATTCCAGTTGCAAAGGAGATTGCTTGTGTGGCTGTGTTTACTTAATTGGTAGCAGGATATTTATTTTTGTATGAATTTTGCTTGGAGTTTACAGTGAATATTCTAGAAAGCTGTCTAGATCCACAGGGGTGAAACAAAAGATCATGCATTATATAAACAGCATAAATTCTAAGAATTATCTGTTTTGAAAGGGTATGGAGTAGATTTTTTTCACTTGTGTTTGAAAAGTACAATTTTAAAATTTTAAAATAGATTCATCCATTTCATCACTCTGTTAATGTTCATTCTAAAATGATTGTAATACTGTCGCAGTTTTTCCCATTAAGGAATCATATTGAAAAAATATGTGCTTTCTTGAATTCTGAAAATTCAGATATGTTTGGGCAAGTCCTGAAACATTAAAAAACACACTCTCTTATACTTGCTTTAATCTTTAAGTGTTTTCTGTTAAAACACTTGGTGATCCCTTTTGATCTATGATTTGGACTTTGTCTTTAAATAAAATATCTTGCTAACGATATTGATTCCATGCTTGGATCAGTGCCTTGGTTGCAGTAGTCCAGGATGATGGTTATGGGGCAAGGCATTGTGCAAATAATATTGCAATGTCTTGGGTGTGTTTCATAAATTAAGCAGCATTAGTTAGACACTCGCAAGGGCAAAGGGGCAGGAGTGGGCTATTCAGCTCGTCAAGCCTCTTCCATTTTTCAGTTAGGTCATTGATCTGTGTCTCAATTCCACTTAGCCATCTGTTTCCCATATCCCTTGGTACCTTTATCTAACAACAATCTCTGTCTTAAACATTCTATTTGATCCAGCATTCAGTCTTCTAGAGGAGTGAGTTCAAGATTTCCACTACTCATAACATAGGTAGAAACCATACGGCAAGGAATAGTGCCACCAGTTGGTCATGTAGAGCCTCAGCTGCTGATTTCTCTGACTCTAGCCTACTGAGTGCATATTCTCAGTTTGTGACTGCAAATAAGAGCATGTAGCAACTCTGGACTGAAGTCTTGAAATTTGTCAGTAAACAGGAAGGCTAACGTCTGCCTTTTAATGTGGAGGAAACACTTTTAAAGGGTAGATTTTTGGATGAAGTCCTTACTTGGAATACAACTGAATGAAATGTGCTCCTTTTCAAGTTGTTGAACATATTAAGCAGTCGTACAGTGAACTGTTTGATTGAAACCATATTAAAGCACTATTGACCCAGATAAATTAAGTATTGGAAAAGCTCACGTATATGACAGATTTGATTTGTTGCTCTTTCTCAGGTTCTCTCTGCATCCAGATCCCAGCTGGAAGGTCATTGCTATGATTAATTAATATTCTAGGATGCAGAATTTATTTTGTTAATGCTGTTATTTTTTTAAATGAGATAATTGATCTAAGCTTGTAATTGCTTTGTGGAGGGGCTTCAAAAATATGATTTTGTGGCTCCTGTAGTATTTGGGAGCATGACTAATACAGTCCAGCTCCTGTTGGAATTTTTATTTTAGTGCTGACCATTTTTATTTTAGCGCTGACCATTGAGAACATGTTATCAATTTAGCTATCTTTAATGACAGCTTTTACTGAAAGGGATGCATCACTGCATCTGCACTGCTTGACTCTTCTCATTAACCAAGACAGTAACCATATTTAAATGGTCAGTATTTAATTTTTTTGCCTATCATTCGAATCTACTCACGATGCCTGAAGTACCCTGATTACCATGTAATATATGTAGATGCCAGTTATTTTCAATTTTTTTCATGTAGAATATTAGAAAAGCAAGTAATCACTATACACAATGTGATAATGGGGGTATGTTCACAAATGGATCGAAAATCAGGTAGTTAATAATACTGGTTCATTTTTGAGATCTCAACCCTATCTTTTCGTTTTGTTACCATAATCCCGCCATCCAAGAACACGTTCAGTTACCCCATTGAGCTTTTCTTTGTAAATTATTCTAAAATGTTGGGTTCTGTGCTGTTTAGAACTTTGCTATTGTAAGCACTTTGCCTTGATCAGTTTTTATGCTGATAAAACACAAACATCTGACTCAGGAGGATAATGTGCTACAACCACCGAGGTCCCACTTCAGGACTTGAGCACAAAAGTCAGGGCTGGCACTCCAGTGCAGTACTAAGGAGGTGCTGCTATGTTTGGATGAGACATTAAATCAAGACCACATCAGTCTCCTCAGGTGGCTGTGTAAAAAAAAAAAATCCCATGGCTCTCTTTCAAAGAAGAACAGGGGAGTTATCCCTGGTGTCCTGTCTAATCAATCAACTTTGCAAAACAAAGCAAATTATCTGATCCTTATCACATTGCTGTTTGTGGGAGCTGTCTGTGTATAAGTTCAGTAAAAGTCTTGCAACACCTGGTTAAAGTCCAGCAGGTTTTTTGGTAGCATGAGCCACAAGCTTTCGGAGTGCTGCCCCCTTTATCAGGTGAGCGGGAGTTGTGTTCACAAATAGGGCATATATACGTAGACACAAAATCAGGTTACAAGATGATGGTTGGAATGCAAGTCTTTACAGGTTATCATGTCTTAAAGATACAGACAGTGTGCGCGGAGAAAGGGTTGAGCACAGGTTAAAAAGCTACCCTGTTTGTGAACACAACTTCCACTCACCTGATGAAGGGCAGTGCTCTGAAAGCATGTGGCTTGTACTACCAAATAATCCTGTTGAACTTTGATCTGGTGTTTTGAGACTTCTTATTGTGCTAAAGCCAGTCCAATGCTGGTATCTCCACATCATGTGTAAATTGGCAGTTGAATTTTCTATATTACAACAAGGACTATACTGCAAAAGCTTCATTAGCTATAAAGTACTTTGACATCATGAAAGGTGTTATATATAATCTTTAGAATCCTGAAAGCTTCAGTTGGATCTTCCTTGCTTTTAGGTCTTCAATAGAATATGTGCCCAACTTCCTTTAGTTTTCCTCAGAATTTAGATTCCTCTTAAATGCCTCTTTCTCCCTCAGGAGGATATTTTTTCTAATGACACTAGTGACACACAATAATAAATAATCTTCATTCATCTTAACGAACGTACACAAACGGGGCTTATTTGAAACTGGATCTATAAGTTCGAAAGTAAGATAACTTTTTTCCATTTTTAAATATTGTTCAACGGTTAATGATTAAGAATTATAGAATTCCTACAGTCCAGAAGGGGCCCATTCGGCCCACTGAGTCTGCACTGACAATCCCACCTCAAACCCGCGTATTTACCTTGCTCGTTCCCTGACATTAAGGTGCAATTTACCATGGTCAATCAACCTAGCTTGTACATCTTTAGACTGTAGGAGAAAACTGGAGCACCTGGAGAAACCCACACAGACACAGGCAAACTGCAGTCACCTGAGGCTGGAATTGAACCCAGGTCCGTGGTGCGGAGAGGCAGCAGTCCTAAACACCATGCTGCCATGCCACTTCATTTGTTAAGAATTGTATTGAAACTTTTATTAAATAAAGTTTGTTTCACTATTTAAAAACTCCTATTTTGTCAGTGGAATCATTCCTAGAAGGAAGTATCCTTTCCTTACATTTTTGCCAAAGTAGAAAAATTGTTGGGGTCTAGTCTGACTTGATATACCTTGGGCTTCTGGTCCAGGACTCTAACAGCATATAATGCTCTTATTTAATGAAATATCCTAAGCTGGTTCACAGTCACATTGAGATAATGTATTACAGCAAGCTACAAAATAGATACTGGATTCAGATGGCCTAAAGTCTTAAGAGGTAGATTTTTAGACTCTCCTTAAGAGAAAATGAAGTAGAAAGGTGTAAAGAGAGAATTCCAGATCACGAGGCTTAGGCATGACTATTAATGGTTGTCATTATTAGTAATGCACATGAGGTCATAATTAGAGAAGCAAAGATATTGCAGACTTTTGTAGGGGTGGAGGAGATTACAGGGATAAGGATAGAACATAGAACATTACAGCACAGAACAGGCCCTTCGGCCTTCGATGTTGTGCCGACCAAAATAAAAAGCAATGCCCCCCAAACTAAACCATTCCCTTCTCTTCCATATACTTATCAATTAACCTCTTAAACACCACCAAACTTGGCGCATCTACAACAGCTGCAGGCAGGGCATTCCACTCCCTAATCACTCTGGATATGCAAGGCTATGTAGGGATTTGAAAACCAGGATGAGAATTTTTAAATTAACATGTTACTTAATTGGAACACGGTAAAACTTGGTGGGTGAGGTGCTCGGGCTCCAGCTCTGATGAAGAGTCATCTAGATTCAACATTGACTCTATTTTGTTCTGTGAGATGCTGTCAGACTTGCTGAGATTTTATAGCATTTTCTGTTTTGTTTCAAATCCCAGCATCCACAGTATTTTGCTTTTTATATGAACTTTCTAGTTGATTTGTTTTTACTTTTTCTGTTCTCCTTTCCCTCCCACACCAAAAATACTCTAGAATCCTGGCCTTGAGCCATGTTCCATTGAGAGGGCAGTGCAGCATAAAAGATCCATTGAGCTGATATCACACCATCATTGTTTGTCAATCGTCTACTCGCGTGTGTCGCCAACTCTGCAAAACAGCACTTGTTCTGAAAAGCAACAGTAGCAGCTCTGTGTCATAAATAATTACACAAAATGGGAGGTGAATTATAGACGTGTTTGAATCATTTCGTTTTTGGACTTGGTATTCGCATTTCATCATGAATGAATGTATATGAGCTTCCCTTTCACTGTTACTCTTTTTCTTTTCATTGAAAATCTCTCAACTGCATGTTTAACCTCAGGCAGTGCCACCTTCTCTCAGCTGGAGTAATGCGCCCTTTTTTTATACTGGATGGCATAATGGAAATATGCAGTTGTCATGTACAGTATGCTGACCTTGGATCCTCCCCCATGGCTCAAATAATCATGATGCTTAACAACACACTCCTTTTTTGCATAGATGCAACGTGATTTGATTATTCTCAAAGGAGTTAGGATAATGAAGTCAAGGACACTGTTAAGCATAGATTTGACCAGCTGTTGTTAGCCTTTGGATCTGCAAATTATGTGAATATGTGCTGCTTTTATTGTGGTTGCTTTGACAAACTGCTGTGTTTTTACTTATTTAAACTTCCTGTGGCGAAAGCCCTTTTTTTCAGTCTATTCAATTTGTCTTTTCTGCTTACAAATGGGACTATGAGCCAGCATCTATTTGTTGTTACTGAAGTTGCTGGAAACCTGAAATAAGAGAAAAGGCTTGAAATACTCTTAAGTCAGGCAGTGTCTGTGGAGATAAAGAATTAATGTTTCAGGTCGATGAGCTTTCAGTGGAACAAATTTGATGAACAATCCTCAACCTGAATCATTAACTTCATTCCCCTCTCCAAGATGTTGTCTGATCCATTTCTTATTATTTGGTAGAGATGTGGCTTTTAAAATCTTTGAAAGTAACCTCTTTGGTATGACTACAGATGCAGTCTGCATTTTGCTGGATACATTGTTGGGGGAGGGGAGCAGAAAGTTTTAGTTTTTTGAATGCTTCTGTTTCAGTGCAAATGCCTCATTTCAGTGCAAATCATATTGCAGCTGGAAGATGTCTCATTTTTCGTGCTGTTGCTGTAGCAGAATACTGTACCGGATAGTTGAAGATGGTGATGTTGTGATTCAACTTACTCATATCATTTCTGTTTCATTCCACGATAATGAACAGACACAGGTTGCAATCAAACCCAGCATCCTTTAGAGTAAATGGGCAGAACATAGACTCAAAATTTCCAATCAGGTCTGAACCCATGTGTCTTTATTCATTCAAGAGAACTGGGTGTTGCTGGCTAGGCCAGAATTCATTGCCCATCCTTCATTGCTCTTGAAGATGGTGGTGAGCTGCCATCTTCGTATTCGTACACCCACAATGCTGTTAGTGAGCGTATTCCAGGATTTTGACCAGGCGACAATGAAAGAACAATATGGAGGAGAATTTCCAGGTGATGGTGTTCCCATGTATCTGCCCCCTTTGTCTTTCTAGGTGGTAGAAGTTATAGGTTTGAAAGATGATTTGATAAGTTCCTGCAGTGCATTTTGTAAATGGTAATACTGTGCATGGGTGGTGGAGGAAATGAATGCTTGTGGGTTGGGTGCCAATCAAGTGCACTGCTTTGGCCTGGATAGTGTTGAGCTTCTTGAGTGTTATTGGAGCTGCACCCATCCAAGCAGGTGGAGGGTATTGCAAAACACTGCTAATTTGTGCCTTGTAGATGGTGGATAGGAGATGTTACTTGCTGCAGAATTCCCAGTCTCTGACCTCTTGTCACTACAAAATTTACCCCAGAATGTTGATAGTGGGGAATTCAATCGAACTCTAATCACACAGAGTACCCACTTCTTTGTGTACATTGAAAACATTCTATCTTCTGTTGGGTGATCTGAAAATTCCACAGGAATTCTCTCAGAAAGGTGCAGCGAGGATCTGCTCATTTGTCATGACTTTTTATGGCATCAGCTGCCATCTGTTTTCTAAATTGGTGTTAGTGAGTGATTGGGTAGGCCGAGGGTAGTTTGTGTAGGGGTGCTGTTAAGTTGGGGAGTCAGGTAGGATGGCGGAGGCTGGTCATATGACTTAGTGAGTGAGGACACAGTAGGGTCAAGAAGGGGTTGTCAGGCCAGAGCTGGGCAGTGGGAGATAGTCAGTCAACAAGGTGTCAGATGGTTGGGATTAGTCAGGCCAAGTGTAGGTGGGTCAGGAAGGATTGAAGGGTCGGGCATCTGGGTGATGGAATCTAGTGACATCGGGTCAGGAGAGGGAAGCATCAAATGGTGGGGAATAGTCAGGTCAAAGAATAGTCAGGGGCATCAGTTGTATCACTTATCCAAGAGTTAGGGTAGGACACTGCTCGCTAACATTCCCTGCAGAACTGTCCAAAGTCTTCCGCTGTTAACTCGGTGTTGAACATTCTCTTAAGAGCATTTCGGAGATTTTGCTCAGAGGATTTCGGGGAGCAGGGGAATTACCCCTCTGAAGTTCAAATTCCATGGTGTCAGTGAATGGGACTTTGACCGGTACCATGTCCAGTTTCTGACAACCAAAATTCTGGCCTACAGTTTCCTCCCAGCCTCTAGTGCAATTGCTGCATCTGAGGGGCAGGCAGGTAATCAATTTAAAGACATTTTTGGATGAGTCTGTTAACAAGTATATGCAAAGACAGTGCCTCAGGGTAAATTAATTTGCTCTCCTGAAATGATTCAGGTAAATTGCCCTTCACATTTTCCTTCTCTGTTTTCTTTGAGGAAGTGTGTAGTTTCTACTGGACCCCACTCTTAAACTGACCACGTGGAGATTTGTGAATTAGAATGTCATGGGCTATTTGAACAAGTTTTTATTTTTCATTTATGTGAAATTAAAACTCATCAGCTCACTTTATATGCATCAATTTTATCTTGATGCTTGTGAAATAGTTTTGATTTAAAGCAAGTGACAAGGAGGATGCTTAGGATGATGATGTGTAAAATGAAGGTGACCAATAAGCATTCCCAAGGGAAATTAATGCAAATACAATGGAAAGCCAAATTCCTTCACCAAATAGTTTGCTTTTCTCTGGGTATATTGCACCAGGAGAAATGCATCCACGTTTATATTGATATATGACAAACAAGACTTAAATTAATTGTGCGTTGTCTGTGGCATCCTCAAACAGTAAACCCTGCTTATGACTAACTAATGAATATTTAAAACCAAATGTAAAAATAAGCTTAAGTGCAACATGTAAATATTCATGTAAATGTATTAATAAATGGAGGGTGTTATAGTTTTTCAGAGCTGTAGATATTTCTCTTCTATTTAACCTATTGCTTCCATCCCTTCTCATTTCTAGTCAGCAGAACTGTGACTTAGTTACATCATCTGGAATACTGTAACATTGCCCAGGGACAGCCAAGCGCCTTCATTGTTTTAGTTGGCTCTCCTGAAATGGTCTGAACCTTCCCCCCGCCATCCCAACCCACTGCATGTCCTTCTTGTCTTTCTCTCTGACCATGTGACCCATGAATCAGGCTTATTAAACATTGGCAAAACTTTAAAACAATTTTTGCCAGATTTGAACATTTAACTTAAAAACTCATCAGTACGGTAAGACATCGTTAATGAACTTAACCCAGCATCCTTCAGGCTAACATTGAGTCCATCCCAAGGATTTGATCAGTTGAATACAAGCTGCAGTATGGTGGAAATGCTGATCAAGCAACAGATGGCTGTATTTGGATAAGTATGGAGTTCACCTTCCATCAGGCAAAAGTTACAATGACAAGTATTTTAGCGCATCTTCACACACACTCCCTTTGGGGATTAATGGGGCAATGATGGAAGGATTTCTGAGCTGATCAGCTTGTTGAATCACATTATGAATGTTCCATCAGTGACTAACAAGCCCTGGCAGAAGCTCCTAACACGGAGCTTCTGGTCCAGAGATAAGGGTGCTACCACTGTACCACAAGGCCTCCTATGGCAAACACTCAAATTACAGAAAGAGACAGTCAGCATAAATGGAAAGGATGAATAGTTGATATCGCAGGCAGAACCCTGCAAAGGTGGGTCCTGCTACAGATATTTCTATACTTATGTGCTGACTATGTGAATGTTTCCAGCATTTTCAGCTTTGATTTCAGATTTTCAATAATTGCAGCTTTTTAAAAGATACCTGGCTGTACGTTTTGAAGAATGGAAGCTGCTTTGAAAACCCAGCCATAAAGAGCTGCTTTGTTTCGCTGGCATCCAAACTTGTCAGTCAAAACAGTTAACCTAATGGCTTACCAACACTGACTCTAACCCTACCTATAGTGGCATTTTCAGCCTCATTTCTGTGCAAGTTCTCTTCAGTAGAAATAAGCCAAGTCTGCAGTGGTTAGTTTGAGGTGTCGCCACCAATCATTAATAAATATGGGGGATTTTCTACAACAGGTTTCAGAGTTGTTGCAGGGAATGACCTTCAATGAGTAAAGCCATTCTATAACTAAGAATGTAGGGGGAGTCAAGTGACACTTTCCTTGTGAATCTCAGCTGTTCTTAATTTCTATCTGATGCTTGGAGGTATGCTAAGAACTGTTCCATTTTGTAACTTCACAAACCTCCAGGCCAATCTTTCTGATTTGTTTGGTTGCAAAGCAGCTCTTGGCTTCACTGGATGTAACCTGTTTGGCTTGATCACAGATGGCATTTGTAGTTTTTGATTAGCAGACAAGAAAGGCAGCATTAAACTCATTGAAGAATTCTCCTGTGTAGTATAATGTTGGATATTCATGTTGTGCCAGCACAGTGCCTCGCCTACCAGGGGTACATATCAGGAAAACATGAGCATGTTCACCAAAAAACACACAATTTGTGCTGCAAATGAATAAAACTGGATGCCAGAAACAGCCATGTCGTGTGTTACCTGTGGCTTATCAGCAGATTGTGTATACCTTCATAAATGGTACTTCAGTAAAGCATGGTATTCCACTAGTCTGTGTATAAATCAGATCAACAGAATCAATGGGCCATTACTGCAATGAAAATGCTGAATGTCCTAATTTATTGTGCAATGTAATTTACTCTGATCCTCGTGACTAGGATTATAAATTGTTTATTTGCAATCTTGTACATTTTACTTAATGTGGATAGGAATACTAAAAGGCTTTTGCAATAAGAAAAATGCAATCCCTATAATACAAATTCTATAATCTATTGGATGAAAATGTAAAAGATTATTAGACTGAGTGTAACTGAAAGATGGAGCCATCATAAATATGCTTAGAATCAATCTAGAATATTAAATACAATAAATCCAGGTTCCCTCCTAGGGAAAAGGCATAGGATGAAATTGACTTCCCCCAGTCCAAGTATTGAACTTTTCTGAAATCGAGTATTGCACTCTCCTAATGATTTAACTGGTCAACAGAGCCCCAGTCTGTACTGTGTTGATTATTCCCGGCTAGGCAATGGTACGGTTTGTATATTGGGACCTCTTCTTTCGTTTAGAAGAGATAAAAAACAGAATACTGGAAATGTTCTGTAGGTCAGGTGGCATCTATGGAGAGAAATGTAATTAATATTTCAGGTCAGTATCCTGTCATCAGAGCTCTGGAAAGTTAGAAATGTAATAGGTGGGGTAGCACTGGTTCAATTCTAGCCTCAAGTGACTGTGTGGAGTTTGCATGTTCTGCACATATCTGCGTGGGTTTCCTCCGGGTGCTCCCAGTTTCCTCCCATAGTCCAAAGATGCACGGGTTAGGCTGATTGACCATGCTAAATTGCCCCTTAGCATCAGGGGGATCAGCAGGGTAAATACGTGGGGTTACAGGGATAGGCTTAGATGAGTTTGTTGTCAGTGCAAGTTTGATGGGCCAAAAGGCGGCCTCCTGCACTGTAGGGGTTCTATGATTCTAGGTTTTAAGCAGGTGAAAGGGATGAATGATAGTGGTCATATTGCCATTCACATTTCCCCAAGATGGATGATTTTTTGTTTCTTTACTTTATTCTGTGACTGTCAACCTCTGTCATTAATCTGCCCTGTCTTCCACTTCTTTGCACTTCTTCCTTTTTGCTGTTTTTCAAACTCCCCACCTTTCACTTGCTTTAAAACCTATTACCTTGCAGCCTTCTTCCAGCTCAGAAGTCAGTGACCTGAAACGTTAATTCTGTTATTCTCTCCACAGATGCTGCCAGACTTGCTGAGTTTTTCCAACATTTTCTGTTTTTATTTCTGCATTATTTTGCTTTTATCTGTTATTCAAGTCTGCAAAACGTTCCTTTTAATTGTCAATTCCACAGCTATAGATGCTTGTTACTTGACCTGAATGCTGAGGCGTTTTTAGTTGGTGCTATAGATTATATTCTTTGGATGTTTGTGCTCTGGCAAGCACTAGAGTTAATTTCACAAGACATTTATCTGTAGTCAGTGATCTTCACTTGCCCACAGGCATGTGTAAAATACATAAAATGATTTTTATGTGCAGGAAAAGCTCAGCATTAAACTGCTCCTCACAAATTTAAGAGCAATTGAACATTAATTCTTACCACCTTTTCCTCCTCCTCACTAAGTACTGTGCAGGGCCAGAGTGCTACTGTTAATTGCTATATTGATTTTGAGAACATGGTTCACAACAAGCCAGATGCAGCATTTGCCAACTATGCCCAGCAGTCTGCCAGTTTTCAATGAAGCACAGGTGTGCAGCGTGTATTCGGTTCAGGTTGGCAAGTTGACAGATTTACTGCTGTTTCACTGCCTAGAGTAACTGGGTAGGAACAAGCTGTACAGATCAGAAAATACTAAAAGATTGTTTTCAATGAATCCATACAGTTCTGCTTAGCAGAAAATATCTCTGCCAAAATGGAAGTGTACTAAAAGTTAGGCAATGCACTCCATTTAGAAAAGGCTGAGCTTGTGGATGGGCCTATTTAGCTGCTGTTCCAATCCATCTCCTGATTCAAAGTTCTGAGCTTCCATTTTATCTACTTGGAGAGACAACAGTAGGTTTGCCACATATTTGATTCGACTTTGTCCACCAGGAAGCTACAACATCCTTTTATAGATCCTTAATAGTGTTCAAAATTAGTGTTAACTCACTCAGTTTCCTACAAGTGGAGTTCATGTAAATCAGTTGGAAGTGTGTTCAACTCTTTATGCACACCGATGAACTTTTGAATACGGCATCACCTGGTGCCTTGGGCGACTGTAGATGCAGTATCACCACATTAGGATACTTTCTAATGGGCAAAGCTCCTGCAAGGTCCTTTTTTGAAAACTCTGCAAAATGCACTTAAAGTATAAAATCATACAGTTCAATCAATTTAATGTGCTAAGCACTATCTGCCTATGCTGAAGCACTTTCAATATATGAACATGGTAAAACACTTTGCAGGATGCATCATCAATATAACATTATTTGTGAAGTGCTGACCTGGAAAAATACATATTGGTGTCACGTGAATAAGACTCATAATTATTGTGGTTTACAGCATGGAAACTGGCCCTTTTGGCCCAGTTTTTACTGCCAAGCTAGTCTAAATTGCCTGCGTTTGGTCCATATCCCTCTACACCAATCTTACCCATGCAATTGTCTAAATGCTTTTAAAAGACAAAATTCTACTGGCCTCTACTATACTCTTGGCAGTTCAAGACACTTAACCACCGCCTATATGAAAAAGTTGTTCCTCTGAACCCTTTTGTATCTCTCCCCCCTCGCCTTAAACCTATGCCGTCTAGTTTAAAACTCCCCTACCTTTGGGAAATTATGTTGATTATCTACCTTATCTGTGCTCCTCACTATTTCATAGATTTCTATAAGATCACCCCTAAGCCTCCTACGCTCTAGGCAATCCAATGTCTCCTTATAACTCAAACCATAAAGTCCTGGTACTGTTCTAAGCCCAGGTAGCATCATTGCTTTCTGCTACAGTGAGCATGTCTACTGTACACTGTGCTTATATTTGTAATATGGTTTGAACCAAGACCAGTTCGGGGAGAGAGCATGTTAGCTTCCAAGTATGTGAGAGTCAAATGCTCAGTGCATTCCTGGTCACCTTTATTTATGTGATATATCATTTAATTCCTACAGTCTAGGCTTCAATCAATCCATATTCATTTACTACTTAATGCTGTGTTCTGACACAAGGAGTCCCGTGCATCTTTAGAATGTGGGAAGAAACCGGAGCACCCAGAGGAGAGCTGAAAGAGTTGGTTGGACTAAATCCCTCCTTCTCTAGGGATTTTATGATTTTTATTTTTTAAAATAGAAAGCTTTCTCCCCCCGACCTTCTGAAGCCACGGCTTCCTTGCTATCCATTCTTCCTGTCTTAGTTTTCACAAGGTGCCAATATCAAAGTGAAAGTGGGAGCTTAATCTCGTTCTCTGAATTGAAATCTCACTTGCTCTGAGGAAAGGCAGTACTGATAAATTGCTGCTATTGTTTTTTAAATGACTCCAGTTGAAAAGAGGAATTTTTCACGCAAGGAAAAACAGATCCCTGATTCAAGAGTTGCCTATCCTGGGTGGTTATGTCAAACACATTTCCGTATTGTTTCATAAATCTATCATTACCTGACTTGAGCCTTTGCTTTGTATCTTCATTTTGCAGACCTGGTAACAAATAGGAAATGTTCTAGTACCTTGAACATTTTGCTATGCTTAGGAGAAGATTCGAAGCATGTATTTCCTCCAAACCCTGATTAGAGCTATGGTTTATCTAGAGTCCCATTTCGGTATTGAATCATGCTGCCTTCCACCCTATCACAATGGATATGTTGTCAGCCTGATGTACTAACTTTGTTTCTCTGAGTAATTTCATATTGTGTTTATATCTGATTTCCAGCATCTGCTGTATTGTGCTTTTGTTCATGCTGAGTAGGTTGACCTCATTTGGGGCAATGGTGGAGCCACTGTGGATGGCAAGGAAGCTATCTATTTTAAAAAATAAAAAAAAAATCATAAAATCCCTAGAGAAGGAGGCCATTCGGCCCATCGCTACTGCATCAACTACAATCCCACCCACGTCCCATTTGCTCAATCCCTAATTATCCTGCTGACACTAACGGGCAATTTATCATGGCCAATCAACCTAACCCACACATCTTGAGGGTGTGGGAGGAAACAGGAACACCCAGAGGAAACCCACACATACGGGTAGAATGTGCAAACTTCACACAGGCAGTGACTTGAGACTGGAATCCAACCCAGGTGCCTAGAGTTTTGGAGCCACAAACAAAGTTGTGCTTTTACATTGCTCCTCACATATTCAGAGTGGCTCAGAATGGAATCTTTAATAAGAGACTATTAAGTTGATGGATGGCTGGCTCTTTCTGGATATAACTGTGGAGAAATGCTGAGCAATGGAAACAGCTGAGAGTGGGGAATTGTTTATGTTTGTGTCAGGATCACAGGTTGAAGTGTTCTGCCTTGAACAATGATTTTATATAAACTGAAGATGACTAAGTAGATTGCATTACTTGAGTGAGATAATGGGATTCCCTGGAGTCAGCTGCATTAGACATTAGATATTACAATACATATATAGACAATTCATCCACTATGTGACAGTGATCAAGCTGTCTTGTCCCATTGATCATTTCAATTCTGAGTTTTTGGGATCAGTGAAGGGGAAGAAAGCTGACCTGTGGTAATCTGAATCTGGCTGGTTTGCAGATTGTTGTGACCTAAAGTTCAGAAGACAAAAAGGAATGTAGGTGATGCTGTGACGATTGCCTATAGAGAAAGTAAGTGGTTTCCATACTGTAGAAAGATTACAAAGGTGTATCTGTACTGTCAGTTGATTCTTATTATATTCCTCTGAGGGGAATTTATATTGCTTTTTTTGAGACCTTTGCACATTGCAATGCTGTGTCACACCTTAACAGTGATGAGATGTTAATGTTGGCAGAAACTGTTAATGTTTGACTCTTGTATTTGATTGTAGTATTGAAAAAGAGGGTTCTGGTAGTGGTAGTGGGTTCCCTTTCCCACTGATTCCATCTATCATTGCGGCTACTGTCTCAGGCTACATTTGGGCAGTACAGTGGTGCAGTAGTTAGCACTGCTGCCTTACAACGCCAGAGACTCAGATTCAATTCAGTCTTGGGTAACTGTCTTGTGGAGTTTGCGTGTTCTCCCCGTGTCAGCATGGATTTCTTCCAGCTGTTATGATTTCCTCCCACATTCCAAAAATGTGTAAGTTTAGGTGGGTTAGTCATGGTAAATGCGTAAGATTACAGGGATAGAATGGGAAAATTAGCCTACTAGAGAGTTAGTGCAGATTTGATGGGCCAAATAGCCGCCTTCTCCTTTGTAGGAATTCTGTGGATTCTATGAAGTTTCATTCTCCCTTTGCCCCATGCTTACTGACCTGTATTGGATTTTACCCCCAATTGTTGATGGTTGATAAGGATGTGAAAAATACACAGGCAATGGATGTTGTTAGATTTAAGAACTCAGAACACAGCTGGAATACCATTCATAGTTGGGAGGCAGAGATCCTATGAATAAACCTATTTTGTCCTGTTTCGGACTTTGTAATTTGGCCTGGATCCATTTCACACTTTCATCTTAAGATTCTCATCCCTATGTTTATATTGGCAGTCCTCATGTCTGTAATTTTCAACTATACAAGAACTCGGTATTCCTCTAACTCCAACCTCTTGTCCATCCCATCACTGACAGCCTTCAAACTGCCTCTGGGTTTTCCTGTCCAACTTTGATATTTTGAAACCCTCTTTCATCCCACCTCTTTAACCAAAATACCTGTCCTAATGCTCCTTGCTTTGGCCCATTACCATTTTGTGTCTGGTGCTCCAATGAAGCATCTTTACTATGCTCTAAAGTGTTGTACAAGTGCAATTGTTTGTGATGTTTTTGTGTTTTGCTGCCTTGCATTTAATGGCTTATGTACTTTGGAATGTCATGTGAAACCTCGTAGTCTGGGAATGAAATTCAGCTTTTTCTGAAAATGTTCTCTGCCTTTCAGCTATGAGAAGAGTCTGCTGGCTAGGTTTGATTTCCACTTTTATCTGATGGATATGAATTATTTGAGTCAACACAGCTGCAGAGTGCAAGCTAACCTTGTTGCAGAATAGAATGAAGGAGAGTTTGCTCTCATTTGCAGGGAGGCATTGCAGCACATTGAGTCTGCTTTAGTATTCAGTGAGATCATGGCTGATCTGATTATAATCCTCAACTCCACCTCTTCACTTTCCTCCTATAACTCTTTACCTTACTGATCCAGCCTCCATAGCTCTCTGCAGTAAAGAATTCCACAGATTCACTACTCTCAATGAAGAAACTCCTTTCCATTTCAAATGGGCCACTCATCCTGAGATAATATTCTCTGATCCTAGACTCTCGCACAGGAGAAGCATCCTTTCAGCATCTATCCATCAAGCCCCCATAAGGCAGCCTGTCATTCTTCAAAACTCCGATGAGTACAAGTGCAAACTACTCCCTCCATTCCTGGGAACAATCACGGACAACAGCTATTGCTAGTATATCTTCCATTAAATAAGACCAAAATTGTTTGTAGTATTTCAGGTGTGGTCCAAATAGTGCTTTGCAGAGTTTTGGCAAGATTTCTCTAATTTTATACTCCATTCCTTTTGGAATAAAGGCCAATAATTGCTTTTCAAATTGTTTGCTGAACTTGCATGCTTGCTTTTTATGACTTATGCATGATCGCTCTGTGCTGCAACTTTCTGCAGTCTTTCTCCATTTTAAATAATATTCAGCTCCTCTATTTTTACCAAAAAGCACTACTTCACATTTTCTTACATTATATTCCATCTGTCAAGTTTTTGCCCATTTGATCTGTCTATATCCCTCTGATTCTTTGGGGAAGTTGGGGGGGGGGTGTGATTTTAACAAAAAATATTTTAAGTGCAAATGATCATGGAAATGAGAGACAATTGCACTCATTTTTTGATGCATTCTCAGGTGGAATCTTACGGCACTTAGGGTAGGAAAAGAGGCAAAATGTGATTCACACCAGTAGAGAGTAGCCGGAGTTTGTTCTCACTGGAAAGCCAGCTGCTCGCAGCTAGAGTGTGCCACTGCACCATTGCACGTGCCTTGATTTCAGTGTGGTATGCAAGTGTAGACAGTACAGAGAGATCTGCCATCCTCCATTCCAGATGATTGTATCCCAAGCTCACTAATATTCAAATATAAATTTAAATATTATGATAGTATGCCAGCAATCCAATTGGGGCTGCACTAGCACAGCTGGAATAAGTGTACATATGCTTTTATATGTAGTCACTACCATGATACGTCATAGCAAGTGGGAATTGAAATGCTGCTGAACAAAAAACTAATGAGGGAGAATATAATTTAAATGGAATAAAATTGATGCAGCTTGTGCAAGTTGCTGGTTATTTTTGTTATGTATTTGTATCTGAAGGATATTCATTAAATTAACGGCTTGTGCACTTTTGAATTCCCCGTGTAACCTTAGCTTGAGATTCGGCTTTTGCTTGTTTATATACAGGTTAGCCAGTGTTTTTTGGGGAGATTAACGCAGATTATCAAATATCATCAACTTAGTATGAGCTTATTCACTAAACGTAGACTGTTAATGTTCAAGCTCGTGTTCTCATGATTGGAATTCATTTCATTGGAGTTGGGAGTTCTCTTACTGGACAGTTTTTCTTTTATTGGCATCAGAAGGGAAGCACAGTCATTGTAAACTACCCCATTGCCCTAGTAATCTAGATTACTAGATTCAGTAATCTAACTGAACTAGATTAGTTCAATCTTAGCTGAACTAAGATTGCAGAGAGCAAGAAGAATGTTTCAGACCTTGGGTGGTAGTAGCACGAGCTCCTGCTTCAATGGAAGAGCCATTGAGACCCAATTTATTTACAAAGCTTACCTGATGCGTGGTAGATCGCTGAAACAAATGTAATTCCTTACCTTCCATTTCGTTTTGAACTACAGAGGTAAATTGTTTTAAGATTTGGAGTTTATTTATTAGTGTCACAAATGGATTGACATAACACTGCAATGAAGTTTCTGTGAAAATCTTTTAGTCACCATATTCCAGTGCCTGTTCGGTATGTTTTAGTGTGTGATGCTAGCAAGACTGTTGGAGGTTGTGGCTTGGTGGGGAGCATTCTTACATCTGGATCAGAAGATTGTGGGCTCAAGTCGTAGGCCGAAGATTTGTGCACAAACCTAGGCTGACATTCCCAGCGCAATACTGAGGGAGACTTCATTTTTCAGATGAAACACTAAACCAAGATTCGATTAGGTGTTGAGTGTGTATCTGTCCTCTTAGCTCATGTAAAAAATTCCATGCAACTTCTTCAAAGGAAAGTTCTCCGCCGGTCCCGGTCAGTAGTACAAATTACCTGCCGTGTTTCCCTACGTGACTGCAGCGATATGTTTCAAAGATATATCTTCTGTAAAGTACTATGGGGCTGCCTGAGGGTATCCAAGATTGATTGACCTACATCTATCAGCTTATCTTTGAAAAGCTCTAGTTGGATTGCCATTAACTTTTATAAAGCAATATTTGATCAATAATGCAGAAATTTGCTGCCCTCTGATGTTGATCATCCTGAATAACAGCTTGAAGGAAAAAATGCAAGAATGCTTCTTGCTATAAGCAATCACCTTTTTGCTTTGACTTTCTTCAGTGCACACTGCCAAAATGTTTGGTCTATTTTACCAATGTTTGGGGCCATCCCCACTGCTGCGCCTATTTTGGTTTCCGCCTCTCAAATTGGTGTTATGAAGTTCTGTGGGGATGGATGACAGACCTCATGGGAATTCCAGTCATTTTTGAGTCAGCATTAAGGGAGCTCGGCAAAGACCGACCACCAACATTTTGGATCTTGCCCCTGACCAAACACCCAACCTGGACAAAGCAGGACATTGCAGATATTGGAAATCAGAAATAAAAGCAGAAAATGCTGGAAATACTCAGGTCAGGTAGTACCCATGGAGAGAGAAACAGCATTAACATTTCAAGTCAATATCCTTTCATCAAAGTCATAGATACAACAGCTTTTGATTCAAGAGTGGGTGGGACAAGGACAGAGGAAGGTCTGTCGGATGGAAAGCCAGGAGAGATTGCATGACATAAGAATGTTACAGGGCCAAAGGGAATAGTAATGGGCATGAAAAGAAAGACAGAAACAAATTATATGACTTGTCCTCGAGCATGACCCTGAGCTTCCAGTGGCCTGTCATTTTAATTCTTTGACTTGCTCTCAAACTGACGTCTATGCCCTTGGCCTGCTGCACTGTTGCAGTGAAAGTCTGTATCAGTGTGAGCAATAGCATCTCGTTAGGCACTTTACAGCTTTCCAGACTCCAGTCTGTAAACTCTGTTCTCGCTCCTCCCTCCCCCAATTTTGTTTTCTTTTTCTTTGCATATTTCGGGTTTTCTCTTATTTTGCCTTTACTGAGGAGGCCACGTGCTCTCGGCCAATTTTTTTTTTCCTGCCCCACCATTTTCTCCCAATTATAGTTTTTTCTTTGCCCTTGTCCCCCCACCTGTTTTTCTCCAATGTTTTTCAGTTCAGTTGCAAGGTCAAACCTGACCTGACCTCTGTTTCTCTCACCACAGATGCTGCCTGACTTGTTGGCTAACTCCAGCATTTTCTGTTTTCATTCCAACCCCACATCTCCTGTGGCTGCAAGAGCTCAAGAGGCTGGGAATTCTATACTAAATAACTCATCTCAATAGCCTGTCTGCTATTTACTACATAGTCGTCCTCTGCAAGGTCCCCTCCAAGTCATACACTGTTGTTTATTGAAATCATATCCCCATCATTCGCTGTCATTGAGTCAAAATCCTGGAACTTCCTCACAAAAGATTGCTGCAGAAGATTAGGGTGCAGGGAGTTGGGGGTGGAGTATTAGACTGGACAGAGAATTGGTTGTCTAATAGGAAGCAGAGAGTAGGTATTAATGGCTGCTATTCTGATTTGCAGCTGGTGACTAGTGGATTGCCCAGGGATTGGTGCTGGGGCCTCAACTATTTACCATTTACTTAGATGATCTGGAGGAAGAGGCTGAGTGCAGGGTGACAATTTGCTGATGACATGAAGATGAGTGGAAAAGCAAATTGTATGGAGGGTGTGGAAAACCTGCAGAGGAATCTGGATAGGTTGAGTGAGTGGACGAGGACCTGGCAGATGGAATATAATATTAGCAAGTATGAGGTTATCCACTTTGGTAGGAATAATGGTAGGAAGGATTATTATTTAAATGGCAAAAAGCTGCAGCATGCGATGGTGCAGAGGGACCTAGGGGTCCTTGTGCATGAATCACAAAAACACAGTCTGCAGGTGATCAAGAAGGTGAATGCAATGTTGGCCTTTATAGCTAGGGGGATAGAATATAAAAGTAGGGAGCTACTGTTGCAGCTGTATGGGGTACTGGTGAGACCGCAGCTGGAGTACTGTGTGCAGTTTTGGTTGCTGCATTTGAGGAAGGATATTTTGGCCTTGGAGGGGGTGCAGAGAAGGTTTACTAGGCTGATACCGGAGATGAGAGCGTTGGATTATGAGGAGAGACTAAATAGGCTAGATTTGTATTCGTTGGAGTTTAAAAGGCTGAAAGGGGATCTTATAGAGACGTACAAGATAATGAAGAGGATGGATAGGGTAGAGTTGAGAGACTCTTCCCGCTTAGCAAAGATAGCAAGTCTAGAGGGCACAGCCTCAAAATTAGGAGGAGGCGGTGGTTCACGTCAGAGTTGAGGAGGAATTTCTTCATTCAAAGGGAGGTGAATCTTTGGAATTCTATGCCTATTGAAGTAGTGGAGGCTTCCTCACTGAATATATTTAAGTCAAGGGTGGATAAGTTTTTGATTGACAAGGGAATTAAGGGTTACAGGGAAAAAGCAGGAAAAGGGAACTGAGCCACTGCAGATCAGCCATAATCTTATTGAATGGCGGGGCAGAATCGAGGGGCTGGATGGCCTACTCCTGCTCCTATTTCTTATGTTCTTAAGGTGTCTACATCACATGAGTTGCAACAGTCCAAGAATGTCTCCTCACCAGCTTCTTGAGGGCTATTATGGCTGGGCAATAAATGTTGACCCTGTTATTTATTAAAAAAAAATACGTTTTGTAGAAGTCTTTTGCCTCGACTGATTGGGACAATCGCAAGAATACTGCCATGAGGGGAAACAACTTTATACTGTATGAGAAGCAAATCTGTACCACCAAAAGACTACAGAACAAAAACACTTAAAAAGAAAACTAGCACCCATCAGCTTTTTGGCATTTAAAAAATCAGCTTTTTGGCATTTAAAAAATCAGCTTTTTGGCATTTAAAAAATCAGCTTTTTGGCATTTAAAAAAATCAGCTTTTTGGCATTTAAAAAAAGTGTCATTGTCTACTTATTCTAATTGGTGGAACTTCAGTTTCAAAAGGAGCAGTAACTAAACTAATGTCTTCAAATCAGTATCCACAAAGGAAGGTTTCAGCTCTGTTAACATACAAAATGCAATGCTCAATCACATTTATTTTCACTGATCTGTTTAGCTTTTTCCCGTTCCATTCTGCCCCCAAAAGCAGGAATGGTGTGTATGGAAGCCACGTTCAGTGAACCAAATTATTGAAATTAACTTTCCCACTATATGAAGCTCTTTGTCCAACTCCATGAGGGTTTTAAGAATCTCTAATCATTACCCATATGTTCATCCTTGTCCAGCAATTATTTCTCAATGCAGGAGAACGTGTTTTGCTGTAATGTTAACACTCTTTCTGTGAAATTAAGTGTTTGGTTAGCTGTTTCTTTGATTGCTTTTGTGTTTCCAGGGAGCCCAGAAAGGTGGTACTACATCGAGGATCAACAGGCCTGGGCTTTAACATTGTCGGTGGTGAAGATGGAGAAGGAATTTTTATTTCCTTCATATTGGCAGGAGGCCCAGCTGACCTGAGTGGTGAATTAAGAAAAGGGGACAGGATTATTTCGGTACAGTATCTCATATTTTGATTTGTCCTTCTGCCTTTTAGAAGCTGGAATTGCTGTAGTATGTGAGGTTTCAAACCTCCTTGTGTATTTAATGGAGTTACCGTGCCGTTGAGCTTGCCTGACCATATTAACTCTTTCCCAAACCCAGTGAACTCATTTTTTTGTCTTAAAACTCAATGACAGCTATATACACAACAATTCACATGGATGTTTCTGCTGTTGTATTAAATAGGAAAGTCCTATCACAAAGTTTTGGTTTGCACACGAATGAGATTATGTAGCATTATTGCTCAATTTAATCTTTCTTTAATAGATCTTCACAAGCATAGGAATCATGTATAAAGTGAGATGGTCCTCACTAGTACTTAATGTTATGACCCAGTGGAAAACAATACTGGATTATGAGGGGGAAAAAACAATAATTGTAATGTCAGCTTCCAGTCCGTAATTTAAAAAAAACACATTAAATTTGAGACTGAAAAAGTAAAACAGAGCAACTTTAGTGTGCTTTCTGTTCTGGTTATGACAGGGCATATCTCAAGAGTTAGAGGATTTTAAAACACATTTAGCTACAAGAGACAGCTCTTCTCAATTCAATATCCAATTGAGGCTGGAAGATCATTAAAATGTGCCTTTCGCTGATGGTTGTGCTTGAAATGGAATAGCTGAAGCAGCAGGAAAGTACTTATACTGTTGAACACACAACCACTTCTCCAATCGCCAAAAATCCAAATTGCAAAGTAATTTCATAGCTCTATTCAAGGCAATCTGCACAGCTTCAATTCTGCCTTATGGGCATTTTGGGTTTCTATCTTTTGCAAAGCACCATCCACGTGAAATACTTTAAGGAACTGCTGAAGTGGGTGGTTCCTCAGGTCAGTCATCTGTTTTACTTATTAGTGTCACAAGTAGGCTTACATTAACACTGTAATGGATTTACTGTAAAAATCCCCTAGTCACATGCTCCAGTGTCTGTTCGCATACACTGAGGAAGAATTCAGCATGGCTAAAGCACCTAACCAGTATGCATTTTGGACTGTGGGAGGAAACTGGAGTACCAGATGAAACCCAGGCAGACATGGGGAGAACATGCAGACTCCACACGTGATGACCCAAGGCTGGGAATCGAACCCAGGTCCCTGGCATTGAGGCAGCAGTCCGAACCACTGTGCTACCATGCTGCCCATTATATACTTTGGATGTCAGTTGAAAGGCATCCAAATCAAAAAAGAAATCAATACAGGATGCATGCACACCACATTCCCTTCACACCAATTTCTCCTCTTTCTTCATTTCCTCTCCCACAGACTTCAGCTCTGGAGCAGCAAGGCTAGGTATATTCCTGTATCTAGCTCATATTTTAAATCTTAACACTGAATGTTTAACAGATTACTTGATTGCAGCTAAACCTGATCGTATCCTCACTCAACATTACCACTCCTAATTCAGAAATGCGTTAATATTAGTCAATTTTTCTTGTTGATTTCAAGAAAGGGGTTAGCTGAAAGAAGCTGTTTCTCCCCCTTTGCATTCTATCGGTAGGAGACAATGAGCTGAAACAGTGTTTGGGAAGATTAATCTGTCATATGTAAAAGATGATAAGTAACTTTTGCCTCATTAATTTAATCATAATTATAATATGATTCATGTATGCTGCGTTTGTTTGAATATTGTAGAGAAAAGGGACTTGCTGAATCATGAGAGAGTCAAAGAAATGCAGGAAAATTTGAGTGATTTCTAAATGTAGTCTATCTTTGATGCAGGTGAACGGTATTGATCTGCGGAGTGCCACCCATGAACAGGCTGCAGCAGCACTGAAAAACGCCGGGCAAGCTGTCACTATTGTAGCACAGTACAGGCCAGAGGGTGAGTATTCTGGATCAGTTAATCTACATTCAAAGATCAAATCAATATTGTGTTTTCAGTTTTGTAAATGTCAGTGTGCGTCAGCTGTTTACTGAAAAAGCTCTTGAGCAAAGTACTAAAACTCTGAATTTGGGATTTAGCTGGTCGCATTTGCTAAATTTCTGGCTGTTTCCTGATGCATATCTGTCAAATATCTAATGATAACAATTATTGTTTCCCATTATTTACTAACCATCATGGTCCCTATCTCTCTACAGAAGGTGGTCCTTTCCAATATATTAATTCTACATCTATAAATTGTTTAGTGAATCATCCCTTAACTGTGAAAATTAAATGTTTTTCAGCCATGTGGATTTTTAGTTTGGTTTATGTTCAGACTGTAAACTAATCTGGTAGTTATTTTTTGCATTTAAACATCATGTAAGTTATCATGTATTCTGAGCTGTCAAGAAGGCAAACTGGAGACTAAAATTACTGATTGTGATCTGAAAAATGGAGATAATATACAACAAAGTTTCTCTGTAACCATTAAACAACTGAATGTTAGTACAGTATTAATAATGCAGGGGAAAACAGCTGTATCTCAAAATTTGATACATTTTCTTTCGAGTGATCTCATTAAATTCCTTGTTTTCACTAATACTATCTTGGGCATTGGTAGACGTTGTAAACATACTGAGTACAACCTCTGCTTACGGAACAGAGGTATAATTTTTCTTCAAAGGCTGATAGTTTGCAGCTTGGGGCTTTGGGAATTGAGTAAGATCATAAGCTGAAATTTTATACAGCCAATCCATTTCCTGGATTGTAGTAGAACCTGCATAGAGTATCATAGTGGTTAGCACTGCTCTCTCTCAACATCAGGGACCCAGGTTTGATTCCTGGCCTTGGGTCACTGTCAGTGTGGGGTCTGCATGTTCTCCTCATGTCTGCATGGGTTTCCTCCAGATGCTCTGCTTTCCCCTTTCAGTCCAAAAGATGTGCTGGATAGGTGCATTGGCCATGTCAATTTCTCCTCAGTGTACCTGAACAGGCACTGGAGTGTGGCGACTAGGGGATTTTCATAGTAACTTCATTGCAGCGTTAACATAAGCCTACTTGTGACACTAATGAACTTTAAAGAAAAATAGAAGGGGAAAATTCTTTCAAGATCATTCAAAAAATGTCACTGCTATAATCGCAATAATCTAGCCAATAGTTTATAACTTATGATGAATGTCTAATCTGTTGTGCATGCTGCAGTTGTGTACCATTTGTTAACAATTAACAGATCATCTAAACCATTTGAGAAATTTGTTGCTTTACTTCTGACTTTTTTTCCACTTTTACCAAATCATTCTGAAAAAGCCTCAAATCAGCACATCTGGGTGTCTGTGTAATGTTCTCTTCTGAGAAGCTAACGATAACAGAACTTAATGGGAAAAATCCTCATTCGTGTATAAACCAAAGATGAAATTTTAAATTTATTTTTGAGGTGGAGTTGGTTATAATTGTTATAAGATGTAGTTTTAAAAATTATTTTAATTTCTCTCCAGTAAATTCAGTTGGCCCAACACCTCAGAAAAAACATTTTAAAATGACTTCCTGACCTTATGAATCATCAGATTCTTTAAAGATGTAACAAGCAGGATGAATAAAGGGGAGCTAGTAGACACATGTTGGATTTCCAAAAGTTTTAAAGTTTCTTTAAGTTTATTTATTAGTGTCATAAGTAGGCTTATATTAACACTGCAATGAAGTTACTGTGAAAATACCCTAGATACTACACTGTGGTTACACTGAGGGAGAATTTAGCGTGGTCAATGCACCTAACCAGCATGTCCTTCGTGAGAGGAAGCCAAAGCACCGGAGGAAAACTGGACAAACACGGACGAACATGCTGTGATGCAAGCCAGGAAACAAAGGCGGGTTCCTGGCGCTGTAAAGCAGTGGTGCTGTGCCCTCCATGTGAGAGGGCTGTAAACCATACTTTGGCGTACTGTCTGAAGAATCTGTAAGGTGCTACATAGTGTTATTACACAAGATGTTGGTGTAATTATATGATCATGGATATTTGATTTATTATTATTGGGATATAATGAAAAGTATTGTTTGTTGTGTGCTATATAGACAAAATACATCATTCATAGAGTACATAGGGGAGAAGGAAAGGAGAAAGAGTGCAGAATATAGTGCTAAGTCTCAGCTAGGGTGTGGAGTTTAATATATGGTGGATCCATTCAAAAACCAAGTGGCAGTATGGAAGAAGCTGTTCATGAGTCGGTTGATATGTGATCGCGATCTATACTAATGCCTTGGATAAAGAGACTAGCTATGTTGTAACCAATTAAGAGATGTGGGAAGTCAAGTTGCGAAAAGGATACAGTCTGCAGAGGGATATAAGTTAAGTGAATGGGGAGAAATTTGGCCAATGAAGTGTAATGTACCAAATGAAGTTGTGCTATTTGATGGGAAGAATTTTTTAAAAAAGATTAATTAAGAGATTGCTACAGATTATGGAATATTGGGATCTAGGCATCCAACTTGTACAAGTATCACAATTAGCATACAGGCATAGAAGGTAATTAGCAAAGCAGAATGAATGTTAGCCTTTATTGCAAGAGGTTGTCATGTAAACAGATACAACTATGGCTGTTCAGGGTTTTGGTGAGACCATACTTAGTGTACAGCTTTGGCCTCCTTAAAGAGGGACATACTTGCACTGGAAATTGTTCAGAAGGTTTTCTTGGCAGTTCTTGGAATGAAGAGGTTGTCACAAGAGGAAAGGTTGAGTGTGTTAGACCCATCCCCATGTAAATTGGGAAGAATGAAAGGTGATCTTATTGAAACGTAAGATTCTGAGCGGGCTTGACAGTGCAAATACTGACAATGTGTTTTCTCTTGTCAGAGAATCTAGACTAGCAGTTAGATCTCCATTTGAGGCATATTTGAGGAATAATTTATTTTCTGATGCTGTCAATCTTCAGACTTCTCCCCAGAGATCAATGGAAGCTGCATCATTGAATATATTCAAGGCTGAATTAGATTTTTGATCGACAAGGGGGAGGGGGTCAGACAGGAAAGTGGAGTGAGATCTTCCATGATTTCCTTGAATGATGGAGCAGCCTCAAGGGGCTGAATGGCCTATTCCTGTTGCTATTTCTTCTGACTTTCCATCTGTTAGCCCTGACTCATCAATCATCTTTCAGCTGTGTCTGTGATTAGTCACAAATCAAACGCCAACTTTTAAGCTTTAAAGTTTTTATTTATTAGTGTCACAAGTTGGCTTACTTCAAGTTACTGTGAAAATCCCCTATTGCCTTACTGCATTGCATGTGTTCAGGTACACTGAGGGAGTATTTAGCACGGCAAATGCACCATGTCATTTTTCTGGATAATTACACTGCATAGTTGATCCTAATAATCATATTGAGAAGTAGTTTGTTACCTTTTGTTAGTTTGTTGCTGTGTACAATTTTTCTCTTCAATGCCATCCATAAACCAGTCCCAATTTAGACCATTCTCAGTAATCATAGAATCCCTTCAGTGCAGACGGAGGCCATTCAACCCATCGAGCCTGCATCGACTGCAATCCCACCCAGACCTTAACCCTGCTAATCCCCTAACACTATGGGGCCATTTACCATGGCCAATCAACCTAACCCATAATGTGTACTTGGGCGCATGTTCTTTTATGTTGTGAAATGCCTTGGCACCACTCCCTGACACAGCATTCTATCTCAGCTTAGTGCATGTGTCAATGATAAATTTGCAAAGAATTTCTGTCCTGATCCATGACTGTAAAGCGGTTTGTTTGGTAGGCTTCCATGGATCTCCAACACACTGCATGGGATGAGGAGACTACTGAATTGAAATTGGTTCAGTTGTCAACTTCCCTGCAGTAAAACTGGCTTAGCTCCTTGCGTTATACATTGTCACAGGGTCTCACTAGCAAAACTTTTTTTTTTGTTTGAGAAAACTGAAGGAGAGAGCAGGCAGAGTTCCCCGGTGTTGGACTGGAGTGGGCACAGTAAGAAATCTCAACACCAGGTTAAAGTCCAACAGATTTATTTGGTACTGTGCAGTTTTGGAGTTTGTATTCTCCAAGTACTGCACAATAAATACATCACTTAAGAATCTATTTGACAATTACAACGTTAACAATAGACATCAAATACTATCCTGAACTCGAGGCTTCATGTGTTTTTATGATCTTTGAATTTCTCTCTTTGGGATACGGTGATCAAGTATTAATTGAGAGCTGTAAGTGTGAATGCCTGGAGTTTGCATAGATTATTGTTTGAAAGTGGAGCAGCTCCTTGAAGGCTTCATCTGTGGAAAGATAAAGGCAAGTAGTGAATAGGTCTAGGAAAGTTAACTTTTTGGACTAAGTAGCTTTTTTCTCATTGGACATTTTGAAATCTCCCAAAGCTGTGATTCATGATCTTCCATTCCTGTCTGTTTGACAGATACTTCTCTGGCTCTATGCCAATTCAAGACATCTCATTTTCCCAAGTCACATGTAACCAGGCTGGTGATACATTTTTGCTCCCAAGGAATGTTTATTAATTTGAATATTACATTATCTTCAGCTCAACAATATTGCTTGGAGGAGAGGGTGTTGAGGAGAGGAAATGATTTATGAGTCTTGCCCAGCGTGCTATCAATGTCCATATGTGAAGAACACCAAGTAACATGCCAGGGAAAAACTAAATATTAACTTGCACAGTCGGTTAAATTGTTTTTGTTTAATTAGAAATGGCATTTTGGTTTGTACTGCAGTTAAGCCAGCTGTCAGCTCACACAAAAGGCAGTGTGTCACAACTCGGGGCCATCTGTTAAACGTAGTTCCTGATTCGCCAAGCATTTACTTCAGGCTTGGTTATGAACCAATCAAATACAATATTACACTGCCAGACAATTGTACAAAACCAATGTTTAAGGGTTGGGGGGTGGAGGCATTCCCTTAAAATTTCCAAAGCTGTATATATGTGTAACTGCACTTAGCACTAGATCATGCTCATTGCATTCAATGTAATTGTCTGCTTGTGTTACAGCACAGTGGCTGGAATGGTCATAAACATGGTTTGCAATGACAGTAAACATGCATAAAATACCCTGAACCTGCTGTTCAAGCATATGCCTGAAATTGGAGTGTTGTGACTGGGAGTTGCTCTGTGTTTGGCCAAAGGATTACATGCCGTCTGTTCAGGGTGTTCGGTGTAATTCTCTGCCAGCCACAGCATTCAAAGTGCTGTCATAATTGCGCTAAATTTGTCCAAAGTGCCTTGTACCAACTGCTGAGGAGTCTTGTGTAGGATTGGGGTGCTGTGGTTAAGACATGTTCAGTGTTCAGCCACTGCACCCCAAGTGCAGTGCTTGCTAATTGTCTGTCAGTCAGTCAGATAGACAATAAATGAGCTCCACACAGCAATCTCTGATTGCACTGCAATGCGAACATCTTAATGATACAGGACATGAAATGCAGGCAGAGAATCTTCTGAGAGCAATGACTTTGATATACAAGTCACGTTGGTTAACCTTGTTCTGACCATGTCAGCCTCCTTGCGTAATACTATGCTTCTGTTCATACCTGGAGGCACTGGATAGGCATCCTGTTAGAGATGCTATTTAAATCCTGTTGAAGGTGTCAGATGAAAACAAGTTGCTGTTGCTCCCACTCTAGGGTGTTAGTTTCAAGTATGTTATGTAAGTGGAGGAGTTGCGGTGGACCAATCTGGATTAGCACAATGTCACTGATATTTTCAGTCAAGCATCCTAGCATACAAACATTTTTGGGTTGTTTGCATGCCACCTTTCTGCCCGAATTCTTGATATTCATTTAATCATTCATTTCCATAGTGTAATTGTTCCCATTGACAGTGCTCCTTTCTGAATAGGTTGCAGATAATTACAGGGAAAGTGTATTTAATGTACAGAATAAAACCTATCTGCTGTTGGTGAGTGCAGCTATAATGCAATGTTTCCTTAATTTCGATGTTATGCCAAGAAGAAAAAAAGTTCTTGTTTTTGCTGTCACTGCCCTCTGTTACCTAAAGTACAGTAAGAAGTCTGACAACATCAGGTTTAAGTCCGACCGATTTATTTGATAGTAAACTCGCAAGCCTTTGGGGTTTGCCGTCCATGATGTGGAAATGCCGGTGATGGACTGGGGTGGGCACAGTAAGAAGTCTCAACATCGGGTTAAAGTCCAGCGGGCTTATTTGATATCACAAGATTTTGGAGCTCGTGTTCCCCAAATACTTCACAATAGAGACGTTACTTAAGAATCTGTTTGACAATTACAATGTTAACAATAGATGGGCAGTAATTAGCCAGCTTGGATTTGACGTGCTTTTTACGTACAGGACATAGCTGGGCAATTTTCCACATTGCCAGAAAGATGCCAGTGTTATTGTTTTACTGGAACAGCTTGGCTAGGAGCACAGTGAGTTCTGGAATACAAGTCTTCAGTACTATTGTTGGAATGTTGTCAGGCCCCATTGCCTTTGCAGCATCCAGACCTTCAGTGTTTCTTGATGTTGTGTGGAGCAAATCAAATTGCTTAGAGACAAGCTGTGATGCTGAGAACCTCTGGTAGAGGCCAAGATGGTTCATGTACTTAGCATTTCTAGCTGAAAATTTTTGTGCATCAGTTATCTTTTGTACTGATTTGCTGAGCTTCTCCATTGTTGAGTTTGGGGTATTTTTGGAGTCTCTCCCTCCAGTGAATTGTTTAACTGTCCACCATCATTTCATGACCTGGATGCTGCAGTATTGCAGAATTTAGATTTGATCCATTGATTGTGAGATCACTTAACTCTCTTTTTCAATTTGTGCTTTTGCTGTTTGGCACATAAATAGTCCTCTTTGAAAGCTTCACCAGCTTGGCACATTTTTTAAGGTATGCCTGGTTTTGCTCTGTGTGCCCTCCTGCGATCTTTTTTGAACTAGGGTTGGTTCCCTGCCATCATGGTAATAGTAGAGTGGGAGATATATCAACATATGAGATTACAGATTGTGGTCAAGTACAGTTCTACAGCTGTTGGCCCAAAGTCTTAAGTTGCTAAGTCTGTTTGAAGTCTATCCTATTTAGCACAGTGATAGTGCCACACAACATGATGAAGGGTATCCTCAATTTCAGGATGGGACTTTGCCTCCACAAGGGCTGTGCAGTGATTGCACCTACTAATACTATTGTGAACAGATGCATTTGCTGCAGGCAGTTTGATAAGGATGAGGTTTTTCCCTTTTGTTGACTCCCTCACCACCACCACCAGATCCAGTCTCTCAATTATATCCTTTGGATCTCGATCAGCTCGGTCTAGGTGGTGCTACTTGTGTTAATAGACACTGATGCTCCCCTTCCAGAATACTTTCTACACTCTTGCCACCCTCAGTTCTTCCAAGTGGTGTTTAAATATGAAGGAGATATTTGTCAGCTGAGGTGGGATGGTAATCAGCAGGAGGTTTCCTTATGTTTGAACTGTCCTGAGACATTTCATTGAGTCTGCGTTCGATACTAAGGACTCTCAGGGCAGCTCTCTCCTGACTGTATACCACGATGTAGTCATCAAGCAGAATGGTGATGGTTGCATCTGGAACATTATCTATAAAGTATCATTCTGAGAGTATGACTGACAAGCTGTTGCTTGACTCGTCCTTGAGAATGTTCTCCCAATTTTGGCACAATCTCCCGGATGTTAGTAAGGAAAATTTTGCAGGATTGAATAGGCTGAGTTTGCCATTCTCGTTTTTGTGCCTGACTTGATTCCAGTTCGTCTGTTTGGTTTCTTTCCTTCCTGTAGATTTGTAGCAATTAGTTGCAGTTGAATGGCTTACTATACTATTTCAGAGAGTATTTAAGAGTCAACCACATTGCTGTTGGCTTGGAGTTACATTAAAGCCAGAACCTTTAAGAATAACAGGTTTCCTTCCCTAAAGAACATTAGTAAACTAATGGGATTTTATGACAATTGACAGTGGTTTCATGGTCATTAAGTTTTTACTTCCAGATGTTTATTAAATTCAAATTCCGCCATCAAACCTAGCTCCCCAAAATATTACCCTGTGTTTTGGACCACTGCACCAGCATCTCCCCGTTCCAAAGCCCGTTATTTTGTGATGGAAAATGATGTATTTCAATCTGGGCCATGATGCTTCCATTTATAGCAGCTGGCAGCATTGATTTTGGTGGATCATTGAATGGCAATTAGCAAAATATCCCAATGTTAGGACATTATTTTCTAATGGTTTATTGATTTCCTATTTACTGCAACAGGAAATACTGTGCAAAAGTAAAGAATAATAAAATGTTAATGTTCCTTTCTTCTCTCCTACTTCAAAAAAAAAATCCCCCTATCTCTAACATTGTGTTATCCAGAATCTTAAGGGTCCAAATTGACTTTGATCAATTCTAGTCATAGTCTGCTATTTTCCATGGAGAAGTGCAAAGGTACACTTGGACATTATCTGTCTGTGAAGGGAACCTAAGCTCAGGGCATCCATGCCTTAATAAGATGGACTATTTTACAGCAATCAAATGGTAATCTATATATTTAACAAGATCAATACATAAAGCAAACACTCTGGGCACTGACTACTGCCTGGCAGTAATGCTGAATATTTGTGCTCTAGAACTATCTTGTGCCTCTTGCAAAGCTGTTCCAGTACTGCTACAATACCGGCATCCAGCCAAGAATAAAGAAAATTGCCCAGGAATGTCCTGTCTACAAAAAAACACAACACATCCAATCTAGCCTGTTATTACCTCTTCAGTCTATACTTATCAATAAAATAATAGAATGTGTCATGTGACAGTGCAATTGGGTGGCACTTACACAGCAATGACCTACTCCCTCTGGTTCTGACAAGGTCACCCCCTCTGGGATAGTTCATGAGGGCATCAAATGCTGGTCTTACCAGTGATGCTCATATCCCATGAAAGAATTGAAAAGCAATATGTATCCTGTAATTTCTTCCCCATTTATATTTTATATGTTTATTTTTGTAGAAATGTGCAAGCAATCTTTGACTGGAACCATTTGCATTTAGTGTTCTTTGTATCAAATAATATTTAAGAAGTCTCTGCAATAGAAAAGTGGGTAACAATTAGGTATCGAGCATTGACAATGAAGATCTGAAGTGAAATAGAATATTCAGGAATGGAAATTAAGGTCAGTACTTCACCTCACCTTGGCAGATCAGGCCCCACTGGCTCAATGGACTATTCCTGTCCTATGTTCCTAATATTAGAACAGGACAAAGTGCTAGAGAAGTATGAAATGTGATGAGATTCTAAGAGTGCCGTACGACTAGATGTATGCCAAACAAGCAAGGTGTACAAGCTGACAGAGATTCTGTCGGTATTGGCTTTCTCATCCAAGATTATTGACCAGCAGAGCCTTGCTCAGGACAGAATGGCCATTTGCAGAATGATGGGGAAATATTTGGCCTATCACCCTCATGTCACTTTTCTCAAAATCCTTTCCACTTGCCCTCATAGCTTTTGGATCAATAATTCACCATTCCATTTTCCTCTACCATCCTAGTAGACAAACTATTTCTTCAGTTTTTTGTCTGCAGACTCATTGAGCTGTTTTCTCAGGATATGGACGTTACATGAGTGTTGTGGAGTTGGTGTGGGACACTGATGCAAGTGCAGAATTGTACACCAGGGATGCAACGCTGCGATGGAATCCATAGTTTCATAGCTTGTTTTTTTTAAGACAAAGTCTGATTGAAAAGTGAAATTGAAAAGGAAAACAGATCAGAAACAGACTGACCTATTTTTTATAAAGAAACCAAGATTGAAACTGAGATTGAAATCCAGGACTTCAGATTGAAACTGTATAAAAGTGGACAGAGCCAGTACAGCTCAGAAGTAAATGGTGAGTCCAGTAGTGCAGTGCAGATAAGTTGAAGAAGGAAGAGGCTAGATCCAAAAGCTGAGAATAAGTATAGTTGCTGTAGCACTTTGTTACTTGAAGATAACGTTGGTGAATCTAAGTTGTCAAGACCATCATAAGCAGAGATGAAAAAGGTCTGCAGAATATGTGTCCTATTTAATGCACAAAATGAAAGATCAGATAACACCAGGCTATAGTCCAATAGGTTTATTTGAAATCTCAAGCTTTTTGGAGTACTGCTCCTTTGTCACATGATTTCACACATAACTGTTGGACTAAACCTGGTGTAGTGTGACCTCTCATCTTGTCCAACCCAGTCCAGCACCGGCATTTCCATGTCATGACTACTCTTTAATAAAGTCTCTGGTTGGTTGTGGGATGCTTTGAGCTGAGAATCAAGTTAAATCAGGTAAGAAAAGGAACTGAAATTCTTGGAGAGGTGGACAGAATTGCAGAAGAT
Organism: Sphyrna mokarran; assembly: GCA_024679065.1. NCBI lineage: Eukaryota > Metazoa > Chordata > Chondrichthyes > Carcharhiniformes > Carcharhinidae > Sphyrna > Sphyrna mokarran. Next base: position 23,209,707 of record JAGIQG010000003.1, read on the forward strand.
TTTGTGACTGAGATAGATATGTATGCTGCATGGGCTGCCAAGCCAGTTTGTAAAATCTGTCCTAATTGTATCTTTTTAAAATTTATTTATTAGTGTGACAAATGGACTTACATTAACACTGCAATAAAGTTACTGTGAAAACTCCCCTATCATCACACCCTGGCACCTGTTCGGGTATGCTGAGGGAGAATTTAACATGACCTATGCACCTAACTAGCAAGTCTTTCAGACTGTGGGAAGAAATTAAAGCACCGAAGGAAACCCACACAAACACAGAATGTGTAAACTCCACAAAGACAGCTGGGAATCAAGCCCTGGTCCCTAGTGCTGAGAAGCAGCAATGTTAATCACCGTCCCACGGTGCAATCATCTTTGAAAGCATGGAGTATTTCTTTTCATTTTATGAAATGGTTACTGTTCAGAGGCTTAGAGACCACTTCCACCAGTGATTTCACTCTCCTACTTTTCCTCCTCGCCATCCAAACCGAGCATTCCCAGGATATGCAAGAGCCTGGAATGATTGCAGGATAAGAGATGGTGATAGCTAAAACTGGAAGTCAACAAGAGCAAGCTGTAGTGGTTTGAAAGGAGGGAATGTGAAGAGGTGAGGAGAGCGGTGAGCACAGTTCAGAGTAGCAGTTATTGGCTATATCTGAATATTTATGAATATGAAGTACCTGCAGCATGAAACTAGAACATCAAAGCTGTTTATACAATATTTTAGTTGAAGTCTGTGGTTTACAATACATGGGGCACAGACATACTGCAGTCTTGTGCATATGGCAAAGTATTTATTAAGATCATGTGTCTAATTAGTGCAGACCTGTTGCAATCTCCATCACAAACCCGATATCATACAGAAGTAACCTTAAAATGCTTTCCTGTCTGCCAATAAAGCAAATCCCAATCTCTCATTTCACACCACAATGATTCACTTGGGCATTAGCATTGATTGTTGTCAACTCCACTGCTTATATGCAGACACTATATCGAAAATTGAGATCATTAGCCTGCAGCCACAACAATTGTACATTTTGAGCTGGGATGAATAACTGCTTCAGTTTTGTGATCAGATTTTTTTGATGTCATTGGCCGAACATGTTATCTTGCAAACCGGAGAATGAAAATTGATGATTTATAAACCAAATGTACGCTAACTGTGATGCCAATTCGGTGAACTTAACTTCAATTTTGTATTTATCTGGAAACTTAATTGCGTTAAAGAATTAGAATACTTTGAAAGCAGTGTATGCAAAGAGATTTGATCAACTGCATCAATGTCAGAAGGAAGACAGGACATTTGTACACTGAGATTCCTGTGATTCTTGATTGCAAGATTAATTGAGTGACATTTTGTTCACCAGTGCAATTTGTAATGTGACCTTGATTAGATTTGTTTATGCTTGCGGATGTAGGAAATGTAGCTTGGCTGTATCGGATGTCCTTTTAAATAATGATGCCGTTTAACATTTGGTGCAAGCAAGTCTCGGCTGCAGAATCGTTACTTCTGTGTTGGTTAAAGTTACAACGCAACTCAGTGCCTGAATCTGGCCTATAGTCACATTTATTTTCAGCAATTTCCCTTAATCTCAAAAATAACGAGATGAAAAGCAATTGGTTAGCGTGAAATCGTTCAATCTGAGCTTGATAACCTTATCAACTAAGAGTGCTTTATTAAATAAAGGCAAGATATTATGGATGCTAGAATCTGAAACAGAAAATGCTGGAGAAACTCTGGGTCAAACAGCATTTGTAGAGAGAGAAAATAGAGTCCATGTTCATCTTGACTCAAACCGTTAGCTCCATTCTCTGTCCACAGATGCTGTCTAACCTGCTGAGTTTTTCCAGTATTTTCTATTTTTGCTTCATTCATCTCAGCAATGAAACAGTTCTCTGGCAGAGTGAACTGCAGAAATGTTAGTACTTATGCTACTGTTTCTACTCTGTATTAAACAAGCTGTATTTCAAAACTTTGTCTAAATTGCTGAGGACAACAAAATAGGAAGGGCAGAACAAATGGAAGTTGCTCCAAAATACTCTCAGAATGATGCAAGTTGGCTATATTATTGAGCATACAAATGGACAATTAAATTTAGCATTAATAAATATAATCTCTTTCACACTGGTCAAATATCCACACCATACGTACACAAGTAAATGACTATGCAAGAGGGTGAAGGCATGAAAAAGGGCTGTGGATTAATATTGATGAATTGCTTTCAGTATCTACCTTGTTTAATGAAGAACTTGAGAAGATTGCTGAAATAAATATGTATTATATTTATATTAAAAAAATCAGAAGTAAAGTAAATGGCTTCAGAGGTTATGCAGTGAGCATAAAGATTGGCAAATGATTCAGGATGTGGGTTATAACAAAATACTACGATGTTTAGGCTTCATATCCGAGACACAGGAGCTTGAGGAAGATTGGTGCACTCTCTTAGAGACACCTACAATATTAAATGGTATAACATGAACTCAAAATTGAGCGAGTAAATAAAGCTGGAGCACACAAATTCGAAGTAGCTACTGGGAAGGATTTATTTATTTAGAGTTTTCTCCATTTTAGCATAACTGTCAGTGGTAGCAGTAGAGCAGGTACAATTTTGTGTTTTAAAAAGCTTTTTGACAGTTACATTGTTAAGTTGGGGATAGAGGGATATGAGCCAAATGTGGGCAATTGGGATTAGCTTAGTAGCTTTAAAAAAAAAGCATGGATAAATTTATGACTATATAACTTGAGGTCTGGACGAATGATCCAAGATGGAAATTCAATTCCCTCCACAGTAGCTTGGAATTTAAATCCCATTAAATAAACCAATCTGCAGGAAAAAGATAGTATTAGTAATTGTGACCATGAAACTACTGGATTGCTATTAAAAACCCATCTGGTTCAATTAGGGAAGGAAATCTACAAATCTTTCTCAGTCTGATCTTGGTGCAAGTCCAAACTTGCAGCAATATGGCTGACTCTTGGCTGTGCTCTGAAACATGCTCTAAAATGTGCTCAAAGCACTCAGTTGTATTGCACTGGAATGAAAATGTCCAAGAATAAAATGAGATTGATCGCCCAGTATCAGTCTAGTGCCAGATACTGGGCACCACAACGGCACACTCAGTCCTGTCAACCTTGCTAAGTCATCCTCATCAATGTCAGGAGACTTATGCCAAAATTGGGAGAGCTATCCCAATGGCTAGTCAAGAAACAGCTTGCCATAGTCATAGTCAGACCTTTCTACCCATGCCCCATATTTTCAAGAGCAGTACAATGGTTAGCTCCAGGGACTTGGCTTCAATTCCAGTCTTGTGAGAGTGTTTCCATGGAAGCAGGACAAATCCAATCCAGCCAAATATTATCCATCAATCTGCAATCACTCCTCAGCAAATTGATGGAAAGATGTCATGAACAGTGGTCTAAGTAGATTGCATCTGTGCATTGTAAAAGAATCCAGGGACAAGGTAATAGATGCACTATTGCACACACACAATAATTTGATCTAAAAATGGCACTAGTTGATTAGTATGAATTTCTGAAGGTAAAGTCTTGCTCAACCAACTTCATTGAGCTCTTTGAAGATGCAAGAGAGGTTAATGGATTATAATTTATCTAGATTGCTAGATTCTGATTTTGAAAAGGCCTTTAATGAGGTGCCACATAATAAACCAATTAATGTGATCAAAGTATATAGTGTTCCTTAGGGTGTTTAACTGGCTACAGGACAGAAAGCGATAATGGGGTTAAAGGGTAGCAATTTGGAAGGTGAAGAGTTTGCAACCTGCAAGGATCAACGGTGTGACCATTTCACAATTTATGTTGATGATTTGAACTTTGGAATCGAGTCGTACTTTCTAAAGTTGCGCACAACTCCAAATTGGAGGTGATGGTGAAGCACTGTAACAAGTTGCAAGACATCATTAATAAACTTGTAAATGGATATATAATTGGGGTAGATGCATTTCAGTTGAGGTGAATGAATTATTACACTTCAAGAAAGATGAAGTAGTGTATTATGTGGAAAATAAGAAATTTAAATAGGCCAGAGGAGCAAAAGGACCTGGCTAAAGCAGTATTGCAATTTCAGAAAGCCTTGGAAAAACTTGAGGGACAGAATTGAAAAATAGAGGAAGTTGTGTTAAACTTATATCAGACTTCGATCACTCTCCACTTGGAGTACTATATATAGTTCTAATTGCTATATAAAATGCATATAGAGATATTGAAGGCAATGCAGAAAAGATTTGCATGTCATTTCAGAACTGCAAGATTTTGCCTATCAATACAGAATGAACAGATTAGATCTCTTGAAGGGTGACCTGTTAAATGTCTTTAAAATGCTAAATGCTTTGACATAAGTGTTTCCAGTCGGGAAGAACAAATGTTGGGGTCATTTTTCTTTAAGTATAAACCTTTATGTTAACTAAATGGTTAACCCAATGGTACCTTCAAGGTGCCATTAGAAAACTGAAGTCAGTAGAAATGAAGAACAAAAGGCTCCTATCGCCTGAGTCACATCTGATGTAACAGAAGAAAGCTTTGGCTATAATTGCAAAAATCAGTCATCCTAGTCCAAGGACATCAGTGCAGGAGTCCTTCAGATAAGGGCCCTTGATCCAGATATCTTCAGCTATTTCACTACAGACTTCCCTTCCTTCATAAGATCAAAAGTGGTTTGTTTGCTAAGAATTCCATAGCTTTCTGCTGACTTGCAATTCATCCAGAAATTAGATACTTCATGCCAATGTAGCAGGACATAGGGTTGGTCTGGCAAGTGAATGGGAGCATCCATGTTACCCAAATGCCAATGATTATCATCCAAAAACGCTTCCCTAACATTTAAGGGCACCATCGTCACCGAGTCTTTCACCGTTAACCTTTTGGGATAGGAATGGACTATCATTGCTAAGTAGCTGAATAGGATCACTTCTTTTGACACACACACACAAGAGTAAGGCAGAGGTTGGATACTCTCACCTCCTGACTACTAAGACTTTCTGCGTTCTGCAAAGTTTAAGCCAGGAGTATGATGGAATACTCAGATTAGCTTGATTGTGCAGCTACAGCAATGCTAGAAAAGCTCAACATCTTCTAGGAAGAGTTTGCATGCACATATTTCAACCACTAGACTTAAAATTGACCATCTCCATCACCACACTATGTAGTAAGCACAAATTACAAGATATACTGCAGTGTCTCACCAAAACTAATTGGACAGCATTTCCCTGCTCTGTCACGATTATCAGTGACCATAGTGAGAGCAGCAGTGTTGTAGGAATGATATCACATCCTCTGAGTTGCACACCATCCTGATTTAATTTGATCACTACTGCACTAATGTCTTTAATTCACCAATCTGTTGACACTGTGCGAGCACGCTCCTCACAATGACTGCAATGGTTTGAGATGAATATCCATCTTTACCTTTTCAGGGTAACAGGTGACAGGGGTGAGCAGTAAATGAAGCCTATATCCAGTGTCAGCCATGTCTTGAGAATAAATTATTAAAAATTAAATCTTTGCATGTGTGAATTGTTTTCATAACATCAACCACCTTGGATAGCACAGAATTGTCTGATGGTACTCAATAGTGACAGGTTTTTGATAAGGATTAAAAAAAGAGGGAAATCAAGTGTTTTTATGGAAACATCAAGATTCTGCCCAAATCACAATCATTCTTTTTCGACATAAAAAGCTTATTGGTATCACAAATAGATTTAATTAACACTGCAATTAAGTTACTGTGAAAATATCACTCTTCCTTCGTGACACTGGATCAAAATCCTGGAACACTCTACATATCAGAATTAGAAGAAATAAACTGTGTGTACTTTGTTAGAAGAATGTCTTCGGAGTGACTAAATGTCGTGAGAGAAATATTGCTAGCCTCCACCCTCTATATCGGAGAATGATCCATCCCACAATGGGAAACCTTGGCAAAGGGCAATGACTAATTGACTAAAGTGAGTGTTCAAAAAGAACCATTTATTGTGACAATAGAAGACTTCACTTTCTTCCTTTAACAATTCCTGGTGTATATTAACATTACAAAGAGAACGCCATATCTCATGTATATTCAAATCATTTGTGTTTCTTTAAATGAAAATCTTCGTTTTTTTGTTGCAGTGTTAGCTTCCTCTCACTTACTTTGAGTTATGATTACCTGAATTGAAACTCACAGGAGCCTTGTCTGCAAATTAATTATCGGCTTTGGATATTAATATTGCATTTTCCCGGACATTTATATTCTAGATAATTCAGTGATAACCAATCACCCTGCTGTAAACAGGAACAATGCATGTCTGTAGAGTCTGGAGTCTGGCTGCATCTGTTACGATATTTTAGTTTACACTCCGTGACCTCCATTGCAGCGTAGAGAATTGCTTATCACAAAGCTGGTTGTGACTACGTGCAGTGATCAGATTTTCTAATTGAATAACAGTGGGGAATTTCAGGAGCGATGCTGAAAATGATGATTCATTAGAGATGTTTTAAGATAGTTCTCGTGTCAGTGGATAATGAATGAGGTTTAACAGAAAGCAAGTGAAGTTGGCTGTGTGCGATTTCTTTTGAAGGAATTAGTGTGAGTATCATGCTGTAAAGCCTTCATCTGGAATGGGTATACTTGAGATTAGCAAATATGCTTCATGATGCTTGTAATACTTTTTGAGACAGCTCAAAAGAATGCTCTATAACAGACAGTGGTTTCAAAAGCTTAACACAAGTAGCACATTCCCAGGTAAGTAAATTGCTGATTCAGATTTTTATCTGAAGAATTATGTTATGTTATTTAAACTTAGCAAGTATGGGATTATTTTCATGTTCTGTATTAATCAGTCGTCATTGTGGATGAAGGTTAATGCTGATTTGTAGCATCAAATTCAGAAATGCCGACAGCTGGTCATAATGTTTAATTCTCTTACCTTGAAATGTTGAGATTTTTTTTCGGTTAGTTATGCAGAGTTGTAAAGTGTGATTGTTTGCAGTAGTACAGTGCCACCTTCTAGTTGCAGAACAGTAAAATAATTCAGTGCCCCAGCTTGTTTCCTTTCCTTTTTATTCTGTTAACGTTTAGTGTCTGCAACTGTTGGTGCTCAGAATTTTCCTTTATTTTCCCTGCTTCAGTCACTTAACAACAGCTGTTTGCCCTACGTGAGACACCTTGTGTTAAAAGATATGACAAATGTATGAATGTTAAATTGAAATGAGTTACAGGCATTTGATAAGCTTGTGAGTCTTGCAAAAGTAGATTATAAAAATGTTTGACATTCTAAGATTTTACCATCCTTGGGAAAAGCCTCTCATTATTTGTATACTATGCACCTTGCAATGTTTTCACAGAAACTAATGTTTGGATTCAACAGATACCTGTTTTGACAGATGTATTGTTAATGATGCACATTGGTCGTTATGAGCAACCTCTGCATTGTGATTAAGCAGAAATTAATCCATTTCTGGAGATGGTTTAACTTCTGGCTGAACTTCTGTACCTGATCCAGAGCCAATACATAGCTGCTTACATACATGTGACAGAGAAAATAACTTCATTGGGTTTGATGCACAATGGTTAGCATTGCTGCTTCAGAGTGCGAGGGACCTGGGTTCGATTCCTGGCTTGGGTCACTGTCTGTGTGGAGTTTGCATGTTTTCCCTGTGTCTGCCTAGGGTCTTTCCAGGTGTTCTGGTTACCCTTCACTGTTCAAAGACATGCTGGTTGGGTGCGTTGGCCATCCGAGCAGACACCGCAGTGTAGCAACTTGGAAATTTTCACAGTAACTTCGTTGCAGTATTAATGTAAGCCTACTTGTGGCATTATGAGATAAACTAAACTACTGCTGCACAAATTAAATTATTAATTTTGATTAATTGTTGAGATCTTTGTCAAGCAGTGACAAAACCAAATAAAAAGCAGTTGCTTTTACCAGAGAGAGGTTACAATGTGTTCATTCATTGTTTAGCTTAACTAGGAGGTGTGCAAGAGAAATGCATATTGATTTTAGAAATTTTTTTTTCTCTAGAGTACAGCAGATTTGAAGCCAAAATCCATGATCTACGTGAGCAGATGATGAACAGCAGCATTAGCTCAGGATCAGGGTCACTGCGTACCAGCCAGAAGCGTTCTCTTTATGTCAGGTAAAAGAGAAAGGCAAACTGATACTCTATTGTTGAAAAGAGAGGGCCCATTACACACTGTGCTCTTTATACTACAAATTGTTTGGAGCTGCTACACAGTTCCCAAATGTCTTTAATCCTCACTTAGCTTGAAATCTTAACACACTGCTATTTTCATTCCTTGTGCATTGAATATTTCAAGTTATGTCTGTGGGTCTCAGATGTTTGACATCAAAGGAGGAAATGTTGTCTCTGAAATATATTTGCATATATAAATATGCAAGATCTCTTTGTAGTTTTCTCAACTTCTTTAATGTTGCCATATTGATGATGAAAGTCGTGTCTTAAATTATTTTCCATTCTGTTAAGTGAATGGTCTTTCGTTGTATCTTTAAGTATTTTTCCAGAAATGGCTTTATCTCAATTAATTACCTACTTTTTAAGTAGACTGTCACAACTTGAATTGGATGCGAGTTTAATTGATCACTTAAAAGTTCGATGGATCATGTTCTGATTCAATAACAAGTAGAAATGTGTGATATATAGTACAACTTCTGTGGTGTCTTGTGAACTGTATGTTGCTCTGATATTTATTCAGCACCTTTTGAGCCATGCCTCTATGGAAAACTCCCTAACTTTACCACCTCAATGCCTGCTATGTGCTTAAGATTTTTTCCAACACTACCTTTCATTGAATTAATAGAATTTTAAGTGCAGAAGAAGGCCATTTGGCCTATTAAGCCTGCACCAACCACAATCCACCCAGGCCTTATTCCCCGACACTAGGATCAATTTAGCATGGCCAATCAACCTAACCCACACATCTTTGGGCTGAGGAGGAAACCCATGTAACGTGGGGAGAATATGCAAACTCCAGACAGTGACCCCAGGCTGTAATTGAACCTGGGTCCTTGGCACTGTCAGGCAGCAGTTCTAACCACTGTGCCACCATGCCGCCCCAATTTTTTTCATTGGCTATTTTTGAGGATGATACTTCTTGATATGTCCAACCTCTTGATTATTGCTTTAATGTGCTAATAATGGAGAATCACTTTTGTTCATAATGCTGAGCACTTGTGAGTACAGTTCACAGGAAACAAAGACTGTCAACAGAACCATTACTCTTACATTAGTCCAATATTGTGCCATAGGACCTATTCTAGAACACAGATCCAATATGATTTTAAAAAAAGCTGTGCTTTGAAATATGTTTGCTTTCTCATGAAAGATTTTTAAAGGTATTAAGTTACAACAAAAACATTTGAAATTACCTGAAGACTGTTTCAGTTTGAACAAAAAAGGAAAGTTAAATTAATAAATGGTGAAATTAAGGAAAGCAAATGTTGCCTGATGCATAAATATTGGCCAGAACCCAAAGAAGAGCTCCCTGCTGCTCTTCAAATATTATCCTAGGATCTTTTGCATCCGCCCAGGGAATGCAGACATGCCAGCAGAAATTCTGAACCAAAATAGAGAAGGTCTGTGTTATGTATTTAACGTAGTTGCATCTCTGCAGGTATAACGTCACATGAGCTCAAGTGACCTACACGAGGGGGTTTGTGGTTTTTGTGGTACTTATTCCATCTTGGACCTTAGACAAGCAACTTCTTGATAAACCTGCACCCTGTTTGACTTTAATACATGGGTATGTAATTCCCAGTCAATTTTGAACGAAGAGAAACCTGGCAATGAGAGTGGAACATAACAACTGGATTCTGAAAATATAATCCAGCACTTTGGATCAAAAAGGCAATCGAAGACAAAGTAAAATAACTGCTGATACAAAAAGAAAAAAGTACAGGAAAACAAAATTGAATTGGCAAGAATCAAGAAAAAGAACTTAACGTTTAAATAAAGTGGATACACTTCCAAGTGCAGAGACCACATGTGGTGAAGCAAAATGGGCATGGGAGCAGAAACTCTGCAGACAGAAGAGTCTGAGATCTTAAAGGAGCTACTACTCCTTGAAGTGGGGAAAAATTCCAGCAAAAAGAAAATTTTTTTATGGTTAAATAGGGAGAAGAGATGTCTTGAATTGAACAAGAAAACAAACTACAAATCCAAGAAAAAGGGAGGTACTGAAAAGTATAGAACCGTGAGCCAGTAATCGAAATGGTGGGCAAATAGTGATTCATGGATGCATTTGATGAAGATTGAGACTTGGAACTCATTGGAAGAAATGATCTAGTGATGGGGAAGGTTATGGAAATGGTCCTGAAGAGAACGATGGCAGAATTGCATCGCAAAAATCCAGAATTCAAGCCCTACATCATAAGTCCAGAGTGGATTTTTTTTTTATGGGGAATCTGTATCTACATGGAAGAATCCTTGAACAGCTACATGAGGGACGTCTAGGTGTAGTGAGAATGAAGCGGGGGGTGGTGTGCGATGGGTCTGGAATGTAGCTATTTTTTGGTGGTCAGGATTAGATGTCCAAATCAAAGATGAAGTGGAGCAATGTCAGTCCTGTGCAAAACTCCACCAGAGGCCGGGGGAGAAAATAAAGCAGAGGGCATGGGTTAAGGGTGAAAGGAGAAAAGTTTAAAGGGAATACTGGGGGGGACTTCTTCACGCAGAGAGTGGTGGGAGTGTGGAATGAGCTGCCGCATTAAGTTGTAAATACAGGGTCACTTTTAACATTTAAGAAAATCTTGGACGGGTTCATGAATGAGAGGGATGTGGAGGGATACGGTCCAAGTGCAGGTCAGTGGGATTAGGCAACAAAAGGTTCGGAATACCAAAAAGGCCCAAAAGGCCTGTTTCTGAGCTGTAATTTTCTATGGTTCAGGCGTCCCTTATATCCGTGGGAATGGTCAAATTAGCCATGGCAGAGTACACACAGAGATTACGCTGGTCCAATAGAGGGAAAGATGTTCCCAGTAATTATTGAAAATGACCAAAAGTTGGGACTATGAATTTTACAACAGCTGAACAACTATTGAAAAGCTAGATGAAATATTTATTAGATTTGACGGACCAGAGCAAATAGTGACAATGGCACACAGTTCACTTTCAAGGAGTTCAAAGACTACCTGAAAAAAAATGGCATAGAACACTATGGTCAGCTCCATACCATCCATCTACAAATGGATTAGCCAAATGATTTATACAGTAACACAAACACTCAGGGAATCATAGGGCCATGGTCACTTCACATGAACTGAGGCAAAAGAGTTCCCTCCCTCTATCTACTTAAAAGTCACCATTATTTTAAAGTTAAGTATCCAGTGGAAAATGATTTTTGCAATATTAACCCTCCAGATAAAACGGAGCTAATTTGTGAGAACAAATAGTTTTCAAATGTGGAGGAAGGGAAGAAATAGAATTGAATTATAGTCACAGTTTTACAGTATGGAAACAGACTCTTCAGCCCAATGCCTCCATGCCACCCTGTTTTTAAACCACTAAGCTAATCATTGGAAAGAAAATTGAAAAGCAGAGCTTTATATCTTAAACAATGGCACTGATCGTTCACATTAACTTCCTCAGACTAGCAAGCTGCAGTTTATTATTCTTTTAAATTTCTCTTGTTTTGAATGCCCATTTGGGGAAAGTTACCAGAAATTATAAAAACTGAAAATTGTTCTTGAGCAATCATTTTCAGATCAAATGTCAGGAGTGCTGAAACATGCAGGGTTAATGATTATTATCTTTATTAATTTTAAATTGGCTTGCTTAGTACCAATATGCATTTGAATTTAAGTTAAACTAGCTAAAATGAGGGATAAAAAGCTTGGAAAATCTTATAATATGTTAGCAAAAGAGAAAAGTGAAGATTCAAAGTATGAAAATGAAACTAAATTTATATACAGAAGACCAGCAGACTTTTATAAAGTTGCCAAGAAGAAGGAAGAAAATCAACAGATGTATCAGTCAGAGAAGAATTTGAGTTAAATGTTACCCAATTGTCAGTCTGCTTATTTTCCCTCATATAAACATTGTTGTGCAAACTTATCAAACGGCCTGTTTTACCTTTGTCTTCCATTCTAGCGAAGTTGCACACGTCAGTAATAAACACTTTTCTTTACAGATGCTTTGGAGTGGCACAGTAGCACTGTGGTTAGCTTTGTGCCTCACAGCGCTAGGGACCCAGATTCGATTCCCAACTTGAGGCCACTGTCTGTGTGGAGTTTGCACATTCTCCCCGTGTCTCTTCTGGATACTTCGGTTTCCTCCTACAATCCAAAGATGTGTGGGTTAGGTGGATTGGCTATGTTAAATTGCCCCTTCTTGTCAGGGGGGGACTAACTTGGGGTTATGGGTTTAGGGTCTGGGTGGGATTGCGGTCAGTGCAGACTCTGGGCTGAATGGCCTCCTTGTGCACTGTAGGATTGTATGATTCTATGCTGACTGGCCTTTGTATATTATATGCATTTTGTGCTTTTCCTGCAATATTTTGTCTTACATGGATGAAGCATTTTGTAACAAACTGCCATTACTCACTTGTGTTCTTCTTTGTGTAAACCTTTAGAGCTTTGTTCGATTATGACAAGACCAAAGACAGCGGTCTCCCAAGCCAAGGCCTCAATTTCAGCTTTGGTGATATCCTGCACGTGATCAATGCATCAGATGATGAATGGTGGCAGGCTCGACAGGTAACACTGGAGGGTGAGAGTGAAGAAATTGGAGTCATCCCAAGTAAAAGGAGGTGATTGTCTTTTATCACGTTGGAATTTTGAATTTCTTTTAAATACAGTGTGCTGTTTAACTGCAATAGCATTTCACCATTAAAATCAAAATTTGTTTTTAAGAACGTAACTAAAGAACTAGAGCAGGAGTCGGCCATCTGGCCCCTCGAGCCTGCTCCGCCATTCCATAAGATCATAGAACATAGAACAATACAGCACAGAACAGGCCCTTCGGCCTTCGATGTTGTGCCGACCAAAATAAAAAGCAATGCCCCTCCAAACTAAACCATTCCCTTCTCTTCCATATACTTATCAATTAACCTCTTAAACGCCACCAAACTTGGCGCATCTACAACAGCTGCAGGCAGGGCATTCCACTCCCTAATCACTCTTTGAGTAAAGAACCTACCTCTGATATCCGTCCTATAACTCATACCCCTTAATTTAAAGCTGTGTCCCCTCGTGCTAGCTTTCTCCATCCTAGGAAAAAGGCTATCACTGTCCACCCTATCTAAACCTCTAATCATCTTATATGCTTCAATAAGATCCCCTCTTAGCCGCCTCCTTTCTAACGAAAACAACCTCAAATCCTTCAACCTCTCTTCATAGGACCTGCCCTCCATACCAGGCAACATCCTGGTAAACCTCCTCTGTACCCTCTCCAATGCCTCCACATCTTTCTTATAATGTGGGGACCAGAACTGCACACAATACTCCAAGTGCGGCCGCACTAGAGTTTTGTACAGCTGCAACATGATGCTGCGGCTCCTAAATTCAATCCCCCTACCAATAAAAGCTAAGACTCCATAAGCCTTCTTAACAACTTTATCCACTTGACTGCCTACTTTCAGGGATCTATTGACACATACACCAAGATCCTTCTGTCCTCAACACTATTAAGAGCCCTACCATTAGCCCTATACTCTACACATTTATTGTTCCTGCCAAAGTGCATTACCTCACACTTTTCCACATTAAACTCCATTTGCCACCTCTCGGCCCAGCTCTGCAACTTGTCCAAGTCACTCTGTAAACTAAAACACCCCTCTTCACTATCTACCACACCACCAACTTTAGTATCATCTGCAAATTTACTGATCCATCCCTCATACCCTCATCCAGATCATTTATAAAAATTACAAACAGCAGGGGCCCCAAAACAGACCCCTGAGGCACACCACTCGTCACCGAACTCCACGATGAATATCTCCCATCAACCACCACCCTCTGTCTTCTATCTGCCAGCCAATTCCTAATCCAATTAGCTAAATCACCCTCTATTCCACACATCTGCATTTTCTGTAGAAGTCTTCCATGGGCCACCTTATCAAACTCCTTACTAAAGTCCATATATACTACATCAACCGCCTTACCCCCATCCACCTCTCTGGTCACTTTCTCAAAAAACTCAATGAGGTTAGTAAGGCATGACCTACCCTTCACGAAACCATGCTGACTATCCCCAATCAATTCATTTCTCTCTAAATAACTATAAATCCTATCCCTAATAATTCTCTCCAATACCTTGCCCACAACAGAAGTAAGACTCACTGGCCTATAATTCCCTGGAAGGTCTCTCTTCCCCTTCTTAAACAATGGGACCACATTCGCTATCCTCCAGTCCTCCGGAACCACACCGTAACCAACGAGGACCTGAAGATCAGAGCCAGAGGCTCTGCAATCTCCTCTCTTGCCTCCCAGAGAATCCTAGGGTAAATCCCGTCCGGCCCAGGGGACTTATCCAACTTCAAACCCTCGAGAATTTCTAACACATCCTCCCTATCTACTACAATACTCCCCAATTTGCAACCCTGTACCTCAGTGCTCTCCACAGCTACATTTCCAGCACTCTGCGTGAATACCGAAGAGAAATATTTATTCAGTGCCTCACCAATCTCTTCAGGCTCCACGCACAACTTCCCACTGCTGTCTATGACTGGCCCTAATCTTGCCCTAACCAATCTTCTATTCTTAACATATCGAAAGAAAGCTTTAGGATTCTCCTTAATCCTATCAGCCAACATCTTCTCGTGTCCCCTCTTAGCTCTCCTCAATTCACTTTTTACCTCCTTCCTGGCTAATCTATAGCTATCCATTGCACTATCTGAGCCTTCAAGCCTCATCCTGACATAAGCCTCCTTTTTCTTCTTAACCAGCAAATCAACTTTTTTCGTACACCATCATGGCTGATCTTTTCATGGACTCAGCTCCATTTACCCACCCGCTCACCATAACCCTTGATTCCTTTACTGTTTAAAAAAAAAATTATCTTTGCCTTAAAAACATTCTACGAGGTAGAACAAAGAACAGGTCCTCCAAGCATGTGCCACTCATTGGTCCAATTAGCCAATTCGTTTGTATCCCTCCATTCCCAGTCTGCTCATGTGACTATCCAGGTAGCCTCTATTGCTTCACTGGGCAGGGAATTCCAAAGGTTCACAACCCTTTGAGTGAGGAAGTTCCTCCTCAACTCAGTCCTAAATCCACTTTCCCATATTTTGAGGCCCCTAAGTTAAAAAGCAGTACTGTGCACTATTCCCATTTTTGATGAGTGGGATGTTTTGTGAATGATGTGAGAAAGAATGGAGAGGCTGATATTTTGAAAACTCTAGAGTGTCTGTAGTCAAAGTGACAAGTTATATTGTATATGTGTATCGATTATCCAACCTGTTGATGCTAACGTGCTAGCATAGAGGGGGACTTGAAAGGGTTCTGACGTCCTTAACCTTACATTTTTTCATCTTTTAAATAAATGTTGATCCCAGTTTCTCACTAATTTTTGTCATAGATGCCAATATTTTCCATAATGTGAATAGGATGCATGCAAATGCTACAAAACTAAACACTGCTACTGAAGTGATTATGTTATAGTGGCATAGGTTGTGGGGTGTCCTGGGTATGATGCTTTGTTGGAGGGTCAGAGCAAATTTGATGGGCTGAGTGGCTTCCTTCTGTACTGTACAATATATTGTTTCCTCTTAAGTATTTAAATCTTAATTTAGGAATTTCACATTTTAATCGTTGATTCTTATAATTGAGTTTTTAAAATGAGAGTGCTGCATGCTTAATAAAATCATCAATTTTTAGAAAGAGATCAAATCTGTCAATTTGAAGTTGATGAAAAAAGTCAAGATTTTCTTTTTAAAAAACACTCAATAGTTCAAATTCCTTCCATAAAACTAATGTAAAAGTCAATACAATCATATTGAAAGGGGAAAGAGCACGAACAAAAAAACAAGCTCCATTTACTAGACCAGCTCCAATTAAATGCTGCCAGCACCCCAGAGCCCTTTCTATTTAACTGTCGTGGTGGTGTCAACTTTTCTGCTGCCTCACGCTCCCTCTCTGTCAATACCACCACCTCCCCCCACCCACCCACCACTGAGGTTCTGTACTTTGTTCCTGGTGAAGTGAGTTAACATCCCAATTAATAAAGT
This sequence comes from Sphyrna mokarran, assembly GCA_024679065.1. Taxonomy (NCBI): domain Eukaryota; kingdom Metazoa; phylum Chordata; class Chondrichthyes; order Carcharhiniformes; family Carcharhinidae; genus Sphyrna; species Sphyrna mokarran. The sequence continues at coordinate 23,225,879 of JAGIQG010000003.1, forward strand.
GGGAAGGTTTGAAGAGGTGAAAATGTATTGTTAGACCTTCAGATACTTCTGTCAACCTAACTTTTACACGTTTAAATACAATAAAGTTAAATTCATAGTCAATTTTTAACAATAGAATAAAATTAGGCAAAACAAAACTGTTAATTAAAACATAAACACACAGAATCTGAAGAAAATAAGTATGCTTTGCAACTATTTTGCCCCAACCTTGGTGTGAGTTTTGGATAGCTTTCTCAGGGTGTTGTGTACCTTTTTGAAGCTGGATTCAAATGCTCAACATCAGCTGACTGCTGTGGCAGTGAATTTTGATCTGCATGCAGATGGGACACTAGAATTAAGATGCATTGTACATTTGCTTCATATTATCCTTTACCATCTGTCAGTGACCTGTTATTTTTAGTCCAAACTTTAATGCATTGGATAAAATGAGTGGGATATGTAGCATCTTAAAATAACCTTGAACAAGGTTCTAATTTCTGAGGATTAATTATAAATCAATGTCAAAGCCGAATGAAGACAAGCAACCTCTTCACTAATGTGTGGAACACAACTGCTCCCATTTGTAATCTGTTTTACAATGATGAACAATTGTTTGGATTAGTCGTTACACTAACCATCAGTTTTTGATTTGGCACAACAATGTTGATTGTAATCAGAGGCTTTGATTCCCAGCTCGGGTCACTGCCTGTGTGAAGTCTGCACATTCTTCCCATGTTTGTGTGGGTTTCTTCCAGGTGTTCTGGTTTCCTCCCACAGTCTGAAAGATGTGCTGTTTAGGTACAGTAGCCATGCTAAATTCTCTCTCAGTGCACCCAAACAGCTGCCGGAGTGTGATGACTAGAAGATTTTCATAGTAACTTTTATTGTAATGTTAATGAAAATCTACTTGTGACAATAAATAAATTTAAACTTTAAACTGTGAAGTTGTGCATCTGACATCTGAGGATTTGCAGCATTTTCCTTAGTCTTTAATTAGCTCAATTAGAAATCAGTTACTGTCTGCATGTTGCTTAACCGGTTACAATTTAGGTGTTTGTTTTGGCAGTGGTGCTGGCCTTTCCTTGGAATTAGATAATCATGGTTCCACTTCTGCAACCAGACAAACACAATCTTGACTGACACCTATGCAGTTCTGAGGGGTGGCTACATTATCATTGCTGCATTTCAGTCGAAGAATATAAAAATAAAGTCAAAATATTATGGCTGCTGGAATCTGAGAAGGAATAAAGAGCTGGCTGTGCTTAAGATTGGTACCTCACCAGGACTGTGTCAAGTGTATCAGACAACACTGAGGGATGACAGAAAACTTGGAAATATTGTGAACAGTGAGGAAGAAAGGGGACAGACTTCAAGAGGGTGTAGACAGGCTAATGGAATGAGTGGGGTGGGCAGGCAGCAAAATAAAATTTATAACAGTGAAGTGTGACATGATTCATTTTGTAAGGAGGATGAGAGGTAATAATATTAAATAAAGGATGGAATTCTGAACAGGATGCTGGAGCAGAGTCCTGGGTGTCTCTGTGCATACTCAGCTGACTTAAGCAGATTGAGAAAATGGTTAATGAGAGATACAGAATTTTGGGCTTTATAAATGGATGCATAGAGTGAGTACAAAGACAAAGAAGCTGAATAACTCTTTATAAAACACTGGTTTGGCCACTGCTAGAGTATGGCTTACACTTGTAAGGATGTGAAGGTATTAAAGATAACCCAGAAAACATTTAATGAGAATGGTTCCAAGGGTGAGGACTTCAGTTATACGAATAAATTGGAGAACCTGTTGTTAAATCCTTTAGCAAAGGAAGGTTTGAGAGAAGATTCCAGTAGACGTGCTGAAAATCATGAGGGGTCTTGACAGAGTGAAACTAGACCCATTTGCAGATGAGTCAAGCACTAGATGCCATTGATTAAAGGTGATTAAGTTAATTTATTAGTGCCACAAGTAGGCTTGCATTAACATTACCAGAAAATTACTGTGAGAATCCCCTAATTGCCACATTCTAGTGCCTGTTTGGGCACACTGAGGGAAAATTCAGCATGGCTAATGCACTTAATCAGCATGTCTTTCAGACTGTAGGAGGAAACCAGAGCACCTGGAGGAAACCCACACGGACATGGGGAGATTGTGCAAACTCCACACAGACAGTGACCCAAGTCAGGAATCAAACCTGCGTCCCTGGTGCTGTGAGGCAGCAGTGCTAACTTCTGTGCCACCAGACTGCAAAAGAAACAGGAGGAAAAACATTTTTTAAATACTTTTAGAATCTGGAACATCTGATCTGACTATCGTGCACTCAGTTCCAATTGTGGTTTTCAGAAGGAATTGGGTAGATATCTGGATTTCCCTACCTGCTATTTCGATAATGTTAGCAAGTCACTTTTTTTATTTTCTGTTCCGTAAATCCTGCTCCTGGTGAGGTGTAGATATGAGGAATAAATCATTTCCCTCCTTTTATAAATTGAAGAGCCTTAAATGTATTTTGCAAGTTAAAGCTGCTCAGGCATCTCTGGCTGCACGTTCACTTGAAAATTTGATTCCATTTCAGACTCTGGATTGTTTTCATGGTTTTAATATTAATTATTCGGCTTGACTTGCTATTTCCTTACTATCTTGCTGACAGCTTCAGAAGTAATTGTAAATTATCCAGAACTACTCTCAAGCTTGGATTAATTTAAACTTGTTCCAGTAGCAATTATCTAAATTGGATTGCCTTTTGTTGAATCCAAAATGGAATTGCACAGCACTGGCAATCTGCTGCAGGGTTGCCTTGTTTTTGTTAATTAACCATCTTGCTGAAATGTCCTTCAACCCAGTTCAACGTCATCACTTGCCATTTTTAACCCACCTTGTGAAAAGGATTCTTCCTTACTAGGCTTTAACAAAGATTTACTCAAAGCAATATGTACTGAGTAGTGAATTAACTTTTCTGATAGCAGCTCATAAAGAGACTATTCCAAAGTAATGAATGTTCCTTAGTGGTGGTGCGTCTTTTACTCCTGGTGAACTGTTTTTTGGAAGTAACCAAAGCAGGTATTACCTCCATGGACTGATGTAACTTAGTGGTTCCCAAAGAGTGTGGCATGCCTCACTGGTGTGACAAGATAGGATGACAAGTGTGGCAGAAAGATTCAAGGGCAATCAAAGAAACATTTAAAAATTCACAGAAACACAAAGTTTCCAGATTTCACGCCATCTCTCTTTATGTTAAGTGCAGTGCAGTTTGGATAGTGTGTTATTACAGCATTTATTTGTAAGATTCATATTTAGTATTACGATTAAATTAATTTTTAAAAAATTTGGTATGGCTCAAGCAAATTTTTATTCCAAAAGTGCAGCCCAGTAAAAAAAAAGTTTGAGAACCACTGGATTGATGTAACTAATCGAACTGAATGACTTTTTAAAAAATTGTTTTTATTTGTTTCTGGGATGTGAGTGTCATTGGTAAAGCCAGCATTTATTACCCAAGTTCCCATGAGAAGGTGCTGATGGCTGTCATCTTAAAGTTTATTTTAATTCATTCTTGGAACATGGGCGTCGGAGGCTGGCCAGCATTTATTGCCCACCCCTAGTTGCCCTTGAGAAGGGGTGGTCAGCTGCTGCATGTGTTGTGAGTTGATCCACAGTGCCGTTAGGGAATTCCAGAATTCTGATCCAGCATCTGCGAAGGAATGGCAATATATCTCCAAGTGAGAATGGTGAGTGGCATGGAGGAAAACTTGAAGGTGGTTGTGTTCCCACGTATCTGCTGCTCTTGTCCTTCCAGATGGAAGTGGTTGTGGGTTTGAAAGATGCTATCTAAGGATTTTTTGAATTGTTTAAGTCCATGAAATGTAGGTCATCCACAAGGCTATTAGATATGAAGTTACACAGGACCAGGCTTAGGCTATTCAGTTTGCCAAGCCTACTTCACCATTCAAACAAATCACGGCTGATCATCTACGTTATGCAATTTTCCTCAACAAACACATCTCTTTGTCTTCATTGTGAGTATCCAGAAATCTATTGATTTCTATTTGGGACATGCTCAACTCTAGTATAAAGAATTCCAAACATTTACCACCATCCGAGTAAAAAAAATTTCTCCTTATTCTAGTCTTAAACAGCTTGGCCCTTATCCTGAGATTGTGTCCCCTGGTTCTCGACTCATCAGCTAGGGACAACATCCTCTCTCCATCTGCTCTTTTACGCTCTGTAGGAACTCTAAATTTCAATGCAATGACTCCTCACTCTTCAAAGGTCTAGAGAATGCAGGTCCAGTTTCCTCAATCTCCTCTCATGAGAAAACCCTGCCATCCCAGGGATTAGTATGGGGAACCTCCATTATATTCCCTCTATGACAAATTCCAGGATTTGACACAGCAATATTGTTCCAACTCGGGATGGTATGTTTTGTTGTGAATGGGAAATAGTATGTAATACTGAGGAATGCAAAATGATATATTAATGAAAGGTTTCACTATGCAGCAACAATTACTGAAGTAAACAAGATGTATAACTCCATTAAGGATAAGGCAGTGCAACTCTTCAAAGCACTTGAGTTAGATTTGAAATGTTGCACCGAGTTTTGCTCATTGACTCTGTAAAATCATAGAATCCCTACAGTGCAGGAGGAGGCCATTTGGCCCATCGAGTCTGCACCAACTCTCCGATAGGACCTGGAAAAGATACTCTATGTCCATAACTCCCATATTTAATCCCCCTAACCTACACATCCTGAGACACTAAGGGACAATTAAAAGTTTATAAAATTTAAAGTTTATTAATGTCATAAGTAGGCTTATATTAACAATGCAATGAAGTTATTGTAAGTTCCCCTAGTTACCACATTCCAGTGCCTGTTCAGATAAACTGAGAACGTTTAGCATGGCAAATCCATCCCAAACTGCATATCTTTGGACTGTGGGAGGAAACCTGACCCCCAGAGGAAGCCCACACAGACATGGGGAGAACATACAAACTCCACACAGACAATCACCAAAGGATAGTATTGAAAATCGGATCCCTGGAGTTGAGGCAGCGGTACTGTCCACTATGCTGCTATATCTGACCGTTAGAACAAGTTTAACTAAGGACAAAAAAGACATCATTGTTTGTAATCTAAGATCCAGAACTTACAAACAGTAGCAGACAGGAAATGAGTCTCTATTGATCCAGCCTGTGTAATGCAATTGTGATACCTTCGCCTCTGCACAAGCCAAATGATGATTTACCAATTTGAGGGAATAAAGATTGGGGGAATTCATTTTCAAGCTATCAGGACAGAACCTGCCCACGAGGTGACCCAAACCATGAATTCCTGCAGTGCCAACCTTTTTGTAAAGAGATGATCTGCATCTCAGCTAGAAACTTGCCCAATTCTTGGAACAGTGAAGGCACATCTGCAGCTTGAGCTGGCAGTCTTCTTATGAGCACTTCTATTCTCTGGGAAAAGAATCATCACTTGACATCTAATCTTGATCTGCCTGGCACAACTTTGAATTGTGAATGGCGAAGTGATGGTTCTTAGGGTGAGAAGAAATGTGGTTCCAAGGTTTTAAAGTTGAGAAGTAAATTGATGGATAGATGAACGGTGAGATCTTTAGCAAGCAGGGAGAATGAGGAGACGTTGTAAATTAAGAAAACTTTGATTTAAATGTTATTTAGCATTTGAAAGCTGCAGATGCTAGGAATTGGAAAAATAGAAAATGCTCAGTAAACTCTACAGGTTTGGCAGCATCTGTGGGGAGAAGATCTGAGTTAATATTTTGAGTCCAAATGACAGTTGTGTAAAAAAGCCATATGGCCTTGAAACATTTAACTCTATTTTTCTCTCCATAGATGCTTCTGAACCTGTTATTTAATATTTTGCTGTTTCATCATTAAAATTGCTGTTGAGTTGCCAGCTTTGGACTGGGATAGGCACAGTAAGTAGTCTCGTAACACCAGGTTAAAGTCCAACAGGTTTATTTGGTAGCATGAACTTTTGGCATGCTATCTCTTTGCACTCACCTAGTGAAGCGGCAGCACTTCAAAAGCTCTTGCAATCAAAAAGACCTGTTGGACTTTAACCTGGTGTTGTGAGACTACTTCCTGTACCATTAAAATTCTAATGTAAAGAGTTTAACTGTTATGAAAACAAATAGAATATAATCTGAATCATTGATTTAGTTGAGGTATCTCAAACAAATAGATCCAAACTTTATTTCAATTGTTATGAGTGTTTTGGATAGTCTAAACAACAAATTGAAATCTGATTGAACTGAATGTACCTTTTAGACCAATGACTACCACTTATAGCTTGAAAATAACTTTGTTTCACCACCAGAGATGAAATTGCAGCTTTATTGTAATATTATCAGTTCCTAAGTAGTATTCAATAACTTGGAAGAAAATGATTAGTGATGTTACTATTTGCCCTTTGAAGTGGGTGTTAGAAAATCAAAGAACACTAGCTTTGAACAGTGGTCTTTCATCTTTTTTACATTCCATTTACTTTTCCCTATTTCTGCATGTGTTTGCCAATATTCCATACCTATCCAGAGCAGTAAAGGAACAAGAGACCACCTTACATCCTTCATTATTTGCTATGTGGAGATGTGGAAGGGCAGCCCGAGCGTGACTTTCTTTTTTTGGGTTTTCTTTGTACACCATTCCCTGTTCCCAGTTAACGCTGCCTGTGGCAACAAGATTTGAGTTGGGAACTCTACGTGAAGTGAAGAATTGATTTGTAGAGCTTCTGTCACCTGAGTCTAGTTTCAAATTTTTTAAAAGTCGATGTAATTAGCATTTAGTTGCTCCCTAACATGATTCAGATATGTTTAGTGCATCAGAGTTTACTGTCAGTACTATTTTATGGATATTGTTTTGAGGCTGTAGCATCTTGAATCTGTTGAGCTGTCAGTAAATTAATTTTTAATGTGCCTCTTTTGACAGCATTGTTAACAGAAATACTGCTGTGTTCATATGCTTGTACGTGCTCAGTAACGAAAATATGGATTTCAGGATAAAAGTGTGATCATAAAGGTGTTTGACGAGCACTTGAGCATGCATTGTTCCATTCTAAAATTTTGATTTTGTTCTCGATGAAGAGTTGAGAAGAAAGAACGTGCCAGGTTAAAGACAGTGAAATTCAATTCAAAATCAAGAGATAAAGGGGTAAGTGAAATGGAGGAAATTTTTTTAATGCATGTTGTATCATTCTGCATGTAAAAATGCTTACGCTCATTATGAGGATTTGAAAGTCTATCCGTTTGATTAAAGTTGCTTTTTTTTTAAAGATTTTATTTTTAAATAGTTTCTGGAATATTGAGTTGTTTCACTGTATATTTTACATATAATAACTTGCACTTCTGGACTAAGAACACAGGCTGGGCGTATTGCCCAGTTAAGTTTTGTTTTCTTCAAATTGGACTGTGAATTTATGTATGTATTTTCTTTGAGGCAATTTCCACAGTGTGATGGGCCTGTGGTATAAGGTGTGTTTGGATGGTGAGCATCTTAAGATATTTGCTGTTTTTAAAATGCAACATAAATGCAAATTGTTAGAAGTCCAACAAAAAGCTAAGCATACTCTATATAATTCTGCAGCACTTTTCACTGAGCATTTCTCTATTTAAGGCTGAGTCTTCTCTTGGCTGGGTTAATTAAGTACCTGGGTATAGTATTAGGGTTCCATTACAATAAGTGACCAGGTATAGCAAGTGTCCCCTTAGTTGAACATTAAAAGATAATTGTCAAATTGCTGTGCACCTTGCCACTTGCAGTTATAAAGCATTGCTTCCACAGCCATTGTATTAGCGTTCACAACAAATTGCAAATGTAGGTGCAACATGTTTACATTTTTTATTTGGGAATTCAATAGCGGTGCCACATCAAACTAAAGGTAAAGCACAACGTTATAAGTGGGTTTCAAAATTAGGGCTTGATATCCTCTGTTAAATTTTAAACATTGGGCAAGATTTTTTAAATTCAATGTTTCTCAGGCCAACATAAGTTGTGTCTGTTTTTAAATGAAAAAGCATTCATACTCAGATCTTTCAATGCTGTCCTTTTTTTTAGCATTCCACCATTATTGCAGTCAGGTTGGGGTAGGAAAGGGATAATTGCTATCTTATACCACCCCGTGGTGCTCTAATCTTAGAGGAACAGGCATTTGAATTGGGTGAAATTTGCTTTAAACGAATTTTGTAATTATGATCAACCCTAGATCTGCCACCAAAATGACAGCACCTTTTGCTGTTGTTCCTTCCCACCCTTTCTCACTCTTAATGTCATATCCATTTTAGCAATCAACACTAGAAAGGGCTCTCTGCAATCCTTCATGTATACTATCAACTTTCCCCATGGACAATGCAAAGACTTCAGCTGTCACACAGTGCCATCTTGACAGTATGTTCTTGTTTTCCTATAGTGACTGTACGTTCAACCATTGTGGTTGCTTATTTTTTGTTGCCTTTCAGCTGTCATAGGATGTCCTTCTCGCCCACTCTGCCTGCCCCACCCCCCCAACCCTCTTCTTCCAAAAAAAATGCACCAAGTAAGCAAGCAATAAAGACAAAGCTTAGTTCCTTTATATGTTGGAAACTTCTTAAAAAAACGAGAATTGCAAATATGTAGCATCCTTCACAACAACCTGATATCCCAAAGGGCTTTCCAGCCAATGAACTACTTTTAAAGCACTTTCTCTGATGTAATGTGATGTGATAGCTAATTTGCAGACAGCAAGATCCCACAAATACGCATGTGACAAAACCTAGATGATATATCTGCGATGTTGATTGAAGAATAAGTATTGTTCAGGGCATTGGGGATTATTCCGCTCCTTTTTTGAAATACACCATGGGATTGTTTAGGTATACTTAAGAGGGCATATGGAGTCTTGGTTTAAGATCTCACCCAAAAGACAGCACCTCTGACAGTACAACACTGTCTGCATATTGCACTGTCATTTTAGTCGAGATTATTGTTCTTGAGTCCTAGAGTGCAATTTGAGTCTGCAATCTTCTGACTTTGAGGCAAGTGTGCTTCCAACTAAAATTTGAAAACTAAAAAGGTTGAAAATTTCTTAATTCAGGCTATCAAAGCCCTGTGCCCAATGAATTTGAAAACAAAAAATTAAAGGATGGACCAATCCTATAATGTGCGTCAGTAAAGATGTCATGCTCATGTGCAGTTTGTTTAGAATTAGCCATTAATGAATGAAGATAGTGCATTTATCTTGAGTTCTGAGCACATTAGAAGGGGAATTCTAAGATTAAAATGAATTCCAATGTCCTGTAACCAATGTAAATGCACATCCTTAAATGTTAATTATTATCTTTAGATTATGGGTATGGCATTTCAGTTCTTTAATGGTTTTGGTTAACTGGTGATTGTTGCTGTGAAGTAGTGTTTTGGGGAAAGATCATCACGTTAAATAATACACAGTTTTAAAGAGTTATCATTTCATATTCTTCACATTTTTGTATTGTATTTAGAAATAATTTTCCATGAAAAAGTTCAGAATACCTGCCAGGGATACAGTTCTTAAAACAATTTAACTTTGGTGCTTATATGATTATGTGCTTTTCATTCCTGAAAGGTTTTATCTTGCATTCTTCCTACTCAATATCTGTGATCTCACTCAGCCAGGCCAGATCTGGAGCAGGAGTGTGCTGAGACTGTATGGGGAGTGATTGGGACAGGAGACGGCCTTGTCGGAGTAGGGGCAACCTGGGATAGAGATCAAGCCAAGCCTGGAGCAGGAATGGGAAGGAGTCTGAAGTGAAGGGCTGGGCCTTTGTGGAAGCAGTGGGTGAGGTTTAGGCCTGGATGTGGTGCGGAGGGGGTTAGGAGAGAGAGAGAGACCCCTCTGGGGGTTTGGAAGAAAGAAGGTTGGAGTCCTGTGAGGAGGGTGATGGTGGGGAGAGAGGGGGTCCAGAAAATGAGTGGAAGTCCTCTTGGAGTTTTGAGTGAGAGTGAAAGGCACATGGAGGTGGGTAGTATTCAGTGTGGGTTGTTCACTAGTTACTCACAAGTGGTTTTAATTCTTACCTGTCAGGGTAACTGTTGATGTAACCCCCAGTTGGGACCATTTGACCTTTGCAATTTAAATCACACTTTAGGGTGATTCCTAGTGCAGGGCAATTGCCGTGTAAACCCCATCTATGTGAACTTCAAGGGGCCATCTCCCCCAATACAACACACTGGAGCTCTGAAATTACAGCCTATTAAATTCCTTGGTGACCACTAGAGGTTAAAACATAATCATTTAAGTATTTGATGAGGTGGCCACAATTGGTTTTGCTGCCTGTTAATTTTGGGGATTGGTTATGGAGGAGGTTAATTAAATACTGTTTTGGGGAAGGATTACATTGCCAATCAGAAATCTTTTATTTACCCATAATCTAAAAATTACAAAGTCAATGCTTTTCTAATTATACTTTTGATTATATAAATATTGGAATGCCTGATATTTTAATCTGCAGAAATCTAAATTGATGTTCATCAAAAACATTTAGCCAAGGAGTGAACGAAGAACTCTAACAGCATGTTGTGCTGTTCTTCCAATTGCTATAGATTTGTAGAAAATATCTTGTGATGGTAATCCCTGCTAAATTGAAATTTTTTTTTAAGTTTTGTGTGCACATGTGATTACACAACTGTTCCACTAACATGTGCAGAAACAAAATGCATGTATTATGTAGCAAAAGGAATGAGGAAAAAAAGAACTACGCTTGCCATTGATGAAGATCTGCATCCCACAGGGCTGTCTCATTGCCCATATTCAAACACTGGCATGGCTTCACAGATGCCAGGCTCTAGCACGCTATGCATGCCCTCTACTTGTTCACAAAGATAACTTCAAAATCCAATTTCTCTCGTTTTGGGTGATGCCTGTTGCTATTTTTAGATTTAAATTAATGGGCATTAATTTTTCCCTTGCTGTTTTGATTGGAACAATTTGCAAACTGTTTTCAGCATTCTGTTATTGCTAGAGATAAAATGAATGAATTTAAAATTCATTGTTTGGTATCCAAATGGAGACTACTTAATTAATTCACACATTTGATATTCAAATCTTGAACTGAGCAGAAATAACTCGCGTTTCAAGCAATGCAGTCACGGGTATAACAAACATTGAACAGTCAATGTCACAGCTACTGCATCCTACTTTCCCCTTAAGTTTTGTCACATAAATATTGATTACATATACATCAATAAAACATATTCTCTATATAAAGCCCTTGCATAGATCTTCAATAATTTTTTGCCCTCTATTTAAAACTTATCTGTACAGGTAGTTGTCTCATTCAATAAGTTTCCAATGCTCAGTTTCCCTTACATTCCCTTGTGCATTCTCACACTTGCTCTTGCTTTCTCTCTCTCTTTTCCCGCCACTTCCATTTAGTTGACTGTTTTGCAGCTCTGTTATCTTTAATCCAAAATTTCTTCTTTCCTTTGATCTAGTCAATCACTTAAAGCATTGCAAAACATTTGAATGTGATTTGATTTTAATCATCTTTGAATTGGTTGTTTTCCCACTGTTATAAACATTCTAATATGGAATTAATTAGCTACACTTTTAGATTCACCTGAAATTCTTGAGAAATTGGATTTTCACTATTTTGAAGCACTTTGATCACTAGCTGTCATTGTGCTACTTTGGCTGTGGATTCAATTAATGAATTTCCTGCTAAAAGTTGGCAACCATCTGTATTTAAGTTTATGGATAATCAAGAATTTAATATGCAAGACAGCATGCAGACAACTACACATCTCATCTGTGTCACAGTCTTCAAAATTAAGTTCACTTTATTTCAATCCACCTGGGTTTATCATGTTTCTAGATCTTTTCCCTTGTCTCTTGTAAAAAAAAAAATTAGTATTTTAAAATCCCTACTGTTGCCAACTTTCTTAACCTCCATCTTGACCATTTTCTTCCTTTTTATTTTGATTGTCTCAGATGCATCGCTTGACCGATCTTACTCTTGTGGAAGTGACTCAAAAGCCAGCTCATTTCTATCTAGCCTTATAAAGATTTGAATAGCATCGCAGCTAAAATCTGCATTATTTCTACTACATGTAATTTTACGCTAAATGCCCGAGATGGCTTTTTCTTTTACAAATTTTCTGTTGCGGTCTGAAGGATGTTTGTTGTCGGGGTAGGATACATATTGTGCATCATTTCCTTGACAAAGTTAGCACCAAAACAAAATTTATATTTATTTAAAAAAAAAACAAGGATGGTGGCCCGAGTCAGTTTTCATGCGTTTCTAGGGTCGGGCGTTAATCACGTGGACATTAGACACCCCTTTTTTTTGCCACTCCTTCTCTTCCTCAGCAGTCATTCAATGACAAGCGTAAAAAGAACATCTTTTCCCGAAAATTTCCCTTCTACAAGAACAAGGAGCAGAGTGAGCAGGAAACCAGTGATCTCGAACGTAAGTAGCTACAACCAGATACACCTGCAGAGAAGGTCAATCTCTGAATAGGGACCTTTACTGTGTTACCATGGCAACATGTTTTTGCTGAATACAACTGGTTCCCCCTTTTTATCAAATTGGTGTGTCTGCTCCGAGTCAGCTATCTGTGTAAGTTCCAACTTTTAATACTCGTATGCACTTGAGACTGTGTGTTTAAATCCTGGACAGAGAAATTATCCAAACCAGTTACGTTCACACAAAACTGTCTTGTCATGGTAGTAGTCTTGTTATGTGCCACTGACCAGTTTTTTTTTCTGTGACTGTTTTTTTTCTTATTGCTTGCTGTCTGGGGACTACTCTACAGGAGATCCCCGGGTTAGGCGACGACGTAATGGGAACAAAAGGCCTGAGTAAGTGCAGGAAAATCCTCTCCATTCACATTTGCCTCCATCTGTTTACTAAGCTAGCTTTCGTTGCTTTCTCTAATGGCTCGTAGGTTTCTGCTGGCATGGGGGAGGTTCATGGTTATTGGTTTTCCATTCTTAATTTTTTACTCAATCATTACCATGCAAAGGCAGGTTGTAAAATCTCTTGCAATGTTTCCTATGTAAACCATTTTAGATCAATTTTATAAATTTGCGAACCAGGAGAATTTAAATGTGGTCCCTGTGTAAAATTGTATATAAAAACTAGATGGCGGGTGAAGTTTCGTATAAGAATTTGTAATTGGGTCCTTTCTATGACATGCATTTATAAGTAAACATGCCAGCCTGTGTTCTGAAATGAAAGCGTCAGTTCAGCGTTTAACCGGAGCCGAAAGATCAGATATTAAATGTTAACATAGGAAATAGCTGGAGATAATTGCAAATTGTTCCTTTATTTTATGTAATGACATCAGTGCAATCACTATACTGTGAACTGGAGGAAAAATGGTGTTAAATGCATTTTGGGTGTTGTTTTCTCAAACTAGTAAACCTCACTCAGTTCAGACTTCTATTTTCTTGGCATCAAAAACAAAGAAAATTTCAGTTGAGCCTAAATCAACCAGGAATTGCATTTTGCTCTCATGGTAAGAGAATGAAATCAAACATTCAAAGATATAGAAATCAAAACCTATTTGCTTTATAGTTAGCTACGTTAGGTAGTTCTCTCATTAAATGTAAGATATCGCCACCCATGCATCCCCCATTGTTCTGTATTTTCGAGGTAAGGTGGCTATTGTCGGTGTTGTTGTTGACAATGACTCATTCATGGGCATTTGACGGAGACTGTCTTCTTTCTTCCCTGAAAAGTCATCCAGCTTCAACTTTGTATCTTGGTGCAGGATGAGATTGAAATCTAACTCTGTGTCTTCCCCTCTCTCTGTCTTTCTGAATCTGTGCTGTCTTGATTGAGGAGTTTCTTGAAGTCTACTAATAAAAAATGACACTGGTTGATTTGGTTATAAATGGAAATATATCTCTAAAGCTGGAAAAAAGGGCCAATAAAAACCAAATTTAAATAGCCAAAAGTTCTATAGGTATCATTGTGTTTCCCTTCAATGTGAGCTTTAGTAGCAATTGTGCAGAAAATGACTTCTTAATGAAAGATGACTTCAGGATTACTTTGCATTTGAAAGTGTTTCATTAGGAATAGATAAAGTAACTATGTAGATTGATGTTTTTATTGAAGTTCAGTATGTTTCTTTTTCTGCCTTGTAAGTTTTTTTGTTATACTAACTAGCTTTCAGGTTATAAATATGAGCATTTGGTCTTTGCTTAAGTGATTGAATAGCATTAGTCTTTTGCACCTCTTTTGCATTTTTCACTGAGGAGGCTTTTAGTCTGGCTACATCTTTTACTTGTTTGAGGTAAGGTTGTAGAGAAATGTGTACTTTTGCATTGCATGTTTACATAAAATAAAGAATCTTGGGCCTTTTTGAATGAAAACATTCCAGCTGCAAGCCTACTGGAATCACTTGGTTTTGTGCTAAATCTTTTGGGAGTGGTGGTTGGGTTAGCAAGATATTGTCACAGATGATGGGCCAAAACACATGGTGTTATTTTTAAAAAATGATTGGATACTGGCATTGTGCCTTCCTCGGTCAAACAAATATAACACTTCAGAGCAAGTTTTTATGCTAGAAATAGCACTTCTACACCCCATGCCAAAACTTTCAGTCATGACAGCCAAACCTAAATATTATTAGACTGAGTAATTATCTGACTGTTATCCATTGTGAATGCAATACTTGCTGTTCCCTGTAAGAACCGTCGGTGTGTGTCAATCTCAGTATTCGTTGTCCCAAAGTGGCTTTAATATATTTCATTGGTGCAAAGACAAATATAATTCTTTTTTTAAAAAAATACCTCTGGGAATACAGGCAGCTGTGGATAAATACACCACTTTGCGCATACTGAACTACGTAGATGAGAAGAGTCATTTTGTTGATGTCTGCGTGAGAGATGGTTTGCTAGAACTGGCCTCAATATCTGGACTAGGAATAGGGAAAACATATGTATGACTGCAGAACTGTACTATGTAATGACCCTGCTGGTAGGTGTCCAAACATGGATGTCAATGGAGGACTAGACTCTGACTGTAAATCTTCCGTCCTTTTGATGTGGTTGGTTTAATTCATAAATGAAGAGTTGTTGTGAAGGCAAAATACTGGAGCCAAAATACTAGTACTGTGTGAAGGCTGGTTTAATTTGGTGTCTTGAGGAGAGAAGAAAAGTTAATCAATTTGTTGGGGGAAACAGTGCTAATATTGATGATAGTCCTCCATTCACTGAAGTTCAGTCTTTTGTGAAAAATCACTCTGCATTCTTCAAGTTTCTTTTTCATTCTAAATCATCTTGCATTTATTAAGTGGAAAATAGCACCAAAATTAAACCTTTCATCCCCCGTGGTCGCCTTGTTCAGAATTGCCTACTTAGCTTTTATTGGTAGGGGGGATTGAATTTCAGAGCCGTAACGTCATGTTGCAACTGTACGAAACTCTAGTGCGGCCGCACTTGGAGTATTGTGTGCAGTTCTGGTCCCCGCATTATAAGAAAGATGTGGAGGCATTGGAGAGGATACAGAGGAGGTTTATCAGGATGTTGCCTGGTATGGAGGGCTGATCTCATGAAGAGAGGCTGAGGGATTTGAGGTTGTTTTGTTGGAAAGAAGGCAACTAAGAGGAGACCTTATTGAAACATATCAGATGATTAGAGGTTTATATAGGGTGGACAGTGATAGCCTTTTTCCTAGGATGGAGAAAGCTAGCATGAGGGGACATAGCTTTAAATTAAGGGGTGGTAGTTATAGGACGGATGTCAGAGGTAGGTTCTTTACCCAGAGGGTGGTAAGGGTATGGAATGCCCTGCCTGCTGCAGTTGTAGATGCGCCAAGTTTGGTGGCGCTTAAGAGGTCAGTAGATAAGTTTATGGATGAAAAGGGAATGGTTTAGGTTAGAGGGTCATTACTTTTTCTTAATTGGTCGGCACAACATCAAAGGCCGAAGGGCCTGTTCTGCGCTGTAATGTTCTATGTGTTCCTTTTCCTGTCAGTTGCAACCCTGGTAATGTATGCTGTACTTTGGAACCTAATTCTACAGTCTTAACTTGATGAGGCATTAAAATATGTTTTAATTAAATGCTGAAAGGTGAAAATGTTTCAAGCGAGAGCTTTAAAATAAAAGTGGGTGTCTTATGAATCGCTGCAAGGACACATTCTTTCTTTTACAAAGTAAGTAGAGGGATTGTGGAATGTCTCGTTCTCAAATAATAGAAATGTTGGATCTAACTGCTTCACAGAAAACCTGGGATTTACAAATACATGAAGTATTTCTTTTAAAAAGGAGTAATCTAAATTATGAAAGAAGTTAAAATAGAATAAATCAGTTTACAGTACAACTATTTTATCTACTGAATTATGTATATTCATTTGAGTTCTGAAAACTTACTGACAATTCATCAAGATTTATATTACTCCTGTGTTACTCATTAGTTATAAATGCAGCTGGTAAATGTGCATTTTGGTGAAGTACGAACTGAAGACATAAGTACATTATACACAATGGGGAGAGCTGGCAAGTGTATATTTTCTAGCTTGTCCCTTGGATTAGAGAATGATCCAAAATCTCAAATGGAGCATTACTTTTTAAATCAATAACATATCAAATATTTAGAATGTGCCTTTAACATAATGAAATGTTCCAGCAATGAGCCTCACAGAAGCATTATTAAACAGAGTATCACATCAAACCTCACATGGAGAAATTAGTTCAGATGGTCTTAAACTTGGAGGAAGCTTTTCAATGTCTTAAGAGAATGAGGGGGAAAGGCAAAGAAATGTAGGGAGAGAATTCTAGACTTTGGGATCAAGACAACTGAAAGCATGACCACCAATAATGGAGCAATTATTTTTTCTTATTTTATGGGATGTGGTAATATTAGCATTTGTTGACATCCCTAATTGCCCTTGGTTTGCTGAGCCATTTCAGAGTTTAGAATCATATAGGACAGGCCAGATAAGGATGGCAGATTTCCTTCTCTAAAGAACATTGGTGAACCAGATGCTTTTTATGATAGTGATCATGCAACTATCACCAATCACTGAGATTAGCTTTGAATTTTAGGTTTATTAATTGAATTTAAATACCATCATCTGCCGTGGTGGAATTTATACCCACATTCCCAGCACATTAGCCTGGACCTCTGGATTATAGTCCAATGACGTTGCCAGTATGTCACTATCTCCCTGTCAGTTATGATTGTGAATGCACTAGGTATTAGAATTGGAGGAGCCAGATCTCTTGGATGATGTGATGTTAGAGGAGGTTACAGAGCAAGGGAGGGGCAAGGCAGTGAAGAGGTTTGAAACATGGATGAGAATTTTAAAATCAAGATGCTGTTTATCACATGCCATTGTAGTTCAGAAAGCACAGGAGTGATAGGAGGATGGGATTTCTGAGAGTTAAGATGTGGCCAGCAGAATTCTGAATAACCTCAAGTCTGTGGAGAATGGAACATAGGAGAACAGGCTTTGGAATAGTCAAGTCAAGAGGTAGCAAAGGAATGGGTGAAGGCTTCTGCAGCAGATGAACTGAGACGGGTGAGGTCGAGTGATACCGTGGGAGTGGAAATATGCAGTCTTAAAAATGGCACAAACTAATTTCAAATGTGTCATTCAGATTGCTAAAAGACTGGCTTAATCTCTGATGGAGGGCAGATGGAATTAATGAGAGAACAGAATTTGAAGTGGGGACTGAAAACAATGGTTTCTGTTGCATCAGACCTTAAGTATAAAGACCTACAGTACACTAAGTTCATTTCATTTGTTGTCAACTCATGTGAACCCTCCAAAATAAATTGGAATATTTTCAATAAATAATGTACCTTTTCTCATTTATGGTCTAAAATGTGCTTGGGATTGTTAAAGTTGATGTTTATATTTGCAAATTTTATTTAAGAATCTGAAATGCTGGAGTTCTGTATTGAGTTGTTATCATTATTTAAACACAGGCATGCAAATGAGCGTTTATATTTTAAAGGGTTGTGAGGATTTTTTAGATAATAATTGATGGAGAGTACAATTTGCCACCTGCCCAGATAAGCAGAGCATCCTGGTTATGCCATTCTTATATGGCTGCTGGGCAGTGTAAGGATAAAAATGGATGGTGCGTCATGTGGTGCTGTGCTCTGCTGAACTGAATGGCACTGTTACATTGAGCAGTCAGATAGTATTTGGTAAGGCTATTTTAACAACTTGTGGCAGGGCCAGTGTTGCTGAATGCATTGTATTGTTATGTGGTATCACTACTGTTTATTTAATATGATGGGGCTTGGGTGCTGGTTGTGGTTTTCAATCTGCTATCGGGTGTTTTAAAGATATTGAGACCTTCCCTTAACTGTATTGTGTATGGGGCGCCCTTTGGAACTGAGGGGGTCAGGTTTTCCAGTTCACAGTAATCACATCAACTAAATGATTATGCATTTCTTCAGTTCCATGGTTTGCTTTGCATATTTTTGAAATGCATAATTTTATCAACCAGCATTTGTATTGAAATGTTGCATTTGATTATGTTGCTTATATTTCTTTTATTATGATTTCAGAGCATGTAACCTCTAATGCCAGTGATAGTGAAAGTAGTTACCGTAAGTTGTTTCCTGTTCCCTGTTTGCTGTTTGAGTTCAGCCTTGATTCCCTGTTAACCTTGCAGAATGTTCAGTGCTGCTGCCCACTGTTTGATAAGCTCGACATCACTGGTGCCCTCCAAACGAAGAAGGGGAGCTACTCGTATATGGCTGTTGTACAGTACCATGCAGTTATTGACTTGCTGACTTTACATATATTGGATTCATTCTATGCATATTCAGGGTCCCAAAATATTTTACACAGAAGTCTGAATTCTGTTTAATACTTAGGAAGTTTTAGATTGGTTTAGTTAAATAACTAAATTTCCTGTCTGTTGTGAGATTATTATATACTTTTTGACATACATCATCTCTTCAATGAATAGATTGATGACACATTGTCAGATACCTCTTATGTCCTAACTTGTGCCAAACAGAAAATGAGAGGTCTGGGTTAGTCTGCACTCTAGTTTTTAAACTTCCATGTCATGTATCTATTGCCACAGGCTGAAGTTCTCTGGAATCCTGTGATCTCATCCCATTCTATATTTGACGTCCTTCAAGATTTTTTAGTTTCTATCAGTTTTTAATGACCAGTCAGGCTAAGAATGTAATTCTTTCTGAAAAAGTGCAAAGAAGCTTGAGAGCAAGAGATACAAATATTGAGTTTGAGAAACCTTGGAGGTTGGTAGGTCTGTCATTAGTTTGTGGGAAAAAAACTGAATCTATAAATGTATCTATCAAAATTGATTAATACATTTCTCAGTTTACAACAATCTCAAATTAATGTTGTCTTATCAACATTCTCTATTATAAATCCTTGTATCGATATTTCTATACCATGTACATTTGCAGCACTGTGCATACTCTCCTGCCGAGTGGGGGTGCTGTGATGCCACTTAATGGTGGAAGGACAATTGTAGATTGATAAGTTAAATAGGAAGTTTTCTTTGAACTTCATAAAGTCACATTTACAAAGTAGAAAATTAAGAATAAGGACAGATTGTATGGCTTTAAATTGTGGCATAATTATGTCTGCATGCCCTGTTTCAATAATCATCATTTCTCACCCTACTTCATCAGGTTGGCTTGAATTTGCCAGTTGCAGTGCCACAGGAAACTGATATGATGCACGAGAGCTTTGCTCAAAGATAGTTTCTGTCATTCCATGAGAGAAAGTTCTCATTTTCTGATCTAGAACACACCAACTTTAAATTGTGACACTTCTGTCGTCTTGCCTTGGGCTAACAAGGTTTTGTTTCTGACATCTCTTCATTGGGCACTTGTTTAACATTAAAAGTTCTCCTTTTGGGGAAAATTATTTGAGGATATAAAAGAGCGAGTGGCTGAAGAAAGTTCCATAGTTTTGAGGTTCTGGGAAAGAATGTACTTGAGGTTAAGAAGGAGGAAGATACATGGGACAACATTTAGTAATGTAGTGAAGTAGAACTTAATGAAAATTCAGAGCAGCACTAGCAACACTTACTATTTGTCAAATAGGGATTGATGATCAAGATTACTTATGATGGAGGCTGGATGTATGAGGGTGGGAAGGGATGAAACCTATCGGGCAGACAAAATAGCAAAGTTATATGAACATACTGATGACCTGTAATATGAACTGTCTGTTCAGATCTATAGGAATCCAGTTAACGATCCAGTAATCTGATTAAGTGCATCAAAGTAAAAAGATTCTATTTACTGTTGGGTAACCAATCACAAGAAAAAAAGTAGGCTCCTGAGCATATTTGGGTACTTTCTCATTAAAATTGCAGCCAATTCATTTTAGAAACTTACCATCATTGGAACTTTGACTAAGAATACAAGTCAAGAGGCTAGAAGATGTGATTCAACTTTTAATTAAAAACGCATTTCTAGCATACATGATGCAAGATCACTGCCTTTTTTAGGAAATGTGTGTCACCCAAGGCACTAGGCAAGCAAGTGACAGTTTATGCACATACATGCTAAAACAGCTTGTTCCACTTCAGAAGTCTGGCTCCAGCACCAACTAGAACAGCTTGTTCCAACTGTATGAAGCACAAACTCTTATCAAAGTCTGTATGCAATGTGCATGCACTAGCTGCAAGGTACTGGCCATATATGAATCGTTACCTTCAACTGTGTGTGCACTGTGATGGGTATTGGAAGAGCCACGGACATGAAAGGGCAGTCAGCACTGAAGAGACCATCACTGATCTACTTTTGTGTGATGTGCTGCATAACTAGATCAGTGGATAAAAGGACTGAATCTCTTGAATGCTTTTGAACTGTACTGTTTTGCAAATTTTACTTCTTCCCTTTCTCCTTCTGCCTTCCTTCCTCCATAACAGAAATCATGATTACGGATGAGTATGGTGAAACAAGAGGTTAATTTCAGCCAGTTCTGTTTATGTATCTCTCCTCAGATGTACATTGTTTCTCATCAGTCCCGCTTTTGCATGAGCTGCTTGTGCTCTCAAATTTGCCTTGTATAAGTTATTCATTTCATGATCAACTTTGAACAAACAAAAAGTTTTCTTCTGCTTGGAAACAGTTAAAGTTGTGCATTCACTTAGTAAGTAATTGTGAAACTAAAATGTGCTTTATAACACCTGGACCTGTAGTTCACAAAAAAAATACTACCCTACCACTGCCCAAAGTATTCTTCCTGTTTTCTTTTTACTCAGCCCTCTCTCTCTCCCCTGTCACATCAAATCCCTTTTTCCCACCTCAGCATTAAATAGTGTTTAAAATAAATTGGAAATTGATCTACATATGCCTGAATATGTCTGCATATCTCTCTCAATATTTTAATACCCAAGAACATATTTTTAATGAGGCATTGACTGAGAGATGATGTGTTTATGATATTAAAGAAAACAGATGCCACATCTTGTCAGTGGTGCGTGGTGGTGATATGGAATAATTCTTGCCTGTTTCACACTAATGTAGCTGAGCCAACTAATCTCTCAGCTCTTTGCCAGTTGTAATGTGGAAACAGCGCTATGCCAGCAAGGATTTTTGAGTTCCGAAAATCAGCAGGAATTGTCTGTTTCAATTACAAAGCTGCATTTTTATAAAGTAACTACTTTCAGGTTTTTTATAGCTTCAACTTTGTGTATCAGTTTGTGAATGTACCACTTTAACTGTCGAGATAACTGCAAAAGCTCTTCACCTGCCATTCTGTGCTGGTCGGTTGAACTCTTGAGATGTAATATGAATGATGATTGACAGGAGAAGACATTCTGGTTCATCCAGTCTTTCCTGTCTTAATCATGGTGTCTTGTGCATCGCATTATATACACAGTAGACCCATTCCAAAATCGTACGATCTCTGGGCAAGATTTTTGAAAACCATTTTGAAAGAAAACAGCCTCTTTAACATGGAAACAGAGAAAGTAAAAGCAGGAGTAGGCCTTTAGGCCCTTCAGCCTGCTCTGCCATTCATTTTGATCATGGCTGATCATCAAATTCAATATCTTGATCGTCTACCTTCCCCATAGCCCTCGCCCCAAGAGCTATATCTAATTTCTTGAAATCACACAATGTTTTGACCTCAGTTACTTTCTGTGGTAGTGAATGCCCCACATTCACCACTGTCTGGAGGACGGAGGGTTGGGAAATCCAGCAGTGATCATCACTCTTCCAGAATCATGTCTCAACAGAGACCATCGCTGTTGCTGTGCAGACACATGGATTTGGGCCTGTGTCTGTGGGAGTTTGTGCGTTCTCCCCATGGTTGCGTGGGTTTTCTCCGGGTGCTCCGGTTTCCTCCCACATCCCAAAAATGTGCTCTTAGGCTGATTGGGTAACAATTTGTCCCTATATTGGTCTCTATATGTCATTAAGACGTTAGGACGGCAGCGCGGGCTCGTTGGGCCGAAGGGCCTGTTTCCCGTGCTGTGTTGTTCTTTGTTCTTTGTTCTTTGTTTGGTAGAACTATGAATCAGTACCTGCCCTCAAGTCTATTCCAGAGATTCACTATTCTCTCAGGATATGAAGCACCTCCTCAATTCTAGCTCAGATTAGGCTTTGTCCAACCTATTTATTTGGAACTAAAGCACCATCTATTCCTACAGATGAGAAAGAGTCACACGACTGAATTATGTATCTCTTCAGTGGCAGGTGAAGTGTTCATCTGAATTGCAATGAGCATCTGTACCAAATAAGGACATGCTTTGACCAGCCGACCACTGCTATGTTGGTCTTCTTTGTTACTGATGTGCAAATGTTCAGTACTGTAAAGTGAACAGTTTGTCCTTTTGGTTTTAAATTATACTTTGTGTTGTATATGCCTTTGTGTTAAATTGGCATTGAAAAACTGAAATAACATAGCATAGCAACAGGCCATGTAAACACTCAGGCCTTTGCCAGTGTTTTTCTCTACATGAACTACCCATTTTAATCCCATTATCCTCTCTTTCCATTTCTGAATTTAATAACCTATTATAAATTTCTATGAAATAATCTTTGTGCGTATTCAATTTCACATTCTGTAGCAAGGATCCACGTTCTCCATCTAATTAAGGGCAGAGAAGAATTGCAACTCTTACTAGAGATCATTCGTAGACCTGGTCATTGCAATATTACATCCTATGTACAAGATGTTATTACCATGGCAACATTTTCTATTCTTTCTCTGATTTGATACAGTATCAGAATCATGAGTGCAAGACCTGGGATCAGAGTCCTGGCTATTTTGGGATTGATATTATCCAATTTGCTTTCTCTGGGTTGGATGTAGTGCCAATTGGCACTGTCCTGTAACTACAATATCTTGAAACGTGCCCTCTTGTATAATCTAGAGCACAAATAACAGTCTCAACTGACATTCATTCATAGGTGGCATCTTCCCCTAGTCTGCATAATATATTTTTTATTAAAATCTGAGATTAACAATCTGACTTAAATATTGTACTAAAATATAATACCTGTACATGTGCAAATTCTTTCTTATTAAATACGAAGGGCAGATCAGGGAAGCATAATTTGTGCACTGTCCTTCTGCAAACTGATGTTGAATCTTTTTTTAATATCAAAGTTTTAATTAAAACAGCAACTTGCAGGTCATGATCTAAAATTTGAATTTAACAATAATTGTAACAAATGATTGTGTGAAACACTTCAGCCATGTCACTGATTTGGAAAAGCTTGCTTGTTGAACCGGGATTACAAAGTCAGGTTTTTTGTTATTATGCCATGTGTTACCTTAGTGAATGACAATTCAGTACCAATTCTCCCTTATTTCCTCACTACTTCAACAGTACTTTTTCACCATGCTTTTCTACTGCTTATTTTAGAGTTGTGAAGTTGACTTTAATGCTGTCTATGTTTTTTTGGGCTAGGTGGTCAGGAAGATTATGTTCTCTCTTATGAACCTGTTGGCCAACAGGAAGGTAAGTGAAGACTAACGAAAGTATATTTTTTTAATTAATTCGTGGGACATGGGTGTCGCTGGCTGGTCAGCATTTATTGCCCATCCCTATTTGCCCTTGGGAAGGTAGTGGTGAGCTACTGCCTTGAATTGCTGCAGTCCACGTGCTATGTGTTGACCCACAATGCCACTGGGGAGGGAATTCAAGGATTTTGACCCAGTGACTGTGAAGGAACGGCGAGTGTACAACAGTAAAAGAAAGTTAAGCAATTTTTGTCATTATATCAATCTATATAGCTTTCTGTTTTTTTCCTTTCTCACTAATGTTCTATTTTCCACACACGAGACCTCTTCTCAGTGAAGAGGGTATGGAAGCAGAGCCTCTTCAATTTCTAGCCTACTATGAATTGAGATGGAAAAAATGAGTATAAGGTGATTTTTTCCATCCAGTTTTTCATCCGAATAAAGACATGCTATCTGCTCTGTGTTCCCCAATAGAAAAAAACACAACATTAATCTTTAATACCTTACCACACTACCAGATAATACAGTGATTACATTTTACTGAGGTGCCAGTCTTGGTATCAGCAGTCTTTTCAAGCTAAAGCCATGGTTTTCTTCCCCTCACTTTTAGCCTCATTTACAAACACTCTAAAGCTTTATACAAGAGTAGACCAGGCCATTGTTCATTCTGGGAGTTCCCTTTGGAGCAGCTGGATGTAGGGAGTGCACCTTTTCCCTCTTTCTGTAAAAGAAAAAGACAAGAAATCGCTTAAGTTCAAACTCCTTCAGTTTGACTTGATGCCACCTAATCAAGGTCACCTGTGTAAGCTTCTGGCTACACTATCTTAGCCCTTCTCTCTCTTTTGTAGCCTTCAGTATAATTCCATTCTTCAAAAGAGGGGTTTAATGGGCAATCTTTTGAATGTCTGCTGTGTGGAATAGAGTTGAACTTTAATCCAAGGGTTGACCAGGTAATAATAGGAGTTAAACAAATAATAGTACTTGTGAAATGTTCAAATATTTGTTGAAAGCTCAAGTCATCTAATGACTACTCCAAGAGAAAAACATGTCCATTACTGCTGCCAAAATATACAGCTGGAATATGATCCATTAAGCTAGATATTATTCTGGTTGGAATATTGTAAATATGACTTCATGGCTGCTTCATCTTAACTTGAGTTTCTGTTTTGTATTGTAGTTCATTACTCTCGCCCTGTTATAGTTCTGGGACCCATGAAGGATCGAATTAATGACGATCTGATTTCTGAGTTTCCGGACAAGTTTGGATCTTGTGTTCCACGTACGTACATTGAATGGAAAGTATGCTGCTGAATTAGCTACTTTATGGGAAGGTATCTCTAACGACATAACTGTGTATCAGTCAAATTGCTAACTATTTACTGTCATTTGCAAGACATCACTGAGGTGATCCAAAGCTATGTGCAGACATTAGCTCCCAGACTGGATATATTTAGCACTTAGATAATATAGAACCTTGTGATACAAATTGATTGAAGATATTTTGGACATCAATTATAAATTTGAGGATAATAGGGCAAATTTTGCAGAGTGTATCTTATTTATTGTAAGCAATCGTCGCAAACCAGTGTTAGCTTATGATACCTTTTTATCAACATAAATATCTCAATTTTTAAAAATTATTAGAAACCAAATTATGGTCAGACAGTAATTTCAATTTTGACTGCTTAATGATCATTACATTGTGGCTGACTGGCAAATTACCATTAATTTTCTCAGACTGCTACGTATGTGCAGTATTAACATTTTACATCAGAACACATCTGAACATGTTTATCTGTATAATGGAATAACGGATTTAAACATGGGGAAGTGTTCCATCACCTTATGTCTCAAATTATTCACAATATCTCAGCATTCAGCAATTAGATCAGTCTCAGGAGTTCTGTCAACTTTAGTTTAATGTCTGCATCTTTTTAAATAAACGTTGTTTTATTTCTGGTCACTGACCAGAACAACATTTAATGCTTGGCAGTGCTTTCCCTGAGAAAGTGGTAGTGGTGGATCACTTTCTTGTTACAATTGGCAGGTCTTGTAAAACTGTATGGCTTGCTAGGCCACTTCAGAGGGCAGTAAAGAGTCAATTATATTGGCGTTGGCTTACAACTTTATAAGCATGAATTGTTCATATTTGCAAGGAAAGAGAAACAGTTTTGATGGAAGTATTTCGCTTTCTCCAGATACAACTAGACCAAAGCGTGATTATGAAGTTGATGGGCGAGACTATCACTTTGTTACGTCTAGAGAGCAAATGGAAAAGGACATTCAAGATCACAAATTTATTGAAGCTGGACAATACAACAACCACCTGTACGGCACCAGTGTGCAGTCAGTAAGAGAGGTTGCAGAAAAGGTAAAGGACATCCTTTAAGTATGTTATTAAAGTAAACCAGTTTAAAGTTTGTCCTCTGAATCAAGAAGGATATATTTTACACTCATTTTAAAATATAATGCTTTTATTGCTAAGGAAAGTCTTTCCTTTTATAATGTCTGTTATTAGGATACAAAGCATCTTTTTCCAAACTGATTAAATTAAATACAATGCTACACCTATTTTGCAAGCAGATATCTTTGAACAACCTAGAAAATCTTTAGTGCTAATTTTGGTACATGTACTTTAACCTTTCCCTTTGTTTATGCTTAAGGGTAAACACTGTATACTGGATGTGTCAGGAAATGCTATTAAGCGACTTCAGATAGCCCAGTTGCACCCAATTGCTATCTTCGTCAAACCAAAATCAATTGAAAACATCATGTGAGTATTGTAGACTTCAGCCCCAAAAAACAGGGTTTTCCAAATTCATTTTTAGAACATAGAACATTACAGCGCAGTACAGGCCCTTCGGCCCTCGATGTTGCGCCGGCCAGTGGACCCTCTAACCTAAGCTATTCCAATATCATCCATATGCCTATCCACCGAACATTTGAATGCCCCCAAAGTAGCGAGTCCACAACTGCTGCAGGCAGGGCATTCCACGCCCTCACCACCCTCTATGTGAAGAACCTGCCTCTGACATCCGTCCTATAACTACCACCTCTTAATTTAAAGTTATGTCCCCTCGTGTTGGTCATCACCATCCGAGGAAAAACGCTCTCACTATCCACCCTATCCAGTCCTTTGATCATCTTATACGCCTCAATTAGGTCACCATGTAACCTTCTTCTCTCTAATGAAAATAACCTCAGGTCCCTCAGCCTTTCCTCATAAGGTCTTCCCACCATACCAGGCAACATCCTGGTAAACCTCCTCTGCACCCTTTCCAACGCTTCCACATCTTTCTTATAATGCGGCGACCAGAACTGTACGCAATACTCCAAGTGCGGCCGCACCAGAGTTTTGTACAGTTGTAACATAACCTCACGGCTCCTAAATTCAATCCCTCTACCAATAAAAGCTAACACACCGTACGCCTTCTTAACAACTTTATCAACCTGGGTGCCAACTTTCAAAGAGCTATGTACTTGTACCCCAAGATCCCTCTGCTCGACAACACTATTAAGGGTCCTTCCATTAGCCCTATATTTCATATGCCTGTTATTCCTACCAAAGTGAATCACCTCACACTTATCCGTATTGAATTCCATTTGCCACCTCACGGCCCAGCTCTGCAACCTATCTATGTCCCTCTGCAAACTGTAACATCCATCCTCGCTGTCTACAACTCCCCCCACTTTGGTATCGTCAGCAAATTTACTAATCCAACTCTCTACACCCTCATCTAGGTCATTTATAAAAATGACAAACAGCAGTGGCCCTAAAACAGATCCTTGAGGTACACCACTTGTAACTGCACTCCAGGTTGAATATTTCCCATCAACCACCACCCTCTGTCTTCTATCAGCTAGCCAATTCCTAATCCAAACTGCTAAATCACCTTCAATCCCATGCATCTGCACTTTCTGCAGTAGCCTACCATGGGGAACCTTATCAAACGCTTTGCTAAAATCCATATACACTACATCAACTGCCTTACCCTTATCTACCTCTTTGGTCACCTCCTCAAAAAACTCAATAAGGTTTGTGAGGCACGACCTACCCTTCACAAAACCGTGCTGACCATCCCTAATCAATTTATTTCTCTCTAGATGCTTATAAATCCTATCCCTTATAATTCTTTCCAAGACATTGCCCACAACAGAAGTCAGGCTCACCGGTCTATAATTTCCAGAATGGTCCCTACTCCCCTTTTTGAACAAAGGGACAACGTTTGCCATCCTCCAGTCTTCCAGCACTATACCTGTAGCTAACAACGACATGAAGATCAAAGCCAAAGGCTCTGCAATCTCCTCTCTAGCTTCCCAGAGAATCCTGGGGTAAATCCAATCTGGCCCAGGGGACTTATCAATTTTCATACCCTCAAGATTCGCTAACACCTCCTCCTTATGAACCTCAATCCTGCCAGTCTACAACCTGGTATCGCAGTATTCTCCCCGACAACATTGTCTTTCTCCTGCGTGAATACTGACAAAAAATACTCATTCAGTGTCTCTCCTATCTCCTCAGGCTCCACGCATAACTTCCCACTGCTATCTCTGACTGGCTCTAATCTTGCCCTAACCAATCTTTTATTATTTATATACCTGTAAAAAGCTTTAGGATTCTCCTTAATCCTATCTGCCGAAGTCTTCTCGTGTCCTCTTCTAGCTCTTCTCAACTCCCTCTTTAGCTCCTTCCTGGCTGATTTATAGCTCTCCATTGCCCTAACTGAGCCTTCACGTCTCATCATTATATAAGCCTCCTTCTTCCTCTTCACCAGAGATTCAACTTCCCTAGTACACCATGGTTCCCTCACTCGACCACTTCCTCCCTGCCTGGCAGGTACATATTCATTAAGGACATGCAGAAGCTGTTCCTTAAATATGCTCCACATTTCAGATGTCCCCAGCCCCTGCAATTTCCTGCTCCACCCTATGCATCCTAAATCTCTCCTAATAGCCTCATAATTACCTTTCCCCCAGCTATAACTACTGTTATTCGGTACGTGCCCATCCCTTTCCATCACTAAGGTAAACGTAACCGAATTGTGGTCACTATCACCAAAGTGCTCACCCACCTCCAAGTCTAACACCTGGTCTGGTTCATTACCCAATACCAAATCCAATATAGCCTCGCCTCTTGTTGGCCTATCTACATACTGAGTCATGAAACCCTCCTGCACACATTGAACAAAAACTGACCCCTCTAACGTACTTGAACTATAGCTTTTCCAATCGATATTTGAAAAGTTAAAGTCCCCCATTACAACTACCCTGTTACTTTCACACCTATCCAGGATCAACTTTGCAATCCCTTCCTCTACTTCTCTGGAACTTTTTGGAGGCCTATAAAAAACTCCCAACAGTGTGACCTCTCCTTTCTTGTTTCTAATCTCAGCCCACACTACCTCAGCAGACAAGTCCACATCAAACGTCTTTTCTGCCACCGTAATGCTGTCCTTAACTAACAATACCACTTTTGGGGTATGATTTTCAGTGCTTCCCTATTCAATGCCAGTGCAGGGATTTGGAAAATTGTCCCAGAAATCTGTTGTGCAGACTGTTACAATGTTCCTCTTTCCCTGTTGGTGGTGCTAAACAGCTGCTAGTTCCTAGTGCCAGTATCTGAGTCAGAATTCTGTTATCTTTGTCCACTTGTTTTGTGTGACACTGATTTTAATAACATCTCAAATTATAGAAAATTGGGTTTTGCTGAATCCACTAACAATAGTTCTGGATAAACCAATTTTAATATTAAGCAGGCTGTGCTTGTTTTAATTAGTCTGCACAAGGAGACTGGATAATTATTGTGTTAAGTGAAAGCAGGGAGAAGACTATATTACTGGTATTTGGTGTTTCTTAACTTTGGGCTCCACTAGATTCATCTCCACAGTCCTTTATAATGTTGTGCATTTTTATTCCTATGTTATAGACTTCACCTTTTCTGATTTCAGTACAGAGTATAGCTGTTTTACTGAGACTGAGCATAAAGGCTTCTTCCTTTTCAGGGAAATGAATAAGCGACTAACGGAAGATCAAGCAAGAAAAACTTTTGAGAGAGCCATAAAACTTGAACTGGAATTTACAGAACATTTCACAAGTTAGTATCATATTGCTTCCTGTCACAACCATCTGTATAGTTAAATTAAAATGTGTCCCGAAGTCATGTTAGGTCACTTCCCCTAGACAAGAATCTGAGACTGCTTTAGAAATAAAACTGTTGAGAAAGCTTGGTTGAAGTCAACTAAAAATGTCCGTAAGTTCATAAGTTATCAGAGTAGATTTGGGCCATTTGGCCCATCAATTCCACTCTGCTGTTCAATCATGGCTGATATGCTTCTCATCCCCATTTTCCTGCCTTCTCCCCATAACCCTTCAACCCATTACCAATTAAAAATCTGTCTAACTCATTCTTAAATTTAGTCAATGCCCTAGCATCCACCACACTTTGCGGTAGTGAATTCCACAGATTCACAAACTTTTGTGAGAAGTAGTTTCTCCTCTGTTTTAAATTTTCTACCCCTTGTCCTAAGACTATAACCTCTTATCCTAGAGTGCCCCATCAGGAGAAGCATTCTGCTCCGTGTCTATTTTATCCATACTTTCTATCATCATGTATGCATCAATTTGATTTCCCCTCATTCTTCTGAATTCCAGAGCGCATAGGCCTAAACCAGCTCCATACAATACATCCTTGTGGATATGGCTTTCAGCTATAACACTATAGTTGGTCTCACTTTCTGTCATGTTGATCACTCCTCGTGTGGAGTTCTCCCTGACAAGTGCCTGAAATTTCCCTTTCATCAGTTTTAATCTATAGTCATCTTGTTCTAGCCCTTAAGTAATAGTTCAGATTAATGAGTGCCTTAATTCACATGGAACCTTAAACAAAATAAGATGGGCTTTTCATTGCTTTTGTTTGAATTTGATGTGCCCTCCCAATTCCTGTTGCAATCATGAAATAAAACCTAAAAATGCAACACTGGTCAGTCAGTATCTTTTGAATGGAAACGCTTTCCAGAATTCCTTTCCAATCTTTGTCTCGTTTACATGGTGATTAATCTGTGTATTTCCAGCATTTTCTGCGGTTTTTATTTCAGATTTCCAGCATGTATTTTTTTTCTTTTGTCACCATGCCTTTGGATGTAAAGACATCAAGAACGTCAAAATGCAGACTTCCAACTGTTAACTCTTGTTTTTGCTTTGATGGCCAGGTATTGTACAGGGAGACTTGCTGGAGGAGATTTACAACCAGGTGAAGCAAATCATTGAAGAGCAGTCAGGGCCTTACATCTGGGTTCCAACCAAGGAGAAACTGTGAAATTCTCTTCATAATAATCACCATCCATTACTCGCAATGAGTCTGGACCCCCTTCCACAGGATTCACTCTGACTCCTGTCAATCACAGATCTCTCTCTCTCTTTGTGTGTCATGAAAAGTGATTTGTCTCTTGCCTGGGGGCGTTCACATCTCCTGTTTGTGAAAATTGCTTGTGCGTGATACCTGATTTAAAAAAAAAATTACCACCATAGTTTTTTTAAACTGAAGGGGAAAGGCCTGACGAACTGTTGAAGGGAGATTCTATGGTACAGTTCCTTAATGTTTAAGGGCAACAATTCTTCAGCAATTTTCAGGAAAAAGCTTTATATATATTTTTCTTTTAATAATAAACTGAGAGAAAGGAAAAGTAATCTTCATGTTTAGCATTGGGTTTGGAAACTAAATAATTCTAAGCAGCTTTTTGCACGATGAACTTTGGAAGCATGGTTTTTGGCAGCAGGATCCCTGATGGTGTTATCATTTGTTGTCTCCTCCTGCATTACTTTGTGCAGGCCATTATTTGAGCTGTCTCCAATTTTTCATTTCTCTGCTCCTTCATTAATTTCTGCATTTGTTGGACAAGTTGTAAAACATGAACCTTTAAAGAGCAAAGGAATTTTTATTCACTTTACAAAGGTTCGTTGCAGACCATGCTTTTATTTTTGTTTTCCTTTCTGCCAATGAAAGTGCACGACAGAAAATAAATGTTTATATTGAATGCCGATTAGAATGTGTTCAAATGACATTGAGAATAATTACTTTCGCTCTTGTAGAGAATCTACTTTTATGAATTTGATTATTGATGGGGAAGGGAGGGAGTTAAGAGAAACCAATAAATATGACTATTTTAAATGATAACTGACATAATTTTCAATAGGACTTTTCAAATAAGAATGATCTGGGAGATGGGGGTGAGTATAACTGAGGAATGGAGCTGAAACCTAATCATGACTATTTGTAATGGGCATAAGACTTGAGATTTTAAGATATATAATTAATTAACCCACAGTAACTATGTATTTTGATATAAATGATCAACTATATTAAGCATACTTTTAACAAAATACACTATATAACTTACTAGGAATGTGTGTCTTTAAAATAGCTGCACATATATTTTCTTCTAACCATCTTCTCTCCATCGACGTTTTCTTTTATTCCAAGCAGACATGAATTAATGTTTTATCATTTTAACATAAGGATCGTGTGGGAAATGTGGTGATGGGGGTAAAACAGTATTTTGGGAATAACTGTAAGAAATAAAAAGTAAAATAAACCATTCTCCTCTTTCTTCCACTCCTCCCCGCCCCCCCCCCCACCCTCCCTGTGAATTCTGTGTGAGGTTATTCAAAGTGATGTGCATGTTTTCAAAATGTTTAAAGCAATTTTAAATAAAATAATTTTTACATTTTATGTACATTTGCAAGTGGGAATTGCAAAGATGTCATATCTTCCATTGTAGCTCTCAATCAGAGGCTTCTGTGTTGAGAAAATATATTTTAGCAGTTATAGGGTATGTTCTCAAATGAAACTTTAACACTACATTTAGATTAACTGCCTGGTACCCAACCTTTGCTAGTAATTTGGAGATGACTTGTTTTATATAGGAATAATGTGCTTACAAGCAGTTCAGTACATCTGACCCTTCTGGTGCTGCAGTTTGTACAGACTCTCATCTATATCCATTCCATTGTCAAGAGGGGAACAGCTAATAAACTTTAATGTACAATTTACTTCTTTGTGATGTGTTTCTTTTTTAAAACTGGTCCAATTCAAAATCATTGATACAAAAATAGCAAGGAATTTTGATGATCATAGAATCCTACCATGCAGAAGGAGACCACAATCTCACCCAGGTCCTATCCTCATAACCACATGCATTTACCCTACTAGTGCCCCTGACACTAAGGGAGAATTTAGCATGGCCAATCAACTAGCGTGCACTTTTTTGCACTGTGGGAGGAATCCAGAGCACCTGGAGGAAACCCCATGACAACAGTGACCCAAGCCAGGAATCAAATCCAGGTCGCTGACGCTGTGAGCCAATAGTGCTAACCACTGTGCTACCATGTCGCCCAAATGATGATAGGGTATCGCATGGTGTTATTTCATGTGGTAGGTCAAAGATTAAGATCCATGATCATCTTGCAGACCTTCATGGTAAGGCAATGTCCTGGAGGTAGGCAAAGCGAAAGAGTGAATTGGCTCCAGTGTTTAATACTGGACAGAGGAACCTTACAAAAGTCAGAGAAAGTGTATTTCCCATTCTGGTCATGGGTGAATTTGATGCATTGGAGTATAAATGAGGGAGAAAAACAAAAATGTAATGTATAAAAGATTCTGAAATGGCGAAATTTTACTGCTTTGCTTGAGTGAGATTAGAAATTCCTGCCTGAGGTCAACAAATATTTCCGTTATCTGTCCTTTGCCCACATCAATTCTGTGGCAGGCAAGGTGGTAGAATTCTGGCCAGAATAAATTGACTCTTTAGTTAATGTAAAATAGTCCCAGGTTCAATCCTGTCCTTTGTCAAGTGTGCTGCTATCGATTGTGGGTAAGGATAATACTCTATAGCTGGCTTTATTCCAGGTGTGTGTGTTAGACTGGCTCAGTCTTCCTAATAGATAGATGTCCAGTGATATTTGCAGTGGAGAATAAATGGATGTCGGCAAGATTGGGTTTAGCTGTAATGCCCTAAGCAAAGTGCCTTTCATAGTTCATTTGGCTTGTAGTGGGTGTTGGGTTTTTGAAACTTTATTCCAGACTCAATTATGGCATTAAAAGGGTAATATAAATGAATCTAATGATTCCTTACATTAATAACTTGCAAATAAATGGGGGGGAGGGGGAGAGCAGTGCTTGTTTTTGTAACCTCCTGAAGGTGCTTGGGTTGGTTAAAGATGAATTTTTCAGGGTAGCATTCCTATATTGCTTTACAGTTCTCCTCTTTTGGGCCAGGAAGTTTGACTGCGGTTAAAAATGATCATGTTTCCATACTATAAACCGCTATGATCCAAATCAAACTGTGTGAACGATGGAACAAGTTAGTTGGACTCGTTTTTGTTTCAACAAAGCTACTGTTGCCCAAGATTAAATTGGTTTCAACTAAAATTAGGCACGCAAGCATAAAATGTGGGCCAGTACTTCCTAATTATAAATAAGCTAGATAAGTACATAAAAGGAAGTATAGAAAGATGTATGTTGAAATGCTGAGGTAAGGTAGAGTGGGAGGAAGTATCAACACTAGCACAACTAGGTAGGCAGAATGGCCTGTTTCAACAGTCTATTAATCAGTATATTATATCTTTATAGAACTTTAAAGACTTTGTTCTTGGTTAGACCTTCAGTGGGAAGCAGATATTGATGTTCTTGTAACTTTTTAGTATTCCTTTTGCAAATACGATTCAAAGTTGCACAGGGGTTGTCCTCTCCTGTAATATCTTAAATAGAAACAACCCCACACCCTCCTCCAACAGAGTGTGTGCGCATGCGCGCATTCACACACACACTGCAAATTGATTTTTGACTCAAAGTTGGATTCGGGATTGTAAAGGCTCATGTGGAAATTACTGATTGGTCTTAACAAGAGTTGGGTTTCGCCATTGGCCAAAGAAACAGGAAATAATGAGCAACAGTAGGCCATTCAGCCCCTCGAGTTTGCACCACCAATCAATATTATCATGGCTGATCATGCACTTTCAGTATTTCATTCCCGCCTTCTCTCCATACCCTTTGGTACTTCTGCCACAAGAGCCATCTCAGCCCCTTCTTGAATATATTTAACAAACTGGCCCCAACAGCGCTCAGTGGTAGGGAATTCCACAGCTTCGCAACTCTGAGTGAAGAGTTGCTTCCTCCTCCTCAGTCCTGAATGGCTTACTCCTTATTCCTAGTCTGTAACCCCAGTTCCGTACTTCCCAACATCTGGAACATTCTTCCTACATCTAACCTGTCCAGATCGAGTCAGGTGATTAAGTATTCAAACTGCTATATGGGTTTAGATTATTTAGGATGGCATTCGTTGCAGGTTTGGTTCCACGATCACCCCAAATTTTGAGTTCCAAGTTTGTCAACAGGTACAGTTTTATCAATTCATCCATATCAATCCATATGTACAGTGCAGAAGGAGGCTTTTTAGCCCATCAAGCCTGCACTGGCAACAATCCCACCCACAGTCTGTCCCTACATATTCTCTGCATTATGGATAATTCTGCCATCCTATTCTCTTTAGGTTATTAAGCAGCATATCGGTGATGAGGACAAAGTGCAATGTGTTGCAATAAATTATAAAATCAGTAAAGAGGGAAGGATTCAAAACTAAGTAACTCTAATGAGGCACATGCCTTTGGATTATCAGGTCTGAATGTAAGTTGATACTGATACTGGAGATAACTGAACTGGGGGAAACACATTAAGCTCATGTAGGAGTGATAGCCTATGGCAGGATTCCCAAGCAGCACTTGTGTAGTTTAATCAAAGGACTCCTTAATAAAGGGGAACTGAGGGATACAGAAAGGATATAAAGTTACTGAGCATTGTGCGAGCTACCAACATAGCAAAAGACCTGTTGGAATAAAAATTGCTTCAGGATATGATCAGTTTCAAAATTCTCAACCACAAGCAATCATTCAAGTTAAACTGGATGGCACTGTGAGAACCTTATAGAACATAGAAAACTACAGCACAAACAGGTTCTTCGGCCCGTAAGTTGTGCCGATCATATCTATACTTACCCAGGCCATAGAACTTTCTGTAACTCCCAATCCCATTAAATCCCTGAAACATATAAGATGATTAGAGGTTTAGATAGGGTGGACAGTAATAGCCTTTTTCCTAGGATGGAGAAAGCTAGCATGAGAGGACATAGCTTTAAATTAAGGGGTGGTAGTTATAGGACAGGTGTCAGAGGTAGGTTCTTTACCCAGAGGATGGTAAGGGTATGGAATGCCCTGCCTGCTGCAGTTATAGATGCGCCAAGTTTGGTGGTGTTTAAGAGGTTAGTAGATAAGTTTATGGATGTAAAGGGAATGGTTTAGGTTAGAGGGTCATTGCTTTTTCCTAATTGGTCGGCGCAACATCGAAGGCCGAAGGGCCTGTTCTGCGCTGTTATGTTCTATGTACTCATCCAGAAGTCTCTTAAAAGACCCCGGCGAGTTCGTCTCTAGCACCACTGACGGCAACTGATTCCATTCACTCACCACCCTCTGAGTGAAAAACGTACCTCTAACATCTCCTCTGTACTTGCCCCCCAGCACCTTAAACCTGTGTCCTCTCATAGTGACCATTTCAGCTCTGGGAAATAGCCTCTGAGGATCCACTCTATCTATTCATCTCAACATCTTATAAACCTCTATCAAGTCGCCTCTCAACCTTCGTTTCTCCAGGGAGAAGAGACCTTACTCTATCAACCTATCTTCATAAGGCATGCCTCCCAATCCAGGCAACGTCCTTGTAAATCTCCTCTGCACCCTCTCAATAGCTTCCACATCCTTCCTATAGTGAGATGACCAGAACTGCACACAGTATTCCAAGTGAGATCTGACAAGAGTCTTATAAAGACCCTTTATAACCTGCAAGCAGAATTTGGTGGCACAGTGGTTAACGTTGCTGCCTCAGCACCAAGGGCCAGGTTCAACTCCCAACTTGGCTCACTGTGTGGAGTCTGTACATTCTTCCCTTGTTTGTGTGGCACCTCTGGGTGTCCTGGTTTCCTCCCACAGTCTGAGGATATGCAGGTTAGGTGGATTGGGCATGGTAAATTGCCCTGAGTGTCAGGGGGTTTAGTAGGGTAAATGCCCGGGGTTACAGAGCTAGGACCTGGGTGGGATTGTAGTCAATGCAGATTTGGTGGGCTCAATGGCCTCTTGCACTGTGGGGAATCTGTGACATCTGTTGAACTAAGTAAATAGATCAACTTCAGTTGCTGGGAGGCTGTTTCTTCCACATAGGAAATCTAGAATGTGGGCAAAATCTTAAGTAGCCAGCAATCAAGAACTCAGATGAGAAAATTCTTCATTCGAAGAGTTGTGAATCTTTGGAATTTTCCAACTCTGAGGGATTGGATGCTCAGTTTTGAATATATTCTTGTGTGTGTTATGACTACGTGAGAAGAGGTGACCTGGCTGCTCTCTATTCAATCTCCTCACTGGTCCCACGATATGCCTTTTCTTTTCTCTCAGAACATCTCTTCCCCCTTTCTATTGAACCAAGGCCTTATTCCATGAAGCCGGTATGGTGACTGTTGTCCGAAGACCGCCCCACATTAAACACTGTCTCTCATGGGCATCTTCCACCTCTTAAAGTTTGGGACCTTGAATGACTGCAGGACACAGTGGTCTCAAGTCACCAGAAAAATAATTTTTAATGCTATAGAGGGAGTACAGTGAAGGTTTACCAGGCTGATTCCTGGGATGGTAGGTCTGTCCTATAAAGAGAGGCTAAGTTGGTTAGGATTGCATTCATTGGGATTTAGGAGTGTGAGAGAGGATCTCACTTAAAATTCTAACAGGTTTAGACAGGATAGATTCAAAAATAATGTTTCCAATGGTGGGACAGTCCAGAGGCAGAGGTCGTAGTTTGGGAATAGGGGGTAAACCTTTTAGGACTGAGGTGAAGAGAAATTTCTTCACCCAGAGGGTAGTGAATGTGTGGAACTCACCACCTCAGAAAGTAGTTGAGGCCAAAACATTGGGTGATTTCAAGAAGAAATTAGATATAGCTCTTGGGGCTAAAGGGATATGGAGAGAAAGGGATTCAAAATATTGAATTTGTTGATCAGTTACAATCATAGTGAATGGTGGGATAGGCTCAAAGGGCCGAATGGTCTACTCATGCTTCTAGTTTCTATATAATGTGGAGGCAAGTCATCCTGAGGGATTGCTGAGAGAAATGTCTTCCAAATTTTAATGCATTTATTTAAGCTACTGCAAGCAATAAAGAGCCAATCATACAAGGTTTTTTTGATTCAAAGAGCAATTCACTAACTATTAAACCTGAGAAAAATAATAAAAATGTGATGTCAGACTTTCATCTCTCATGCAGAATTTGGGTGCACAGGCACATATCAGAAATAAGGAGAGTTAGAGTCCAAAAAAAAAGAATATACAGTTCGGTCATTTGTCTTCAGGCATGGATTTTTAAAAGTTGCAGCTGATTTAGGTTATTTGATTTCTTGTAAGGGCTCAGATGTAGAAGATGTAACAATTATTGCAGGATCTGCGTTCACTAGTAGGCTTTTGACAGAATTGACTTCTCAAACCAGGTCATATTCTTAATCTAAAAGAGTCTTAAGAGCAAGCAACCCCCGGTTTTATTCCCTTGCTGCAAATTTGACATGATCTGTGTCACTTGCAATTTCTCATTAGTGACTGGCAGCCTTGCCTTGAAATACTTCACCCATTGTGTATTTCCAAGAAGTTTTTGGTGGGTCTGTGGCAGCCACTATTTCAATATCCAGCACCCTGCACTTCTAATATCTCATCCTTAGTTACAAGTTTTGATGGGTGTCTGAGGCCTGGGAAATCTCTCTCTCTTCACACTCCCTTGAGGATGATTTATTGGTTTCTTAACTTCACCTTATAATGTATAACTGGTATTTTTAAGTCAGTTGCTGCTATCCCAGTTTCTATTGCTGAAAAATCATATTTTCATGAATAATGGGGCTTGGGCTTGGCCTTGTAACATGTTCTTCCAAACAAAATGTGTTAGTGTTATTTAAATAAACAGTAAATACTTATCACAACTACCAAGGGTGGCACAGTGACACAGTTGTTAGCACTACCGCCTCACAGCTCCAGTGACCCAAGTTCAATTCCTGGCATAAGTCACTGTGTGGAGTTTGCACATTCTTCCTGTGTCTGCATAGGTGTTCTCTGGTGCTCTGGTTTATTCCCACAGTCCATAGATGTGTTGGTTAGGTGCATTGACCATGCTAAATTCTTCCTTAGTGTACCCAAACAGGTGCCAGAGAGTCGCAACTAGGGGAATTTCACAGTAACTTCATTGCATTGTTGACGGAAGCCTACTTGTGATTAATAAATAAACTTTACTTTTACTTTAAAAAGTGTTTCTAGTTCTAAAAATTTTTTAGTGTATCTATTGGTGGAGTGTTTTCCAATTTTGGGACCCTGATTTCAGCTTTGTTGTATATTAGCTATGATGGGGCAAGCTGAGAGAGGTTCCAGTGCTGTACATCCAATTGCTGACAACGTAAAACATTTGTTTGTTAAGCAAATGTTTAATGGAGGGTTTTTTAAAAAAGCGTAACAGCCTCTGAACAACGAGAAGTGACTTTAACAATGCAATTTGTCTATTAATCAAATCCTTTCTTGAAGAATACTACACTGGCAAGTAACATGAGTCAAGATCATTTTCACTTCTCAGGATAAATCAGAGCTATCCATCATTCATGTAGTCATTTCCCCTGTGTGGTTTCATTGTTCTCATTCATACTTAGGCAGCAATTCGACTATCACTTTAAAGCTTTTGATGCCTATAAATGAATCAAGACTTTCCAGACCATTAATTTGATCACCAGCTATGGTTGAATAGAGATGGTTAGGGAAAGTGTTTTAAGCATTACTAGAAAATGCTGACGTACTGAGATTGCAGTGTATAAGTTGACCCTGCATAAAAGACTGCCTCATTTTTCTAGCCCCAACTATCATGTTTTTGCATTTACTCAATGTATAAATTAACTCTCTTCAGCCTCGACATGCTAAACTCTCATTAGTTGTCTGTCTCAATTTTCCATCCTGCAAATGCAAAAAAGCGCTAACAGAATCGGTCCAAGCCAGCATGGATTCACTAAAGGGGAAGTATGCTTGACAAATCTTCTGAATTATTTGAGGATCTGACCAGTAAAATGGACAAGGGTGAATCGGTGGATGATATGTATTTGTGCTTTGAAAAGGCTTTTGACAAGCTCCCACATAAGAGTGGTATTGCGAGAAATATATTGTGGATAGAGAATTGGTTGGCAGACAGGAAACAGAGTATGGGAATAAATAGGTCCTTTTCAGAGGCAGGCAGTGACCGGTGGGGTAATGCAGGTTTCAGTGCTTGGGTCCCAGTTGTTCACAATATACATTAATGATTTGGGTGAAGAAATTGAATGCAGTATCTCCAATTTTGCAGACAACATAAGTTGGGTGGCAGTGTGTGCTGTGAGGAAGATGCTAAGAGGCCACAGGATGACTTGGACATGCTGACTGATTGGGAAACACTTGGCAAATGCAATATAATGTGGATAAATGTGAGATTATCCACTTCGGTAGCAAAAACAAGAAGGAAGATTTTATATGAATGATGGCAATTTAGGAAACGGGGAAGTGCAACATGACTTAGGTGTCATGGTAACAGTCATTGAAGGTTGGTTTCATAGCAAGAGGATTTGAATATAGGAGAAATTACATCTTGCTGCAGTTATACAGGGCCTTGGTGAGGCTACACCCTGAGTATTGTGTGCAGTTTTGATCTCCTAGTCAGAGGAAGGATATTCTTATTATTGAGGGAGTCCGGCAAAAGTTCACCAGATTAATTCCCAGAACAGCAGGATTAACATATGAAGAAAAACCGGATCGACTGGCCTTGAACTCACTGGAATTTAGAAGAATGAGAGAGGACCTCATAGAAACATAAAATCCTGATGGGACTGGACAGGCTAGATGCAGGAAGAATTTTCCCAATGTTGGAGAAGTCCAGAAATAGGGGTCACAGTCTAAGAATAAGGGGTAAGCCATTCACTGAGATGAGGAAGAACAGCTTCACTCAGAGTTGTGAACCTGTGGAATTCTCTACCTCAAAAAGCTGTTGGGGCCAGTTTGTTAGATATATAAAAGAGGGAGCTGGACGCGGCCCTTGCGGATAAAGGGATTAAGTGTATAGAGAGAAAGCGAGAGTGGGATACTGAAAATGCATGATCATATTGAATGGTGGTGCAGGCTCAAAGGGCCAAATGACCTACTCTTGCACCTATTTTCTATGTTTTACTTCCCAATATCTTAACTGTATAGAATGGATGAAGCAGGTTGTGCAGATGTGTAGGAGTTTAAAATGTGCCCACAGAAAATAGACCACATGTGGCAAACAAGGAAGAAAAATAAGTCTTCTAAAACAAATCCAGTATGAAACTGGCTTCAAGCTAAATGTCATAATGTTTGCTAATTTGTCATTACAACTGTGATGCAGCAAAGGAATTTGGTGTTAGTGAAAAACTGGTGGAAGAATGGAACAAAAAGGAAACTATCCTGAAGAAGATGCCCAAGACTAAATGCACTATAAGAACAGGGATCAGTCACTGATCTGAACTTGAGAAATATGAATCAGGATCGATTTTCAAGAATTGCTGATGTTTATGTTAGAAATGCAATGCATACATACCCACTCACGTGGGCCAAATCAAGCCCTGTAATCAGCAAAGACTTCAAAGCATCAACTAGTTAGTGTAGCCATTTTATAGAGCAAAGAAACCAAGTTTTGAGTCAGAGAGCCAATATTGGTCAGACTATTGAGAACCTCTGCCAGAATCATCAGTTTCCAATTATTCATCATCAGAGATCAGCAAGAGCACAAGTACCCATTATATCAACTCAATAGGGCTAATTCTGAAACCAAAAGTGCTAAATCTGATCCAGAGTGAGATCCTTATGAGGACGTCATTGCCAAAATGATTCAGAATAAATTTGATGACCTTTGCATTGAATATTAAATCAATGAATTTGATAGATTTTAACATGGATTGATTGTGATTTAAAGGATCTCCTTTTTAGTTAATTTATTCAAAGTGTTATAATTTAATATGAATTTATCAGTGTTAGATTTTTTTTTAACCATATTAATGTTATTGGTTCACTTTTTTTTTAACCCATCCTTGTTTTTGGTGAGATTTTTCAAGTCGTTTAACTGCTGACTCATTTGCTATTATCTATGGTACTTGGATATGCACCGTGGTTAATTAATATTAATCTGATGCAAATACAAGATAATTATCTATTGAATCAATAAACGTTCAAAATATTGAATAATATTTCTCAGTGAGGAAGTGCTTTCATAATTCATGTTTTAGGCAATCACTTTTAGTTTAGGAATTGAAGTGTAGATGATTGAAACACTTGGTTGGCTAACCTGTAACAATCCTGAAGAAAGTGCAATTTAAACAGGTTTTGATTTGATTTATTATTGTCACATGTTAACGTATAATGAAGAGTATTTTTTTTTGCATGCTATACGAAGCATACCATTCACAGAGAAGAAAATGAAAGATTGCAGAATGTAATGTTACAGTCATAGTTAGGGTGTAGAGAAAAATCAACATAACGCAAGGTGAGTCCATTCAAAAATCTGACAGCAGCAGGGATGGTGAGTACATAACCTCAGACTTTTCTATCTTTTTTCCCAAATGAAGAAGGTGGAAGAGAGAAAATCCTGGGTGCGTCACATCCTTAACTATGTTGCCTGCTTTGCTAACATAGTGGGAAGTATAAACAGGGTCAATGGAAGGGAGGCTGGTTTACATGCTAGATTGGGTTACATTCACAACATTTTGAAATTCCTTGCGTCTTGAGCAGGAGCCACATCCAAGTTGTGATAAAACCAGAAAGAATGCTTTTTGTGCTGCATCTGTAAAAGTTGGTGAGAGTCGCAGGTGACATGCCAAATTTCGTTAGTCTTCTAAGAAAGTAGAGGCATTGATAGGCTTTCTTAACTAAAGTGTCAGCATGGGGGAACCAGGACAAATTGTTGGTTATGTGGACACCTAAAAGCTTGAAACTCAACCATTTCTATTTCATCTTCATTGATATTCTCCTTAATGCTTTCTGAAATTGATGACAATCTCCTTTGTTTTGTTGACATTGAGGCGAGATTATTGTTGTCGTACCAGTTCACCAGATTTTCTATCTCATTTGTATATTTTGTCTCATCATTGTTTGAGACCTGACCCATTACAACGGTGTCGTTGGCAAACTTGAAAATCAAATTGGAGAGGAATTTGGCCATACATTCATTGATGTATATGTAGAGTAGGAGGTTGAGAACACAGCCTTGTGGAGAATTGGTGTTGACAATGAGGAAGTGTTGTTGCCTGTCCTTACTGATTGTGGTCCGTGAGTTAGGAAATTCAGGATCCAGTCACAGAGGGAAGTGCCAAGGCTCAGGCCACAGAGTTTGGAGATGAATTTCATGGGAATGATTGTGTTAAAGACTGAGCTGTAATCAATAATTAGGAGTCTGATATAGGGATCCTTGTTATCTAGGTGTTCCAGGATCGAGTCAGGGCCGGGGAAATAGCATC
This sequence comes from Sphyrna mokarran, assembly GCA_024679065.1. NCBI lineage: Eukaryota > Metazoa > Chordata > Chondrichthyes > Carcharhiniformes > Carcharhinidae > Sphyrna > Sphyrna mokarran. Next base: position 23,269,351 of record JAGIQG010000003.1, read on the forward strand.
CACTGTGCACCTGTTGCAGCAATAGGCAAACTGTAGTAGATCAGGAGGCTGGAATTGATTTGTGCCATGACTAATCTGGGTAATTTCAATTAAAAGGATAACTTGTGCTTATTTAATAAGATCAGCACTGGAGGTGAGAAAATAAAACAATGGATGATCCATCTCTGACCTCCTAATAAGGACAAGAGGTCCACAGATATTTCAGTAAAGAATTTAATGATTTATTTAGTTCCCAGATCAAAGAAAGTAAAAGCAAGCTGCAAACATGGGGGGGTTTCTTGTTGGAAACAGCAAGTCTGCAAAGAGGACTGTTAACTATATTACAAATATAAATTATCCAGATTCGCAGAATCAATGGGGTGTTTTAATGTAAAAGATAACTGACCTACCTTCTGTTTGGGAGCATCGAGAGTGTGTCATGTTGCCACAGGGATGTACTGAGAGACAGCAAGGGAGATTACTTTGTTTTAATTTATCTATGTGTGTGTGTGTGTGTGTGTGTGTGTGTGTGTGTGTGTGTGTGTGCGCTCATAGAAATAAACAGCCCGTAATTGACTTGTTGGAACTTAGAGGCAAAGAGTGAAATCTATTAGAAGCGGCAAAGTACTTGTTCAGCCATAAACTGTACAGGAATTGTAACGGACAGTCTGATATAACACAATCTGGTGTTCAAAGCCGGAACAAGGAGGAACAGCAGAGGCATTTAGCAACAGGTCTGTTTCTGAATCTTAAACACTAAACATGATTACAATGAGGCCCAATATTGAACTGGGAAGTCCATAGTTTGAAGGGTTTGAAGAAAAATTTAACATTACTTAGCCAAAAGCTAATGGAAGAGTCCTCATGGAATTTCATATTTCAGAGAATAGCTAGTTCGCAGAGGTGAACTCCAACTGAATTCTGGAAAGCTGTGGTATACTTCATTTGATGCTATAAGATCTCTTCTACAAAGAAACTCTTTAGTGACATTAAGAAGTATAAGGGAATCCAGATTTATACATTAGAGTCTTGACAAATTCTCTGTTGTTAGTACAGCTTGCTGTGTTTAAGCTTTGTTACATACAGAAAACTTTGTATTTATTTAAAAACATGAAATCTTGTAATGTGATTAATTTCAGTGCCTGGGTGTTTGAATTTCTCTTTAAATATTAACAGTCTCTATCAAGATGGTAACAGGCTATGTGTTTATTAAAGCCAAAATACAGTGGATGCTGGAATCTGAAACAAAAAGAGAAAATGCTGGAAAATCTCAGAAGGTCTGAGAATATCAATGGAGAGTGAATAGAACCAATGTTTCAAATCTGAATAATCCAGAGCTCTGACGCAAAGTCAGACTTGAAACATTGGCTCTATTCTCGTTCCAAAGATGCCATCAGACCTATTGAGATTTTCCAGCATTTTCTATATATTGCTGCTTTGCAGTCAATGTGAAACTAGCAAGAAAATTGAGTTACATAATAAACTTTTGGCATTTAGTAACTCAGTAACCAAACTTGGATTGAGATTTCATGTTTTGACATTTCAAGGAAGATTGTAAACTTTGTAAGTTGTTTGAGTGCACCATTTGTCTTGAATGTACCTACTAAATGTTTAATAATGTCTTTCAGTTGAGCTTGAATTTGCAGCTTGAGTCTCAGCCTGATAAAGTCCGTATTCAATTTAAAAATTACGAAGCTACAATGTGAAGGCAAGTAACATTTTCCAGTAAGCCAGAATACCGTAAAGAGAATTACCCGTTCAATTCCAGGTTTCACTACAGTTAGCTCAAAATGGGGTAACGGCTGGCTAGCAAGGAACTAAGGTTCACTTAACAGGCCTAGCCTTTAACACTGAACTAAAATCAAACATAATATTCTCAAAATCACATTAGAGAGCCCATTCCAAATGGATGCACTTGATCTTGCATCATTTCACCACATCTACTCCATTTGATGCTACTGAAGTTATGCAAGAAGAATCACTGAAAATGAGTTAGGATAGTAAAATTAATTGTTCAAAAAGAAAAATTATATTTCTTTGAATATTTTGAAGTATTTATTAAGAGTGTTTCTACAAGCCACTGCTGCCCTTTTTGCAATATGTTCTAATAAAAATGGCATTACTGGGCTTCCTATCAGTTCTGCAAAGTTTGCTACAGAATATTAATTGATATTTAAGTCATTGTTGATAAAGTAACATGCTCTGGAAAATCTGTTGTACTTTGGAATAGCCAGAGTACATATTGGCCTGAGCATCAACTTTGTAGGTATTAAATGATTTACACTCCTTGGTGACTTCAAAAGCAAATTGGTGGGAAATAAATACCTTCAATTATGACAACCACAGAAAGATTAGTGTTAATATTAGGAATGTTATTTTTGTCATGAAGTTTACTAAGAGTATCAGTTGAACTCTGTCACAGATTGAGGATACAATTCGGTAGATAGCAAAACGCCCAAACTGTATGTTGTGTGGCACGCACATTAAAATCTCATCTGGCATCATGCAGCACAAATGAAGAGCTGAACTCCCTCTATGTTGTTCCAGCAACGTGCCTATCTATGAAGAAAACCTCTGGCGCTCAGACACTTCCTATCCCAGGCATTCTTAGGGACTTCTCGAGCAAGCCGCCAACTTGGATCCAATTTATTAGCAGTTCTGTGCTGTGGATGCCTGACCCAATGTCACTAATCAAAATTCATTTTACTCGGATCTTGTATTCAGAAGAGACTCAATGACAGGGTTCTATTTTTTTTTAAGTCAAAAAATACCAAAAGGCCACTCGGGAAGGAGGAAATCAAGTACTTTTCACAAGTGAATGCTAGGATTTGCTCATCTAATTAGAGAAAGGGTGAATCAAAGGTGAACTTTTAGTTCCTTTGCAGGGGGAAAATGTTTCAAAGTAGGACAGCTAAAAATTCTGCCTCAAATAAATATTACAGCACCAAAGGAAGCTTTCAGCTATAGATTTCCACTTAATCCTGTTGTTTTGCCCTTTCTTCAATTCCATGCCAATTTATTTTTCTATTTTTCAGAACTGCCACAAACCATGCCCATCTCCTTCATTACCCAGGTCCTGATTGTAAACCATTCCATTCCTACTCTCTATGACCACTACAATGTACTCCTCCAAAAAGAAAATGATGAATAACATTTTGGAAATATTTCCCAAAGTTTCTGGAAAGGTAAAATAGGTTTGCAGGAATTTTGCATTTAGCTAGCACATTTTAGCGAGCGGAAGCTGATATAAACAAAGCAACTATGACTGCTGGGGAGGATGATTCTACTAGAAAGAGAAGGTATGATACAGTTGTGTACAGATGCACATGGCCTTTGCCTTTAGAGATGGTATGCACAGGATAGGTAACAGGCAATGTTTATGCTCTGATACATTTGCCTAAACAGAAGTGCTTCAGACAGGTGCTGTTGAAAGTGCTGTATACGTCATACCTAAATTGTAAAGCATCCTGCGTAGATTATTTTGTTGTATAAGTTGTTCCATTAAATGTAAACAGTATCAACTGAATATTTCCACAGCAGCATTTATACCAGTAAATAATATGCAATGTATACACACTGATATAACTTCTCTTTTTACAGAGGAAGACTGCTGATAAGTAACAAAAATTGAATGCAACTAATAAATTACTACATACAATGACCTCCTCTTTAACCAGCCATGATCAACCCCAAATCATTTTTCTACCACTTGCACAAATAACATGCTTAAGTCTACAAATTACTCTTCTTAAATCAGTTGTTCGGCTGAGCTGTCCTGACATTACCAAGCTCAGGAAAACTAACATATCCTTTATCGCTTTAAAATGTCTGTATTGTTGCAGCTCCGTTGCAGTTTTAAATTGGTGAGTCCCGTTTTGTCTAATGTGGAGTGTGTTTTTGTGTTCATTTCGGTTCCTCTCCTCGAGTAGTTCGGTTCAACGAGGATGAATTGCTCGCACGCCTCGGATTTGAAATGGATCATGTGGCAGATTGTGGATTTGGTGTTTATAAGAAGAAACTGCATAACATTAAAATGAGCAGACACAACCATGACCTTGTGGATGGAATCACTGGAAGGGGAAAAAAAAAAGGTATCTTGAGAGAAATCTCTTAATGAAAATGAAAATCAGTAATTTGATCTGGTCAAATGTCACAAAGTCTTCACGCAATCAATTGTGTTTTGGAATAATGAGTATTATTTCAAAAAAATAGGGAGAAGCAGGATGGCAGCTATGGAACTGAAAATACAAACAGCTTTAATCCCCTCAGTATCATTTAGACAATCGTTGAATCCCTACAGTGCAGGAAGAGGCCATTTGGCCCATCAGGTCTGCACCGACCACAATCCCACCCAGGTCCTAGCCTCGTAACCCCCTGCTAATCCCCTAGTACTAAGGGCAATTTAGCACAGCCAATCCACCCACCCTGTAAATTTTTGGACTATGGAGGAAACCAGAACACCTGGAGGAAACCTACACAAACTTGGGGAAAATGTGCAAACTCTAAACAGACAGTGGCCCAAGCCAGGAATCAAACCCAGTTCCCTGGAGCCTGTTAGGCAGCTGTGGTAACTATTATGTCACCATGTCGCCCTCATTTAACAGTCATACAAAGTGCCGTCTGCACGATATCAACTCAGGTCATAAATCTATTTAGTTTATTTCATTTTTACAATGGTTATATGTCAGCAAAATTAAAATGCATTTTTGAAATTGTACACATTTAATAAGATGTATGAAAGTTGCTCACTGTAATGACATGCTATGCAGAAAGCACTGCACTGTGCAAACAGAAATAAACTGAGCTTCTACCAGTGATAAAGAGATGCAACTAAGACATGTAAGGAAGGACACCTTAGAATTCCTTCTTAGTTTATATCAACTAACTTAAATCATCCAACTGACAGGGGTACAATTGTATTGTCTTCCCAGGCCAGGGAAGGAGGGGGTTAAAAAAAAAGCATGATTCCTAATCCTGATGGCCATTAATCAGGATGTGGAGATGCCAGTGTTGGATTGGGAAAAAACAAAGAAATCTCACAACACCAGGTCTATTTGTAGCAAACACCACAAGCTTTCAGAATACGCTGTTCCTTCGTCAAGTGGGTTGAAGCCATTAATCAGGACAGAAATAACAGTGATGGCTCCCACCCATTGTCTGTATTCTCACATTAGCAAAGTTTACTTAAGTGATGTGTGCAAAAATGTAAAGCCACCTCAAGCAAGAAGCATTTCACCACCTGTAATCCACCTGCAACACCGGTGATCTGTAATCCAATATGAATCTATGCCTTCAGGAGAAAAGTTAAGGGGAGAAAACTGACAGTCAAAAATAATAAGCATTAAAAGTATGATAAGCACAGAAACAGATGTATAACTCACTGGCACCAGAACATTCAATTCTTTTAATTGCCTCCAGGTAGTTTTTTCCAAGCCATTCTTCATAAGTCTTTTTCTCCCCAACTGAAATGATTTTCTCAGTAGAATCTTTAAAGAGCAGATCACTTCCATCATAGGCTGATGAATTAAACATCTGAAAGCCATTGGTATTATTATCCGCTCCAAAGAAATCCTAGAAGAAAAGTACATTTATGTACCATCTAATAGGGCTTTGCATATATTGTATGACTTGAGGGATTGTCATATGGGCATGCTGACTGCCAGTCATTTAACACATAACAGACAAGATACCACTAAATGTTACCAGTCCATTCTTGATGGTTTATTTGAGGAAAGAACGTTGGCTAGAATACCAAGCGGGCGTCCCACTTTTTCTTGACCATGTCCACCTGAGCAGTGGGTGGCAGAGTTTATTGTCCAATCTGAATGGCAGTACTGCTGGCATTGTAGTACACTGTCACCACTTCATTGGAAGGTTAGTTCAGAGCATACACTTAAATCTTGAATTCTCAATCAATGATTAACCAAATAGACAAAAGAGAGATCATAAATACAAGAAGCCACCTCCCATAGTAAGCTTCAACTAAAATAATAATGTCTTGTCCTTTGTCTTGATCTAGAGTTTCTACCATATCACATGGTTCCTGGAATGAAAGGTGCTTTAAACACAAGGGAGTGTTTGCAATATGGTATTTCCAAAAGGAGACTTGCTTGAAAGAAGCAAGATCAGTAATCCTACAACACTATAACCCTGATTTCTAATGAGCACAGGTCCCTACAGAATTTGCAGAATCTAAAAGTTAAAGTTTAATTTATTAGTCACAAGTAGGCTTTACATTAACACTGCAATGAAGTTACTGTGAAGTTCCCCTGGTCGCCACACTCCAGTGCGTGTTCGGGTCAATGCACCTAACCAGCACATCATTCAGACTGTGTGAGGAAACTGGAGCAACCTGAGGAAACCCATGCAGACATGGGGAGAACGTGCAAACTCTACACAGTGACACAAGTCGGGAATCGAACCAGGTTCCTGGCACTATGAGGCAACAGTGCTAACAACTGTGCCACCACGTAGTCCTATTAGTCATTCTTAACAAATTTTATTTTTTAATCAGAGATTTCCTATTTACTAAAGTGGCTACTGTCTCAGCTCTTTAATATGCTAAAATAATAAGAATGAAGGTAAGTGTGATAATAAGAATTGCAAGTGAGTGAGATTTGGGATGAACCTAAATTAGTGTGGCAGAACTATGGACAAATTTGGAGGATCCATGACCAGCAAGAAAAACATTAGAGTAATTTGAATCTCGAGCTGAGTTGATTTGATTTATTATCACGTATTAGCATACAATGAAAAATATTGTTTCTTGTGTGTTACACAGACAAAGTATACGAGTGAAACCCAGTTCATCACTCAAACTAGCCTCTCATCCATTGACACTGCCCTGGAAAAGCAGCCAGCATACTCAAGGACCCTACGCACCTTGGACATACATTCTTCCATCTTCTTCCATTGGGAAAAAGATATAAAAGTTTGACATTACATACCAATCGATTCAAGAACACTTCTTCCCTGCTGCTGTTAGATTTTTAAATGCACCTACTTCGTATTAAGTTGATCTTTCTCTACACCGTAGCTATGACTGTTACACTGCATTTTGCACTCTCTCCTTCTCTATGAATGGTATGCTTTGTTTGAATGGCACAAAAAACAATACTTTTCACTCTATGCTAATATATGTGGCAATAATAAATCAAATCAAAGATAGAGTAGGGGATAGGATGAGACACTGCTTGACTGGAAGTATAACAAGCAGCAGAGTCCTAGGGCAATGGCACTTGCTGCAAATTAAGACCCTGCAGAGGCTAAGTTTGGATGACAAGTTTTTACTGAGGGTAGGATATAGAGAAGGCAGCCAGTGTGTTAGAACTGTTGAGTTTAGATAAACAAAGGCACGAATGAAGGCTCAGCAGCAGATAAACTAAAATGCAGTGAAGTTAGGTGATGTTCTGGAGCTGGAAACAGATAATTTTAATAATAGCACAATAAAATGAAATCAAAAGTTCACCTTGGAATCAATTAACCACTGCAGGAAATGCATTCATACTTGGATATGCAGAATTGGAAACATGAAAAGGCAGCAGCATGAGGCTGGATGATAGTACAATCACTGGAGGATGTTGCGGTCACCTATCTCCCTTCCTAATAACACATGGGTCTACCTGCGCCCCACGCTCTGCAGTGATTCAAGAAGGTGGCTCTCCATCTCTACCTCAAGATCAGTTAGAGATGGGCAATTTAAAAAAATACTACAGAAAAATCAAGGCCGATGAGAAAAGATAATGCACCATTGTCATGATGACACTGCATGTTATTTGTGCTTTGGCTACTCAAGTGATGGATGAAGGTCAGAAACCAAAGCACAGTTATTCAAATAGGGACTTTCAGGAGCATTGGCCATGGAGCTGAGCATGTTCAAGGATCCGACAGATGATGTGCAGAATGCGATGGGCCAGTAGTTGTACAGATGTATGGATGCTGCAATGTTGACAAAGAAACAACAATAGCAATTCTCAAAGGGAAGTATTATTAGTATCTGCTAACATGCAGGCCACGATGGAGAATTAAGTGGTCAGTAATTGAGTGGGAAAGGGAACATGGGATAAGGAGGAACAAGTCATTAGCTTAATGGCTAAAGATGAGCATGAAGAGAGCTAGGAAAATTGATTGAATCTCCAATAAAAAAAATTCAGGATTGGTATGGTGGGACAACATTGGGCACCAGGGAGCACAAAGATGTTGGATCAATCTTTGAGGTAACAAATTCAAACTCTTCAAAAGTAAATTAAGGAGGATTAGGATGAGTGATTCACAGAGATGATTAACCAAATTGTTGAATAAAGTCAAGGGGTTCGATCTTCCACAGTTAGTATGATAGCTATTTTGCTAGTTCTTCATTGCTTGGAAAAGCAACTAAAATACAGAGACAGTGCCTGAACTACTTACCTGTGCTTTATGAAGTAAGCCAAAGACAGCAGTAATGGATGTGGAGGGATGAACCATCACTGCATGTGATGGAACCTTAGCCAAATTACAGTCTTTCCACTGATTCACTTCTGCCCGTGCACCATTCAGGCACAGAAGCTGGTAATCAGTGGATTTTAGGTTCACAGCCCATGGTTCCTTATTATTTCCTAATGATAAAAAAAACACTTTCAAAAATTAATGGAATTTGAATATCTGGCTTAACAAGTATAATTTAAAACAACAAAAAATATTCTCTCCTATAAGCAATAGGAATACATGAATTTTCAGATATTTAAATGGTTACACAAAATAAATCATTTGGTAGTAAATTATATAAAAAAAGACTGCCTGAGTTAGAGAATTGTAAAAGAACTGAAAGCAAAGCATGAGGCAAAATATCTTTGGCTTGGCAGGATGTAGATGTTGGTATGCCCTCGGGGAAACTGATAAGTTTGTTTATTAGTCACAATAGGCTTACATTCACACTGTTATGAAGTCACTGTGAAAATCCTCTTTTTACCATACTCCAGCATCTGTTTGTGTATACTGAGGGAGAATTTAGTATGTCCAATGCATCAGTACATTTTTTGGACTGTGGGAGCACCTGCAGGAAACCCATGCAGACACGGGGAGAATGTGCAAACTCCACACAGGCAGTGACCCAAGCCAGGTGCTGCCCAGAAAACTGCGAGGAAGAATGTAAAAAAAAAGGATGCTATTTGAGTGGGCAGTTATGTGGCATATTAATTTCAATGCAGAGAAACGTGAAGGAGCAGATCTTAAGAAAAAAAGCCAAGTGAAATCAAAATATGATTGGAATGATAGAAATATATTATTTATGTGAGAGGTATAGAACCCCTGACAAAATAGGGGTGGAAACAGAATCTATAATAGCTTTTGAAAGATCAATCTTTGAAAAGTAAATATTAAAGAAGTGGTTGAAAAAAAAGTCAAGGAGTGCAAGAAAGTGAATGTTTATTTCAGAGCAAGCTGTGGTGTAGTGGGCCAAATGCTGTAAAAATCTATAATGCTAATATGTGTCAGCAGTTTGTGGAGATGGAAAAAGAGACACCATAACACAAGAAGCTCAAAATGATTTTGAAAATGATACAGCAACGTGCCAACAATACAAATTGCAAAAAAAACCACAAAAGCTGAACTTGTTTACAGTAGAGAAAACTGAGAGGCAATCCTATTGAGATACATTTTGCATTAGATGTTTTCAGGGCTCACCATTATACTGGAATAAATTGAAAAGCAACACTGGAGTGCCAATAGATGAACAAATATGGAAGTTGCTGTCCAAGCTTTCCTCCTCCTCCACAAATCTTGCTACATGAGTAACTCAATTAGATGCCTATATAAAGACATGAAGTTGCCAAATTTCCCCACTAGTTACCCACTAAACATGTCAAAAAATGATGTGGAATTGCTGGCGTTTAACTGGGGTGAGCACAGTAAGAAGTCCCACACACCAGGTTAAAATCCAACAGGTTTACTTGGAATCATGAGTTTTCAGAGCACTGCTTCTTCACCACCTGATGAAGGAGCAGCGCTCCAAAAGCTCATGATTCCAAATAAACCCATTGGACTTTAACCCAGTATTGTGCAACTTCTTACCATAGCAGAAGAAATTAAGATTGGTGCATTCAAGGTATAAGTGAATTTCTAGAGTTAGTTTAAGTCTTCACTGCTGCCAAACAACTGCTCTATCATTGAATATTTAATTTTGTAAGTGTAGAATCTCATTCCTTCAGATATTAATTCAAAAAAGTTATCTTACTTTCTATACATAAGACAATTAAATATGCTAATTTATATGTTCTGATTTAGACGTTCTCTGCCTGAGAAGGAATCCTTCAATCCTACTGGTTGAAGAGTCACAGCCACTGTTTGTTCTGAGCAGAGGGAACTGCACTTGACAAGATCTCCAGTATCCCTAACTTAATACAGCCTGTGAAACTAAATGAGGCTAAATATTTTTGGTTTGGCAGAATGTGGGCATTGAAATGCCCAGGGGAAAATGGCAAACTGCAAGGAAGAATCTGAAATATTGGAGGTTGGTGGAATGTGCAGTAAGTGGCAGATTAATTTCGATGCAGGGAAATTTCAAAAGCCCAAAAAAAGTTTAAAAACCAAGTTTATTTTATTTATTCATCACAAGTAGACTTACACTAATACTGCAATGAAATTAGTGTGAAAATCTCCTAATCGCCACACTCCCACGCCTGTTTGGGTACACAGAGAGAATTTAGCATGGCCAAAGCACCTAACCAGCATGTCTTTCAGACTATGGGAAGAAACCGGAGCACCCGGAGGAAACCCACGTAGACACAGGGAAAATGTGCAAACTCCCTCCACACAGACAGTGACCCAAGCTGGGAATCGAACTTGGGTCTCTGGCGCTGTGAGAAGCTGTGCTAGCCACAATGCCACCGTGCCTCCCCAGACTGTGGGGCAACTGTCAGTGTGATGAAACAGTGAACAATATTCCTTCACAGCTGACTGCAGAAGTGGACTTTTAAACATGGTTGAGAGTATTCATTGCCAAGCTGAATCCTAAGAAATTGTTTAATAATTCTTGATAATAACGATGAACAGTCATAGGATAATGCTTCAAGAGGAAACTGGCAATAAAATTAGTAATTTTAAGATGGAGTTGACAGGCATTTGTAATGAGATTAATTAATTAATCCTCAATTGTGGTGAATTGTGTATTCTGCTTTGAACATTAGAGCTTATTGGACAGTTTAATAATGGTATTTTTATGGCCTATGTATTCCAACATTCATTTGACTAAGATAAAGGAATAAAAATGAGAAGGAAAAGAAAATACCTGAGCAGGAAGATTGTGTGGGAGAGATTAGAATGGAAGTGGAGAAGGAGAAATATGTAGGACAAGTGTGGAAGAAAAATAGGCAGGATTATAAATTGAGAGGAAATTAAGGACTGAAATAGAGGGTTTGGAATATCATGGAGGATGGAGAAACAGCTACAAGAGCCAACTAGACTTACCATCAGTGTTAGCTAAAACCGTTGTATGTTTAACAAATGCTACGTCTCCTACTTCTGCAAGACACCTATTAATTTCAAAGAAAATAAGTTACTTTCATGTCGTTTCTACACTATACAGAAATTATGCTGGTACAGCAGAACTAAATATTCACGCGAGAATATACTGTGCTATAAAGTTTCTGAACATCATTTCTCCAATGTACTCAATGAATTTCAAATCTTGAATTGTGTGCTTAAATATACAATTCAGTACATGTTTCATCCTCCTTCTCAATTTGTGCCTTTGCCAACTCCGCCAATGACATATTTATTTATAATTAAAGCACCTTATCCAAGTGGAACACTGTACAATTAGACTGAGTGGTCAGAGATGAAGTAACACTACTCGTCGCCAATCGGGAAGAAAGCTGCCCACAAAATTCCACCACTTTCTGTAGCATAGACATCCTGTTTTCTGCTAATGGTTTAAATTTTGAATCAAGCCCTGGAGATTTCCAGGGGTGCAGCAACACTGACATCACAAAAGCAGGATGAGCAGCCAATCACACTGAGGTAGTTTCACAGACAGCAAACCAGGAAATTAGAAACACTGAATCCCTTCACCAGCACAGTGATTAACACTGCTGCCTTACAGTGCCAGGGACCCGGGTTCGATTTCTGGCTTCAGTCACTGGTTCTGTGGCGTCTGCACGTTCTCCCTGTGGCTATGTGGGTTTCCACCAGCTTCTCCAGTTTCTTCCCACAATCTGAAAGATGTGCTGGTTAGGTGCATTGGCTCTGCTAAATTTTCCCTCAGTGTACCCGAACAGGTGCCAGAGTGTGGCAACTTGAAGATTTTTACAGTAATTTCATTGCAGTGTTATTGTAAGCCTATTTTGACATTAATAATAAATGTCAACTTTTCTAATTTAAATTCTTGGATACTGAAATAATTGGAGTAAGGTGGGAACTAAAATATTATAAGCAAACTTCAAACAAAAATTAAAGAACACAGAATTTTATCATAACAAAGAAATTTTATATTTCGTTAACACAGAATTAATATTTTCAGATCCTGTGAGGGTTTTTAGCAGTAATACAAAAGTCTGAGGACACATACCAACCAACTCAAGAACAGCTTCTTTCCTGCTGCCATCAGACTTTTGAATGGGCCTACCTCGCGTTAAGTTGATCTTTCTCTACACCCTAGCTATGATTATAACACTATATTCTGCACTGTCTCCTTTCCTTCTCTATGTATGGTATGCTTTATTTGCATAGCACACAAGAAACAATACTTTTCACTATATACTAATACATGTTAATAATCAATCAAATCAAAATCCCTCAATGTCAACAAAACGAAGAAGATAGTCATCAACTTCAGGGATCATAGTGAAGGACATGCCCCTGTCTTCATCAACGGGATGAAGTGGAAGTAGTCAAGAGCTTCAAGTTTCTAGATGTCCAGATCACCAACACCCTGTTCTGATCTCTCCACGCTGATACTATAATTAAAAAAGCTCACCACACTTCTACTTTCTCAGGAAGCTCAGGAAATTTGGCATGTCCACTATGATTCTCATCATAGATGCAACATAAAAATCATTCTTTCTGGTTACTGCCAACTTGATATGGCTCCTGCAAAAAAAAACTACAAAGGGTCATGGACGAAGTCTAGTCCATCACGCAAACCAGCCTCCCATTCATTGATTCTGTCTACACTTCCCACTGCCAAGAAAAAGCAGCCAGCGTTATTAAAGACCCCAGCACTCCAGATGTACTGTCTTCCACCTTCTTCATCGGGAAAAAGATACACAAGTCTGAGGACGTGTACCAACCAACTCAAGAACAGCTCTTTCCCTGTTGTAATCAGACTTCTGAATGGATCTACGTTACATTAAGTTGATCTTTCTCTACAGCCTAGCTATGACAGTAGCACTCGATTCTGCACTTTCTAGGTTCCTTCTGTATGAATAGTAGGCTTTGTCTGTACAGGGTACAAGAAACAACACTTCTTACTGTATAAATGTGACAATAATAAATCAATTTCTGAATTTTGTATACTATTTCTTTAAAATTGATCACGTGAAGCACTTTGAGGTATTTTATTATAAAGTACATTTAAAGCAAAAGTTAATGCTGCTGTGACATCTCATTCAATGAAGTATAACTTTGTCAAGAGTTTTTACAGTGTGACTGAGTGAAAATTTTTGTTATTTCATTGCTTGCTTAGGGATTGCAACCTGGAAGACCTCAACTGCATACTCCTTGGAGAAGTATAGGATCACTAATGGCAAGCTCTGTTGATCTCTGCGAACAAGTGGACAAATCATTAACAGTAGCATCATAGGTCAGCAAAGCAGTAGCATTCATTCCCAGGAGTTCAGAACTCAAAAGTAGAGATATTGTTAAACTTGTATAAAGCCTGGTTCAGATTAAACATAGATACCAAATATAGGTCTGACTCCGTCTTATAAAAAGGGCATAGAAACATTAGAGAACATGCAAAATATTTTTTACAAGAATACTACCAAAAATAACACAGCAATTGGGAAAGATTGCACAGGTTAGAGATTTTCTTCTCTTTAGAAAAATGACTTAGAAGAGACACCATGGAAGTATTTAAAATTATGAATTTCTTTGAATGAGGGGTGGATATGGAGGAAATGGTTCCACTTGAAGCAGAATCCAAAACTAAGTGTGATAAATATGGGATTGTTACTAATAAATACAATATTGAAATGAGAAATTTATTTGCTCGAACAGTGGTTAGAATGTGGAACTCACTACCACAAAGTGATTGAGGCAAACAATTTACATGCCAGGAAACGGGATGAGTACACAAGAGAAAAGGGTTCTGCCGCAAGTGGAAATGAAGTAGCTCAAATCGGACGATCATAAAATGCCAGCAAATACTAGCTAAACTGTATGGCCTCTTCCTTTGTAATATTTTATGGATCTAATTCTGGATTTCAGCATTGTTCAGCACATGTGCAAAAACACGTGAATTTTCTCTAAGTTTCAGTGGAATAATGACAGTAAATGCAAATTGTTTCATCCTCATTAAAGTCCAGACCAAGTCACTGACTAAATATATGCTTTATCAGTAAGTGAATGCAGTAATTACTATATAATTCTGGAAAAAGAAACATTTCTTCTAATGAATTTTCTGCTATTAATTTCTGCTTCTCCCAGCCTAGTTAAGCATTAGCCATGTTTTATAGCATGCATACCTTTGATTAAACTGTGCGATTGCTAAGGTTTTATTGCTTTAACAAACTGTTTTTTATAGCTGTGAATGCTGACTGAGTTTTGTCTTATCATGCAGTATAATGTGGTTGTCTTCTATAGCTACACATTTTTTAACTATTGCCCTTGGTACTGACCTATGATCAAATCTGCCTTCACTAACTGCAAATAAATTTGCACTCCACTTTTTTGCAAGCAAGTACTGTCGACTTTAAGCTGTCTCATTTAGTATTTGGACAAAAAAATCATCAAACATCGTGCACTGAGATCCGCAAAATATTAAACTAAATTTTACTTGAAAAACATAATTATCAATTGCAGTAGCATTCTCTTCGGTTTCTTTCTAATTGTTACTCCTTCTGAGAGGTAAAGGTTACAGAAGAAATAGTGATCTGTACTTTTATCTTTAAGTTTCCCATCTTCCCCCTCTCCCAATATACACTGCCTAGATGCCATAGTTTATGAAGCAGTGAGAATGACACACTTATTAACTAGATGTTTTACATATAATTCTGTTCATTTTCCCCACCAATAAAGGGAAAAAAGCTTTAAATCATCAATGATGCTAGATTGCTAATTTAGTAGTCTCTTTCTAACAAATTTCTTACAACAAACTTTGCCTGATCTAAGGTCCCACTGAAGTCAGGTGTACAGATCTCAGTAAAGTAAAAAGGATAATAGCAAGGTTATTGGTCCTGTGTTTGTAATAACAAGGTTCAAATGTAGCAATGATTTCAACAAAAGCTAACTGGGAAGGAGATAGGACATTTTAACCCGTTAGATTGGCTTAGATTCTGAGAAGCTTTTCTGAAGCTTCACAGAATTCCTGCAGTACAGAACAAGGCCATTCGGCCCATCAAGTCTGCACTGACAACAGTCCCACCCAGGCCCTATCCCCATAACCCCACATATTTACCCCGTTAATCCCTCTAACCTACGCATCCCAGGATACTAAGAGGCAGTTTAGCTTGGGAAATCAATCTAACCCGCACATCTTTGGACTATCACAGCATCTGAAGGAAAGGTATGCAGACACGGGGAGAACATGCAAATTCTACACAGACAAGCCGGGAATCAATCCCAGGTCCCTGGAGCTGTGAGGCAGCAGTGCTAACCACTGTGCCACCATATCATCATAGTTTAATCTGTAATTCTCACCTTTATTTCTGGACTTACTTTCCCCATTTCTTTGGTTAAAAAGGCAGATTGAAGATTGCCTCAAAGGGGCTTGTTAGAGGTACACTACATTCTCATGTGGTGCATGAGAGGTTATATAGATTGCCATAACATCACCTTCCAGATTTTCACCAACAGCAGGACAGAGGTTCTGGAGTTAAGTTCCTACTTGCCCCCTGGTGTAAAACTATAGTTCTGATGTTACTGAAATGGCCCAATTTTTCATTTTCATTGCCTTCAATGAAATGAAAATCAGATTGTTTCCAAAGCAGATGTTTGGTCCAGAAAATTAGTTTCTCACTTGGCTGGCAAGTTGAAAATTTACCCCCCAGGCTCTGAGGAATCGTGTGTGGAACTATGCCACTAGATGTATATTTTATCATCCTGCAATTTGCAAGAATTGATACACCAATGAATGGGCCCATCAGGTAACTTCTGTTCCTTCACAATGCCAATTAAACACTGAATGTTAGAACTTGTAAAGGATTTGAATGCAACTATTATTTAATGTACTTTATTTCTCAGATTACCTGAATGCTCCTGTATAGCCACTGTATTGCTCCTCTGCACTGTATGCACACCTTGACTTCCCTTTGGCATCTCCGATGCACAATTCGCAAAGGCTTGACGGATAACCTGACTCATTGGCACCTGGCACACAGCTCGCAGAGAAAAACTCACTGACTGCTGTAAAAAGGGAGACAACAAAATTGTCAACTATCTCCATATTTGTTACAGTAACTCATGTTGTTGTGCATACGAACTTATCTTCTCCAATGGTACAGACTAGAATGCATGTTGGGACTAATGCAATTTTGATTAGGTTTGAAGTGCTTGCATGCATTTGGCTGCAAATCAGTGGTGGATGGGTCAGGAGAAGTGGTGGTGGTGAGGCAGAGTTAAGTGTCATCAGCGTACATGTGAAATCTGATGCTATGTTTTTGGATGACGTTAGGCAAGGACAGATCCTTGGAGACACGAGTGGTAATGATGTGGAAATGCATAAGAAAGCCATTTCAGGCTGGTCTTTGGCTATGGTTAAACCAGGCAAGAGAGTTCTGCTCAAATGGACAAAGCTAAAATTGGAAGCAATACTCCACTTAAAGCCGAGAAGTGGCTTTCATCTGTTTTTTCAATCGCTTTCTCAATCAGTTCTGTAAACTTGAATGGTTAGAGCACATGTACTTTCAGGTTTCTCTCTTCCAGTGCCCTAAGACTTTTAAGCAAACAGGTATTTGCTCAGAGATATTAGTGAGCTGAATATGTCTGCTTCTCTCACTATGGAGTATGTTTATCTTGTGTGTATTGTTTGCTGCTTCCACATGTCTCAAGCCTGGCATGTTATTATTTTCAGGATATTTTGTGGGTCCCCTGCAAAGTTTCTACACCATTTGGTTGAAGAATGCTGCATTAGAGTATGAGGGTATAATATAATTAGATTAGTTTGATCAGAAATAGTCAACAGGGCTTTGTTAAGGGCAGGTCGTGCCTTACGAGCCTAGTGGAGTTCTTTGAAAAGGTGACTGAATACATTGACGAAGGAAGAGTGGTGGATGTGGTTTACATGGATTTCAGCAAGGTGTTTGATAAGGTCCCCCATACAAGACTTCTTAAGAAAGTGAGAGGGCATGGGATCCAAGGGGCTTTGGCCATGTGGATCCGGAACTGGCTTGCCTGCAGAAGGCAGGGAGTGGTTATGGAGGTCGTTCACCAGTGGAGTGCCCCAGGCATCTGTTCTAAGACCTTTGCTGTTTGTCATTTTCATAAATAACCTGGATGAGGAAGTGGAAGGATGGGTCAATAAGTTCGCCAATGATACGAAGGTTGGTGGTGTTGTGGATGGTCTGGAGGGATGTCAGAAGTTGCAGCAAGACATAGGTAGGATGCAAGACTGCGCAGAGAAGTGGCAGATGGACTTCAACACAGATAAATGTGTAGTGGTCCATTTTAGCAGGATCAATGGGATGAAGGAGTACAAAATCAAGGGTAGGAGTCTTAGCTGTGTTGAAGAGCAGAAGGACCTTAGGGTCCGGATCCATAGGACTCTTAAATCTGCCTGCAAGTGGAGGATGTGGTCAAGAAGACATACGGTTTAGTGGCCTTCGTTAATCAAGGGATTGAGTTTAGGAGTCGGGAGGTAATGCTGCAACTTTATAAGACCCTTGTCAGACTCCACTGTGGAGTACTGTGCACAGTTCTCATCGCCTCACTATAGGAAGGATGTGAAAGCTATTGAAAGGGTGCAGAGAAGATTTACAAGAATGTTGCCTGGATTGGAAGGCATACTTTATGAAGATAGATTGAGGAAGCTAGGTCTCTTCTCCCTGTGGAGATGAAGGTTGAGAGGTGACCTGATAGAGGTTTATAAAATGTTGAGAGGAACACATAGGGTGGATTCTCGGAGGCTGTTTCTCAGGGCTGAAATGGTCACTACGAGAGGACACAGGTTTAAGGTGCTGGGCAGCAAGTACAGAGGAGATGTTAGGGGTAAGTTTTTCACTCAGAGGGTGGTGAGTGAATGAAATCGGCTGCCGTCAGTGGTGGTGGACACAAACTCGCTGGGGTCTTTTAAAAGACTTCTTGATGAATACGTGGGATTAAATGGGATTGGGAGTTACAGATAGTTCTATGGCCTAGTAGGATCGGGTATAATCGGTGCAACTTGTGGGCCGAAGGGCCTGTTTGTGCTGTAGTGTTCTATATTCTAAGGTTGGACAAGGGTGGTGATGTCAACCATGTCAAAGGTTGCAGACAGAACGAGGAGGGCTACTTTACTAAGGGCATAGTCACATAGGATACAATTTATGCTTCTGGGTAATATTCATTTTGGTACTAAAACTGATTAAAGGATTGCAAACATGGGGTTCTGGCAATGGTGTCTAGATTTGGGAGGCAACGACACGTTTATTGGCTATAATAATAAAATGACTACGATCAGATTCACTACGTCAGATGTGGGAATAACAATTCCTTGTTGACTTGGAATTTATGTTCTATACTTGAAAGGAAGAATTTGACAAGCTTTGAGGAAAGAACAGGTGAACTGGACTCATTAGATAGCTCAATGGGCCAAATTGTCAGCTGTGATTGTCATTTTATGACTCTATGATGTCCACTGCCGATACTAGTTAGCTTCCAATACTGCTGCTGTACTACTGCACTATTACACTATTAGCTTCAATAAAGTATCCACCAATAGCCCCATATTGTGTGTTATGCAATGCAACTTATAGCCACATTGCTTAAATTCATACTATTTACTTCCATCCTCAATGTCATTATCTTGCATTAATGCATTTTAAAGGATACTTGCTGATTAGACCCTTTCCGACATCCAGATATTTTTACACTAGATTTGCTTGTTCCCTTTTATTTGAGCAACCTGCCCCAAAATTTGGACTCATCCAAGAAATTGGACAACTTTGCTTTTATCTCCACCTCTAGTTTATTTCTATGCTCCATAAGCAACACTATTCCCTGTGTCATCCCACTTGTGACTCTTTGTTCTGTTTATATGACTTCTTTTACAGCCACCTTTTGCTTTGCCCAGCTTAGTGAACTTTTAATCCATCCAAGAAACCTGTTTGTAATTTTATAGCTCTCTGTAATCCACATTGTGGATTAATCACTTGTCATGTCTACAGAATTTCAACTGTCAACAACATCCATTGTTTTCTTGCAGAAGCACAGTAAATTTGTAAGACAAGAACTCTCCTCAATTAATGCATACTGACTTCTTATTATCCTGTTTAGTCATTGCTTTTAGGATGTCATCTAAAGCATATGTTATGCTCACTAGCTTATGATTGTCCCTCTGGTTCTTCTTAAAGAGTTGTGATATACTAACTACTATTTAACCCTGTGATTTGTATGATTTCCTACACATATTGATCATGCCTCTATGAACATTCTTTGAGATTAGCCCATGAATAGTCCTTGTTGAGTGCCTAAACAGCAATTACATTTACTGCAAAATAAACGTTTCTCACCTTTAGCAATGTTACATTCATTGAACTTGATGTCCCCTCTCTCAATCAAGGTACCAACGGGGATGTTCCATCCAGCTGTCCTGTCCAACCCAGTGTGGCAGGACTTCTTTCCTCTCAGCTGATCAATGGTGAAGGAGTTATGACTCGACCTTTTTACTACCGCCACAGCATAATATGATGCTCCATCATTATCATCTAGAGCAGAAAATACAAATAAAGGCATTAATATTGAACAAAATGCATTTAGAATCAAGTTCAACTTTGCACTCCATACAAAACAAACTGTAGCAGGTCAGCTAGCTTAGCAGAAATCTCAATGGAAAGAGACATCAAGAAAGATGTGTAAAAGATCGTCAATACATCTCTTTTGCCTATCCTTGAATTTAACCCCCATTGTAACTGTTAAGTAATCCTGTTCAATGAGACTCATGTAGTGGTCAGGGACAGATTTGACCCCACCAGGTCCTTTATAATTCAATACCCAATCCACTCTATGTACCTTATTTGATATGGCATGGTAGCACAGTGGCTAGCATTGCTGCTTCACAGCACCAGGAACCTGGGTTCAATTCCTGGCTTCCGTCACTGCATGTGTGGAGTTTGCACGTTCTCCCCGTGTCTGCACGGGTTGGGTTTCCTCCGGGTGATCTGGTTTCCTCCCACAGTGCAAATATATGAAAATTAGGTGGATTGGTCGCCTAAATTGCCCCTTAGTGTCAGGCGGACTAGTAGGGTAAATGCATTTAGTTAGGGGCATAGGGCCTCGATAGTATTGTGGTCGGTATAGATTCAATGGGCTGAATGGCCTCCTTCTGCACTGTAGGATTTAATACTTTTTTTCTAAAAGATCAATAAACAAAATACAGCAAGAGAGTCACTCTTTCATTGTCAATTGCCTGGTCCAGCATCACTAACTTTCTGTACATGGCCTCATTGTCTATTCTACCCAGAGTTACCAAGTACATCAAATCGTGGAATTGCTAAAAGCTCAAAATTTGTCAGGCAATCCTCAATTAACTATTCCTTAAAATGAAAACTCAGTCAAATGATCAGAAGGAATATTGAGCTCTAATGAATATGGTTGCTGGCACCTATATTAAAAATCACGTGAAAGCAAATTGTAACTGCAAAGTAACAAGGGAAATCCTACAGTTGAAGAGTGAACTGAGGCCAGGCTGTGGAAATGCACGTAGAGTTAAACTCCTAGTTTACAGGCAGATCTTGCTTTTCAAAACCAGTGTATCTGTTTTAATATTGAACAGTCAAGGGTAGCAAATGCAAGAGTTGCTGCTAGTAAATGCGAACGCTTTCAGAAGGGAATAGGAGAGCCTCACGTAAGAGTTCTCCATTTATTTTGAAAAGAAAAGTTCAGCGCCTGCAGAACTGTTAATATATGCATGTGACACTTGAAAACATGACGACTTTAGGCAAGCAGGCCTGTCCACCTGGCATCCAAGCTAGAATTTTTGGCTGACATGGAAATACCCATTTTTCTCAAAATATTTTATTCACTGCATTCAGCTGACTTCTATGCCAGACTAAGAAAGAAACTGACCAGCAGGATGCTAAGTACTTACATGAATGTCTTCATAGTGATAATGTCAACTTCCCTTACACCACATCTTTCTTTCCCAATGACAAAAATTCAACTTTTCAAGCCAGGAACAACTAACCCTCACCTGATGCCCTACCAGCGACCTTACTTCCCAGTCTCAAAGGCAATTTGTTGTTGAATCGATGCTCTTATGAGCAACTTAAGTGCTCACTAATGCCTTAGCCTTGAACTGCACAATCTTAATACTAGCTAAAATATTAAACAGAACTGCTCACAATTTATGGCCCTTTGCCGATATTGCCAGCAACATGGCTTAGTGTTTGAACAAGTTGTTCTAAGTAAGAGTACAATCAATTTACTAATTGGGTTTTATCTGTACATCAATTTAGCCTAAGTCAATAATTACTCTTCCCTTGAGATAAAGACTGGCCTGTGGACTGTTAGAGGTTTCTAAAATCAGTATTTTTATGAAGTGCACTCAAAAAATGTTGAAGTGAATCCATCCATGGAGGACAAAGCGATAGTTTCATGAGACAAAGGAAATAAATTCATGGGTTGTTATTGGCCTAGATTCAAATGAATGATCTTTTGACTTTGCTTCTCAAATTTTTTTTTTGCTTTATACTTTTGTGCAAGTGTAAATTCTTTAGTTTAATATTTCATCTGAAATTTTGAGTAATGCCATGTTGCTGAACTAATCTGGTGGCACAGTGATCAGCACTGCTGCCTTACAGCGCCAGGGATTTGGATTTGATTCCTGGCTGGGGGATCACTATCTGTATGGAGCCTGATGTTCTCCTCGGGTTTCCTCCAGTTGCTCTGATTTCCTCCCACAGTCCAAAAGATGTGCTGGTTAGGCGTATTGGTGATGCTAAATTCTCCTTCATATCCGAATGGGTGCCAGAGTGTGGCAGCTACGGGATTTTCACAGTAGCTTCTTTGCAGTGTTAATGTGAGCCTACTTGTGACTCTAATAAAGAAGGGATAGATTTCCAATTATAGTATTTCCTATATGTTATTCTTATGCAAAAATACAAATTTTTAACTAGCATGACACCTTGTATGAAACCTCTTTTCAGTTCGTCTGAATTGAATAATTGAAGAAATGACTGAAAAGAAATCTAGTAATTACCTGCATTAATCTAGATCCAGCAAGGAGTCCCTCATTGTATTTGTCAAAATTAATCAATGCTAAATGTATCTGATAGAGATAGTAGCCGGAATTTTACCGGCATGCCAGTCCTGATTCTGGAGGTGGGTTCAGTTCGGAGAGCAGCATTCTCCGTTGGCCTCGGGTTGGCTCATGTGAAACTTGGGCAGACGTGCTGGTAAAATTCCACCCAGTGTGTTTTAGCTTTCCGAGAGGACTCAATGCCTCTTATCTTCTGGCCATTATCGCTTCAAGGTTGCAAAGCAGTTTCAGAAATATAAGAGCAGATCTGAATATTCTGGCACATGCATCCGTTAAGTGCAGCGCCTCACCAGAAGCACAAGTTCAGAATTACCCTTTCTTTTCTTACCAGTGTAACTTTCGGCTGCAGCAGGCACTAGGTCATACGTCTTTCCAGCTATGTATATATGTCCAGCATCCAATGTTACTGCATCAATATTTTTATTCTATGAAGAAACAAAATAAGTTAATGAATCTCTGCAATTAATTAAAGCTTTGTGAAGAAAGTTGACGTGAATTCCATTTTGTTACAAAACTTAAGAAAAATATTATAGAAGATACTTCTAAAATGAAGACCAGCCCACATAGTTGGGAGTGTCAAAAAGGAAAAACAATTGCAGATGTATTCCCTTTTTATCACAAATCTTTTGTGAGTCATTCTCTTATGAGAATGGTCGGTCTAGATGTGGATAACCTGTCACTCAATTGATGGATTCATTAGTGAATGAAGCTGAGAACATTCTTGGTCCAAGATACCATACATTTGCCTGTCATTGAGTTTTTTTTACACTTACGAAGCTCCAGTATTGGCATCAAAGACCAAGTTGGTGAGTTTCACTTAATGATTGACTCCATTGCGTTTGAATTAAGCAGCTCTTTAAAACACTAATACTCTGATAACCATGAGTCCTGCAACCAACATTTTTATTTCATTGGCAACATTTTGATGTGTTCTTTATTTTTCCTCTTGCCAGCTTTGACTTAATATGGAATGTGGTTTTGAGGATATTTGTACCTGTACAATATCTTACAGATGAAAGGCCACAGATCTGAAACACTGGGCTGGATTTAATGGCCACACCAGTGTCAACCATTAAACATAGACACAGAAACTAGGAGCACAGCAAGCCATTCAGCCCTTTGAGCGTTGCATGCAGCACGGTGGCACAGTGATTAGCATTGTTGCCTCACAACAACAGGGACCCAGGTTCGATTTCTAGATCAGGTCATTGTCTGTATATGTGTGCATGTTCTCCTTGTGTCCGCATGGGTTTCCCCCAGGTGTTCCTGTTTTCTCCCACACATCCAAAAAACATGCTGGTGAAGTGCATTATCCATGCTAAATTCTGCCTCAGTATTCCCAAACAGGTACCAGAGTGTGGCCACTATGGGATTTTCACAGTAATTTCACTGCAATGTTAATGTAAGTTTACTTCTGGCATTAATAAAAAACAAACAGAAAATAAGATAAAATAAAACTTTTTTATTTTGCTTGTTTACATGTGTTACATCTGGCTTAAGCGAGGCTCTTAATATCCTGCCTGAAGCCAATGGAGAGTAGATGTGATACGCATCCACCCCGATTTTGGGGCGAGCACAGCGATAAAATTCCATCCGATATATTAATTACACCACAGAATTGTAGAATGCCTATAGTTTCTTGCTGGTTGACAAGTCCCTGTCTCCACCCAATCCCCTGCCCCTCCCCAACTAACAGTCACATTTTCCTGAGGCAGGATTGCTGAATGAAAGCCAAACTGTTCCTGAAGTGATCAGAACAGAGTGCACTTTGAGTTGCTCTCATATGTGAATCATTAAGTAACATTGGCATAGACTTTGGAGCAGGTCAGCCCCCTGGTAGGAAATGGTCATTGCTATGGGAAAATTGGAACACAGTAAAATAACACCAAATAAGAACCTATTGGACTTCCCAATTACTTTCTTGCATAATTAGTCAACAGACACCATGATAATAATCTGCTTATTTCATTGTTTTTTTAGATAAGCTGCTGTAAGTTGGTAATATCTCATTCTTCTGAAATGCCTGCTCACTGACTCCTGACAATCAGATTCAATCATATTCCATTCTAACTGGGCAGAGAGAACAATGAAATATGTCAAACAGAGTATTGAAATCTGCCAGCAATGCAGATCAATTTCAACTAAAAATTAAGAGTTTTATAATGTTTGTGCTATTTCTTTAACTCTTTTGAAACAGCCTGAATACACTTTTGGAAATGTTTCTACTTGGGATTGAGATCTGAGATTGACCATTTACTCAATGTACACAACTGAAAAATCCAATAAGTTGCCTAAAAGGTTTGAATTGTTCTGACTAGTAACAGATCTGAGTTTTGCTTGTTTTGGCCTTTCTTCAAACTTCTACAGGAACTCTTACATATATATCGATTCACCTTGAACTTTTACTGTTAATGGCATTGTAGCAGATATGGATCCTACCTTGATCATTTTCATGCAGTCCTCGGGATTGTCACCTGATACGCACTGAACTGGTGGTGTCAGGTTTTTCTTACTGAAAGCTTCAGCCATAGCTCCACATTTCAGCAATTCTCCTCTGGACTGTGTGCACCAGCGCAGAACATTGGGCATTCCTGTGTGAAGAAAAGCAGCAGAAAACTTACTGTTTCTCTGTACGGTGCTGATACAATCTCAATAACACAAATGTCTTTTTTTACATGACAAATGTAAAATACTTCCACTTTACAGCATGGAAGAGCACTGGAATTAGCTTCAATTCAAGCACAGTGCTGGCAAAGACTTAATGAACCAAATGTCTATCTCTGCACTCCAGACTGTTGCCCAAGCTCATTAAGTGAAATGCCAAGGATGGACTTACAAACTGCTTCACAAGGAAGAAGGGAAAACAATTGGCTAAATCATAGAAGCACTGCCTTTGTAAATGTCAGGAAATTGACACTCAATTGACATCCATAGCATGCCTGCGCACACTGCCACCTCCTATTTACCTGAAGCATTGCTACTGTTAAACCCCATCTGCAGCAAGAGACTCAATTCCCGTGCCAGGAGAAATGCAGTTCTATGGTTTTAAACTTGGAGACCTAGGATGGGGTAAGATTCTGTAGTGAAAATCCACAAGTCCTACAAAAATGTGGCTTTCTATCTGTTCTGCAAAAATCCTTTGTTTCAACTGAGGGAGTACCACAGGTCTGCAATTAATAGTCATCTAATAACTGATTATTAAAACAAACTCAAAAAAGTACAGATTTAAAAAGGCCAACACATTTTATTTAAAATCTGCTGAGCATAGAAAACACGCAGTTTATAAATCCATCCTTCGCATTTCATGTTTTCTTGTGACCAAATGGAGGAGAATAGAAGATTGGGGAAATATGGATAAATTTCAGAATTGGAAGTCTTACGTCAGACACTTTGAGTACTCAGTACTGAAGGAAGCAGAAAGGAGTATAGAAAGTGGAAAGGAGAAATTCAAAAGGAAAGCAAATACAGGGCATGAAAGAATATTGGCAAGCAGATCAAAGAGAACTGAAAGATATTTTATCAATACATCATGGGTAATCAGATAGCTAAAAGGAAAGAGAAGAATTCATAAAAGACCAAAAAGGTAATCAATATGTGAAGACAGACGGTGTAGGGATGGTTCTGAATGAATACATTGCATCCATCTTCAGAAGGAGGGGGACAGCGCAGACACTGTAGTTAAGGAAGAAGCACGTGCAGTATTGGATATGACAAACGTAGGGAGAGAAAAGGTACAAAGAGGGTTAACAGTCACAGTCTAAGCATTAGGGGTAGACAATTTAGGACAAAAGTGAGATGACATGTCTTCACCAAAAGAGTGATGAGCTTGTGGAATTCATTACCACAGGAAGTAGCTGGTGCCAAAACATTTGAATGTATTCAAGAAGCAGCTAGATACAGCATTGGGGGTGAAATGGATCAAAGATTATGGGGAGAAAGCAGGATTAGGTTATGGAGTTGGACAATCATTCATGATCATAATGATTGGCAGAGCAGGCTCAAAGGGCCAAATAGCCTCCTCCTACTCCTATGTTTCTGCATAATATCCTTGAAAGTGGATAAATTATCAGGACCAGATGAAATGTACTCCAGGCTGCTAAAAGAAAAATCCAAAGAGGAAATAGTGGAGGGTTTGACCATCATTTTCCAATCCCCATTGGAAGTCGATGTAGTGCTGGTGGATTGGAGGTCTGCCAAAGTTTGTACCTTTGTTTAAAAGTGGAGTGAGGGATAGACGAATAACTACAGATCAGTCAGTCTAACTTCAGTGGTGGGCAAATTATTGGAATCAATTCTGAGGTACAGGATAAACTCTCAATTAGAAAGGTATGGATTAATCAAGATCAGCATGGGTGTGTTAAGGGCTAATGTGATTGAATTTTTGAGGTGGTAACATGGAGGATTGATGAGGATAGTGGAATTGATAAGGTTTACCTGATTTTAGCAAGGCTTTTGATAAGGACCCACATGGCAGACTGGTTAAAAATAAAAACCCATGGGATCCAGTGAAATATGACAAGCTGGATACAGAATTAGCTTAATGGCAGGAAACAAAAGGCGATTGTCAGAACGTTTGGAGTGTTTCCAATGGGATTCCACAAGCCATAACACTAGGTACTTTGCTTTTTGT
Organism: Sphyrna mokarran; assembly: GCA_024679065.1. NCBI lineage: Eukaryota > Metazoa > Chordata > Chondrichthyes > Carcharhiniformes > Carcharhinidae > Sphyrna > Sphyrna mokarran. Next base: position 23,296,545 of record JAGIQG010000003.1, read on the forward strand.
GCCATATATCATTTTTTTTGGATATAAGTGTAAGGGGAATGATTGAGAAGTTCACAGAGGACACAAGAATTGGCCTTCTGAGTGATAACAAGTTGTAAATTGCAGGAAAATATGAATGGGCTGGTCAGGTGTGTGGAAAAGTGGCAAACCAAATTCAACCTAGAGAAATGTGAGGTAATGCACTTGGGGAGGTCAAATAAAGCCAAGGATCACACAATAAATAGGAGAGTTATGTGAGGTGTAGAGGAAGTGAGGAGCCATGGAGTGAATATCCGCAGATCCCTAAAAGTAGCAAGATGGATCAAAAAGATGGTTAAACAAGGTTTGGTTATAAAAGCAGGGAGCTTATGCTGAAACTATGTAAAACATTAGTTAGGCCATGACTTGAATATTGTGTACAATTCTGGTCACCTCATTACAGAAAGAATGTAATTAACTGGAGAGGGTACAGAGAAGACTTCAGAGGTTGTGGCAAGGACCTGAAAATTGTGGCTAAGACGAAAAATTGGAAAGGTTGGGTTGTTCTCTTTGGAACAGAGGAGGTTGAGGAGAGATTTGATTGAAATGTATAAAATTGAGTGATAGAGTGGATGGGAAGGGCCTATTTACTTTAGCAGAGAGGTTAGTGACTGAGAGGCATAAATTTCGAGTGATTGGTAGAAGAATTGGAGGAGAGAAAAAATGTTTTCAACCAGAGCGTTGTGGGGATCTGGACTTCACTGCCTGAAAGTGAAATAGAGGCAGAAACCATCAGCTCATTTAAAAGGTGTCTGAATATGCGCCCCCAGAGCCAAAACCTGTACAACCATGAACTGAATGCTGGAAGGTGGGAGTAGGCTGAGTGGCTTGTTTTTCTGCTAGTGCAGGCACGATGGGCCAAGTGGGTTCTTTCAGTGCTGCAAACCTTTTACGAATCAATGAAATTTTCACCGCTGGTTAATTTGTTGCCACTCAGTAACAATAATATCCAGTTCTGTGTTAATGAGTCTGCAATGTCCACAACTGAAATGTATGACTTACTGTAGCAGTCAAGTCCATTCAAGGATTGGAGGTATTCTGAGCCTAACCAGGCCTGATAGGTTTGATTCTTGATGAGCATGAATTCTTTGGTGGAGTCCTGGAACAGCAAGTCTTTGCCATCGTATGAAGCTGAATCAAACATCTTAAAGGTAGTGGAAGTAATGCCAAACTTTTTCTGTAAGTAAAAGATTTTTTTTCCCAAATGAATTATTTGATGTAATTATATTTCTTCAGAGTTACTGCCATCAGAGGAAAGAGGTAAGCTTGTCTGCATGTCAACCAGCGAGATTGAAGAGTTACATTTTTTGTTTTAACGCAGGCTGACTTAAAACTTTGTGTGCTATGCAGTTAGCTGTTCATTTTCTTGTGCTGTTAACTTTCAAGGTGAAACACCACTCCCAAACTTATTTTCTCAGCCTAAATGCAAATAGATCTCACATGTACTCTACATGGGGATTTACAAATGACAATATGGCCTAATCCTTGCCACTGGACTGCCAAACCTGCCTCATCTGCTTCTGAAGTGCAGTATTGGCTGAATGCGAGTTGTCACATTGTGTATATGGTGTTCCAAATACCTGGAGGCACTTCTCCCAATTCTTTCACAAACCGTCACATAAATCAAATGACCCAGCTCTTTGGCATGAATTCTTATTGTCTAGATTAATAAAAATTTAAAATTTGATGCAAAGCCCTCAACCTTTAAGAAAAATTAGATAATCCCTGAGGGATGCCACAGAGGAACAATGAGGTTGAATCTGGGCTACCATGAAGCTTTATTTTCATCCCACCCTACAATGGGTCCTGATTCTATGATTCACCATTTCCTCTCAAGTACCAATTCTGCTAATTCTATTAACCCAGGTAAACTTGCTGCTGAAAAACACATGAATCTGCTGATATGAATCACGGATGAAATTCTATCATAAGAAGGTTTCAGTTTATTGATATTTTCAGATATATGTTCTTCCTTGCAACTAAGTTTTTATAAGTCTTTTTGCTCCACCTTCACCTCTCAGACAGTCCTTTTCTTTTGTCATTTGTATGTGAGACTGTTGAGCCAGTCCTCTCCACAATTCCACAATGAGAATTTGAAATCATAGAATCCTACTTGCAGAAGGAGGCCATTTGGCCCATTGACACTGCACCAACAATCCCACCCAGGGCCCTATCTCCATAACCCCATGCATTTACCTTAGCTAGTCACCTTGACATTAAGAGGCAATTTAGCATGGCCAATCCATCTAACCTACACATCTTTGGACTGTGGGAGGAAACTGGAATACTTGAGGAATTGAATTCAGGTCCCTGGCAGCAGCGCTAACCACTGTGGCACTGTGTTCTGATCCAGTTTCATGAACTTTACTAAAAACTCAATCATTCTTTTTTGTGATCCCGAGCAGGATTTAAATCTCTGGTTTAAATGACAATTCATCCCATATTTCTTAAATGCTTTTGGACTTTAAACTTGTTCATTGACAATCTGGTACCTCGGGGCACCAGAAACTGTAAATGCATTCTGCTTTATCCAATTCCTCTGTAATCCAGTCAAAAAAGAAATGTCTTCACTTTCCAAACTAGCTAGTCAAAATCCTTCAGGCCAGATCTTCCTTCCAGGAATATCATGCACAGTAATCGACAAGACACCTCAAGTGTAGGTATAACCAATACATCCCCAGAAAGGCTACAGGAAGTCAATGAGATGTTTCAGGGAATGATATATTTATCTCAGTTTACTATGGATGATGATTACTTGAACCATCTTTCACTTTTAGGAATAGCAAGAAATCTCACAATACCAGGTTAAAGTCCAACAGCTTTATATGGAATCAAGAGCTTTCAGAGACTTACCTGATGAAGGGGCAGCACTCCAAAAGTTTATGATTCCAAATAAACCTGTTGGATTTTAACCTGGTGTTGTGAAACCTCTTACTATGCCCATCCCAGTCCAATGCTGGCATCTCCATCTCATGACTTCTCAGAATAGCAATCCTGAAATCCCTCATTACCATGTGGAAACTAATCCCAAATAGTACAAGAATCTGATACTTTGGGAAATAAGGGATTGTGAAACACTATTGGAATTAACAACATAAATGGGTTTAAGCAATAATTAGGTGAATTTCTGGAATCTGAAGGGATTTAATTTAAGATGATTGGCAAAAGATAGAGAGGCTTCAGAATATAGAACTTACTTAGGTAACAGGTGATTAGGATTTGGAATCCATTGCCTGATACAGTAGAATAGTCGTGTTTAAAAGACAGTTAGATAAATGAAGGATAGAAACTATAAAGATATTGTGAGAATGGAACTGAACCACTGGTCAAAACCAAATGGCCTCCTTCTGTGCTGTACTATTTTACAATGAGATGAGTGGAGCTAATTTATGAAAACATTACAGCTTTGTCAGCCAAGGTACCTTCACTGAAGTGCTAATTCTTGTAATATATGTCCAAATCCAAGAATAAGTTTATAATACTAAGGTTTACCATCTTAACTTAATACAGTAATTAATTCCACAATTTCTGAAGTACTGTATTTCTTCTGCATTTTTCATATTCTTTATTCAAAAGGTATTTCAACTAAATAAATAGATTAATTTTCTCTTGTCCATAAATATTTTTTGAAGTTTTTTTAAAAAGTTCTTTTATAATTGGCTCTGTCAACAGAAAATCTCCGTACCTGAGCAGCATCTAGAGCATTGAAAACAGCAGTACCATCAGTATCCAATCTGACTACAATTGCACGGGCAGGCACTTTGGCAAGGTGGCATGTCTTCCAATCTGTTACTTCAGCACGGCTTCCATTATGGCACAGAAGCTGATAGTCGCTTGAATGAAGGTCTTTCGCCCATGCCATGGGATTTTTTCCTGTAAAACAGTTTATTGATGTCTTTGGCCAAATCAGACTATTTTGCTAATCCACATAATTCACATTTCTCAAGTACCAGTGCAGTTATAATTTACAGCAGCCAAGTAAAAATTGCAGCTGCGATTATTACATTTACAGAGTCTGTGATACAAAAAGCGACAGCTTATCAGTGCTGCCTCATCAGTATTTACTCCATCAAACTTTGGGGCAATGCCTAGCATTCACTGACACTATATGCCTAACATTGGCTCAACTGGGGACATGGCAAATGTATCCTAAACTGGAGCAAGCAAATGTGATTGACTTGAACTCAAGTGTTCCACCACTTGAGCTGAGAGATTACATCAGTGCCATATCTGTTGTTAAAAAGCAAAATCAAGCATTTCACTGGCACGGGGAACATAACACAGTTAGGAATGGGGGGAAGGAAGAGGAAGAACAAGTAACCCTTGAACAAACTCACAGCTGTCATAGTGACACAATTACAAACAGTCATTCTCTAGTACCACAGAGTGCCTTGCCTCTCAGCCAGGCACTGCTCCAGTGTTCTTGTTTAAGTTACACAAGGGCTTATATCATCTCTGCCATATATGAGATCTGCAGGCTGTGCTAACGTAGATTCTGAATGTGTTAGCTAACTGCTTTTCTTTCAAGAACTCTACAAGCAGATGCAACCCAGATAGTCCTCTACTGAGAGTGACAAGTGTTAGAAACAATTGCAGTAAGGAATCCAGATAATTAAAATGGGACTAGAATAATGCTTTTAATGCAGACTTATAAAGCAAAGACTCCAATAATAACTGCATCAGGACATGAACATGATTTGTTCTTACTCTAGAAGAATGCTTGTGCTTAGGAAACTATTAATCATATCTTTCCTGGCATCCAACCATCAAACACAGAAATTACTCTTTGCTCCCGAGACATGAATTTTAACCTAGTGAGACTCATAATCTCTCTGTCTCTTCTTTTATGTAAGATACAAGATTTGATCACATAAAAAATCTGACCATGTGATGATGTCTGTAACTGTTATTTAGTTGATCTTTCTATAGATTGGTTCCTGTGATTGAGTTTGGTTTGTGGTTTTGTGCTAACGGCAGTTGTGTCCAAAGTCACAATAAACCAAGAGCCATCAGTTAGCAGGCAAAGAGATGAAACCTTAGGTGGGAAAGAGGGAAAACTGAAGTTGGAGGGGGTCATTCAGAAAGGGAAAATCAGAGATGAGTGAAACATGGGATCCACCAGTAATTAATAATAGTTAACAGAAATTGTGCTGATAAATTAGACTGAAAGGACTCAAATTTCTCTTGAAATTGGCTTTAATGTAATAGATCACTAAAAATGATTGTAGTAGGTATAATGCCTCAATATTTTATCTATAAACAGGAGTTGACCACCAGAACCTTCAAGCCTGCTCCACCACTCAATACCATCATGGCTAATCTATGTTGCCCTCACTCCTTTGCTGTGCCTTTTCCCCATAGCCCTCTATGATTCCTTGATTTATTAAGAGCACAAGATATACTAAATTGGAATCCTACACTCCACTGATATTCATCAGAAACTCCCCGCATTGCATAAAGTGCAATCAGGCTCTCTACTGGAGAACACTTTTAACAGGTCTGATCTCTCCTTCTATCCATGGTTTGGATTCAGTTTGTGCTTGGAAGTGGTGGAAGCTTCAATTAAAGATGATTTGTACATAGGCTTCACTCCCCAAAACAGTGCCAGCACAAAGGAATCTGAACCATAGGGCTATGTGTTTGATGTTAAGGAGAGCACACAAGAGGGCCCACTGTCTGGAATCACATTCCATGTATAAGACAGCCAGTGTGAAAGATCATGGGTTTTTTTTTTAACCATCATTGCCACAATTAGCAAAAGGAAGACAAGTAAACTAAATCAATCCAGTTTGCATATCATAATATGGCAGTATTCCTTTAACAGATCAAACATAAATGGGACAGGATGTAGAAAGTTACTCACCATCCGTATGATCTAGCACAGTTGAATGTTTAACAAAAGCAATATCACCCACTTGTTGAGCTAGGCACCTGAAATGAAAGAGGGGTATGTTTAAATAGCCAGGTACAGGTAAATTACAGGTTGATTGTAAGATGTCAAAGCAGTGCCAAATGACACAGTTGTATGTTGTTATTCCCCTAGCTCCCCCACCCTTTGATCTCCAATCCTAAACAGCAAAGCCAAACCATCCATGAAATGTAACAAACAGCATCCAGAACAATGTGAAAGTTTTTTTTGCCAAATTGGGATCAAATATCCAAGAATTTGTGGGCTATATGTTTACGTTAAAAACCTTTTTCCATCAGTGCAATTTGCTGCCAATTACACAACTGTAACCTGTGCAGTAAGGAGCGGAGTTCTACACATATACAATTCCAGTGGGAGGGAGTGAGGGGAGAAAAATATGCACTTCAAAAACTCATGTACCCTTGGGTGCACTGAAGCAGAGAGCTTTAACCTCCACTTCTCTATTGAGTTCCTGACCTCAGCCTCATTATTATGAAGAGAACCAGTAGTCACATTCTAATCATTATCTTGTAAATTGAATTTGTGTCTGTATATGCCTGTTTGTGGACATTTGATGAAAAAGCGAGATTCCGAAAGCTTATGCTGCCAAATAAGCCTATTGGATTTTAACCTGGTGTTGAGACTTCTTACTATGCTTAACCCAGTCCAATACCGGCATTTCCATACTATGGCCTCTCATAACCATGTCACATCCAATAATCTGTTAGCACTGTTCCTTTAAACCATCTTGCAGACTGCTAATGTGCACTAGCCAGTGCACTCTGCACCTTTAACGGAAGTGTATGGGAGAAGTCCACGTGTGCACTATGGAAATTGCACCTAATTAGCACTTGAGTGCTCAACCTTCAGGTTTCTGGTTTAGCATCTACAATCAAATTCAAATGATGGTAATCAATGATTAGGACTAAAACTATATGCCAAACCATTTTCAGAAGCCTTGATTTATTATCACAGTACTCACTCACTGCCTATTTCACCCTCGGATACTTCTAGGGTTCTTCTCATTTCACAACATAAAACATTTTGTAATCCTACATTACTGTTTCTCTTGTTCAAGAATAATGAATGCATATTTCTTGTTGTAGTAACCCTCCAATAACCCTCCTTGATTTAAGCTATAGTCATTAAACCAAAGATTTATTATATATTTAAGTTTTTTTTGTTAATGTCATAAGCAGGCTCACATTAACACTACAATGAAGTTACTGTGCAAATCCTCCAGTTACTACACCACGGTATCAGTTTGGATACACTGAGGGAGAATTTAGCGTGGCCAATGCACCTAAACCAGCACATCTTTCAGACTGTGGAGGAACCCAGAGGAAATCCACACAGAATAGAAGGATTCAATCCCCAGAAGGGTAGGTGGTTTTAGTTCAGTCAGGCAGCATGGTCAATGCAGGCTTAGAGGGCAAAGGACCTGTATAGCACCTGTTGCTATAATTTTCTTTGTTCAGACAAGGGGAGAACATGCAGACTCTGCACAAAAGTGACCCACGCTGGAAACTGAATCTGCGTTCCTGGCACTGTGAGGCAGCAAAGCTAATCACTGTGCCACCATGCCGCTATTTATCAAGACTTTTTCTTCCATCATCATTCCACAACAGTTTTGTGGTGTGCTACAGAGAAGGCTCTGAACCTGGGAACTTGCAGCTGTAAGAATTAGGACTACACGCATTAGGCCAGTGAAAGAGATCATTTATGTGATCTTTATATTATGTAAAGTGCTTTAAATGGTTGTGAAGCTATTTGTTACAATTTACAATAAAAGGACAGATGTTGAAATGTTATACCTGAATGCTCCACTGTCGCTATAATATCTCTCTCCTGCATTGTCTGCACATTTATTTTCACTTTTTTCATCACCGATACACAACTGGCAAAGGCTTGATGGAAAATTTAGATGTTGTGCTCCAGGGATGCAACTTTGACTGAAGAACTCACTCACAGCTGGAAAGAAGCAAAATAAATAATTAAACAGTAGTGATCAGACTTGTAAGGGCATCTTGTTGATCATTCAGAAGCTTCTGTCATTAATTAAAATTGCAATCAGAACTCGTTTGCACAAATTTCAGTTTGGATTATTGAATAAAGTTGTGAGACAAAGACTTAAAGAAAATTCCAGGGAATCTTAACTGTCTTCACAAGGTGGGAGACAAACAATACTAAAATAGTTTCCAATTTATACTCTGCCCAATGGTCTCTTTTATCCTTAGGCCCTAATTTACAGAGGATCAATGTCAAGTTCCTGGATGCGTTACAACTGTTTTATTATTCATTCGGAGGACATGGATGTTACTGACTAGCAGCATTTATTGCCCATCCCTAGTTGCCCTGGAGGGCAGTTGAAAGTCAACCACGTTGTTGTGGCTCTGGAGTCACATGTGGGCCAGATCAGGTGAGGATGGCAGGTTTCCTTCCCTAAAGGACATGAATGAACCAGATGGGTTTTTCCAACAATTGACAATGGTTTCACAGCCATCAGTACATTCTTAATCCATCAATTTAAATTCCACCATCTGCCGTGGCGGAGTTCAAACCCGGGTTCTCAGAATATTAGCTGAGTTTCTGGATTAATAGTTTGGCGATAATCCCACTAGGCCATTCCCTCTGCTCAGTTTTACACTCAAAAAAGCTTTTGATTACCGACTGTCCAAATAAAATGAGTGTTTTTAAAAGGACTGTTGTTTTGTGGTTCTTCTCAGCTGTCTGCAATTTTCCATTCACTCAGCTGAAAGGTTATGGTGGCAGAGTGGTTATCTTATTGGACTACTGGCCCAAAACTAATAATCTAGGGATGATGAGTTTAAAATCCAGCTTGAGAATTGGATTTTGGTTTTTAAAATAATTGCTAAAAGTGATAGTGAAGCTGTCAGATTTCTTTTTAAACCTAACTGTTTCATTGACATATATACAAAGTTGTTCCAGTCTAAATGAGGTTGCAGTCCCACACCAATGTGGGATTGAATTCCCTTCTGTAGTAGCCCAACAAGCTACTTAGTTACATCACTAAGATGAGAAACAATAGCATTCTTACCAACAGTGCTCATGTCTTGAGAGTGAATATTTTAAAATGAATCAGGTGGCAAGTGTCAAAATAGAAAACCCTGTATGTGTTTATAAGAGTGGTTCTAAACAATAAGATCTATAAATTGCACAATCTTTAACTTCTTCCCAATCTGATTTAAGCTTATTGATCTGAAATATTAATCCTGACCATTTTCTATTTTCAGTCTTGCAGCAGTAATCTGAGAGCATGTTTGAAGCTTTTCTCTTGCTATTGTTATTTGTTTCTTTCCACCTTTTTGGTCAAGGGGCTGTGTGTTCTGGGACTACAATTTTTTTTTGTATATTCACCATACTGAGATTTTTTCACTGGAGCTTCCCACCTGTTTGAAGAAAGCATTCGACTTCCTAGGTTTCATTGGTGAGAACATTGAATACAGGAGTTGGGATGTTCTTGTTGAAGTTGTACAAGACATTGGAACACTGTGTACAATTCTGATTACCTTAATATAGAAAAGATAGTATTAACTAGAAAGAGTGCAAAAAAGATTTACTAGGAAGCTACCAGGACTTGATGGTTTGAGTTACGAGAAGCTGAATAGACTGGGACTTTTTTCTCTGGACCTTCGGATGATCTTATACAGGTCTATAAAATAATGAGGGGCGTAGATCAGCTAGATAGTCAATATCTTTTTCCAAAGGCACAGAAGTCTAAAACTAGAGGGCATAGGTTTAAGGTGAGAGAGGAGAGATGCAAAGAGTTCAGAGGGGCAATTTTTTCGCACAGAGAATGGTAAGTGTCTGGAACAAACTGCCAGAGGTAGTAGTAGAGGCAATTACAATTTTTTCTTTTAAAAAGCATTTAGACAGTTACGTGGGTATGATGGGTATAGAGGAATATGGGCCAAATGCAGGCAATTGGGACTAGCTTAAGGGTTTTAAAAAAGGGGCAGCACGGACATGTTGGGCCGAGGGGCCTGTTTCCATGCTGTAAACCTCTGACTTTAATCTTTAAGGACTGTTTATATGCAAGTTCCTGATCTGCTTTGTGATCAAGGTAAAGCTTGATCTGGGCAAAGAACTTATCTATATTGTATGACAGGAGTAAAAGCTGCGAAATCAGACAATGACTGTACGCTTACATCCCAATTAGTGACCAGAGACTTAATCATCTACTTTATGTGTCACTGATCAATCACTGAGAAAGGTATCAAAAATGATAGAAAAATTCTTCTTTATCCCAACAACGTAAAGGCTACTGAAGCCAAATCCTAAGACTTTTTATGAATAGCATTTCCTATGTTAAAATAAATCATCATGTCATATAAGAGGATTTTTCATATCTGAAGTTTTGTATCGCCTCCAAAGCCAGTGCAATATTTACAAGTATTTAGAGGTGTGATGAAATTCTCTCCAGTAACCTGGATCAGTGAAGCTCAAATCACATTCAAGAAGCTCAACACTATCCAGAATAAAGCAGCCCACAATGGTTAAATGACTGTACCTAAAGTGGAAACTGTGAGAAAATGTAACTGTAGGAAATTGGACAAAATGGAATAGATGATAACAGAAATAAGAGAGGCAGAGAAAATTACACAAAAGATTGACAGAAAGATAAACAGATGAGACAGGAAGCAAGACACAAATAGAATGAAGGAGGCAGGTTGACAGAGACAGAAAGTGACGGATGAGAGACAGAAATAGCAACAAATGGTTATAAAGAAGTTGATTACGGAGGAAGAGATAGACACAGCAAGAAAGACAGAAACAGACAGAAAATGCAATCCGCAGGTTCGGCCGTTAAGAATCAATTACTTCAATTCTACCTTGTGGAATGTTACAACCCATTACGGGCATCTTCCCTGTGTTAATCAGATAGCCAATAGGAACACTCCATCCTGCTGCCTCATCATATCCAGCGTGACAGGATTTTAATGCTTTCAGATTGTTGATAGTGATTGAAGAGTCTGATTTTTTGACAACGGCCACTGCATAATAAAGGGTTCCAGCTTCTAAAGAAGCAAGAAAGAAACAGAAAATGTAATAGTGCCAAAATTAGTCAAAATAAGTCAAACAGACCATTTGAATGTATCAAAATTTCAACAGTACAATTCAATGCTACATCAAACATTGTTTCTACCCATAGAACTGCTAGGAAATCTCAAACATACTTTTAAAAATTGCTTCTTGGCCTTTTGGCTAAGGTCAAGTATAGTGTCGACATGCTGTGCTTGGTTGAAGTCATTAGGTTACATTTTAGCTTCATTTGAAGCAATTTTTAAGAGTGGTACCTCGGCCTTTTGGCTAAGATGCAAATGAGATCAAGCCTTGGAGGAGGACCTATACCTACTTCAATCAGCTTGGATTATGTAGATCAAGCCCAAGACAGGAAGTGACAGCTCTGTTTTGTCAGCTTGGATCGGGAATATCTCAACTTGCTGAGACTCTGAATTGGACTTGATTTGATTGAATTGGAATAAAAACAAAAAAAAAATCCTTCAGTCTCCATCCCTCTTCCATCCAACATATAAACAACTTATAAACTAACCCTTTGCAGATTCTCCTACAGCTCTCAAGATATTTTTTTCACAAAAGGAGAAAAAGATGGAGCAGCATTTTTGCTTCTGATCTTTAAGTTATTCTAAATAGTCAGTTGTCCACTCCAAGTTTTAAAACAGGTGGATGGGGACAGACAACCAAACCACCACAGTGGGGCAGGTTGCCCATTCAAGTATTTGAATTAATCCCAGGCATCAAGAAACCTGTCAGTTAAAGGGAGGTGAAGACTGATTGTGGGCCAGCAGCAATTGGTGTATCTGTTAGACCAGTTGAGAGGGAAAATGGGAATCAACTTTGTTGGTATGGGTTGAGTTACATTTGGAGCAGAGTTAAGGCCAGCTGTAACGTGAAGGAACATTAGGGAATCAGCCATAATATTTATGGTGACCTACAGATTTACAATCACTGTTACTAATTTCCAGATTTACTGCCACAGTGGGGTTTGAACTCAGGTTTGCTGGATTATAAACCCTCACTGTCAGACTGTTAATCCTATAAAATGGCCCTGTGTGGCCAGGCACACCCAGCACATTTCATTACAGCCTTACTCCAAATATAGATAAAAGTGTTGCATTCAAGAGGTGAGATGAAAGTCACTACTCTTGACATCAAGGTAGCATTTGATTAAGTGTGGTATCAAGGAGTCCCAGCAAAACTGAAGTCAATAGGAATTATTGGAGTCATAATACCCATTATTAATGGTAATAATCGCTGGGTCTTTTTGTGCTATACCTTGCTCAGAGGTCTCACCAACGACAGGCTTTAGCTTATACTCCTTTGCCGCCTGATAGAGAGTCTCAGCATCCAATGATATTGCATCTGCTTCTTTGTTCTGATAAATGTTTGAAGAAAGTTGCTAGTTAATTAATTAATTTTGAAGACACAATTTTAATATTTTCAACAGTAACACTATGTAATAAAAGAAGAGTTAGTATTCGTAAAGCACTTTTCAGAACATCCCAAAGCACTTTTAAGTGTATTCACTACTGTAATATAGAATGCAGATCAGCCAAACTGCCCACAGCAAGGTTACACAGTGATATGTGTTTTCAGACAATAGTTGAGAGATACATGTTGGCTAGGATTTTCTTCAGAATAGTGCTGTGAAATATTATTACACTCATTCTAAAAGATAGGCCTCACTCCAACATTTAATTGTGCATCACAATCCCCTGGCCTGAATTCAGTGGCCAATCAATTTAGCTCCTAATAATTCTAGGAGGCAAGGAGATGAAGTTCTTCAATTTTTAGCAATTTGGTCTCAAATCCACCCCAGATTAACGAAATTAAAGGTATTTTTTGGTTAGCTGTGGGGCTGCTGTCTGAAAAGCATTTCGTGAATTCTGACGTAATGCCTTAAAGTTACAAAACTGAAAATAATTTTGTAATGACTGGCACTAAACCAGCAATCTTATTCAGAGTGCCTAAAAAATAGCAAGTGTAAGAAATTGAAACAAGTATCATATTGCAGTACAGCTCATTTGAGAGTGCAGTCAAGGGATGTTGTTGGGACAGCAAATTATACTTAGGGAAGATGGTGTCAAAATGGTAATGTCACTGGGCTAGTAATCTAGAAGACCAGGCTAGTGTTTGGGGGATAAAAATAAATTACTGCAGATGCTGGAATCTGAAACAAAAACAGAAAATGCTGGAAAATCTCAGCGGGTCTGACAGCATCTGTGGAGAGAGGACAGAGCTTCAGAATCATCCAGGCTTGAAACATTATGTAATATTCTGCAATAGCAGCTATTAGAACTTAAATTCAGTTAAAATTCTGGAACTGAAAGCTAATAGTGGCCATGAGACTATCAAATTTTACAAAAACTTACCTGGTTCACTAATGTTCTTTAGGGTGGGAAACTTGCGATCCTTACTTGGTCTGGCCTACATGTGACTCCAGATCCACAGCAACATGGTTGATTCTTAACTGCCCTATGAAATGGCCCAGCAAGCTTCTCTATTCACAGGCAATTATGCATAGGTAACAATATAGGTCTTGCCAGCAATGCCCACATCCCATGAAAGAATTAATTTTAAAAATAATAGAGGAAACTTTGATCTGTATCTTGCCGTATGTTTTGTGATTGGACTATGATATGGATGGACAAAAGAAATGTTTCAACCAAATTATTAATGTGCCTTATTTAAATAAACATTTTCTAAAAGACATCTCATTCATGGCCTCAATTGCCACTGCCATTGCTCAATTGCCACTGATTTGAATCATAAAATGACTGCAGTAGAGAAGAAAACCATTTGTCCCATCACGTCCATGCTATCTCTCTGCGAGAGTGATTGATAGTCCCACTCCCTCATCCTTTCGTTGTGACCCTTCAATGTTTTATCTTCAGGCGCTTACCAAATTCTCTTTCAAAAGCTGCAACTGAATTTGCCACTACCACTATTCCAATTGGTGCATTCTAGATTCTAACCACTCACCTCATAAAAAGTTATATCTTTGTTATATCATGTTTTGCCAAATCACCTAAAATCTGTGTGCTTTGATTCTTAGCCCTTCTGCCAAAAGGAACAGCTTTCTCTCTGTCTACTCTATCTAGACCTCTCATGATTTTGAACACTCTTATCAAATCTCTTCACAATCCTCTATTTTTTCAGGAAAACAGACCCAGCTGGCCCAATTATAACTTAAGTCACTCATCACTGTAAACCTGACTGCACCCTTTGCAAAGTCTTCACATTTTTCTTAAAGTGCAGTGTCCAGAATTGGACACAATATTTCAATTAATGCCAAAATAGGATTTTATAAAAATTCAGTATAATTGTTCTGCTCTTGTACTTGAAACATCTATTTGTTAAGCTCAGAATTCCATCTCTTTTTAACTACTCTCTCATCTTGCCTGCTATTTTCAATGATTTATGCATATTTTCATAGCCCCAGGTTTCTGTGTTTCTGCAGCCCCTTTAGAAATGTACCCTCATCTTCCTACTAAAATGTATCACTTCACAGTTACATACATTAAATTCAGTCAGCCACATGTTCACCCATTCCATCAGTCTATCTATATCCTCTTGAGGTCTATCCCTATTCCACTCAGTTCAAAACACATTTAAGTTTTGTGTCATCTGTAAATGTAAATTGTGCCCTCAATATCCAAGTATGCATCATTGATAAAAATCAAGAAAAGCGTTGGTTTTCATACTGACTTCTGGAAACCTCACAGTATACGTTCCTTCAGTCCAAGAAACAACAATTCACTATTCTCTGTTCCCTATCACTCAGCCAATTTCATTTTCATGTTATCACTATCCCTTTTTATTCCCTAGATTTCAACATTGCTGACAAGCCCATTGTATGCCACTTTATCAAACACCATTTCCACCTCAGCACTACATTACCCTTCTCAACTCTCTCTGTGATCTCATCAAAAAAGCTCAACTGAGTTAGTTAATCACAAATTTTCCTCTTCCATGCTAGCTCTCCCTAATTAATTTGCATTTTAAATTAAGTCAACTGATTATAATTACACAATTAACTGATTTTAGGATACCCAACTAAAGCAGCCAGTTTTGTAAGAAGGAGGAGGACAAGAGCATTTATAGGGCAAGGCAGCGGAGACTGAGAATGTCATTCGACCCAACTATCTGCCCCTCTACCGCGGCTACACTTACAGCCGGATATCCCTGGAGAGGGAGCATGTGATGCCTGAAGGTACAATTAAAACCTTCCATGCTTGCTGGGCATCACTGGGGTGTATTACTGATTCCTTTAATTGCATTTTGATTTGATGTTTTAAATTTCTTTTCCACTTTGTCTTTTGTTCCCTTCCTTTTTGGGTGCTGCCCCTTTTAATTTGTCCCTGAGTTAAT
This sequence comes from Sphyrna mokarran, assembly GCA_024679065.1. NCBI lineage: Eukaryota > Metazoa > Chordata > Chondrichthyes > Carcharhiniformes > Carcharhinidae > Sphyrna > Sphyrna mokarran. The sequence continues at coordinate 23,311,885 of JAGIQG010000003.1, forward strand.
TTGAGTTGGTTTACTTGCTTAGCCAAAAAGATTAGCAGAGAATTTTGTGAGTAGTGCTGATGAATTAAACAGTTGGACCAAAACTGGTCCCTTCCTGTATGAGTATGATTCAAGTGACCACTGTTTAGTTGGGTTGAGGGTTGTCTGACTAACATAGAAATTATGAGCTATAGGGCAAGCTGTTTATTACAGCAAGCAACCTTTTCATGTTTTTTCACTGGTTCATGGCTTCTGCTGACTTGCCTGTTGTATTGCGAAAGTCTTTGTGGTTAGCTATTTGAATAATGTGGTTAGCTGGAGAATCCGTGTCATCCTGTTTTTTTCCCTACCAGGTGCCTATGAAAGGAATGATCAGTAAGCTGTATTTCTTTGGTGCAGATTTTGCAACAACAAAGGGGCCTCAACTCTGGTTTTTTTTTGTTTCTTTCCTGTTGGAGATAGCTGGGGGACATCTATAGTGGAAAATAAATAACTGTGCATAGCCATACAAGTATCTAGAGAGAATGCGAAATTCCCCAATGTTGGGTGAAGTGGGATGTAAAAAAAAAAAATCAATCAGCTCACATCCAGTTTGTTTTTAATAGAGCTGGGATGGGAGGAGGGGATGGAGCAAGCAATGAACTTGCTCTGAGGAGGTGGGTAGCTCATTTAAATGTTTCACTAAGGCTGGATTGCCTCAGGTTTTATTTTTAACCGAATTGGCTGGGTTTCCTAACTCTCACCAATTCTGGCAGCCAAAAAGAGGCGATGGTTCTCTGGAAGAGATGAGTGTCCTTCAAGTCCTGTATGTGAGCCAGGAGCAGAAGACGTGCTTTCCCACTAGCCTCTTGAGCTACCCTGCTTCCCTTCCCACGATTGTAACATTCCACTGTGTGACTGACTCCCTGGAAATTGGAGGCCCCTCCCACCCTCTCTCGCTTCCCCCACCCCCTCTCCTCTCACCACACTCCTCCCCCACACCACTCCCCTTCCTCCACTACCCCTCCCCTCTATCCATGTCCTGTCCACTTCCCGGGATCAACAATTACCCCAAACCTATAAGCTATATTGTATCTGCATTGTAAGTTATTTAGTCTCTTGTGTCTGTTCTGCCATTCAACTGAATCATGCCAATCTTCAATCTAAATGTATCTACATACATTTGGGCCACATTCCCTAGTTCTTTGGTTAACCTGCATGTTTTGATCCCTAGTTTGTAACTGATCGTGCATCAATTTCCGTTTGCAAAATCAATTCCAAATTCCTATCACAATGTGGCTTCTAACTGCACTCCTACATGGTCAGCTCAAACATTTAGACCATGCCTTCCTAGTACCAGATTTCTCAACTAGATAAAATATTTTCTCAAAATGATCTGTTCCCTCTTAATTTCTAGAGAGCTAGTATTTCAAAATTGGCCTCAGGCTTTACTGTCCTCTATTCTTGTGAATAGGTTCCTTCTATTGTTTTAATGTTCTGAATTGTAGGACTGAATTTTCTAAACCCCCGGAAGGCAGGATTGGAAGCAAGAAAATAAGGACAAGCCATATGTTGGGATGGTTGCTGCTATGGGACAGATTTATCGTCTGTCCTTGGGTGGGGTTTGGGGGGAGGTGGGGGTCAGCTGAGTGCATTTGTATAGGCTCCAAATTTGGAGGGCTTTGTGGCCAGCACAGCAGGCCATGTTACGTGAGGAGACTTTAAGCAGAGCAGGTCTCCATATAGCAGATCATCAGACCCAGAGATTCCATGTATACCGAAAGGCAGCGTGCATGAAACGTCACAAATCTGGCTGCGCTGATGTGGGGATTTCCTCTCCACTGCCACTCTCAGTTTTGTTTATTTATTTATTGCCATACAGCCCTGCCTCCATGTTGAAGCACTTTCATGGTCTACAAACTGCCTCAGCTGTACTCAACTTTCAATGGTGCTGCCAAGGCTCCAGAGCTGCTAACCTTCTGATTGGGCCTGCAGCATGGACAGCTCGGCTGCTGTCCATAATAGGATAGCGAACACAGTAGTAACTTATTAGAAGAACACCTTTTGGAAGATACTGAGCCAGTCTCACTACAGGCAAACGTAGGTCTGGGATTCCCACGTGACCTCAATGTCAGAGTCTTGAATCCCTGGGCAAATCTTACCCGGAGATTCCAGGTATTCAGAGACACCTTTAATCAGGATGTCGAGATGCCGGCATTGGACTGGGATAAGCACAGTGAGAAGTCTCACAACATCAGGTTAAAGTCCAATAGGTTTATTTGGAATCATGAACTTTTGGAGTGCTGCTCTTTCATCACTCATCTGAGACTTCTTACTATTTTTAATCAGAACACTCGCTATTTTAGATATAAATATTGAAATGCCTTGTTACCTTACAGACTAAAAGTGTGCACACTTTGAGTTTTGAGTGACCAGTCAATAACTCAGGGCTTTCCAAAATGTAGGTCATGACAGCCAGTGTCAAGAGACAAGAGTTTGGAGTCGTGTGCCCCAATGTGAGAGTGGCCTATTGACTGTTCTGTAAAGTTCAATTGCTGCTACATAAAAATCGGTGAAAAAATAGGTGTTTGTTTTTATTGACACCCTGACTTTTCAACGCCAAACCAAAACAAACCCATATTTTGGGTATTAAGTTAAATGCAGAAGCTTACTATCTCATTTGCCATTGCAATAGCCAAAGTTTGTGCAAATCAATTAACATTTGGAAAGTATATGAACAGTTTTAAAACGTGAATATATTTACACTTATTATAAATTTTATGAGCTGTAATACATTTATAGGGAAGGAAAATATTTTATGACTGTATATCATACTGATTTTTTTTATGTACAACTAAAAGCCTATTGCAGTGACTATCATCAAGTTAATGTGTAATTTGCAATCACATATATAAAATGTCTTGTACATGCAAGATTTTCAGTATGTAAGAATTACGGAGAATCATAAGGAGGATTATAAAGAGTTAATTATGCACAAGTCCAATTTACAACATAGATTTATACTTAGCTTTTTCAAATGCTCTGCGCAATAATAATCTTACAAGATGCCTGTCTGAAGTCTCCCAAACTGCCTGCCAATGGACCATGGAGAGTGGACAACAAGGTGCATGGCATTAAATGAGTGTCTCTGCATCTCATCAAATCGATGCCTACTCCAGCCCTCAGTATGCAACTGGATCTCAGGCGACAGAAGGAGACAAGGGCACCAGTGATCCAGATTGTTCCAATAGAGTCTGGAACAGCACATCACAACTGCTTATCCCAGAAAAATAATACATAAATTACTTTTATTGCCCATGGAAATCAGAGAAGTGCACATTCTGGCCACTTTATGATTATGATCCTAAAACCCGAATTTTCATATTAAATGACGCCTACTACCATAAGCAGACAAGTTCTTTAAATGCTCAGTGGTATGCCTTTTCAAAGTGTGGTGCTGGTCACATCTCAGAATTAGGAGGATTGTAAAACTACTGATCAAATTTTGAGGTCCTTAATACCTGGCCACACGGGCTAAAATCAGCCCCACAACATGCATTATTACTTGGCAAAAGTCTCTATCAGGTAGTGCAATTTAATCAATTTCTAGAACTTGTATTTCAACAAAGGAAAATAATGAGAAAGTCATGAAAAATCAGTGAGGCCAAATTATTACTTTAGTAAAACATAGCTGTATAGATAAAGCAATAAAAACCTAACAAATATTTCAGAGATTAAATATGCCTCAAAAAAAGAGGTAAATCCATTATTTAGCAAAAGTAGGAATGAGGAAAATGACCAAAACATACCATTATCTTTTTCGCACAGTCCAATGCTGAGGTTGCTGTAACACAGGATATTGAAGGATGTATTTTAGCAGATTCAAAAGCTTCCTTCATTCGGTTGCACTTGTTCGACTCAAGATTGGAAATAACGCACCATCGAATCTCCTTTAACCCACATACTGCAAGCAAGAAATGATAACTGATCAATTCGTATGAATTTCAGGCTGTTTTTCACTATGTATGTTTCACTGCTAGTGAAAAGCCATTCTTGCACTGACAATGTGTAACAGCAAGTTCTGGTTTACAGAGATAAGTATCATTTATTGGAAGATGATTAAAATACTCTTTTTTTTAGTGCATAGTCTTTTGTTGTGAATACGCTACTTCAATAGAAGCAACCTGAATCAGCCATTAGAAATCGCTTTACCTTACTCTTTCCTTTGTCTCCTTACCCATAATATGGCAACCTAAATTGACAGGTAAGTGAATTATGGTTTTTTTTAATTCACATTTCACAAATAAATCCAGGAATTAGCTGCTTACACTTTCATCAAAAGGCATGTGGGGAGTGAGCAAGGGCTCAAATATCAAATGTGAGGCACACCCAAATTCAGATGGAATGAGGGCACAGATTTGATGAATGGTGCAACTGATGCTTTCAGTTGTAGTGTTTCCATTCTTTTCCAAAGAGGTTAACCTTACATAGTATTAATATTAGTCACTGTTTCTTCCAATATATGTTTTTCCTATAAAGTTAAGTCTTCAACAGGTCCTGTTCACAGGAATAAATGAATGTCACTAAGCTAGTTGATGATTGTTGCTTGTTTTTAACAAATCTATTTTAGTGATTTAGCTAACTTTGCATTTATTTCCATGACGACAAATGCCTTTCCTGATAAACTATTGATCAATTTTGGAATGTGTAAATAATAAAGTTACTTCAACTCCCAAACCAGATAGCAATGTAGCAGTGGTCCTGGAGACTGTAATTATGCTATCAAATAATTCAAAGTTCAAGTCTCTAGCAACTTAGTACTGCTCAGGGATTTCAAAGTTTGAGAAAGTTTAACAATGAGCCTGGCCTGCATCTATTTTTATTCATTCACAGGATGAGGTGCCACTGGCAAAGCCACATTTATCACTCATCCAGATTGTTCTTGAGAAGGTAGTGGTTACAACTGAGTGGATCACCAGGCCAGTTCAGAGGGTACTTGGGAGTAAGTCACATTGCTATAGGGCTGGAATCACATGGAGGCCAGACTGAGCAAAAACTTCCTTCTGTAAAGGACACAAATGAACAAAATGAAACTTTGTAGCAGTTAAATTGTATCACGATTACTAATACTATCTTTTTCCTTTTCATTGAAATAAATTCACAAACTCTGTTGGGAATTAAACACATCTTTAGTTACTAGTGCAGTAGGATGCACTAGCGCATTTTCTACAAGTCTTGACAAAGAGCCTGAAAGTATACAACTGGCAGCTAGATGGTAAATAATGTTCGAAGTTTATTGTATTCTAAATTCTTAGCAGCCTTGCAGAGAATTGTGCACTTTAATTTCCATCAACCTAATTGTAATGCTTTTAATTTTTTGACAGACTAATGCTGGCTATGAGTCTGAATCCCTTACAGCAGTAGTTCTCAAATTTCTCCAGTCATGTACTCTTAACTCAGACTTATCAACTTTTTGTATAATCCTACAGACAGTTTCTGTTTGATGCCATGTTGTATGATCATTGGGTGCAAACAGTGCGATCTGCATTCATTGTTTGGAAATCATTTAAATACTCCAGCTATATTTTTAATATATATGAAGAAGCTAATTACAAAATGTTGAAAAAATATTTGCTAGTTTCTAGACATATCAATAAATCACCCTCGCTCCTCAGAATCACTTACTCAGCAACACTTCTTCCCAAACCTCCTCTCCCTCTCATTCAGCAGCTCCCAACCCTCATTCACTCCTTTGTGAGAGAGCTCCACCAAGGTGGTGATCTTGGCCATGTCCACATAGCAGTCTGGGTCAAGCAGTCAACTCTCCCACTCAGACAGTGTTTCGACAGCAATTCTAGCATCACCACCCTATTACAGAAAGGATATTATTAAACTAGAAAGAGTGCATAAGATATTTACTAGGATGCTACCAGGACTTGATGGTTTGAGTTATAAGGAGAGGCTGGATGAATGGGATTTTCTTCCCTAGAGCATAGGAGACTTAGGGTGATCTTATAGAGGTCTATAAAATAATAAGAGGCATAGATAAGGTAGAAAATCAATGTATTTTCCCAAAGGTAGGGCAGTCTAAAATAAGAGGGCATAGGTTTATGATAAGAGAAGAGATACAAAAGAGTCTAAAGGAACATTTTTTTCCCTCAGTGGGTGGTGAGTGTCTGGAACAAGCTGCCAGAGATAGTAGCAGAGGCAGATACAATTATGTCTTTTAAGAAGTGCATAGACAGTTACATGGGTAAGATGAGTATAGAGGGTTATGGGCCAACTGCAGGCAATTTTGATAAAACTGGGTGGCAGGGATACCTATGTCAAATTCCTATTTACTGACTATAACTCAGCCTTCAACACTATTATTCCCTCAAAACTCACCTCCAAACTCCATAGCCTGGGTCTTGGCATCTTCCTCTGTGAATGGATCCTGAACTTCCTAACTCAGACCATAATCAGTTAGGATAGGCACCACCTCCACAATCATCCTCAACATCAGTACCTGACAAGGCTGTGTTCTCAGCTCCCTATTGTGATTTCTTATATACCAATGCATCTCGCAAACCAGCTTCCCACCCATTGACTCTGTCTACACTTCTAGCTGCCTTGGCAAAGCAGCCAACATAATTAAGGATCCCATGCGCCCTTCATATTCTCTCTTCCACCTTGTTCTGTCAGGAAAAAGATACAAAAGTCTGAGGTGACAGACCAACCAACTCAAGAACAGCTTCTTCCTTGCTGCTACCAGACTTTTGAACGGACTTACCTTGCGTTAAGTTGATCTTTCTCTATACCCTAACTATGTCTGTAACATTACATTTTGCAATCTCGTTTCCTTCTCTATGAATGGTATGCTTTGTCTGTATAGCATGCCAGAAACAATACTTTTCACTGTATGTTAATACATGTTACAATAATAAATCAAGTTGGGCCATAAGCCTGCTTCCATGCTGTAAATCTCTGACTCTGACCATACTGTTGCTTAGGCTCAAGGACCACTTTGTTATTAGGATGCCTTTTGACACGGAACAGAAAGATTTGGAATTGAAGATGCAACGAGCAGCAGAAGGTGAGTGACAGCAGATGAGCTTGAAGATCAGGCACATTTTCACTTGGGAACCCCTGGACTACAAAGAGAAGAAAGTAGAGATTGAAAAAAAACATTACTCTTGCCTCATAATACCAGGGACCTGGATTCAATTATGGCTTTGGGTCACTCTCCATGTGGAGTTTGCACATTCTCCCTGTGTCTGCATAGGTTTCCTTCAGGTGCTCCAGTTTTCCTCCCACGGTCCAAAGATATGCAGGTTAGGTGGACTGGTATTGATAAATTGTCCCTTTGTGTCAGAGGATTAGCAGATTAAATACGTGGGATTACAAGGCTAGGGCCTGGGTGGGATTGTTGTTGATGCAGACTCAATGGACTGAATAGCTTCCTTCTGCATGTCGGGATTCTATGAAAATCCGAAAATTGCAAAATTAATCTGATGTATCCTCAGGGGTAATGCATACCCCAAATTTTAACCACTATCTTACTGTCAGCATGCCTTATTCTCAAGCAAAATACTGCTGGAGATTTGAAGCTTTACCAACCTTGTTCTGCAAGAGATTCAACAAACTCAAACTTTACAATTATCTCATCCATCACCCGTTCTTCAAAGAATTCTACTACAATGATGAAGAATGAGCCAATTATTCACATGATGTTCTGCACTTAAAAATTGTACAGAACAAAGAGAACAGGAAAACTAGTCTAAAATCAAATATGTGACCACAACGTTCTGTTTGGGTGACTTAACTCTGTTTATACAGAAATAGCAATTTTCTGTTCATCAGTCCACGTTCCAAATCTGCATAGAGCTATATTGAATTATCATGTATGCATTATTTCTAAATGTAATAGCTTCCTTACGTAAATAAGGCCCACTAAACAATCCATTCAATATAAATATCAAAGTAATTAATTCAGGATGCATTTTCCTGGCAAATGTTCATGCTAATTTTTAAAAAATTAATCTAATTAAATTAAATTGTGTGTGCAATTTCAGCACATGAGCAGTTAACACATCCATGTGAAATTTCTTTGTCCATTATTTTGGCAGAGGCATGAATTTGTTGATATTGAAGGTGTCACACAAATAAATTTGTAGGAATGCGTTACATGTTCATATGCAAACTTCACACCACATGATACAATTTGCAAAGATGTGAAATCCTATTCTGCCCCTGCCTGTCATGGCCTCATTGTATCTTGGCATTTTAGGCATATGTTTCTTTCACTGATTCTTCAAAAAGTAAACACTCGGAAAGTCTTGCGATCACATAAAAGGTGCTTTTCCTAACATCATGTGTATGTGTGTGTGTTTGTGGGCTGGGCAGGGATGAGGAGGAATGCTGAATTATTTAGTGCATTGATGTGAATCTTCCAACAACCAGCCAATAGAGACATGGACAGGATGCCTCTGAGCCAGCCTCTCATCATGTTGTCAAAAAACATCTATGTTTCAACTTGTTGCCTGGTCACGAAACCGGCATTGTGGAACAGTTGCCTGATTTTCATTTTCTTTAGGGCAGAGCATTGGTACAATGGTTGGCACAGCTGCCTTACAGTGCCAGGGATAGAACATAGCACATAGAACATAGAACACTACAGCACGAACAGGCCCTTCGGCCCACAAGTTGTGCCGATTATATCAGTATCTACCAGGTCATCTATAGCTCCCAATCCCATTAAATCCCATGTAGTCATCCAGAAGTCTCTTAAAAGACCCTAGCGAGTTCGCCACTGATGGCAGCCGATTCCATTCACTCACCACCCTCTAACATCTCCTCTGTACTTGCCTCCCAGCACTTAAACCTGTGTCCTCTCGTAGTGACTATTTCAGCCCTGGGAAATAGCCTCTGAGAATCCACGTTATCTATTTCTCTCAACGTCTTATAAACCTCTATCAGGTCACCTCTCAACCTTTGTCTCTCCAGGAAGAGACCTAGCTCCCTCAACCTACTTTCATGAGGCATGCCTCCCAATCCAGGCAACATCCTTGTAAATCTCCTCTGCACCTTCTCAATAGCTTCCACATCTTTCCTGTAGGGAGGCAACCAGAACTGCGCACAGTCCTCCAAGTGGGGTCTGACAAGGGTCTTATAAAGTTGCAGCATTTCCTCCCAACTCCTAAACTCAATCCCTCGATTAATGAAGGCCAGTACACCATACGCCTTCTTGAGCACAGCATCCGCCTGCGATGCCAATTTAAGAGTCCTACGGACCCGGACCCCAAGATCCTTCTGTTCCTCAACATTGCTAAGACTTCTACCCTTGATATTATACTCCTTCATCCCATTGGTCTTGCCAAAATGGGCCACCACACATTCATCCACGTTGAAGTCCATCTGCCACTTCTCCGCCCAGTCTTGCATCCTATCTATGTCTCACTGCAACTTCTGACATCCCTCCAAACTATCCACACCACCATCGGCGAAGTTACTAACCCATCCCTCCACTTCCTCATCCAGGTCATTTACAAAAATAAGCAGCAAGAGTCCTAGAACAGATTCCTGGGACACTTCACTGGTGACCGACCTCCATGCAGAAAAAGACCCATTCACAACCACTCTCTGCCTTCTGCAGGCAAGCCAGTTCCGGATTCACAAGGCCAAAGCCCCTTGGATCCCATGCCCCCTCACCTTCTCAAGAAGTCTTGCATGGGGTATCTTATCAAACGCTTTGCTGAAATCCATGTAAACCACATCCACTGCTCTTCCTTCATCAATGTGCTCAGTCACATTTTCGAAGAACTCAACTAGGCTCCTAAGGCATGACCTGCCCTTAACAAAGTCGTGTTGACTATTTCTGATCATATTGAACTTCTCTAAACGTTCATAAATCCTGTCCTTCAGAATCCTCTCCATCAACTTACCAACCACTGAGGTCAGACTCACCGGTCGGTATTTCCCCAGGCTATCCCTGTTCCCTTTCTTGAAAATAGGCACAACATCCGCAATCCTCCAATCTTCCGGGACCTCACCCATCCCCATCAACGATGCAAAGATCATCACCAGATGTGCATTCGATTCCCAGCTTGGGTCACTGTCTGTGCAGAGTCTGCATGTATTCCCCATGTCTGCATGGGTTTCCTCTAGGTACTCCAGTTTCCTGCCACAATCTGAAAGATGTGCAGATGTGATCTTTTGGCCATGCTAAATTTTCTCTCAGTGTACCCAAGTTTGGAAACTCGGATATTTTCACTTTATTGCAGTGTTAATGTAAGCCTACTTACACTAATAAATAAACTTAAACTTATAAATCTTCCTTGAAATCAATGTGGAATGATTTCATCAACTGGATTTGGGTGAACCAATGTGGAATTAAACAACAGAAAGCATCATTATGGAATCAGCAATATGGAATTCTGAAGGTTCACACCCAAAGTTGGTTTTGAGAAGTTTTTTTGCGTCTGATTCTTTAGTTTTTATCTTCAAGTCTGGAGTCCCATAAAAATTAATGGCTGGGAATTTAATGATGAATAGGATTTTAAGCGGTTTAGTGACAGTGATAGTTTCAATTCTAGATAGTTGCAAAATAGAATTTGGACTAATAACCTATCAGTTTACTGATGGCTATCTATCCATGTTCCTAATCTGCTATAATGTGACCCCTACTAATTGTGTTGTGGCTACATGTGGGACTCCTTGACAGTCTATATGAATCAATGTCTGTTGATCTAATGGTAGGCATGAGTCTGTGTCGAAGTCCCAGGAAATCTCATTGAGGGTTTCCCTATTGTACTGTATTATTTTTCTGCTTCTACTGCACATTATTAGAGATGCAGGCGTTGGACTGGGGTAAACTCAGTAAGAGGTCTGGCAACATCAATTTTAAATCCAACTGATTTATTTGGATAATCAATAAATTTCGTCAGGCGAAGGCACAAACGCTGAAAGCTAGCAGATTTACTATCAAATAAATCGGTTGGATTTAAAATTGGTGTTGCCAGACCTTTTAGTGAGTCTACTGCACATTTACAGACTTTGGATTTAGTATGGTGATTCCAAATCTGATTTACTCTTGCACTGGTCTTGAATGTTTGATTTATTATTGTCACATGTATTGGTATACAGTGAAAAGTATTGTTTCTTGCATGCTATACAGACAAAGCATACTGTTCAGGGAGAAGAAAAGGAGAGGATTCAGGTTGTTAGTGTTACAATCATAGCTGGGGTGCAGAGAAAAAATATGCCGAGCCCCCATGCGAAAGCAGTCTGAAAGTAAACAGCCATGTAGTGCAAAGGACAGAAAGTTTAGCAATACATTTCTTTTTTTTACAACAAGTGATAGACATTCACTAATATTTCCGCTTGCCGTTTGCAAAGCATTTACACTAAAGGCAAGGCGCATTGACTATTTTAAAACTGCCCTCTTGAATTCGTCCCTACACACCTTCTCCAAACAGACTGAACATTATCCACTTTCCTTGCCTTTAGCCTCAGATTACATGCCGACAGTTTGCCTAGAAATGAAAGACTTTTTTGTACTTGCCCAAATTGAAAATGCCGACTAAAATGCACACAGCCCACAGAACGGAACCCTGCCTGGTGCGTCCCATGGTAAAACCCATCGAAAGCGTCCTCAACACCTTGATTCCTTCAGCTCCCTTTGTACCTTACGGTGTTCTCCCGGTTCCTTTTGTCAAGTTAATGATTGTAAAAAGCAACAGCTGAGGTTAAGAATCGGACTTCACCCGAGTCATACTGCAAGTTTCAAAATGTTCTTCAGAGTTTTTTAACTTATCGCTCCAAGAAAAATTGTGCAATTTCTCTCTCTCTCTCCGTATTCCTTCCAACCCAAAGATACCGCCCAGAGCCGATTTTTCAAATGGCTTATAAAATAGGACGCCCAGCTAAGCGTATCCATGTACCGTGATCATAGCGTGTCTCTCAGATTCTGATACACTGTGGACTTTGTGTTTCACAGCTTTTTTTTAGAAGGGGTATGACCTAGTTCGTTGCAATTTTTGCTGCGTATATAATATCAAGAACCTATCTGTTTAGAAAAGAAACCCTGCTGAATAAACCAAAGTTCTAGTGGAAATAATTCATAATAATTTAACAACATTGTAGAAGGAGGCGTCATTTAATAAGGAATATTTTCAAACTTTTACCTAAATATCAAGTGTTTGCTTTAGAAATGCCTCATAACACAAATCTTCGCAAATATCATTACTTCATTTATTTATAAGTTTAACATACAGACTTAACTGTTTTTGTTTTCTGTTCTTCCCCAAACAATAAATGGTCTTTATAGTACTTCTCTTTTTTGGGGGGAAAGGGTATATATAGTTGGGAAATAGTCTTGCTGCAAATAACTTATACATCCTATGGGCAGCACTGTGGTACAGTGGATAGGACTGTTGCCTCACAGCGCCATGGACCCCAGGTTCAATTCCCGGCTTGGGTCACTGTCTATGCAGAGTCTGCATGTTTTCCCTGTGTCTGCATGGGTTTCTTCTGGATGATCAAGTTTCCTCGCACAGTCCAAAAGGCAAGCTGATTAGGTGTATTGGCCATGCTAAATTTTTCCCCAGTGTACCTGAACAGGTGCCAGAGTGTGGCAACTAGGAGGTTTTCACAATAACTTCATTGCAGTGTTAAAGTAAGTCAACATATGACACTAATAAATAAGTTTAAATTATGGATGTATTTGTAAATATGATCCACTTACATCAGCAAATACACTCCCAGGATCCCTTATACAACCTTCAGAAATACAGTGCCAGTGTTTTAAGGGAAAAGAGAAATACAACAAAAGTAATGCGTCAATAGACTTAGCAAATATAGAAAATTACAGAAATTTCTTAGCCTCACAGATCACCCGACTTCCCTTCACCAGCACTTTGGGATTGACTAAGGTTGAGAACCTTTGATAATGTCAATCCTCCCTCTAGTTAATGATAACATTCTATTTGCCAGGAAACCACTTCTTGTATGTGTTGTTGGTGTTAAGGAACATAGTAGCAGAGTAGACTACTGATCCGTCAAGCCTACTCAGCCAATCAAGTAGATCATGACGGTTAAGATTACATTCACTGAAGTTTAAAAGAGTGAGAGGGGATCTCATAGAAACGTATAAACTTCTAACACGGTGGGTTCAGAAAGAATGTTTTCAATGAGCGGGGGAATCCAGAACAGTTTGAGGATAATCACAGAATCCCTACTGTATAGAAGGAGACCACTTGACCCATTGAGTCTGTACAGACCACAATCCCACCCAGGGCATACTCCTGTAACCCCATACATTTACCTTGCTAATCCCTTTGACACTAGGGTCAATTTATCACGGCAAATCAACCTAACCCACACATTTTTGGACTGTAAAAGGAAACCAGAGCACCTGGAGAAACATAACAGCATAAGAAATAGGAGCAGGAGTAGGCCATCTAGCCCTGTCTCGCCATTCAATAAGATCATGGCTGATCTGATGGTGGTTCAGTTCCATTTACCCAGCTTCTCCCCGTAACCCTTAATTCCCTTATTGGTCAGAAATCTATCTACCTGTGACTTAAACATATTTAACGAGGTAGCCTCCACTGCTTCATTGGGCAGAGAATTCCAAAAATTTACTACCCTCTGGGAGAAGAAGTTCCTCCTCAACTCTTACTCTAAATTGACTCCCCCTTATTTTGAAGCTGTGCTCTCTAGTTCTTGTTTCCTTTCTAAGTGGAAATAATCTCTGTTCTATCCTGTCTAGCCCCTTCATTTTCTGATATGTCTCTATAAGATCTCCCCTCAGCCTTCTAAACTCCAATGAGTACTGACCCAATCTATTCAATCTCTCCTCCTTTTCAGTATCAACCTGGTGAACCTTCTCTGCACTCTCTCCAAAGCCAATATATCCTTTTGCAAATAAGGGGACCAAAATTGCACACAGTACTCTAGTTATGGTCTCCGCAGTACCTTGTACAATTGCAGCAAGACTTCCCTGCTTTTATACTCCATCTCCCTTGCGATAAAGGCTAAATTCCACTTGCCTTCTTGATCACCTGCTGCACCTGCAAACTGAGTTTTTGCAATTCATGCACAAGGATCCTGAGGTCCCTCTGCACAGTAGCATGTTGTAATTTTTCACCATTTAAATGAGGATGCAGGCTCCACACAGACAGTGACCCAAGGCCGGAATTGAACTGGGTTCCTGGCGCTGTGAGACAGCAATGCTAACCACTGTACCACTGTGCCATCCATAAGGAGTAAACCTTTTAGGACTGAGGTGAAGAGAAATTTCTTCACCCAGAGTGTGGTGAATGTGTGGAATTCATTGCGGCAAAAGTAATTGAAGTCAAAACCTCTGATTTCAAGAAAAAAATAGATATAGCTCTTGAGGCTATAGGGATCAAGGGATATGCGAGAAACGGGAGATCAGAATATTGAATTCAATAATCAGCCATGTTCAAAATGAATGGTGGAAAAGGCTCAAAGGGCCGAATAGCCTACTCCTGTTGCTAATTTCTATGTTTTATACTGTTCTTCTACTGCAACACCATTTTTTTGCACCATCCCTATTTGAACCACCTCCATTCCCCTTAATGATTTTAATATCAAAAACATCTGTCAATCTTTGTCATGAATATACTCAATAACTGAGCCTCCATAGCCCTTTGGAGAAGAGAATTCCAAATATTCACCATGCTCTGAGTGAAGAAATTCTTCTCATCTGAGTTGTAAATAACCTATCTGCTATTCTGAAATGATGTCCCCTAGTTGTAGACCTCCCATCACACTCAGCCAGGGGAAACATTCTTCCTGCATCCATTCTGTTGAGCCCTGTGTGAATGTCGCATATTTCAATTAGGTCATCTCTCATTCTTTTAAACTCTATAAAATATAGACTCAGTCTCTTCAATCGCTCCTCACAGGACAATCCTGCCCATCTCAGGAATCAGCCTGGTGAACCTTCACTGCACAGCTTCTATGGCAAATATATCCTCTCTTAAAGTAAGGAGACCAAAATTGCTCATGTACTCTGGGTGTCATCTCCCCAAGACACTATAGAATTTCATCCCGACCTCTTTAGGGTGGCATGGTGGAACAGTGATTGGCACTGTGATTGCCTCACAGCGCCAGGGTCACTGTCTGTATAGAGTTTGCACATCCTTCCTGTGTTTGTGTGGATTTCCCCCAGGGGTGCTCTGGTTTCCTCCCACAGTCCAAAGATGTGTGGGATAGGTTGATTGGCCATACTAAATAGACCTTAGTGTCAGAGAGATTAGCAGGATAAACGTGTCGGTTTCCGAGAATGGGGCCTGGATTGGATTGTGATCGGTGCAGATTCAATGGGCCAAGCAGCTTCATTCTGTGCTATGAGGATTAAATGATTCTTTACTACTGTGCTGAAATCTTTTTACAGTAGAGGCCAACTTACCATTTGCCTTCCTTGCTGCACTTGCATGTTAGCTTTCAGTGACACTTGGACATTGGCATCCAGGTTCCATTGGATATCAAAACTTACCAATCTCTCATTATTTAAGAAATATTCTGCACTTCTGTTTTTCCTTCCAAAGTGGATAATTTCACATTTTCCACATTGTATTCTATCTGCCATGTTTGTTGTCTACTCAAATCATCTTGAAATTTCTTTGCATCTTCATTACAACTTACATTCCCATCTAATATGTGTCACCAGCAGATATGGAAATATTATAATTGATCCTCACACCCAAATCATTGACATAAATTTGAATAGTCACACCCAAGCAGTGATTCTTGTGGTACCCCACTCATTATAGTCTGCCAACGTGAGAATGGCCCATGTTTTCTGACTCAATTTTCATAATTTTTGGAACAGCTATTTTTATAAATCCAAATCCCAGGAGAACATCTACTTTAGTAAGTTCACCAGCTAGCTTCACAGGGAGTTTCAGGTTAATATTAATTCAGTCTACACTTCTCTCCATAAGCATCAAATCTATTCCAATAGCATTTCAAGGCAAATCATTACAGCATTGTTGATCAAAGTTTGACACAGAGTGGCAGAGATATTAGGATGAATAACCAAAAATTAGGAAGGAGGAAGGAGTGTCTTAAAGGAGGTGAAAGAGGAAGAAATGAGGATGAGGTTAGGGAAGAGAATTTTAGAATTTCAGGCAGCTGAAGACACAGCCAGTAACCAGGTAATTTTTCTTTTCTTTACACAGCTTTTGTTTTTTTTTTCATTAATTGGTGGGACATGGGCATCACTGGTTGGCTAGTGTTTATTGCCCTTGATTGATGCAACTGACTGGCTTTCTAGGCCATTTCAGAGGGCAGTTGAGAATCAACCACATTGCTGTGGTTCTGGAGTCACGTAAGTCAGACCAGAAAAGGATGACAAATTTCCTTCTCTAAAGGGGCATTAATGAACACTGGTGAATTTGTGGGCTAGGAGGAGCTGGAACTTTTTCCAGGCCCCAGAAAGAAACCATGGACCTCCTTTGTCCTGACCATCCCTTTCCGCAAACGGGATTTCCTTCTGGGAACAGTTCCTACTTTCTACTCACAGTAACATTTTGGCACAGTGAAACCAACCTTTTGACACAGGCTCAGGTCAAAATCCAGTATTCACAGATAAGGTAAAAACTGCTGTGTTGGAGATCTGCAAGGATTCCTACTGAAACAACAAACAACCTCAACGTAATCCCCCTACGATTCAGCAATATTATTAGCAGTCTTTATTGGGAAAACTCAGACAAGGAAACATGGAAGGCACAATAGAATTTAATCTTCTGAAGAGGCCTAAAGCTAAATGTTGGCGCTTTTGTTTGTGACACAAGTAGGCTTATATTATACTGTAATGAAGTTACTGTGAAAATCCCCTAGTTGCTGCACTCCTGCATCTATTTGGGTACACTGAGGGAGAATTTAGTTTAAAGTAAAATACTGCAGATGCTGGAGTCTGAAGCAAAAACAGAAAATGATGGAAAACCTCAGTAGGTCTGAAAGCATCTATAGGGAGAGAATAGAGCCAATGTTTTGAGTCTAGATGATTCTTTGTCAGAACTGAAAGCAAAGAGAATCAGCTGAGATTAGAGTGGGTGGTATGTAGACAAAGGGAGTGTAAATGAGAATACAGAAGACTGAGAAGGTGCGAGAAGTGTCCATTAAGTGTTAAGAATGTGAGCATGGCAGAACAGAGGTACAAATGGTTAAAAGATTGCCTGAAGAATGTGACAGTTGCACTGAAGGGGGGGGGGGGGGGAGGTGCGTAGAAGGGAGGGTGGGGATGGCAGAGGAAAGGGGGCAAGAAGGAGAATTGGAATGGAGAAGTGTAAAAATAGAAGTGAAAAAGAAGAATAGATAAAATGGATGAATGAGATGAAATGAAATGAAATAAAATAAATGGAAATGGGGTGAAGGTGGAGGAAAGAGTTCATCCTCTGAAGTTGTTGAACTCAATGTTCAGTCCGGAAGGCTGTAAAGTGCCATCAGAAAATGAAGTGCTGTTCCTCCATTTTGTATTGGTGTCTGCTAGAACATTGCAAAAAGCCAAGGACAAATGTGTGGTAAGGAGTGCAAGATAGTGCATTGAAATGGCAAGTGACAGGAAGGTCTGAGTCCTGCTTGTGGATGGACCAAAAGTATTTAGCAAAACAATCACCCAGTCTACATTTGGCCTCTCCGATGTAGAGTAGACTATATTGAAAACAGCAAATGCAACAGATCACATTGAAGGAGGTGCATGTGAAGTGCTGTTTCAGAAGTAAAGAGCAGGTGTTACACCTTCTACGATTGCATGGGAGGGTGCTGTGAACAGGGGGTGAGGGATTGGGTGTGATAGAGGAGTGGACCAGGGTATCCTGGAGAGAGCTGCCCCTGAGAATGCCCCTGCCCCTTACAGCAGAGGTGAGGGGAACATGTGATGGATAGTGGCACCATGCTGGAGTTAGTTGAAATGGTTTAGGAATGGCACTGAAATAGTCATCAATGTACCGATAAAGGAATTGGATTGGAGCAGGACTATCATACTAGGCCCAGCTAGCCCTCAATATTATAATTCTCACCCTTATTTGCAAATCCCTCTACAGCCTCAGCTCTGCCTATCTCTGAAAATGTCTTCAATCTAATAACATACTCTTCCAATTTTGCCCTCTTGCTGATTTTCTTGTCTTTACCTGCCTAAGTTCCCCCATTTCCAGTCAAACAACCCTTGAAGATCTTTGTGTCCCTCCAGTTTTGGCCTCTTGCACATCCCTGATTTTCTTTACTACACCATTAACATTCATGACTTCAACTGTGAAATTCCCTTCCTAAATCTCTGCCTCTCCATTTCTCTTTTCTCCTTCATGACACTTCATAAAATCTAAGTCATGGACTAAACTTTTGGCTACCTATCCCCAATTTCTCCTCTGTATGAACATAGAACATAGAACACCACAGCACAAATAGACCCTTCGGCCCACAAGTTGTGTTGATCATATCCATACCTACAAGGCCATAGAACTATCTGTAACTCCCAATCCCATTAAATCCCATGTACTAATCCAGAAGTCTTTTAAAATACCCCAGCAAATTTGCCTCTACTACCACTTCAAGGCAGCCGATTCCACTCACTCACCACCACCTGAATGAAAAACTTACCCCTAACATCTCCTTGCTCCCCAGCACCTTAAACCTGTGTCCTCTCATAACGACCACTTCAGCCCTGGGAAATAGCCTTCGGAGTCCACCCTATCGATTCCTCTCAATGTTTTACAAACCTCTATCAGGTTGCCTCAATCTTCGTCTCTCCAGGGAGAAGCGATCTAGCTCCCTCAATCTATTTTCATATGGCACGCCTCCCAATCCAGGCAACATCCTTGTAAATCTCCTCTGCACCCTCTCAATAGCTTCCACATCCTTCCTGTAGGGAGGCGACCAGAACTGCGCACAATCCTCCAAGTGGGGTCTGACAAGGGTCTTATAAAGTGTGTGGCTACATCATAAATTTTGTTTGATAAGACTCTTGTGAAGTGCCCTGGGTTATTTTACTACATTGATGGGACTATATAAATACTAATTGTTGAAAACTGACAAGAAAATATTAGTTAATTCACTTCATACTTTGAGAGGATCCTGACAGGAATTCGGCAGTGTTAATGACAATATATTCCATTGGTTGATCTAAGATGGTTCAGTGAGTCAAATTGAAACATCATTGGTTTCTAGGCTTAGACTGGGTTGTAAACTCTTGGCAAGGTGTTGATGTGAAGGAGTTAAGGATTCATCAGTCCCAGTGTTCTTATATTAATTTCCCATACCATTATAAAAGTTCATTTATCAGTATCACAAGTAACCTTACAGTGATACTGAATAAAGTTACTGTGAAAATCCCCTAGTCACCACATCTCAGTGCCTGTTCATGCACACTGAGGGAAGATTGAGCATGGCCAGTGCACCTAAACAATACATCTTTCGGACTGTGGGAGGAAACTGGAGTACCCACAGGAAACTCACGCAGACAAGAGGAGAATGTGCACGGTGACACAAGCCAGAAATCAAACTGTGGCACTGTGAGGCAAAAGTGCTAACCTTCCTGCCAACCTATCCATTTAAATGTTATCAACATAAGATTTTGTGGCACAGGCATTCATCATAATCCAAGTAATAATATGAAAAGTATAGCTTAACATTCATCAAATTCAATACTAATTGTTGTTAAAATATAAGTTAGATTTATCTACATCTATTGGGATACATAATTCTTTACACTGACTTCTCTTAACTGCATAATACTTGTTTAAATGATATATTATATTGATTGGAAGTGCACAGTATGCAAATCTAAATTCACAGACCCGGTAATTACACCACCAGAGCAATGGCAACTCAACTACTGCATCCAAAGAGCAGTATTTGAATTTCAATCATAGCTATTTACAATCTGGTCATTGAGTGCAATTCATTGCACAATGGTTGAATGTAACTCTTGATAGTTTGACCAAGGAACAGTACTTATATAGGTGCTGAACTGTTAACCTCTTTTGATTGAGAGTGAAACTTGGGAGGGATTGGGAGGAGAAAACAATGGAAAAATGTTCAAAAATATTAAGCATACGTGTGCTTCCAACCCAGTTTTAAAAGAATTATCTGGTATGTTCTTTATATTTGCTTTGGACTTACAATTTTGCTTGTTTAGGAATATATTAATCAAGATATTCAAGGGTCATTTTTCCAATGTTTGACTAGCTTTAACTACAGAAAGAATAAGCGCTTTGTCTTTCTGGGAACAGGCTGCATGGTAGAGTAATTAAAGTGAGAATGACAAGATGACATACTGAACAAAACATCTATTGTATCAATGCTCCACATATCAATTTAATAATAATGTTCATTAAAAATAAAGACACTCAAAGTGAAAATCTGTTGAAAACACTGGAGATGACTTTGATCCCAATTATATTAGACTGGATTAGTTTACTGTTTCAAATGGAATCTCGTGAAATTATTTTAATTCTTTTCAGCAATGGTTGTGTTATTTTTGCAGTAATTATTCATTTCAAAATAACAAAAACAGATCATAAAAATTGTAGACAAAACTTTAAACTTAATAATTACATCTGTTCTATTGACAACATATATAATAACTCCTGGAATCAGCCGTAAAGGAACAGTGCTTTATTGCACAAAATAAAGTAAAGTAAAACCACAAAAAGATCCCAACTGGGACAATACAATAATTGACCATTCAGGGGTGTGCTATATACAGGACTTGCTATACGAGTTCCACCTGGTTGGCACTGGACTGATGTGAAGGGAGGAAACGCCTTGTCTTCCTTAAAGAGGCCAAGTAGAGGTTTGTGAGTGGTTTCTGTGGTGAAATGCCAACCGTAGACTACTGATGGTTTGGAATATTTTCACGGCAAACACCATGGCTAAACCTTCTTTTTCGACTTGAGCTTACTTCCTCTTTGCATTTGCAAGGATTTGTAATGTGTATGTGATTGGACGTTTTGTCCCATCATCCTAACAGTATGAATATCTTGATTAATATATATGTAAACAAGCAAAATTGTAACTCCAAAACAAATATAAATACTGCCTCCATCCCATTTGGGGAGGTGTTGTTGATTACAATGAGCGATGTCAGGAAGTCATAGTGGGCTAGTATATTTGTTGACAGCAATTGTTGTTTGACATTTGCAAAGACCTTCCCTTGTGGCATTTACCATAACCATTTCTGTTTTTTCTTTAACTGTACAGGGAGAGGTATCGGTAGATACACAAAGTTCAATATGAATTTTCCATAGTAATTTATGAGACGAAGGCAAGATCCTTGGAGTCAGAGCTTCTTTTATGACTTTCACCTTCTCTTCGACAGGATGTAAATCATAGAATCCCACAGTGCAGAAGGAGGCCATTCAGCCTATTGAATCTGCAACGACAACAATCCCACTCTAGCCTCATTTATTTACCCTTCTAATCCCCCTGAGTTTAAGGGATAATTTAGCATGGCTAATCCACCTAACCTGCACATCTTTGGACTGTGGTAGGAAACTGGGGCACCTGGAGGAAACCCAAGCAGACACAGGGAAAACTTGCAAACTCCACACAGACTGTCCCCAAGGCTGGAATCGAACCCAGGTTCTTAGTGCTATGAGGCAGAAGTGCTAACCACTGTGCCATTGTGCCATCTTGGCCATCTTGTAATCCATCCTTCTCAACTCTATACCCAATGTTTGTTACCTCATTGATCTGGAACACACATTTTTCCCATTTTAATTGGATGCCTTCATCAGAAAAAAAACAGTAATATCCTCCAAACTCTCCAAATATTCTTTTGCAGCAGCTCCTGAAATTAAAACATCATCCAGATAGACTGCCATTCTGGGTAGCTCTTGAAGGATGTTCTCCATTTCTTTTTGAAAAATAGCACAAGCTGAAGACACCCCAAAGAGACATGAGTATACTCATATAGTTCTTTGCGAGGATCTATGGTGGATGACACCTCAAGCTCCAGCTGGAGGGAGGCATGGCTCATGTCTAATTTGGAAAAGATGTGACTCCCAGCCAACTATGCATGCATCTTCTAAGTGTGGATCAGGATATCTTCTAAGTGCAGAGCTCTGTTGGCTGTCAACTTATAATCCCACTGAAACGTAAGTGAGTTTTTAAGGGCACAATAAAGTGATAATTGTGATAAGCAATCTCTCAAGACCTGAAAATTTAATTAAACAAATGTGGAGTCTCATTCGTTTTGAAAAACATTAATGTTGCAGATTTTTGAAAATTATATTTTTATTATAGTTTTCATATTTTGCTCTTTTATGTCTTTCCCTTAAACTACCGTGCATGTATGTCATAATCTTTACTTTCAGTACAATGAGTTAAATGTAATCTGTGAATCAAACATTAAAACTGTCGTATAATTTTCTACTTTTGCTCATGTCCCATTCTAATGCTCTGCCAAGCCAAGACCTGAATGGTTTCTAAAACATTATCATGAACTGCCATATAGATGAGTAAACAGGATAGTGGCGCCCCTTGGAGGACATAATCTCATGCTGCCTTTGTACACTCAAACATAGTTATTTGCTTTCAACTACAAATGAATGCGTATATCCAGGGAAGCAGATGATCAGAATCCCACTGACTGAGAAATTATTGGTATTCCTCATTTTTGATTGAACTATAATTATATTTTATCGACATCAATCTTAAAGATCCTCAGTGGTGCTCCTATTTAACTATCGGTTAAAATAACTCATGATTAAATGTACATTTTAATCTCTTTTTGTTTATTTCACGTTTTGAACCTTATCAGAATTCACTAGGAATAAGTATTGACCTCAATAAAGAAGGTAATTGAATAAAATGCTGGGCTGTCTTTGTTTGTTTGGGGAGGAAGCAGATTGAAGTAAAGGAAACAGTGGATACATATTAAAGAAGTGATGACATTCTAAATGGTGCATCCTACATATTGTACTGTTTCTAAAACATGCTAGAATGTGCTTCCAGAAACTCAATGCTATATTTGCAGATGCAAAGATTGAGAGATGAAAATGTAAAAACTATTTATATTTGTATCACTCATTTAATATAATAAAACACTGCAATGTGCTTAATGGGGGGCCTTACAAAGCAAAATTAGACACCAAGCCACACAGAAAGATATTAGGACAGGTGGGTGAAAGCTTGGCAAAAAATATTGAGTACCTTAAGGAAAAAAGAAAGATATGGGGCAGAATTTTTCCATCCTACCCTCCACTGGATTCATGCAGGCGGGACTCTGACCATAAGAACATAAGAACTAGGGGCTAGAGTAGGCCATCTGGCCCTCGAGCCTGCTCTGCCATTCAATAAGATCATGGCTGATCTTTTCATGGACTTAGCTCCACTTACCCGCCCGCTCACCATAACCTTTAATTCCTTTACTGTTCAAAAATTTATCCTTGCCTTAAAAACATTCAATGAGGTAGCCTCAACTGCTTCACTGAGTGGACCATGCAAAGGTCCTTTGACTTCGGGTGGGATTTTCCAGCCTTTGGGGCAAGTGCAGTGATAAAGTCCCACCCCCTGAGTCAGAAAGATTTAGGGAGGGAATTCCAAAGCTTACTATCTGGGCAGCTGAAGGCATGATCAGCAATTATGGAACAATTAAAACTCGGGATACCTTCAGATACCTAGCACCAATGCCACTGAAGGGCTCAAGGAGATTACAGCGATAAGCAGGGGAAAAGTCAAGGAGGAATTTGAAAATAAGGATGTGAATTTTGAAATCAAGTCATTGCTTGGCTTGGAACCAAGGATATGGGCAGGAGAGTTTTGGAAGACTTCAGCTTCATAGAAGGTAGAATATGGGTGCTAGCCTGTAGTGTGTTGAAATAGTCAAGTCTACAGGTAACAATGGCATGAATGAGAGTTTCATAGAAAGAATAAAAATCATAGAAACCCTACAGTATAGAAAGAGGCCATTCAGCCCTTCAAGTCTGCACAACCACAATCCCACCCAGGCCCTACCCTGATATCCCTACATATTTTACCCACTAATCCCTCTAACCTACACATTTCCAGACACTAAGGGCAATTTTTAACGTGGCCAATCAACCTAATCCATGCATCTTCGGACTGTGGGAGAAAACTGGAGCACCCGGAGAAAACCCACACAGACACAAAGAAAATGTGCAAGCTCCACACAGACAGTGATCCTAGTTGGGAATCGAGCCCAGATCGCTGGAGCTGTGAAGCAGCAGTGCTAACCACTGTGCTACCGTGTCACCCAATGGTAGAAAAGCTGAGGGAGGGCAAAAACAGGCAATGTTACAGAAGTGGAAATAAATGGTTTTAATAATGGCATGGATATTTGGTCAGAAACTCCTCTCAGGATCAAATATGATACCAAGGTTGCAAACAGTCTGGTTTGCTCTCAGACAATTGCCAGAGAGAATAGTGGAGTCAGTAGTTAGTGAACTGAGTTTGGGTGTTGGTGTCAATAGCTAGCAGCAGGTACAATAGTTTAAATCTTTCCAGAATTTAACTGGAGGAAATTTCTGCTTATCCTGTGCTAAACTTGGGATAAAAAGTCTGATTATTTAAAGACAGCGGGGAAACTGAAAGAGAGCTGGTAGTTCAAAAAAAGCAATCAAAGATCTGTAGAAGGGCCATCTAGATTCGAAACATTGGCTCTATTCCCTCCCCACAGACGCTGTCCGATCTGCTGAGATTTTCTAACATTTTTTGTTTTTGTTTCAGTTTCCAGCATCCGCAGTATTTTGCTTTTATCCAAATTTAACGCTGAATCATTTGGTAAATTTCCAAACTGAAAACTACACACAACTGATATTTATTGTCCACCGGCAACAAAATACTCCTTGCGGAAAGAGCTCGGTCCTGCGCCTTTAAGGAAAAGAGTGTTGGCCGTCACCTTGGCAACGACGGCACCAACTTACGTCAGAACGCAGGCGCAAGCAGCCAATCAGTAGCTGGCTGCTTTGAACCCGGTTGTTATTGGCGGCGCTGCGGTCAGGGCGAGTCCGGCACAGGTAACAGCCCCGAGGGACCGGGACCGGGACCGGGATTGGGCCCCAGCTCCAGCCCCGGGGGAACGGCATTGGGAACGGGCACCAGCCCCCAGCTCCAGCCCCGCGGGAACGGCCCCGGCCCCGGCCCCGGCCCCCAGCTCCAACCCCGGGGGAAACGGGACCGGCCCCCAGCTCCAGCTCCAGCTCCAGCTCCAGCCCCGGGGAAACGGGACGGGTCCCTAGCTCTAGCCCCGGGGAAATGGCACCGGGCCCCTCAGCCGGCCCTCCCCATCGTCACCCAACGCCAATCCGTTCCTTCCGTGTCAGTATTTTAACACAGAAACTAAGCGATGTTTTCATCCCGGAAGCTTCTCTTGTTCAAGGAGTGAAGAATTCCTGCAAGGTGAACCTAGCACCAATGTCATTGTCCAGTCAGGTGAACCTAACACCGAAGTCACTGTGCACTGAAGCATATGAATCATCTACACCGATATTGCTCAAGTGATGCTACATTTACCACTATTCGTGAAATATTTTTCTGTACGATAGCTCATTTTCCTCCGCTTCCCCACAAGGTTCATTTATTTATTAGTGATGTGGTTGAAGCACTTCTTAATAAATGTATTTCTGGGTTTTAGTGATTCATGTAAGTTGTTAAAGATTGTAGAGCAGTTATCCTGAGTATACGTGGTTGGAGTTCTATAGATTAATAATCGCAGAATTTAACAGTGTTGTCTGTGCTGAATTACTTGGGGCTGTAATCATACCATATTTAAGTTTATTATGGCGCTTTTTACTTTTTGTGTTGTTCAGTTGAGACTGATGTTATCTGTGTGATTCTGCTGAGAACAAAACTCAAGCTTAAAAAAAAAAGCAGGCCTGGGATGTACAAAAGCCAGGTTTAGAAGAGCATAATACAGTAAATTACCTGGAGAGTTCTAGAACTGTGGGAGGTTACTGAATTTGGAGAAGCTATGCCATGGAGGATTTGAATACAGGTATGGCAATTGTCCATGATCCATGAGACCATTGGCATTTTTCCATTAGAGAGAATTGGTAGATTTATAGTTTGAGGGGCTCAATTCTGCATCAAGCTTGGAGTGAGGTGAGGAGGTAGGCTTCCATGAACTACTACATTTGGTCTGGGGATTGGACCTGTGCTTTCAATGTGATTACACAGCACATTCCAGCCAACTGAATCAACTGGCACCCTCATTTAAAAACAAGAATGGGAATATTTAATTTAAGCTTTTGCAGTACTGGGAGCAACTGTAAGTCAGCATGCACAGGGTTAGTTGATGCATAAACAGGATTTGGTATCTGTTAAAGAGGGGGAATAGAGGTTCGGTTAAGTTCAAGTTGGTGGACAGTAGAAAGTTGTAAGCCAGTCAGCAGACTATTGAAGTGATCAAGTTTAGAAGTAACCAGGGCATGGTTGAGAATATCAGTGGCAGATGAGTAAGCAGGGCAAGTAAGCAATTTTACAGAGTTGGATATAGATAATTGTTGCTGAGGTATTTTGTAGAAAAGAGAGAACCTAACAAAAGGATTCTACCCTGTCCATTCCAGGCAAGTGCCTACAGTTTGTGACCTGCATTCTGTGGAAGGCAAAATAACTAGATGTGGACATCACCAAGTTAACTTGTTGTTAAAATTCTAATGTCCTGGGTAATATTTATTCCTCAACCATCATCACTAAAACATATCATCATGTCATTATTTCCTGGCTATTTATGGAATCCTACTGTCTGCAAATTGGTAACCATATTTCCTGCATTACAATAATTACTCCTTAATGTATTTCATTCACTGTAAAGCATTTTGATGGACTGAGGTGATGGAAGGTATATAAATGCAAATTCTTGATTTTTTTGTGTAATGTGTTATTATTCAGATGACATTCAGTCATTTTGATATTAAGACCTATCTATTTTCACAGATATTGTAAAGACAAAGACATTATTTTGAAAATAAAACAGGAAATGCTAGACGTGCATAAGTCCATCAGAATTTGAGAAAACAAATTAAAGATTCAAGGTAGGTACCTTTGGTTATACCTTATTTTTCTCTTTAAAGATCATGAATTACTTGTTACATCAGTGTTAATATTTGTTCTTATATAATTGTTAAAGTAGTTTTAATTTTTTTTACAAATTGAGTCATCTGCTATTTCTATTATAAAAAATCTAATTAGAATTTTTATTTTAAACAGTTCTGTGATGTTTTGATGCTGAGGATGGGATTCAAGTTAATGTGGTTGGTACTTGGAGGAGTCAGGATGCTATGGTGTCTAGCACCACAAACAGGCTACATACATCCTGATGAATTTTTTCAGTCTCCAGAAGTTATGGCAGGTAAAACACCTAATAACTTTTAAAAAATCTGTTATTCTGAAAAAAAACTTCACAATTTAATTTATTTTGTTTGCTTTTAAAATAAGTCTCTTTATCACATGCACATAAACATTGTAGATATGAGAAAGTAAGATGTCAGCATGCCATGGTGCAGAAGGATCTAGGGGTCCTTGTGCATGAATCGCAAAAACCCAGTCTGCAGGTGATCAAGAAAACGAATGGAATGTTGGCCTTTATAGTGAGGGGGATAGAATATAAAAGCAGGGAGGTCTTGCTGCAACCGCATAGAGTACTGGTGAGACCGCAACTGAGTACTGTGTGCAGTTTTGATTGCCGCATTTGCGGAATGATATATTGGTCTTGGAGGGAGTGCAGAGAAGGTTCACTAGACTGATACCAGAGATGAGGAGGTTAGCCTATGAGGTGAGGTTGAATAGTCTGTGTCTGTACTCATTAGCGTTTAGAAGGCTGAGGGAGGATCTTAGAGACATATAAGATAATGAAGGGGATAGATAGGGCAGAGGTAGAGAGATTCTTCCCACTTAGAAGGGATAGCAGAACTAGAGGGCACAGCCTCAAAATAAGGGAGGGGCAGTTTAGATCGGAGTTGAGGAGGAACTTCTTCATTCAAAGGTGGTGTGTCTCTGGAATTCTCTGCCCATTGAAGTGATGGAGGCTACTCGCTGTCTATATTTAAGTCGCAGGTAGATAGGGAATTAAGGGTTATGGGAAGAAAGCTGATCCACTTCAGTTCAGCCATGATCTTGTTGAATGGTGGGGCAGTCTCGAAGGGCTAGATAGGCTACTCCTGCTCCTATTTCTTATGTTCTTAAGGAACTAATTTAGAGGGTGACATGATTCAACTCAACCTACTGACATCTGCATAAACCTAGAAGTGTCCAGACCCAATTCTTTAGTGTGCTACTTGGCTGTAATCTATTGAGCATCATTGGCTACACTAAAAAACAAACAAGGCACATTGCTAGAGATTCAGGAATGAGTGTACATTCAAAACAAACTGAATATTTCAAAAACACAATAAATGAACTTTTTATTAAATGGCTATCAATGAAAATGTGTCTCAGTTTCTTGTGGTCCTGAACAGAGGAGGAACCATACCAAGCTTTGATGCAACCAGTAAGAATGCTTTCTATGGTGCATCTGTGTAAAGAGAGTCGTAGTGGACGTCCAATAGAAGATTTAAAAAAAAAAAATTCTGATACAATCTGACATTTCTCAGCAAAGTGCATGTAATCTCATTAAAATACTGGCAAGACACTTGTATAAGAACAACCTTTATGGGCCGGGGTTGCTCAAAAAATACATTGTGAGAACCAGGTATTTATATTGAATTTGCATTTTGTGGATGCCCTCTTATAACACAAGCTTTCACAAAGCTAACCTATGACAAAGTATCAGTTTTTTCTTCAGTCTCTGTTTCGCATCTATGTTTGTTAGCTTTGTTTATGACCCCATCTTCATGGTGAGACGAGGGGAAATTATTTAGAGTTAAAGATAGCTGGCAATTTCCAGGAATGATCCAGTAATACTTGCTTTCTTGATTAAAATGCTTCAAAGATTTGTTACTTTTGTTCCCTGATGTTTTTAAGAAGCTAGAATATTGTTTTTCTTTACTAGGATGAAACCTCAGTGAAGTATTCTACTGCAGCCAAAAACAGTAGTCCAGAAGAGGAATTCAATCAGGAATCAATGATTAGATGATTCCAAGTATGTGTTTTGAAAGCTTAGCAATTGTAGGAGCAATTGAAGACTGAAGGGGTAAGAATTTTTAATAGATTTTAAGTTTTGGAAAGGAATAATTTTGAGCACAAATTAAAGCAGCAAGTCACACTGAGAACACAAGGAAGACAGTGTAATTGTCATTTGAAAGGAAAAGAGGAATGACCATATTAGTTTTTGATTATATTGACAAAGGTTGCCCATGAGGGAGCTTGGATCCCAGAGGTGAGAAGGATCATCAATCAAATTTTTTTGTATCTGATCAATGAGTGGAAAAAGAAGTATTTGCCACGGGGAAAAAAAATCTTGTTTCCTTCAGCCAGCTTTAGCAATACAGGAGATGCAGGTCTAAAAGAGATCAGTGAAGATAGTGAGATCAAGAATTGGAGGAGCCAGATGAAATGAGCAGAGGTAAGAGGTACTAATTTGATGGCAGGATTTTATAGCATTTATAATACTTAAATATAGTTTGCGTTTGTCATTTCAGATGTATCTTTGTTTTTTTTACAGGTGACATTTTGAACCTCAAAACTTTCCGTACTTGGGAATTCAATGCAAGCCACCCCAGCAGATCAATTCTGTTCCCGTTGGTCACAACTGGATTTTCATTCACAATACTTAAAAGTTTACACAATTCTGGACTTTTTGGCAGCATTCTAAACAGCTACAGTTTGTTGGTTTTCCCAAGATTCTACCTGACATGCCTGTCTTTTATACTAGATTATTCTGTCTACCATTTAGCCTGTTTCTGGGGAACAAATCCATGGCATGCACTAACACTGCTGAGTGGGTCACACGTGATGCTAGTTTTTTACACCAGGACATTTTCAAATGTCATAGAAGCAGCTCTTTTTGCATTACTACTGCTGTTGGTGGCCATGGACATAAAGCTAGCAAGTGTGGTACTGCATCCTGGGAAAAAGGAAAGAAAGAACAATAAACATCTTATTGGGATTGTTTTGGTTTCAGGTTTTTTTAACAGGCCCACATTCATTGGTTACGCTTTAGTACCAATGCTCCGATGGCTTTCTTGTGATCAGAAAGGCACATTTCAATTCTGTTTTACACAAATTATGAAGAATTTGTTTGGTCTTTTATCTTCTGCGATTGCAACCAGCTTTCTTTTCATCATGACTGATGCGTTGTATTTTGGTTCATTGTTGTCTGAAACAGATTGGCGTTTGAAAGATGGGAATACTATGTATTCACTACTTGTCAACATAAGCCAATGTCTAGTTTTAACCCCTGTCAATCTTATTTTGTATAACTTGGACCAAAAAAGCCTAATTGCACATGGTAGTCATCCCTGGTTTACACATCTGACTGTGAATGGCTTGCTGCTGTTTGGTGCTCTTCATGTGTCTGCTGTTGTAACTGGTGTCAAAACAATGGTCAGCAAATTTGCCTGCAAAGTCAACTACCATGTTTCTCACAATGACAATTTGAAAAAGGAATTGCCAGTGCAAGGTCCTGCTGCTACTCAAGTTACTGAATACTTATTGTTGGTTTATTTTAGCCCTGTCATCATTCTGTCAATGTTCAGTCATCAGGAACCACGGTATATCAGCCCACTCATTGTGCCACTTGTTATTCTCAGTGCTCCAAAATGTGAAATGCTGAAGTGGAAAGTTGTAATAGTCCTATTTAATGTCTTGGGGTCAGTGCATTTTGGTTGTCTGCACCAGGGTGGATTAATTCCTTGTTTGTCCTATTTAGAAAAATCACTTCACTCAAAGAATCCTCTGGCTAACCCACTTGAGCATAATTTGGTATTTTACCACACCTATATGCCTCCTAGGTATCTCCTGAATGTTAGATCGGATGAGAAGTTTACCCGAATCATTGACCTGGCAGGGTCCGATGTGTCTATGCTGAATAACACAGTGAATGGGCTATTTGACAATTTCTCTTCTAAACACGTGGACAGTAATCAGGAAATGAATATATACATCATCGCACCTGGCACTGTTCAAGGTGATATTGATAACTGTGGTTTACAGTGGAAAACTGTTGCATCATTCTTCCCTCATTTAACTATGGAAGATCCTCCTGACATTCCTTCTCTTCTTTCTGAAGATGGATTGAACCAATTGAGTCTTTACATTTTCAAAGTGCATACAAAGTCAAAGAAATCAGAAACTTAATAGGATTCTGTTTGGTTTTGGTGTCTTCCTGTTCTCTATTTCTATAGTATGTTTGTGGGTATTTTGGCGCAGGGTCTAATTGTTAAAGCATCAAGATCCTTTTATAGAACTCGTGGAAGTATTTGCAGTAATTGAAACCTGAACACAATGGAATAAGACATCTCTTAAACATGATTTTAACAAACAGAATTATGGGATTTCAATCAAAGAAACAAATAATGTACCTAAGTATTATAGTTTAGTTTCTCATTTGGAGAATGGTTATCATGTAACCAAAGCTTTAGAAAAGTATTATTATTTTTTATTATCATTATTATTAGATGATGATCCTGGGCAGTATATTGAAATGGGTTTATAGCCTCTAGTTTCCCTTCTGTAAGCTACTAATTTGGGTGTTATCAGGCTGATCCCCATTGCCTATACTAGTAGTCTATTAATTCATGACACTGGTGAAAAAGACTAAAGAAACTTTATATTTTGCTATGTAATGATGTGGGGCAAATGGGTGGAGGAATTAAGAAAAGAATAAAACTTGATATTTATGAGAAATGTATTATTTTTGGAAATAAAATGTTACATTACAAAGCCTCTTTGTAATGCTGGGTGTGTCATAATATCATAGTTCTCGTGATCACATTACGACAATTGTAATATAGAGAAAATGGGACATATCAATTGTACCATCTATTTCCCTTCCAGCCTTATGCTGCTTGTTGCTGATATTAAATGAAGTATGTAAAGGTATGCACACTAGGTAAGATCATTTTTCAGTTTTTCATATAGTGAATGTGATCCATTTCTTTTTTTTTTGTCTAATGATGTATTAGTTAGCATTTGAAACACTTTGACCTACATATGATGGAAGATTTATATTCATTTTGCAATACTTGATTGTAGCGAAATGGTCAAACTGAATACAAGGTGCATATCATCTTTTCAGATCAAGTTATGCTTCAATTTACGGATGAAGACATTGTGTAATTTGAGAATTGTCTTTTCTTCCATGTTAGGGTATATGTGCGTAAAGTAGATCATTATAATTTTAAATGGTGAAGGGAGACACTTTCTTTCCTATTGAACTAATGATAGATAGCTATTCCATTATACTTGGCGAGATTAATTTAGTCCAATGATGTTATTCCCAGAAAGAAAGCACCAATAATTTTCCATTTTCAGGAAAGTGGCTGATATTTGCAAAAAAGATTATCTTGCATTGGAAGTTATTAATGTAAAATGCAATGAGGTGGAAAACAAAAAGTAAGTGATGTGGAGAGGAGAGAAAATAAAAGTATACAAGTGACAACTTTCAAAGAGGAATTAAATTAGTTGATTGCTTTAGCAAGTGTTAAATTTTATTTAGGGAAATTTGCAGTACAGAATAGTCATAAAGACCAAACATTGGTGATTATTCTAGAGCCTAAGCTTTTCAAAACTTCATAAATTCCAGGACAGAGAATATCCTCACTTAATCCTATTAGAACATTCTCATTCAATAAGGAGGCCTTTTAGGCAATTAGAAGGAAAAACAAATTGGTAATGTCCATGTTGGAAAGGGATGGAGATGATAATTCACAAATTTTAGAAATGTTTTGGTAATTAATTCCTTTGACTACAGGAAATGATGCAATTCAGGTGACAACAGATGGGATGTAAGTGCTGCTCTTGCCAGTAATGCTGTCGTTTTATGGAGGAATAAAAAGATTACGAGCAGAGTAGCAGCCTCAAGAAATCATTGCCAACTAAAGCTGGGGGTGAAAACTGATTCATTATAAATATACCAATAAGGTCTGTACTAGACAGAAAAAGTAGTCTTTATTTTACATTAAGGGATAGATGCTAAAGCAGCTCATCTAGCCTGTGATCCAAGGGCCACACTGTGGCCTGTGAAGCTTTTATGTGGTCCCTGGATCCATTAATCAAAATGCTGGGAAGACCAGTCAAAGAATTCTGCAAAGGGCTGCCTCCTCAAATCACAGCCTGTTTCTCTACTATGTTTGCTGCTTCTATGTGGAGAGACTATGGGGCACACTGGGTCTTGTGGCTATCTTCCCCCACCTCTGCCTGACGCACGTGTGCCACTCCTTCCCTCAGATTTTTGTCTCTCTCTCTCTCTCTCTCTCTCTCTCTCTCTCTCTCTTCCCTCCCCCCCCCCCACCCCCACACCACGCTTTCTTCCCACACTCACCTGTTTTTCCCTAGCTGTTACTAGTCTGAGTAATTGCAGTTAAGGCTTCCCACCTGGCCCATTACAATATGTGGTAGACCATCAGCTCCTGGGAGATCCAGACTGCTGCTGCTACCTGGGGAACTGGCCAAGCATGCTGTGTTTAAGGGGACAAAGGTAGTGACCAAATACATCAGCTCCAAGTAAAACTGTGCTCTAGTGAAAAACACACCCACTTTTTGATGCTGTACCTCCTGATTGCTGTGATATTTATAGTCAATCTGGTAACAGACCCAAGTGGTGATATCCCAAATCACAATTTTTTTCAAGTAAAATCTGGACCACCCACAACCACTTGATAGCCTAGAGAAGTTATGGTCACTTGCCCCACATGAGGAATGGCTCAAATTTGACTGTAGCCATCCAAATTAGACCATAGACCATTGCCCATATGCTGAACTTCTGTCTTGAAAGAAACTTTTTTTAGTGGCTTAACAATTCACACTGCATCAGCTGAAGCCATTGAATAGAATATTAACATCAACATAATCTGCTTCTCCAGCCATTTGAATAAAAAAAACTCCCAGTGGACAAAATTAGTGTGCCAGGATAGTTTTCCTTATAACAAGCTATGATTTAATGGCTCATCTGAAAGATGACATCTTTGACAATGCTGCACTACCTTACTACTACACTGCGGTGTCAATCTAGATTTGTGCTTCAGTCTCTGGAGTGGGAATTGAAGCTACAAGCCTCTAATTCATAAGTGTGAGTAGGGAAATGTAATGCATTAATAATGCCAGATGTAATGAACTTACAAGTGATGAGAACCACTCAGAGTTTTAAGACAGTTTGGAGATGTAAGTTTGGCAAATTTAAACAACCTAAATTTCTTGCTATAACAAAAGCAAAAAATGCTGGAAATAGTAATTGGTGAAGAGAGAATTAATGTTTCAAATGGATGATTCATACCTCATTTTTTTTAGCATATCACTTGTACTAAATTTATAGCTGTTTAAATTTCTGAAAATTGCTTGACAGATCATTTTGTGCCCACTCAAGTGTGTGGAAGCTACAGTTATTTAGGAACTAATTGTGTATGCAGATATATTGAGGGAGTCAGTTAGCTTAGTTTGGATGGCTGGTTAGTGAAGCAGAATGACTGTGTAGGATTCAATTTCTATACCGGCTGTGGTTATTCAGAGGTCCCCGTCTTCTTACATTATTGTTCTTCTGAGGTGTGATGACCCTCTGGTTAAATCATCACCAGTTAGCACGCTGTCAAAGGGGAGAGAACCTTATGGTCATCTGAGACTGTGGTGACCCTACCTTTATAGTGAGCAACAGTCTGTCCAGCAGCCACGTGAGGAATTGTAAGAAACAGAGGTGAAGTGCCAACGTTTTCAATGTTAGTAAAAGTATGATTATTTCGAACTTAAACATAGATGGCCCAGTAGTTAGCACTGCTGCCTCACAATGCCAGGGACCCGGGTTCGATTCCCAGCTTGAGTCACTTTGCAGAGTCTACATGTTTTTGTGGGTTTCCACCGGGTGCTCCAGTTCCCCCCCACAGCCCGAAAGACGTGCTGATCAAATGCATCGATTGTGTTGAATTCTCCCTGTGTACCCAAATAGGTGGCAGAGTGTGGCGACTAGGGGATTTTCACAGTAACTTCATTCCAGTGTTAATGTAAGCCTAATTTTGGCACTGATAAACTTTTTAAAAAAAACTTAAAATAAACATTAGAAAATAAAAGCAATAGTAAATCATCTGGCCTTTCAAGCCTGCTTTGCCATTCATTTTGATCATCAAAATGAATATCCTGATCCTGCCTTCTGAGAGTTAGAAGACATAACTGACACAGAGAATCCTTACAGTACAGAAAAGGATCACTTGCTCCATCGAGTCTGCGCCAACCACAATTGCACCAGGTTCTACCCCCTATTTCTACATATTTTACCCATTAATCCTTCCAGCCTACATATCTCAGGACAGTAAGGACAATTTTTTTTAGCCTGGCTAATGAACCTAACCCACACATCTTTGGACTGTGGGAGAAAACACAGTTTTAAATTAAGAAAAAAAATTAAGATGGAGGAGGAAGGTCACAGTATAAAAATATTGAATTTAATGTTGAGCCTGAGGGCTATGACGTATTTAATTGGAAGATGAAGTGTTGGATGAAGGGTTGCCTTCCAGAGAGACAGAGAAAAAAAGTTGTTTATTCATTAGTCACAAGTAAGGCTTACATTAACACTGCAATGAAGTTACTGTGAAATTCCCCTAGTCGTCACAGTTCAGCGCCTATTTGGGTTATTGGACCTAACTAGCATGTCTTTCAGAATACTACAGATGGGTGAAAGGATCCATTGAACAGTCAGACAACACCTGCCCAAAGATGGAAGTGATAGAAGAAAACAAGGCTTGAAATTGTTTGAGGTGAGGACATATGGGGATGAAACTGAGTCCTTTGCTGATTACAGAATGTTCAGCTTTGGAAAGGACTAGGACAGAGG
This sequence comes from Sphyrna mokarran, assembly GCA_024679065.1. Taxonomy (NCBI): domain Eukaryota; kingdom Metazoa; phylum Chordata; class Chondrichthyes; order Carcharhiniformes; family Carcharhinidae; genus Sphyrna; species Sphyrna mokarran. The sequence goes on from JAGIQG010000003.1 coordinate 23,347,730, forward strand.
ATACAGTGAATAAATGGTGAGGGTTTGGATGAAATTAAGGAATGGTATCTGATGGACTGGAAGAGATGGAGAATCCCACATGGACGTTGCTACCATAAGAAATAGGAACTTGTGTTCTTTAATACCTGAAGAGAAGAGAAAAGGCTTGCTAAGGTATTGTATGAGACAAGGAATAAAATGGAATTGGAGATAAGGACAGCTTTGAGAGTGAGTTGGTGCTACTGGTGTATGAATCTGAGTGCATCAGTGACTGGCACTGAGTGTGGATCTCAGAATGTGGAAAGAATGGCTGTACAAAGAGTGTCGTATATCCTACAGACACCTGAAATTCTGTTTTGATTCACAACATGAGGGACGGATGTTCCCTTAGGGTGAGTTGGAGACAGATACTTTCTGAGCAAGAAAATGAGGCTGTGGAAGCAAGTTTTGGTAAACACCATGAAAGAAATGGAAAACAATGAAGATAAACATGGTAAATGAGACAAACAGGAATCGTTAAAATAATGCAGGGCATCAGAAGAATCACGAATGTGGGTGAGAATGGACTGGGTAACGGAGAGAAGATGGAGTCAAGACAAGATGATGAGAGAGAAAGTGAGAGAAATCTACAATGTAGAGAAAGATGAAAATGCCAAAGGTCACCACCTGTGTAAAGAAGATGATGATGTAGAGATGCCGGCAGACTGGGGTAAGCTCAGTAAGAGGTCTGACAACACCAATTTTAAATCCAACCGATTGATAGTAAACTTGATAGCTTTTGGCGTTTGTGCCTTCGTCAGGTGAATGAGGTGTTCTGGTCCCCAAAAGCGCACATATCAGCACAGACAGTTTACAGATTGCTGACTTGCCTGGGTTAGCAAAAAACCTCACTTACTGTGCTGTCTGGAGACAATACACATCTCTCTAACCTGTGCTCACTGTTCCTTCCACCCACATTTTTACCCACTTTAAGACTTGAATAGTAGATTAGATGTAAGAATTTGCATTCTAATCAGCAATCTGTAAACTGTCTGTGCTGATGTGTGCTTTTGGAGACCAGAACACCTCGTGCCTGACGAAGGCACAAACGCCAAAAGCTAGCAAGCTTACTATCAAATAAATCGGTTGGATTTAAAATTGGTGTTGTCAGACCTCTTACTAAAGAAGATGATACCAGAGGTTCGTCATCAAGCATTTCAAGAGTGATGACTTCCATACCATCTGACTTATCAATAGTGATTGACATACAGATTTTTATTCATGTTGAACTTGTTGGGAATGATCAATCTGGGGAGAGTGTTAGGGAAGAAACATTATGTATTTGTATTAATTCTTTTTGGCTTGCTGAGCTCTGCTGTATTAATATATTCACCAGAACTGAATTAATTCCTATTATGGAAAACAGGCAGAGAAGCAGAGGCCATATAAAAGAACACACACCTATAAATGAAGCTTCTCTGATTTTAACATACCATGCTTTCTGATGTCGTTCTGCAATATACAACAGTTAGGATATGTATTGATCCAGTTCACGTGAGTAACTGTTTGCAGGTGAACCTAAGACAATTATTGACGATATCATTACTTGGCGTTGTACTATGCAGGAACATGATACATGTCTTTATCTTGTCTTTGACAGAATCAAGACAATCCAATTAACTTTTCGAAATGCAGATTCAAGGTATATCAAATTCCTTATGTGGGAGGGCCATTTACTCTCAGTCAATCGTGTAAAACCCAATCCAGAAAATGCAGTGGCTATATGACAGGTGGCCATTCACGTGGACAAGCATGATTTACAGAGATTTCTTGATGTGACAAATTATCTTTCCAATTGTATGTTGTAGTCAGGTCACTGAACCTCATTGTTAATGTCTCTACCAGGAATCAAATGGTGTTGGTAAGAGAATATGCAGCAGCTTTCAACACACTCAAGCACCCACGCAAGCACTTGAGCTCCTATATTCGTATCAGTAGATGCCTCCCAGCATGGACTTGATACAGCCTGCATTCGTAATGGCTTTTGCTTCAAGGCCACTGATGCTGAGATGTGCAGATTGAAAAATAACTTGTATTGCTTTAGTCATCTGTCGGAAGTTTCATTACGTAATATATGGTTGTCCTGCAGCTATTGAAACAAATGACTCAATTGTGGCATTAGAGGTGCTGTGCTCTTATTGAATTCAGGAGCTTACAGGCAGATATCACATGTAGGCAACTGTATGGTGCTGTTATGAGGAGCTGGCCAGAATCCTCAAGGAAGCTTCTTCGTGAGCTCTGAACATTCTTCACCATTAGAGTTAAACTGACCACAGGATGAACTTATACAGCGTGGTCTGCAATTTTGTCATTCCTAATGCTTTCCAGAGGTACTACATACAATAACTGCATCAAAGGCACCCAGGTTGGAAGCAATGAGATATGGGGCCAAAACAAATCACCATACTGGCTCCCCATGGAAAAAGAAAATCTCAAATGCAGACTGCAATGTACTCAAGTACATCCAGCATAGGAAGCTGCTTTACGTGAGGTTGCAGACCTCCCGTGGTCAATTATAGCAGCTGACATCTTTGAGTAAATAGTACACAACACATTTAATCTTAGTTGATATATATTCTGGGTGGTTTGAACTTGACTACCTGCCAAACATGACGAATGAAACTGTCGTAAAGCTTAAAAGACGTGGCATCCAACAGAGACTCATGACAGATAACACTTGCCAATTTGGCTGCTGAATTTTACAACTTTGCACACATATGACTTTGAGCATATGAGGAGCAGCCCCCTTATCTGCAGTCAGACAGCCTAGCAGAATGGGTGATATGCTCAACCAAACATTTTCTAGAGAAACGTGCAAGGAATTAAACAGACTACTATATGCACTCTTTAGCCTGCAAAATTTACCATGGCAGAATCTGCCTTCATCAGTACAGTAACTCTTCCAAGTGTAACAGGATCACAGTCTCTGCTGCAGCTCAAACTTGAAAAGATGGGAATGATGCTCTCCTGCAATGCAGATTAAGAAGCAAAATGCAGTATGATCGAGATACCCACAGACTTCGTTTTTCTAACATCAGATCAAATGGTCAGGATTCAGACCACATGTGCCCATGACAGGTTGGCAGTGTACACAGCAATGCTCTGCGATCGAAGTTATTTGGCAGCCTCTGGTGGAGGCTACTATGTAAGCAATTACTGCTGTTGTAGATAAAAGATGCCTCTGAGACTGTTAGTGAGTCAAAATACAGTGGTTTTTATTTTAAAACTCTAGGGTTTATTCCAGAATTTTGGGAGAAACTAGTTCCTTATAATGGACTACCAAACTTTTCATAGAACACAAACATAAGTGGGCATTTATACATTGAGTCTTAGTGTCAATCATGATTTCAAGTTTCCCATTCTGGCCAGAACTCCGGATCTTCCTTCATTGGTTGTGATACAGCCCCAGATTTAATCACGATTCACAGTTCAGCCTGACACAGCAGCAAAGAAGGCATTAGAACTTGTGGCTAGGAAAAGCAGTTTGTGATGAGAGCTGGACAATGGCTTCCATCTTTCTGATGTTTAACTGGAAGACACTTCAGCTTATGCAGCACTGGATGTCGGTCAAGAAAACAAAAACATTGTGTGACCACTAATGCAACAGAGGAAGTAAAAGACAAAGTCTATGCATGGGATGCAAAAATATAAGAAGCACCATAGAACCTTCACATCACATAATGTTCAAAGTATCCAATCCAATAGACCAGTTCCTGAGTTGGCAATCTGTAGGTCATGAGCTACATGGAGCTTATTAAAGACTCACGTGATTGTTGACCTTGAGTGATCAAACATACTTTTTCTCATGATCTATGTTTAAAAAATAGATAACTAAATGTGTTTCTAATTAAACAGAATATCAGATTTCTATAATCTCCTATTTTTAATGGAACAGCTAGAACTTGTGAAAGTTTTAATCACAAAAATAAAATTCTCCTGAAAACTTGCTTGGATCAAAAGTCATAACAAGATACATTATTTTGCCAGCCAAAATAACATCACATATTATGATGTTAATGCATTATGTATTCTCTGCTACCCAATCATTTAAATCGCTCATAGACGTTCATGGTAACTAAAAGACTTGTTTTTGTTTTTTTAACCTTTGATCAACACTGTAATTGAGAGAAACTATCATTCAATCAACAATATTTTTGTAAAAACCTTTATAATGGTGTTGATATTCAAATGCCCACTTAAATTTATATTAATACAAATCCATCAGTGCTCTTTTGTAACCAATAATGTGCTCTTCATATTTAACCATAGTTTTATTTTTGTGTCACTTGCAAATTTTAATATGTTCAAGCCCATTTATATATATTGAGCAGAACAGTAGTACCAACACTATTTGCTGTGATAATGTTTCTAAATGTGTGAAAGTATCAAAGATTTTATTTTATGAACTGCTGGTTAACACTGAGGACATATAGTGATTATATTAACTGTTTTATTTTGCATTGTTTTGAATTGTTAATACTTCAAGGAGACATAATCACAAATCACTATTACAGTCAGGACTAAGTGGTAGAATCTTTCTAAGTATGTGAATATAAAAATTGGCCCAGATTTTATGCATGTAGCAAATTTCTTTATTATGAAATATCCTAATTAATTTTTCACATTTTCTTTTGCTACATATTTGTTCTACCGACGTCAAAAGGACTACTGCTGTTCTAGTGGATGTTTGCAAAGATGCTCAGGATGGTGTGGTTGGCACTTGGGTTGTTCAGGGTGCTGTGGTGTCTGGCTCCTCAAACCGGTTACATACATCCTGATGAATTTTTTCAGTCTCCCGAGGTTATGGCAGGTAAAAACATTTCTGACAATTTCCTTGAATTCTATTTTCTACAATTTTTTTGCCGTGATTAGTAATTTTGTTTCCTTCAAGCAATTAGCCTTTTGTATCACAGAAGTTCAGAAGACAAAACTCAACATGCCTGGTCCACTTGATTGAAGGAGTACCTCTGACAAATGGAACTCTGCCTGTCCACCACACCCAAAGCAAATGAGATTGAAAAAGTCACCTGTAATCTTGGTAGAAACCCAGTTCCAAATTCCAGTTAAGGGTGGGATTCAAAATCAATGATGTTTATTTTGGGCTTCTTCACAATATTTTTACTTAAGTTCAATGAAAATGTCAGCTTCTGTAGGTTTGATATAACATAGTCTAATGCTTAAAGTATACTACATATTTATGCTTTTGATATCAGGTTACACATCTGGAAAAGATGCCAATAGATATGCTTTATCTCTTGGCAATGTCAGAAAAAGCAACAGTGATAGACCAAAGCTTTTGATTAAACTTTGAGAGGATGTATTTTTTTTATGGAAGCAATGATGATTCAGCAGATTAAAAGTATCAACACTTTTTAATAATTTCAGCATAGCATTATTTTGAGATTCTAGTTATCTTTGGATAATTTCGTCAACATCTCAGCCTCCATTGAACTCTGCCATGTTAAACTTGACCTAGTAAATTAGACAAATTAAACAAGTTGCCATCAGCAATCATAGAGTTCCTAATCACACAGATTTCAAAGACGTATGATGTATCAGATACCCGATAAACAGACTGCAAAATTGGCACGTGTCTTTGACCAGTGATATATTTTCTGGTTAGGCAGTGTTAGATTTGGTTTTGTTATCACAGTGGCAAATTGTAACATAATTGAAGGAAGTAAGTATTGTCTCAGTGAGTATCTGTTTACAGACATAAAGAACAACACAGCACGGGAAACGGGCCTTTCAGCCCAACGAGCCCGTGCCACCACCTTGACGTTTCCACTTCCACCCATGATCCCTGTCTATATTTATCTGCATTGAAACCAAATTAGCGAGACAATTTAGGAAGAATTTGTTTTGCCAATCAGCCTAAAAGCACATCTTTAGGGGGTGGGAGGAAACTGGAGCACCCAGAGAAAATCCTCACAAGCACGGGGAGAATGTGCAAACTTCCACAGGTACAGGCCCAAATCCATGTATCTGCACAGCACAGTGATAGTCACTGAGCTGTCATGTTGCCCATCAACTGGTCCAGTTCAAGCGTTCACTAATGACGTGAAGCACTAGGCTACTCTTGAAAAATCCAAGAGCAGCCCTCTCACGACCCATCATGTGTATGCCCCTCGTTAGACAACAAGGTGGACCGAAAACAGGATAAAACAGAAATACATCAATATCATGCACAACTTAGCAATTCCCAGGGACATCCCAAGGCTCATGATCCCTATTTTAAATCAGTCCTCTATATCTCTCCATCCCTTTTCTGCTCATGTGCCCATCTAATATCTCTTAAGTAACTCCATCGTGCCTGCCTCCACCACCTTGCTTGCAGCGCATTCCATACCTCTACAAACTTCTGTGTGAAAAAGCTCCTCCGAGCATCCAAATTATACCTTACCCGCCTCACCCTAAGCCTGTGACCTAGGAAAAAGCTTACCACTGTTTATCTATACCCTTCATAATCTTGTACACCTCTATTAGATCTCCTCTCAGTCTACGTCTTTCTAAAGAAAACAGCCCCAATTTGCCTAACCTCTCCTCGTAACCCAGACCTTCCATACCAGGTAGCATCCTGGTAAACCTCCTCTGCACTCTCTCCAGGGTCTGCACACCCTTCCGGTAGTAAGGTGACCAGAACTGGACACAGTATTCCAAATGAATGTCTAACCAACATTCTATACAACTGCAACATTAAAAGCCAGCTCTTGTACTCTATACCCCTTCCTATAAAGGCTAGCATACCATATGCTTTGTTCACAACCTTCTCCACCTGTTCTGCCACCTTCAAAGACTTGTGCACCTGCACCCCAGGTCTCTCTGCGTTTCTATACTCTTAATAGGTCTACCTTTATCAAAAACCTCCCCTCTACATTCTTTCTCCCGAAATGCATCACCTCGCGTTTATCAGGATTGAATTCCATCTGCCATCTATCTGCCCAATCTACCAGCCTATCTATGTCCTGCTGCATTGCCTGACAATGCTCCTCACTATCCGCAAGTCCAGCCATCTTTGTATTGTCTGCAAACTTACTGATCACACCACTTACTCCCTTTTCCAAGTCATTTAACATATATTACAAATAGAAGAGGTCCCAGTACTGAGCCCTGCAGCACACCACTAGTGACCAACCTTCAGCTTGAAAAACACCCTTCCACTATTACTCTCTGTCTCCTATTACCAAGCCAGTTACTTATCCATCTGGATACCTGTCCTTGTATTCCATTAGCCTTGACCTTTTCAACTAACTTTCCATGAGGGACTTTGTCAAATGCCTTACTGAAATCCATATAGACAACATCAACGGCTTGTCCTTCGTCGACCGTTTTTGTCACCTCCTCAAAAAATTCTACCAGATTCGTAAGGCACGACCTCCCCTTAACTGCATATCCCTAATCAGATCGCAATGGTCTAAGTGCATATACATCCTCTCTCTAAGAATTCCCTCTAACAGCTTCCCTACCACTGACGTCAAACTTATCAGTCTATTATTTCCAGGGTTTCCCTTCTGCCCTTTTTAAACAATGTCCTCTGGGACCTCACCTGTGTCCAAAGAAGAGACTGTTTCACCTCGCGCCTCCCTAAGTAGCCTGGGGTAAATGCTATCAAGCCCGGAGATTTATCAGTTTAATGCTACTTAGAAGCTCTAACACTTCCTCCCTCAGTATGGATATTTCCTCAACTGGTCTACAGCTCCCTCAAAGACAAGACTGGTCAACAAGCCCCTTTCCTTCGTGCTCTGTTACATTATTTTACACAGCAGAACAAAGTGCTTCTTTCTTTGTGTATTCAACTGTCTCCATTTTAAGTTGGCTGTCTCTGTTTACCATTGTCTTTTCGGTTCCAGAGAAGGGAAGAGAACAAGTTATCATGTCAGTATTTTCACAAGAGCAATGTCATGTGTCAAGATATTGGAGTAAAACAAAGATTCAAGAATTGAGTAAACTGAAGATTAAAAAACAAACTTTGGATAGAATGAAATGAAGAATGAGATTGATAAGAGTGCATTGGTTTGAAAGGATACTTTGAGATGCAAATTAGCATAGCAGCTGAAAAACAAATGCCTATCTGAGTGACACAGGAATGAGCAGTGATGTATAAAAATAGAAGTTAAAACTTTTGAAGAGATTAGTTTAAAATGACGAAAGAAGAATGTAAATTTTCACCCATGTGCTAAAAACCTGGTCCACGGAATTATGTAACATCAAATAGGAAAGAAGTATATTCATAGTAGGGTAACGGAGTACAGCAGGAGAGGAAGAGAGGTACAGTTGGGAAGCAGCTAAAACTAAGCCACACCAACTGGAAAGGCAGTTTGTCTCCTGGAAAGTTTGTGCTGAAAGCTTCTGTTCTAAAAAAATTCAGAGAAAAGAATGCTGAACTGAAGAAAGGTTTTTCTGAGTTGGAAGATACCTTGTGGGTAGAAAGTAAATACTGAATGTTGCGTGGAGTAGGGAAATTTCTCAGAATTCAGAAACACAGATAGCTGGGAACAGTGGCTAATTTTGTAAGTTGCGGTTCATGTGAATAGCCATTACTATAGTTAAATGTACTGTTGTATTGTACTGTTTCTTAAGTTCATACATTTTCTTTATTAACTGATTACAACACAACTTGACCGTTCCTCACTATATATCTTTCCTCACGTTATACCAAATTGAAGATATTCACTACTTAGAACTGGTGTTCCAAATTACCCTTCTGGGTTATGGCATATCCTTACATTTAACATTAGCAGAGTTCTTAACACAGGTACTTCAGGTATTGATTACTGTTGTTTTCACTTCCTGCAGTTTGTCAACAGAGTAGAACAAGACTTTAAATTGCATGTACTGTATTTTTATTTATGTATAAGTGTTGAAAATGTTGTTTAAAATTGTACAGTTTTTCATTTGGAATATATCTTTCTTTTCATTACAGGTGACATTTTAAATTTAAAGACGTTTCGCACTTGGGAATTCAATACCAGCTACCCCATTCGATCAGTCCTGTTCCCTCTGGTCACTACAGGCTTCTCCTTCATAATCCTAAAAACATTACATAATTCTGGCCATTTTGGTAGCATTCTAAACAGCTACAGTTTGTTGGTTTTCCCCAGATTATACCTGACATGCCTGTCCTTTATACTAGACTATTCTGTATACCAGTTAGCCTGTCTCTGGAAAACAGATCCATGGCATGCTCTAATATTACTGAGTGGGTCTCATGTGATGCTGGTTTTTTACACTAGGACATTTTCAAATGCTATAGAAGGAGTTCTGTTTGCATTACTGCTACTGTTAGTGGCAATGGACACAACACAAGGGCATGTAGCACCATGTCCCAGGAAAAAGGAAAGGAGGAACAATAAACATCTTATTGGCATTGTTTTAGTTTCAGGCTTTTTTAATAGACCCACATTCATTAGTTACACTTTAGTACCAATGCTCCTGTGGCTTTCTCGTGATCAGAAAGATACATTTCAATTCAATTTAAGAACAATATCAAAGAGATCCTTAGGCATTTTTTCACCTGTAATTGTAACCACTTGCGTTTTCATTATTGTAGATACACTATATTTTGGTTCATTGTTTTCTGAAATTGACTGGCTCTTGAAAGATGGAAATGCCGGACGCAAACACATTGTTAATCTAAACCAACATTTAGTTTTAACTCCACTCAATTTTATTCGATATAACTTGGATCCAGAAAACCTTTCTACTCATGGGAGGCATCCTTGGTTTACGCACCTGACTGTTAATGGACTTCTGATGTTTGGTGTTCTTCATTTGTCAGCTGTCATAACTGCTTTTAGAATTATAATCCACAAATTTGTTTGCACAGGTGAATGTCATGTGCCAAGGAAACAGCAGTTTGAAAAGAAATTACGAACACATTTTCCAGCAACTCCTTCAGTTGCTGAGTATTTAATTTTGGTTTATTTTGTCCCCTTAATCATCTTGTCCTTATTTAATCATCAGGAAGCACGGTTTCTTAGTCCCCTTATTGTACCAGTTGTTATACATGGTGTTTTAAATTATGATATGTTGAGAGGGAGAACTGTAATTGTTGTGTTTTACATTTTATGTTCAGTACTTTTTGGCTGTATGCACCAGGGTGGATTAATTCCTTGTCTGACTTATTTAGAAAAAGCTTTACATTCAGAGGATCCTGTGGCTAACCAGCCTGAACACAGTTTGATATTTTACCATACCTACATGCCTCCTAGATATCTTCTAAACATCAGATCAGATCAAGAGTCTATCAAAATCATTGATCTGGGAGGGTCTGATGTTTCTGTCCTCAATAACACGGTGAATGGGCTACTTGACGATTTACCTTCCAAACATACTGAGCATAATCAAGTAAATATCTATATCATTACACCAGGTACTGTTGAATACACTATGAAATATTGTGATTTTCAATGGGTACCTGTTGCATCCTTCTTCCCTCATTTATCTATGGAAGATCCTCCTGAAATTCCTTTACTTTTTTCTAAAGATGGATTGAAACAACTGAGTCTTTATATTTTCAAGGTGCACAAGAAATTAAAGATTCTGAATTTTAATAGAACTCTATTTACTTAAGATCATAAAAAATAGGCCCTGGGGTTGGCCCTTCAAGATTGCTTTGTTGTTCAAATTGATCTCTGACCTCAATTATACTTTTCTACCACCCCCAATTCCTTTCAATCCTGTAGAGTCCAAATAGTCATTACCTCAACCTTCAATATACTGAAAGATTATGCATCCACAATCCAAATGGTTAGAGAACTCTTTTAAAAAAAAAAAAATCTCAATTCTGAGTAAAGGAATTCTTCCTCATTTAAGTCTTGAGCTATTGCCACAATGGCTTGAATTTCCTTGAGGACGAAGGGGGTTTCTGACTTTGCCAAAATGGTGCGGAGCCCCAGTTTCAGAAGTTGCACTCCTGAGCCTGGTAGCCACTATTTTTACCAAGGGGGGATTGAGAGTGACTTGGAGTTTGCACATCCAGATTCATAGAGATAGCCACAGTATAGGATTAGTGCTACATGACTAATTCAACAACCATTTATTATCACAGTAGAGTGGGAGGTGAGTGCTTTAAGCTCACAGCTTGGCTGACAACTCCAAATGATTATATCGTTTTTGATTGAGGTTATAAATACAAAAGGTTGTCTTCAAATGGGGTTAAGTACTTGAAGGAATTTAAACGCATTGAACAGTTTTCAATGAGAGTTTTAAAGTGAAGTCATCAGTAGAACACTTAGAACTTGATTTTATTACATCTCAGTATGGCTCTTGTGGTGTGTCCATGGCAAATATTGAGTGAGTTGGCATGGAGGAATAAAGACATTGGGTAAAGTGTTATAGGATTGATATGAGTTGGCACAAAATTGGCACAGAAGCTACAAAGAACCTTGAAGGATGGGTAGAGAGGCAAAAATTGACTTGGAAATGTGGGACCCTGGTGGGAGTTAGGGGCAAATTATATCCTGGACAGTATGAGGGGTCACAGAAAGCGGGGAAAGATAGGTAGCTTGGCATGGAGGATACGAGGAGCTATGAGTTGGGGGAGGGGTGTGGTTTGGCTCGAGATAGAACAATACAGCACAAACAGACCCTTCGGCCCACGAGTTGCACCTATCACATCTACCAATCCACAGACCTATCTATAACCCACTATCCTATTCTTTTCCATATACTCATCCAGAAGTCTTATAAAAGACCCCAGCGAGTTTGCCTCAACAACCTCCGACGGCAGCCGATTCCATTCACCCACCACCCTCTGAGTGAAAAACTTACACCTAACATCTCCTCTGTATTTGCTTCCCTGCACCTTAAATCTGTGTCCTCTCGTAGTGACCATTTCAGCTCGGGGAAATAGTCTCTGAGAGTCCACCCTATCTATTCCTCTCAACATTTTATAAACCTCTATCAGGTCGCCTCTCAACCTACGTCTCTCCAGTGAGAAGAGTCCCAGCTCCCTCAACCTATCTTCATAAGGCCTGCCTCCCAATCCAGGCAGCATCCTTGTAAATCTCCTTTGCACTCTCTCAATAGCCTCTACATCCTTCCTATAGTGAGGTGACCACTTGGTTAGTAACAGCATAATATGTTATGGCACTTTAAGTACAGATCTAAATGCTTCTTAATGTTGAGTGTTCCCACCTCTGCCACTCTTTCAAGTAGTGAGTTCCCAATTCCTATCACCTGCTGGGTGAAAATCTTTTCCCTCAAAGCCCTCTAAATCTCCTGCCCCTCACCTTAAATCCATGTCCCTGGTTATTGACCCAGCTACTAAAGGTCAATGAACTGAGGGTTCATATTTTTGTACATCTCAATTAAACTCTTCTCTGCTTTAGGGAGACCAATTCGAGCCTAACCTCCTCTCTTCATGACTGAAACATTCCAGTCCAGGCAACATCCTGGTGAATTTCCCCTGCAGCTTTTCCAGTGCAATCACATCCTCCCTAAAGTGTGGCGACTCAAATTGCAGACAGTACACACTCAATCATAACCTACCTGTTATAATATTTGATACTTTGGCTAAAAAAGACAAGTATCCCCTATCCCTTCTTAACCACTTTATTAATCTGTCCTGCTGTCCTCAAAATGTTATAGTCATGGACCCCAAGATCCCTCTGGTCCTCTGTACTTCCTGGTGTCCTGGATAGAAATGGTATGAGAAGTGTGGGAAATGAGGACTAGAGGAGTGTGTTATGATTTATTAGGTTTTTTTCCAGCCTGTCCTGGCATACAGCAGGCCCTGTGGCTTCCTCCAAATTCTTCTTTTTGGGAGCAGTGAATATGACTTTCAGTATTACTGATCCAACTCCACCCCCAGAATGGAAATTAGAAGATCTGTTGAGTTGGTTAGTGACATTGGGAATTTTTCCTGACCCTGGACTCCCAAATTGGGGAAAAAAAATTGGCCCTATAACCTTAATTCCTGTTCAAAGAACAAAGAGCAATACAGCTCGGGAAACAGGCCCTTCGGCCCAACGAGTCCACGCTGCCATCCTAACGTCTTAATGACATATCCTTGATTTTAGGCTATGCCTATTGTTGAAGATTCCCATATAGGGACCAATATAGGGACAATTTGTTACCCAAAGAGAACATTTTTGGGATGTGGGAGGAAACTGGAGCACCCGGAGGAAACCCACGCAACCACGGGGAGAATGCGCAAACTCCCGCAGACACAGGCCCAAATCCATGTGTCAGCACAGCAATAGCGATAGTCTCTGAGCTGTCATGTTGCCCATCAGATGGTCCAGTTTAAGCATACACTGACGACGTGAAGCACTAGGCAACTCCTGAAGCGACCTCCAAGAGCAGCTCTTGCACTAAGCAACTCTCCTTCACTAAGGGGAAACAACATTTCAGCATCTACCCTGTCAAGCATTCTCAGAATTTCTTCACTTTCTTTGAGGTCACCTCTATTCTAAACTGGAGGTTTAGTTGTGAAAACTTCATAATAGTTAATTCTGTGGAGTATTTGTGGGTTTACTACTTTTTACTGATATACAAGAATGGGAGATATCCAGCAAGAATTGAGAGAGCATAGCAATCTGAGGTTTGTGGAGGTTGGAGGAGACTAGAGTCGTCTTATGCAATCTGATTTGAAGGAGCTTTTTTAAAATTTTAAAACAATTGCTAAACTTAGTTCCATGTTCTGATCACAGCTGCCTCGGCTCCAAATGGCTTTTATGTGATTCCACTATGGAAAGGATTTAAATAGTAAAACATGATCAGCAGCGAAAGATGGAAATTGTAATTTATCAATTTACTTCACAGACCTCTGCTAATATTAGCAGATTCTGAAGGAGGAAAAAGTAAGTCCTAAACCAATATACGTTTCTGCATTTAGTTTATTGATTTATATCATAGTCTCATTAAAGATTTAAGAAATGACTGTTTTTGCAGAGGAAGTCTCTGGTAAAAATGTACATTTGCAATATAACACATTTTAGTAAAAAGATATTCAGTGGCTGATTTGTTCTTTATCATTACGAAATTATCTAACAATGTACATTCTTTCTTACATCTGTTGATCTGAGTGCAGTTACTAAAATTGTCTAAATTACCATTCTCTGTTGCTCTTTACATTCTAGATAAGATGCTGAAACATTATGTAATCTTGATAAAGCTTGTCACAGCATTTGTTGAACTGCCACATTAACTTGTGGTATTATGTATTGTCAGTTGGAAAATTTGATTAAATCATAAGGATAACAGTAACCAACTATATTCTGTGTATTTGATACAATGAACCACCTGCATAAGTAGATACCTCTTAAGACTAATACACATCTGGAACTCTTATTTCCCAAGTATTGTGCAGGAAATGGTCGATTTTTGATAGACTGTCAAGGATGACATTGGGTTGCAACTAATACAATTGTAGAATCATAGGAAATTACAACACACAAGGTTGTTTAGTCCATTGTGTCTGTGCTGGCTTTTTGAGTGACACATTACATTTTTTGTCTGTGATGCACTAAATTCGTCATCCTAAAGCATCCATCCAATTTGCTAAAGTTACTTATGGAACCAGCTTTTGTGATTTCAAGTAGAGCAATTCAGACCTCAACAACTCTCTAAATGTAAAATAAAACTTTCTTCCTCTTATGATGATTCTGTGCTATTGACATGTTTTATGTTTGAGGACAAAAGCTTTAAGATGCATGTTTTATTGTAAGTAGTCAGTTTGTCAGAAAGGAATGTAGTGGATGCTGGAAAGCAGGATAATTATTCATTTTAGCCATGTAAGTGTTTATTTAATAGAAGACTTAATGAGCTTTTTATCAAATACTGAGGTAAGAGATCATTAATTAGGAGTGTAAATTTCTGTCTGAACTAGGTCTAGTGAATTTTTTGGATTCCAAAAAAGATCGCAGTGCTTTGATTTGAACATATTGGCTCTCTGCTTCACTTAAAGTCCGCAATGCGAATGCTATGGGCCTTTTCCCATTAGAGAGAGTATTATGTGTGAGACAGTGGTCCCCACACCATAAGGTCATGCAGCACATGAAAGTTCTAGGGATATTATGGAGGGGTCAAAGTGCCTTGTAGCTCAGAATCTGTCAGAGTTGCCTGTTCCTTCTTGAATGTAGCATCACAGACTTCTTTCCATTTCCAGGCTTTGTTCTGACACAGAAGCTCATGCAAGGGGTTCAGCAGAATTCTCAGCTGTGAAATGAATCTCCTGTAATAATTCAGCAAACTGAAGAATGAGCAAAGCTGGCTGATATTCTGAGAAGTTGGAGCATCCACAATAACCTTAACTTTAGAAGGTGAAGCCCAGCGGCATCAACAAAGTGCTCCAAATATTTCATAAGGCTGAAAAAACTTGCATTTGTTATTGTGAACCCATAGGCCACACTCCTCTAGCCTTTGAAGGTGCATCCAAGTTCTTGACATCAGTCTTGCCAGTTAATAAGATGTTATCAATGTAGTACTGAACTCCAGGCAAGCCATTCAGGATATTGTCCATGGCCCTTTAAAACAGCACTGATGCTGATTTTATTCCAAAAGGCAAATGGAAATATTTGTACAATCCCTTCTGTGTTGTAATGGTAAAATATTCTTATGATTTCTCGTCAACATGTACAGTAAGTAGTTCCAGTATAGGTCTATTTTGTTGAATTTCTGTCCACCAGCCAGGCTAGCAGAAATGTTCTCAATCTGGGGAAATGGATATTATTCAGCACACAACATGGAGTAAATATAAATAGCCTATAAATCTTTACCAATGCGCATATAACCATCTTCCCTGAAAACTGGAATGATGGTGTTGCCTATTCACTATGGAAAACAGTTATCAAGACTCTTATCTTGACCTGACGCAACAGGTCAGTTTAAACGTTTGGTCGTATGGCATAAGACATTCCGATCTGTCGAGATTTTGGTTGAGAATCAACTTTGATATTCAATTTTATGGTAATTCCTTTCATGTTTTCTCAAATTGCCTTGAAAATAATAGCATATTTTTGTCTAACAGATACCAAACTAGTTTCTTCTGTTGTAATGTTATGTACATCCATCCAGTTTAATTTGATCTTCTTCAGCTAAGAATGTTCAACAAAAGTTGAGTGGTTGCCTTTCACCACAAACAGTAGTAGCTTAGCAGTCTGCCCATTTAGTTCCACATTATATTCTGCCTATTATAGGTATAGACACCCCTGTATATGTTTTCAGAACGATTTTTCAGGCATCAAGATGTTTAAGCTTTTCCTTATACGCAGTATCTAGGAAACTACTCACCTTGCTCCCTTCCACTTATTCATGTCTCTCACATTCTCAGATACACATCTACATTCATTCATCTCTTTCACACACACTTAACCCTCTGTCAGATACTTAACACTCTCTCACACTCACCATCTCTTTCACAGTCAATCTCTCCTTTACACACTCATCTCTCTTGCAACACGCACCCATCTCTTCATATCATATGTGTACCCAATTACAAAAAAATGATCATGTTGCCCACCCTCCAGTCGAGGTCAGGTGTCTCATTGTTTGTCATCTGCTTTTCCTACTCAGACTCTTACAAACACAATGATATTCCTATGTTAGCCACTTCTAAGCAGGATTAAAAATTCACTTCAATATGAAGTGCTATTATTTCACAGATAGTGAAAACTATAATTTATATAATGTTTAAATATATATAACTATATCATATTTAAGTTAGCTTTTATTCATTAGCAGTATGATACCATTTGATATCATCTACAGATCTATCATTTCCTACTTCAATCTATCAAAATACATCACCTCGCATTTGTCTAAATTAAACTCCATCTGCCATTTGTCAGCCCACTGGCCCAATTGATCAAGATCCCTTTGTAATTGGAGATAACTTTCTTCACTGACCACTATGCCACCAATCTTGGTGACATCTGTAAACTTACTAACACGCCCCCTATATTCTCATTCAAATCATTCATATAAATGACAAATAACAGTGAACCCAGCACTGATCCCTGAGGCACACTACTGGTCACAGGCCTCCAGTTTGAAAAACAACCCTGTACAACCACCCTCTGGCTTCTGTCAAGAAGCCAATTTTGTATCCATAGGACGGATGTCAGAGGTAGGTTCTTTACCCAGAGGGTGGTAAGGGTATGGAATGCCCTGCCTGCTGTAGTTGTAGATGCGCCAAGTTTGGGGGCGTTTAAGAGGTCCGTGGATAGGTTTATGGATGAAAAGGGAATGGTTTAGGTTAGAGGGTCATTGTTTTTTCTCAATGGGTTGGCGCAACATCGAAGGCTGAAGGGCCTGTTCTGCACTGTAACGTTCTATAATCCGAAGTAGGGATTTTGCTAGGTTCTTAGAGTTGCTGAGAAGGATGGAATTTATATATGTTAAATTTAGCTGTGGGTTTTGTTAAGTGTCATCCCATCCCTATTCCAAACGCTGCTGCGTGCCAGGTGACTGAGACTTCTGGAATCCATAATGCCATATTTCAGATAAGATGTTAATGTTTAGGTGAATGTTAAAGATCCCATGACATTTTGAGGAACAGCAAGTTCATATAGTATTGCCCTTCAATAAATATCACAAAAATACTGTCCATTTGTTACAGTTCCTAACAAGTCACTTGCACGGCAATGTTAATTAATTGTGGAATTCTTGTTGAGGTGATACATAACATTCCAGTACTATTATTCATGTTGTGACATTTTTGACACACTACACATTGTTATCTCACTCCTTCTCTTGTTAAATGCATTTTTCACTGTTACTTGACTCCTGAAATCTAGAATTTTTGGTACTAACCAAAGCACTACCATACCCCATTAAGTAAGTGAACTAATAATCCAGAGAATTTGAATCATGCAGTTTTTTGAGAATTTAAATTCAGGTTCTGAATTTGGGAATAAAAGCCAATGCAGTAAAACGTGTAAACTTACATTAGTAGTTATTGTGGATGAGTAAATATCCCAAATTCTATTCCATGGGATGGTGAGCTGATTTCTGCAGCTATTAATGACTGAAGTGTTGTGGCAAAGAGCAAGAAGTGGATCAGTGCTTGACAACAGAAAAAGTGAGATATCATCCTTCAGACTACATTTTCACCCATAACTTCTGCTGTCTAGTCTAAGCTCTGATACCCGATTACTTCATTAAACATCTCATGCACTTTAAAAGCCACTCCTTAAAATCTACCTCTGTGACCAAGTTTTTGATCTCCTGTCTTAATATCTCTTTACATGGTTCAGTCTAAGTTTTGTCTGATAATACTCCCATTGGGCCTTGGGATATTTAAGGTACCATATTATGCAAGTTATTAAAACAAAAACAGATTTTGTTCCATATTTTCATTTTCTCATTAGAAAACCTTTTTCTTGTATTATGGCTCACTGATTAAGATAGTAAGCCAGCAATTTTTCCAAATAAAATTTCCTTACTATGAACAGCTGTAGAGGCGAGGTCATTTTCCTCTTCTGCACTGCCTTTTATTTCCAAATAACGTGAAACATAAATAGAATCACAATACAAGTTTTCCATTCTATGAAAGAAAATGTATTCGCTTGAACAATTTGTCCATGCAATAAGGCAAACCGACATTTTAAAAAATTCTTCGACCCATCACAGATCTGTCTCATCTGACGAACTGTGTGCACCTAGATTGTCATTAATTTTAAATTGCGTGGAGCTTCATTCATCTCAAATTGTTAGAACAAAACGCTGATGAGGGGAAAAACAGGGACAAAAATGGCAAATGAAATCCATTTCAAATCCTGGCGAGCTGGTCATGATCCTGGTCTCATTCTGCACGACAGTATATCTACACAAATCCCAAACTCATTGGGTTGCATTTCCAATCCATGCATCACGAAGTCTGAAAGTGATTGTTTCTTCTGGCTATCTTCGGGACTGTTGTGTTTAAATTGCCCCTACTTGCTCCAGCCTGAGTGAAGAGGGAGATCCCGGCTCCTTTCTGGGCCATCCCTCATTTCTGCTTCTTGCGGCCCGGCGGCTCCTTCGGGCCCTCCCTCAGCCCCCGGGCCCAGCTGTCCCTCAGGCGGGCCGCCCACTGGCTCAGCCCGCCCAGCCTGCGGGACAGATCGGTCTGCTCCACGAGCTTGCGGACGGCCCCGGAGTGGCGGAGGCGCTCGGCCGCCCTGTGGGCGCCCAGCTCCAGGCGGCTGGCCAGGGAGACGGTGATGCGGGCCGCCTGGCGGATGGGCTGCGTCTCGGAGAGTTTCTCCACCAGCCGCGCGTTGTTCACCAGCGACTGCAGCAGCCTGCCCAGCACCATGGCGTCGAGGACTCCCTCAACTCTCACCTCTCACCCCTCACCCACGCTCGGCCATCCCTCCCCCATCTCCCTGGAAACACTTCGACCACCTCGAATCATTACTAACGCTCCTCCTTCCCTCCTTGTTTTCCGCTTACATTTTTACATCGTTATTAACGACAAAGAAATTGGTCGTTGTCATCTTGTTGGATTCTCCCGCCGGGCTGTCCCAGTTGGGATAGAGCCGGAACTATTCTCGCGGCTCTGGTTAGCGGCCCGGATGGATTTTAAGGGCAGGGAGCCTGGGGGACGGAAAATATGGCCTGGTTTCCTGTCCGCACAGGCTATTTCCGTTTCCGGTTAGCTGAGCGCTGGTTTTCCTTCGGGCGTCATGTCTGTGTTGCTGAACGCGCTGAATAGTGACTCCCATGTGGAGCTGAGCCAGTACCGCGACCAACACTTTCGGGTAAGGGCACCCCCAAGATAAGTGACTGATGACCAGCTAACCAGTGTCACCCTGAGTGATAACTGACTGGTAACCAGTTAACCAATATCACCCCACCCCCACCAGTGATAACTGTGTGCTCATCAGCTAACGGCAGGGTGGTACAGTGGTTAGCACTGCTGCTTCACAGTGACAGGGACACGGGTTCAATTCCTGGCTTGGGTCACTGTCTGTACGGAGTTTGCACGTTCTCCTCCTGTTTGTGTGGGTTTCCTCTGTTTCTGTCCACGATCCAAAGATGTGTGGGTTAGGTTGATCCGCTATGCTAAATTAACCCTTCATGTCCCAGATGTGTAGGTTAGAAGGATTAAATATGTAAGATAATGGGGATAGGACCTGGTTGGGATTGTTGTTGGTGCAGACTCAATGGACTGAATGGCTACTTTCTGCACTGTAGGGATACTATTCCATGAACCAATGTCACCCTAAGTGATGACTGACTGGAAACCAGTTAACCTGTGTTTTTCCAATCATAATCAATTAATAACATTAACTGCATTAGTGCCAGGGTACATCTTTGCAGCAGTGACCTGGTCTTTATATTCCCAGTTAGTTTGGCTCTGTTTTCTTCATGGGGAAGAGAAACAATTGTTTCTTCCTGGCTATGAAGTGGTTGCCTTACATCCTCAGTACAGCTTGGAATGAGGAACAGGATTTGTTTTTGGCGTTCTTATTATGAGGTGCAGTAAGTTTGCAGAAATGATAAACAATTATAAAGGGGCCTATATTAAGTCGGTGCAGAAAATTGACAGTTGAAGTTCAGTGTGCACTGGAGTATGGTGACTTCTTGTGAGCTGTCCCCAGCACATCTTCTAATTCTGTCTTTTACTCTTGTTCTATACTTCTAAAATTACTCTAACTCTTAACTCTGCATTCTGCACAAACTTTTTTTCTCCTTCCCTATGTATTCTATCAATGATATGCTTTGTTTGTATAATGCACAAGAAACAAAACATTTCACTGAATACCAATACATGTGACAATAAATCAAATCAGAGTGGACAAGTGCGAGGCTGGATTTGGATCCAAGAAAGACAAGCAAAAATAGTTTCTTAATGGTAAGAAAATAGGGACTGTAGAGGAGCAAAGGGATTTGGATGTCTGTATACACTAATCTTAGAAGTTAATGCATAGATACAAAAAGCAATCAAAATCATTAATGGAATATTGGTCTTCATCTCAAAGGGTTTGGAAGGAGCAGGAGTTGTGCTTTTGTGCAATGCCTTGGTCAGACGATATCTGGTTTCTTGTATTTGGTGTAGTTTTCTTGGTGAATATACATAGTAAGATCCCACAAAAAGCAGTGACATAAATGACAACTTAATGTATTTTTAAAGGTGACGATTGAGGAATAGTTCCACTGTTCCTTTTTCAAATTGTGCTAAAGCATCTTTAATGTTCACCTGAACTGGTGGATTTAGTTTAGGGTCTTGTGTGAAAGATGACACTTCCAGTGTTTGCTGAAATATTAGTTTGTGTTCAAATGCTTGGTATGGAATAAGAAACTTAGTGAGACTGCTTTCATTAAAGCTGATTATTGCATTCCAAAGAACAAAACAGCACGGGAAAGAGGCCCTTCGGCCCAACGAGCCTGCGCTGCCACCCTGATATTCCCATCTCTACCTGTGATCCCTGTCTATGTTTATAGATCTATGGATTAAAAACCAAATTTGAGACAATTTAGGGAGAATTTGTTTTGCCAGTTAGCCTCAGAGCACATCTCTGGGATGCGGGAGGAAACTGGAGCACCCGGAGATAACCCACACAAGCACGGGGAGAATGCACAAACTCCCACAGACACAGGCCCAAATCCATGTATCTGCACAGCGATAGTCACTGAGCTGTCGTGCTGGCCATCAAATGGTCCAGGTCGAGCGTACACTAATGACGTGAAGCACTAGGATACTCTCCAAAAATCCAAGAGCAGCCCCCTCACGACCCATTGCGTTGTATGCCCCTTGTTAGACCAGAAGGTGAATGGAAGCACCTGTAGGATAAAAACAAGTACATCAATACCATCATCTATTTACACACTTCCCAGGGACTCCCAAGGCTCATGATCTCTATTTTAAATCAGTTTTCTATACACCTCCATTCCCATTCTGTTCATGTGCCCATCTAACTATCTCTTAACTCCAGAGTGCCTGCCTCCACCACTTTACTGGCAGCGCATTCCATACCCCCACCACCCTCTGTGGAAAGAATTCCCTCTAGCATCCAAATTATACCTTACCCTCTCACCCTAAGCCCGTGACCCTCGTGCTATTCGAGTCCATCCTAGGAAAAAGCTTAACCCTGTTTACTCTATCTATACCCCTCATAATCTTGTACACCTCTATTAGATCTCTTCTAAGTCTACGTCTTTCTAAGGAAAACAGTCCCAATTTGCCTAACCTCTCCTCGTAACTCAGACCTTCCATACCAGGCAGCATCCTGGTAAACCTCCTCTGCACTCTCTCCATGTCCTTCTGGTAGTAAAGTGACCAGAACTGGATGCAGTATTCCAAATGAGGTTTAACCAACGTTTTATACAAGTGCAACATTAAAAGCCAGCCCCCACTGCATATTACTGGCCATGGGTTGGACTTGTGAACTTGATGTCAGAATGAGCAGATAATGGAGGAAAAATTCAACATATGCTGCCTTTTGATGTGATTTAAATCACAATTTATCAACACAGGTATCTAACATTTGTTTCAAGCAAGCACCAGAAGTCACCAGATTGCACTTTGGCACCTGGCATACTTTGGGCCCAGGTGTTTAAGACAAATTTAATCCCCCCTCCCCTTACACACACGCACATGCGCCCGCATGCGCACATACATACATACACACACACACACACAAAGTTAGGTGCAGTGTTGAATTTCTCCTTTAATGTTCATTAGATTGTAGACTAGTGTGACTGTGCAGAATGTATTTTGAATTTGTTGTCCTGACTTTAAATTTAAACTCTTGTTTTTAGGGAAGTCGATATGAGCAGGACAAATTACTGAGATACAGCTGCACTCTCTATGTTGGGAATCTATCATTTTACACGACCGAGGAACAGATCTATGAACTCTTTTCAAAAAGCGGTGATGTTAAGCGAATCATAATGGGTTTGGACAAAATCAAGAAAACTTCATGTGGATTCTGTTTTGTGGAGTATCTTTTATGTGTTACTGTGTCCTGACCTAAGTGTAATTTTAAATAACAGTTGGTTTTGTTGGACATGTGTATTGATATAAAATGTTTTTAGGCTTAAAAAGGAAAAACTTATATTTCTGAAGTGCCTTTTGTGATCATGAGACATCCCAAAGTGCTTTACAGGCAATTACGTACTTTTGAAGTGTAATGTAGAAAATCCAGCAGTCAGTTTACGTACAGCAAACTCCCAGTACAAGCATCGGGATAATGATCAGATAATCTGATTTAGTAGTGTTAAGGGTTATGCGGGATAAAGGTTGGCCAGGGCATTAATGGTAATTTTCCTACCTTTCAAAATAATGCCACAGGACTTTTTTTACTTCCAACAGAAAGGTAGATTTTGGCTTAAGATCTCATTTGAAAGACGGTTAGGAAGCCTTATGAGCCTTTTTTGCCATTCAGTGAAATCATTGGCGTATCTTTATTAGTTAGCATCTAATGCTTTTTGTCGGGAACGGTTCTACACTCTTATTTTGTTTGGAGAAGTGTTTTCCAACTTCTCTCCTAAATGGCTGAGCTCTGATTTTTAAATTTGTTTCCTCTTATTCTTAACTACCTACCAGATTTCTTTTGGTCTACGCCATGAAAACTTTCAAAATTCTAAAAAGCTTAATCAACTTGTCCTTTAACCTATTCCAGGAAATATAAGAATATGTAACGTAATTGCTTCTCAGAATCTTAATTACTGGAGTCACCAGTTACATTCTGATAACTCTGCACAACATTCATTGAAAAAGCAATGTACATTTTCAAAGTTGTTTTGCCCAGGATTGTATACATTATTCCAGAAGTAATCTAACTATGACTTTGTACAGATGCAGCAAAATGTTCTTGTTATATTCTAGCTAACTGGTACCTGAGCCTGCATTTTCAGTTTTCTCTTCTCTTTGAAGGATGGACCCAAAAAGCGAGCTTTGTTTTTCATGTGTGCCTGCATTATCCCAGATCTGTTGGAATCATATGTAAAGAGCATGGAAGTATTCTATTCCAATATCAATACATCTCATCTAGACACATAGAAACTTCACGGAAAAACATAGCGAAAGGGTAATTGCAGATGATTCCTATCTTTATGCCTCAGTACTTATTTAAGTGGTACCTTTCCTTAATGATTTAATTAGATATTACACACGTAGTGATGCCGAACAGTGCATGAGATTTATTAATGGAACACGCTTGGACGATCGAATCATCAGAACAGATTGGGACACTGGCTTCAGAGAAGGCAGGCAGTTTGGGCGAGGGAAATCCGGTGGTCAGGTATGTTGTTTCTGTATGATACTGAGCATACAATCAAACCATCTCAAATGAAAACTGAAAAGAGCAAACAGTCTTTTCAAAGTAATGGAATGAGGAAATAATTTTGAAATCTTTGAGAATGTCAATTTCTTTGCAATGTAACTAGAAAGACTATCTTGTCATAAAACGTGTGTTAACAGGCAGTGGCATTTTGAGAATTTATCATGTTGTGATGCACTAAAGCAATTATCACCATTTTCCCAAAAATGTCTACTTGTGCTTAAAATAAGTGGAGCATCACTTACATTATCGACTAGCAGTCCTTGTTTTAAAAAAAAAGCTAATTTCTGCAACTGAATTATAATTTGAACTTGTCTGTTAACCTGTGAAAATTGAATGACAGTGCTATCATAATGTATATTACTGTAGCCATTATACAGTTGTATACACTTAATTTCAAGTAAGCTTTAATTGCCCTTGTTTAGAACACAAAGAGCCATCTCATGTATCACTGAATCTTGCAGGATTAAAAATACCTGGGGATGGAGCCATGAGACCAGATTGGTTTGCCCCTGATGCCATTTGTCTCTAGTTTTCTTTTTAAAAATTGAATGCATGCAGCCCCTTCTTCGAACTGAGTATCTTAATTAGTTGTGTGTGTATGTGTTTGGAGATCCATTTATTTTTTTTTAGGGTGGTGAGGAGGCCTATGATGCATAATTCATTTAATTTCCCAGTGAGACCATTACACTTCTAACCATTTTGATTTATTATGGGTGCACTAACTTTGAATGTATCTGTTGGGTTGGTGTTAAGTTCAAAAACCCAACTAAACAAAATTTGAATTGTTAACACTTTAATAATAGTCAGCATTGTCAGCCTGCTCTTAAAGTGAGTGATGAAAAGATCCCTGGTTTGCTGAAATTTAATCTTCATCTTCCATCGAGTCTTAACCATTTTTGTAATAGTTGTTCATTTCAACTTAGTTTTTTGTAGCAAAGACTTCAGTTTTACACTGAATATGTATTGACATTTGGTAGAGTCCATGCTTAGTTATTGAACAGTCCAATCCTATTAACAGTGTTGGAAATCACTTACCTATAGGGATCTGTGGCTTTAAGAAGGTTCTGCAAAGTGGATCTTAAGACCCTTTCAAACCAAACCCAGGATTATACCTAAACTGAAACCTGTTGCACCAGTCCTCAGAGTAATGCTTTATATGATGCAAGTCACAATGGCACTGTTATTTATATTTTATTGTGGGTCACAGTTTTAGATTTATAATGTGACCTGGTGATGCAATGAAATATGGTATTGGTCATTTACATCAATCAATTCTCCATATCAAATTTTAGGAGAAGTTGAATAAAGGGAATACTGTCATGTTTATCTGGCTAGGACATAGAACAGCTTTTAGTCAATAAGTGGTTTTATTCCCGTATAAGAACTGAAAATGCTAGAAAAACTCTACTGGTTAGGCAGCACCAGTGTAGAAACATTTGAGATTTCAGATTCATGATGTTTTGTTAGAACAGAAGATAGAAATCTAAAGACTTTTTCCATAGAATCCATTAAATTCTTGCAGTGCAGGAGGCCATTTAGCCAGTCAAGCCTGCACCAGAGCATCTTACCCAGGCCCTGTGGGCAGTTTTATTTCCTAATATATTTCGAGTTTTTTTTTGCAGGTACGTGATGAATACAGGACAGATTATGATGCTGGTAGAGGTGGATTTGGTAAACTGGTCCAGATGCAGAGAGTCCCAGAACCAAGGCAAAAATTCTAGATTTTCACTGGCTGCACATTTGAGATAATTAAGCTGGAATCTTCAGCGAAACCTGGGATTGAAGCATGCAGCTAAACTTTAATGCCTACAGCTTTGTCCTATTCATTTTTTCATTGGCCCAACTAACTCCTTTTACATTTTTGGAACAATGCCCAGTTTTTTGAGGTGAAATTGTTGTGTTCAATTTTAGTTCCTTTTAAAGTTGCAATTTTTGTCAATCTAATAAAAAGTGAATAAAGACCTGATTGTTTAAGTTGCCTTTGTAACCTGCCAGCACCTCATGCAAGGGTTGTATATATTTTCTTATAATGTAAGTTAGAATGATTGTAATATCAATTTGAAATACTTTGGAAACCTTCAAGATCTATTTCTTAGAATAGATCAAGTGTTGTATCAGGTGGTGGCAGATAACTGACCCCTGCAGGAATGAGACTGCTGTTAACTGGCTGCCAAAGTAGCATTTGCTCAATCTGATGGGAAAGTAAAGGTGATAGGGGTGGCCCACTGGTTAGCATTGTTGCCTCTGCACCAAGGACCTGGGTTCACTTCCTGGCTTGACTCACTGTGAGTCTGCATGTCCTCTGTGTGTGTGGATTTCTTCCAGGTACTCCGGTGTCCTCGTACAGTCTGAAAGATTGTTTAGATGGACTGGCTGTACCAAATACTCCCCCAGTGTATCCAAGAGAGTGCTGGAGTGTGGTAAACAGAGGGTTTTACAGGAACTTCATTACAATGATAATGTAAGACTACTTGAGACACTAATAAACTTTAAACTTGGTAAAGACTTATTGTTCAGGAACTGATTTTGATTACAGAAACACAAAGTACTGACTTAGGGGATGAGGTCTCCCTCTCCTAATTCTGTTGGCATAATCATTCAGTTCATGATCCAGCTGTACTCCCTGCTTGCAATGAGCCACAAAACACTTAGTTCTAAATTAGTGAGGTGATGAGTAGTCAAGGCATCATGCAGCCAATTAAAACATGCACTTGAGTGCACAAGCCATTGTTGAGACCTGAAGGTAGCTGTTTGATACCTGTGCTTAATGTTTCATATAGGTAGCCACTCTGTCCATGGATCATAGCTAGATTCCTCCAATCTCCAAGGCCACACCGTGCAGCTCAATGTGGCTAGAATGAATAACACCTTGTGGATTATTTTCTGCTGTTCTGGAAGTAATCTTGTTCAAATATGGGCACCCCACAGTTTAAGGACTTACAACCAGAGGGAATGGATGATGACCATTCAGAAGGAGGCAGGTAGGTCATCAGGAAAGTCCAAGGTGTATCTCAAGAACTTTTTTTTTGTGTTGGAAAGCAGTGAGTGTGACGGTCTCTCTGGGGAGTGTAGGCAGAATCAAGTCCACAGCAATGTGTGGCTCAGCTGCACAACTGGGGAGGAGTAAGAGTGGAACAGCAATAGTGGGAGGAGACTCAAATAGCGAGGGTGTAGACATGTTTCTACAGCTGTTGTTGTGATTCCACGATGGTGTGTTGCTTCCCAGGTGCTGGCGTTAAAGATGTCACTGAACATCTACAGCATACTGTCAGGGCAAACTGTCAGTTTGTAGTTTCCATTTGTACTGTTGAGGAATAGAAATTTTAGGGAGGAAGATCTGACTGAATAGCGAGTTGTGATCTCTGGCTTATTCCTGGTGCAACATGCTGAGTATAGGAGGATAGAGCAGATGAATGCATGACTCGAGACAGTGCAGGAAGGAAGACTTTAGTTTCCTGGATAACTAGGTCCATTTTGATGGAACGTGGGATCTATAAAAGTTGAATGGATAGCGTCTGAGATATAACAGGACCAACATCCTTGTGGGGAGGTTTACTAAGTGCTTTTGGGGGGGTGGAGGTGAACTTTAACCTAATTTGACTGGGATGGGATATGGTATGGAGGTACAGTAGAGGGTAATGCACAATCAAATTACAGAAAAAAATCAAGCCAGTCTGAAAATCAGAATGAAGACAGGTATGTAAAAGCACAAGAGAATATGGCAAGGCTTAATGGCATTTATCTTAATGCAAGGAATCTTATGGATAGAACAGATGAATTAAGATTATTGATTAACACATAGGAGTGTGCTATTATCGCTATCACGAAAACATGACTGAGGGAGCAGAACTGGTAGGGTTGCATTATTAATCAAGGAATCAAGTTTAAGTTTAAAGTAGGTTTACATTACAGGCAGCACAGTGGTTAGCATTGCTGCTTCACAGCTCCAGGGACCTGGGTTTGATTTCCAGCTTGGATCACTGTCTGGGTGGAGTTTGTACATTCTCCTTGTGACTGCATGGATTTGGATGCTCTGGTTTCCTCCCATAGTCCAAAGATGTGCAGATTAGGTTGATTGGGATTCGTGGGTAAATATGTAGGGATATGGGATGGGGCCTGAGTGGGAAGAAGCCAGGACAGTGCAGACTTGATGGGCCAAATGGCCTCTTTCTGCACTGTAAGGTTTTTATGATTCTCATACTGCAATTAAGTTACTGTGAAAGTTCCCAAGTCACCATACTCTGGCACCTGTTCAGGTGCACTGCGGGAGAATAGAGCATGGCCAATGCACTTAACCAACCTGTCTTTCAGACCGAGGAGGGAGTTGGAGCACCTGAAGGAAACCCATTGCAGGCATAGGGAAAACATGCAGACTCCTTACACACAATTGACCCAAGCTGGGAATCAAACCCAGCTCCCTGGTGCTGTGAGGCAGCAGTATTTGCTACTGTGCCAACATGGCACCCATGGTAATTACTACAGTGAGAAGGGATGATAAAAGATTCCTCAATTGAGGGCATACTGGCAGAACTGAAAAGCAAAAATGGAACAATCACATTGCTAGGTGTGTACTACAGGCCCCCAACAGTCAGGGAAAGTTAGCAGAGCAGATTTGAAAGTAATGACCTACAGATATTTAACTTTTAATATACTGAAAGATCTTCAATTAAGCAAAGTTGTTTCACTGGGATTTCCTGTGGCCAAGTCAGCCTGAGACATATCAAAGGACACAAGGTGTTAAACCAAGTCCTGGCTTATTCCCAAAGAACTGAGGGAGTTGTTTGAAAATGATTCATTTGGGAAGGTGACAAAAATACAGACATGGTTGAGGCGTTGGAGAGAGTGCACAAACCTCTTGTTTCACATGTGCCAGAGACAACATACTGTGCATTGAGAGAGCTGCTAAACCCATCAAACCAGAATGGAAATAAATCACCTTGATCCTGAGCAACTGCCTTAGAAGATTAAATGTAGACATTTTAATTGCTGTTTTTGTCCAAGCTACTTTTATTTGTAGGCATCAAATAATGTTTAGAATGAGCACCCGGTAGGTTGTGTATTCAAGAACCAGTCAAAGGCCAAAGTTTTGGCAGTAAATAATTCATGTCTTGCCTCTCCAATATATGTTTGCCATGTACAAGGCACATGAAAGAGGTGTGATGGAATACTCCTCGCTTACCTGGATGAGTGCAGTATCAATAATATTTACAAAACTCAATATCCATTTAGGAAAATGATGTCCAAATCACCGACAATCCACCCAGTACTACTACATTTTCTCAATAACTGAAATCTCTCCTTTCTGGTAAATTTCTCCATTCACTCCAAGTTTTAACATTCTTCCTAATATGTGTTGCCTGGACTTGAACAGGTCACTTTAGTTCAAAATTAACTAGATGGGGTCATTTTTTCAAAGCGCTTCAGTCTGTGATGTCGATATGCCCACAGTACAGGATTTTAAAAAACCCGGTGAATGGCAATATACT
Organism: Sphyrna mokarran; assembly: GCA_024679065.1. Classification (NCBI taxonomy): domain Eukaryota; kingdom Metazoa; phylum Chordata; class Chondrichthyes; order Carcharhiniformes; family Carcharhinidae; genus Sphyrna; species Sphyrna mokarran. Next base: position 23,377,452 of record JAGIQG010000003.1, read on the forward strand.
TCCAAGTCAGAATAGAGTGCAACTTTAAGGGAAATCAGCAGGCACCTACTATCTTTATTCTGTTAGGCTGTAAGTCTTATGGGTTTAGGAGGTACTGTCACAAGAGCCTTGGTGAATAGCTGCAGTGCATGTTGTAAGTATTATACATCACACATAGGGTGTGTTGCTAATAGAGGGAATAAATGTTGAAAAAGTGTGAAACTATTTCACAGATCGTTGTAAAGACAAGGCCATCATTATCAAGCACAAGCAATTTGTTGCGCATCAACAAACTAGTTGCAAGTTATCAAGAGAATTTAGGATTATAACTTTTGCAAGAAAAAAATCCTTTTTATATTTAAATGGTTTACCATTTAAAGCATTGAAATTAACTTGCAAACACCAAATTTCAAAAAACTTACAGCATTTTTATACTTGCAATGTTAATACTTCAGATTTAGGGTAACTTAATTTGATCATGTAGATAACAGCATTATACAAACTCTCTTGGAATTGTGTGGTCATTCATTCTCAGTTAAACACAGCACACTTAACCAAAAATGTCAGACTGCGAACATAAAGTATGCAAAAAAATTCCAAAAGGTTACACCACACACAGTAAGGAAAAAGAAAAGATGCAGGTAGGGCAATGAGAAGTCAGTAATAGAGGGTTAGATACTTCTCAAATACTTTATTGTCCAATTTTCATAACAACATAAAACTAATTACAACAACTCTCCCTGTGTGAGTAAAAAAAGTCTCTCCTACTTTACTCACAGCTTCTATTATTGCACTAATGTTTATAACGTTACACATCTTTGTCTCCTAATCGGTAAAAGACTTGGTGGGTTCAGGATACAATGGATGGTGTACCAAGATGCTTTCAGCGCAGTACAAAGTAGATCTTGTATAAATATTTAATTGCATCTTCCTAAAGAGTATTGGCCATACAATGCACTGCCATTGCTCTCTACCATGAATGCACGTTCAATACAACTAGATGGTGCCCACAAAAGTCTGAAAATTCAAATTTAGAAACTCCTTCCAGGATTGCAAAATCACAGTACCGAAATAGAGCAGTTTATTTTCAGAATCATAACCTGAACCACCATCTGCAAGTATCCAGCACTTAAATGAGAAAAAGGTCAATTTCTGACGGAAATACTCAAATCAATGTCTCTCCTGCTTCCTAATATAGAAGGAAGTTTGAATAATTGTTTCACTTACTGATTTGATTTCAAGTCATTGGGACAATTAACTATCGCAGTGAAATTCATGCTTTGACCAAAGCAATGAATGTACATATTTTAGGTTCATTCTGAGTTCAGGCTGCAAAGTTTGGAGCAAATTTTGAGCAGGTTTAACTATGGATGGAAAAACAAAGTCAAATACTAAAAATCTGAAACCTATTTGCAATATTGTTGCAGAGCAGTAGGAGGTTAGCAGTCTACATTCCTATCCCTCCATGTTTCAAAACTGACCATTATTCAGAAAAACACTCACCCTCAACTTGACTCAATTAATTTAAGAATTCCTCCACTTAAGGTTCCATCTTTTTGCTTCAAAGAAACGATGAAATTTTAAAAAAAGTTCATACTGGTCAAAACTTGTTTCCTAAATTATAAATTCCATGATTTTACCAATCAAAAAACAAAATTATATGGAAAATGGAACTATAAAAGTAGATACAAGATACAGTGGTGTAATGTTGCATTATTGAGCATGTGCTCAAATCCCACCATACAAATTTTAATTCATGTTTAAAAAAAGTTCAGTAAAGTGAGTATGAAGGTGCCAGATTGTCATTAAAAAGTTACAAATCTGAGGGTTAATCAGGCTAGGCCTAAATGGGACTGCAGTCTCATATCAATGTGGTTGCCTCAAATGCCTTCAGATGCATTACATCATAGAGGCTCATCACTACCTTCTCAGGGCAACTGGAGATGGATGATAAATGCTAACCTTGCCAGCAATATTCACAACTAAACAATTAAAAAACAAAAGATTATGTTGACAACACCCAAGTTTGCAACACCTGGGTACTTGATGTTTTAGGGAGAAGAACTTCTATATGGAGATGTCCTTCAGGGCAGAAGATTCAGAGCTATAAATAAAATACAAAATAATACTTTTCTTCAAGCAGAAAGGGAGAAGGCTTTTCATCAGAATGAAGCATGGCAAATACAGACACCAACTCAGATCAAATTATAATTAGATCACTCTAGCAAATTCATTCCATTATTTTACTAATGAAATGGGGAAGCACAGCCCATTGAACGTGAGAGAAAAATTCAGGAAAACAAGTCAAAAATGTGCCTTAGTTTAAACGTAAATTTTATAGTACTGATGTCCAGTGTTATCATTGCCTCTGCCATTCACAGTACTGATCCCAGAGTCACTGCGTGTTTTGAATGAAACTATTTTCACTTTTAAACATGCTGCAGTCAACACAGTGACCTAATGGTCATTAAACATCTGTGGAAAAAGTGAAAATCTCCCCAGTGGATATGAAGAGGGGGGTTTTCACTTAATAATACCTGGAACAATTTCTACACTAAGACTTCAGTTTTCCCCTTAAGTTAATGTAAATTTTACTACTTCCTTCACTTTAGAGATTCTCAAAATATGCAGACAATAAGGAAGTCTAAATTTATAGTCTACTGCTACATGCAATTTGTCAGCAACAGGCCAATCGAGCAAAGTTGTGCTTTTATTAAGTCTGAAGGCGCTCAGGCCATGCATGCACCTGGAAAGGAGGTTAGCACTGCCGCTGTGCCTTCAGTACTTCCTCCCTGCCTTCCACATGGCATGTAACAGTACTGGCCACACCAGTCTCCTGGAATGCAATTTCCTGGTGAGGAGTTTCCATCAGCAGTTATTTTCTTGCCAGCTCACTTCAAAAGCTTGCACTCACACAGTTCTCTGTAGATCAGCTTTCTTACTTCAGGCATGTCCTTCTGAGAAAATTGAAAAGGTCTGCCTAGAGCCAGGCACTTGCAATACTAAAAGGGCAACAGAAATACACCATCAGCATATTGAGAAGGTTGCAAATTCTTGAAGGAACAAAGAACAAAACAGCATGGGAAACAGGCCCTTCGGCCCAACGAGCCTGTGCCACCACCCCGATGTTCCCACCTCAACCCGTGATCCCTGTCTATGTTTATAGATCTACATAGAACACTAACAGCATGGAATAAAAACCAAATTTGAGACAATTTAGGGAGAATTTGTTTTGCCAATTAGCCTAAAAGCACATTTTTGGGATGCAGGAGGAAACCGGAGCACCTGGAGAAAACCCACGCAAGCACGGAGAGAATGCACAAACTCCCACAGACACAGGCCCAAATCCATGTATCTGCACAGCACAGCGATAGTCACTAAACTGTCGTGTTGCCCATCAAATGGTCCGAATTGGCAAGGAGCATGATGTGGGAAAACACACCACCACCAGCCAATTCAACACAGAATAGAAGAATCAGGACATGACAAAAAGGAGAAAAGGAAGTAATTAAAAACTCTGCCACATTTCTCCAAAACAGCTGTATAAATATTACTGTACGCTAATGCAGCATCCATATCCAAATTACAGGAACAGCAATAAAATTAACTAATTTTTTTTTTGATGGTGATGGTTGAAGGAGGAATTTTGACGAGAAAATTGGAATGTGTGTCTGCCATTGCTTCCACGACATACACCAGCAGAACAGACTTGATGTTATCGTGGATGTACTGCAGTGTCAAACTTGATTATACAGCAGAATGACTTTGAATCACAATCCTCTGATTCAGTGCTACCAAGCTGACATAATGACAAACTGAAATGTACTATTTGGGATGAGCACACATACCTAAATGATAGTAGGTTAAATTACCTTATTTGTACTTGCCTATATTAAACCTCAACAATCCATTCAGTCCATTATAGAAAGCCTCTTCTCATTATTGTCTGACTCTTTCCATTCACCTACACATTTCAGACATTCCAACACCATTTTAGACTTTAATCTTTCTTTACCATTATTTGCCTCAAGTCAAACTTCTGATAACAATCTTGGCTTGGAAGGAAGTTGGAAGGCAAGTCTATTCCAAGTATTGTTTCTTTTCTAGAGTTGTGCAACAAGGGTGAGATGCAGCCAAACCAAAACACCTGAAAGCAACTTGACACTGAGGCAGTAAGCTGCAATTGTCAATATAATCAACCCAAGTCATGTTTAAGTTTGAAACAAAGTAAAATCAAGGCTATTAGAGTTAAGAAATCCTTAACCATGGTCCATTATTAAAGTCATTTATTTCAGGTCACCCAAGTTTCTTAGGATGTTTTAGTTGTCTCAGGAAGTCTTTAGGAATGCTCAACAATAGCCTGGATGTGCTCTTTGGGCACGTTCACTCCAGTGATACAATTAGATAAATTCTGTCCCTTTCACTCTGTCTTTCTGGTTTTTCAAAAAGAAAAATCTCTAAGTCAGCCAGAAGTTAAATGCTACTTAATGTGGATTCGGAGAAAATTGAGATACTGAAGAGAAACACATTGTTTGTTTAAAGGATACTTGGCAGAAATCAATGCCAACAACAAAGAGCATAGTTAGCTTATAATAACAAGCCTTACGAGCGGGTGTGATGGGGAATGCAGTTGGAACATATTTTAAAAGCTATAAATATATGGGTTCATTGAAGTGTGCAGTTTAGTAGGATAATAATAGTGTCTTGCTATTTTAGCAGCATAACCACAAACTATGACAATTCTTCAGCAAAGTTAAGGTTTGGAAAAAATACAAATGGCAGCTTCAGTTTCAGACACTTAATTTTGTCTTGAATGTTTACATGGGAAATGTTTAACTCACCATCTAATTAATAAAACTGCAGGTTTATTGTATCCAAAAAGGAAAAAAGCTTAATGTTTCAGAACTTAGTGACTACTTGCATCTCTTTTCAGGTGCTGATATTTTCAGCATTTTATATCAGTATTAACTGATTTAAAACATTTGCGATTTAAAAATAAATTGACAACGAAACAGCATTAAGAAATTTCCTGGCACTGCAAAGCCTCAAGAATCAATACTGTAATAGTAGTTCAGCCTGCAAATTATTGATTTTAGATTTTCATCTGCCTACTCTCCTAATAACAGCACTTCAAATAGGACAAAGTTAGTGACGCATTTTGACAGAGCTCTGGATGGCAACATGCAAATGAAAAGTTTTATTTCCACTTTCTGGACGGCACAGTGGTTAGTACTATTGCCTTACAGCGCCAGGGACCTGAGTTCGATTCCTGGCTTGGGTGACTGTGTGGAACTTGCACGTTCTCCCCGTGTCTGCACAGGTTTCCTCTGGGTGCTCCAATTTCCTCCCACAGTCAAAAGATATGTGGATTAGGTGCAAAGATGTGTGGATTAGAACACTAAATTGCCCATTAGTATTCTGGGATGCGTGAGGTATTAACTGGATAAATACATGGGGATATGGGGAGAGGGCCTGGGAAGGATTGTTGGCTTTGTTGTCAGTGCAGACTCGATGGGCTGAATGGCCTTTTTTCTGCACTGTAGGGATTCTGTGATCTATGATTTCTCCTGCAAAGGTACTAATTGTTGCTGGGCTGCAGTTTCATTTGGGCCCTCAGCCTTCAGATACTCTAAAAAAAAAGTTAATTAACAAATTGAGGATTGAATCTATTTGTAGTTTTGTTCCTAATATGTATATCGTCTGCTTTCCCTTCAGAGGTATCAATTGCTGCGAGCTAGGAACCATTTTCAGCCTTCAAAGGTGATTTGAAAATTTTATCAGTCACTAAGCTTCACAATTGCTTTGCACAATTAGATCAGGGAAAACGAGAAGTTATCCTTACCTGAAGAACAAACACACCACAGTCACTATCATTTTTCTGTTGAGGAATACACTATTGGAAGAAAGAACAACAAATGCATCAAGTAAAATATACACACATTTCAAAGCAATGCATACAGTTAAAAAAAAATTAACCCTTCCTCTCAATGTTTTCAATGGACTACCATGTCCATGAGGAAAGCAGCGATATCATAGACAACCCAAATCCTTTCCTCAAAATCAAATCCACAACCATGCACTGCCTCGGCAGACTTATATACCAACCAATTCTGTCCCTCATGCTGCAGCAATCTAATTACTAGCCTGAGGTCAATACAAGGACTAAACATCTGCTCAGTCTGTTTTACTATGAGTTTTTGGAGGTTGCCAGTCTGTTATGAAAAAAAAGTAGTTGGAACTTATTTTCCTATGAATGAGGATATGCAAAATATACATTAAACAGTCTACTGTGTGCAAGCAGGAACAAATATAAAGTTTATTAGCTTTCACGCAGAATTGAACCACTCCAACTTCAAACAACAGCAACATAAAGGCAGATACTTTGAACGTTTGTTTTTATGAAGTCACAGAAGCACATATACAATTTACAGCTACATCTGTAGCAATGAGCTAGTTGCAATCTGGAGGCTACCATAAATTTAACCTCAAGCAAGTTAGTCAGCCTGAACCTTACCGTCGTGGCAAAAGCTTTCCACCCTTCCAGGAATGCAGGAAGATTCCTCTCACCAGCTTCTGTCTTTAGATATTTCAGAATGTTCTGTGAACCAGAAAAATTGGGCAGATCAGACACAGTGCAAGAAACAAGCAAAAATATGCACCAATTTGAAACTGCTCCAAGTTACTTTGTTGGTTGGGAGGTTGCGGGCTGGACTCAAAATGTATGCACAATATGCTTTTTTGCCCCTCATTAATTTTAATTCCTCCCTGAACGGAATTACATCTGGAGTATGTTTCCGTAATCATTAGTTATCCGCCAGCACATCACCTCAGTTAGCTAGAGTAATATAGTTGCACTCTTAGTACAATTTTCCATTACAAAGGTATTAAAAACACCTACATCAACCTTCTTTGAATCTGAGTTTTACACCCCACAACAATTCCTAGAGTATTTATTTCAATTACTTGTTCAAGAGTAACATCTCAGTCTATGGATGTGCTGCAAATTCTAAAACAAAAGATTTCAACAAGATTATAAAGATGCCATGATGAAGCATCAAACCATGTTAGCAGTGGTTCTTTATCAGGATTCTCAAATATCAAGTTGTTACTCTTGGCCAAGCCATCATGGAAGCTGACAAATGGAAGATGAAGTGATTGCATACAGGCAGGAAGATTTACATTTAAGTACACTTTTATTCACTTGATAACAATGATATTCTAGTTTGCTCTTGCTCGTTGTGGCTGACAGAACACAGAAACAACATACCTTCTGACCATCTGCTAACTATGAAGTTAGGGCACTTAAGCAAAATGTCACTAATAAATAAGCTATAGTAAATACTTTGAACAAACATACTAAATTCTGCATAGGCCAACGTTCAACAGTCAACAATTTTCTTGCTTTCCTCCAATAACATTTCAAAGATTTGGAGCTGTTCAGGATTATTTCACTGGGATGATTTCACAACTCAATCACTTTTAAAATTGGAATAACCATACACCAACAATTTATCAAAATCCTTGTGAGAATTTATCACCTAAAATGTCCATTGGTAGCATCAAAAAAACTCCTGCTGCTCACCTGATTATAGTTTTTGGACACGTGCTCGACATTTGGCCCGTCATCTTCAGAGCCCCATTAGTTCTTTTATATCACTTCCTGTTTAGGGAATAACCAACCAAAAAGCTGGAATGTTTTTTTAGACTTGGACATTAATTGCATTTTCTCAAGCATATTGGGTGTTGAGAATTCTTATAAAGGGATCAGGGAGACCTCACTCCCTTATTCTACATTAACTGCCTAACTCAGACAACTAAGCCATGAAATATGACAAGTCTCTCTCTTTCTCTGCTTTTTCCTTTTGTTTCTGCATCTATTATTCTTCTCTTTCTTATTCCACCATCAAAAATATTGTCCCCTCATTTATGATTTCCCTTTTTCTACTTTTGGCACCCAGATCTGATGCTCTCGACTTAATATTTTATTTCTTTTCGGAATGGTGGTCATCATAATCCAAATAAAGAATGACATAACTAACATTAGAAACAGAAAATTAAGAATATAACCTCAACTAGATTTCTAACTGATTCTCGATACCTGCCGATACTGGACTGGCCCACCTGGCTGCACTTTGTCATTTTCCCAGGTTTCTATAACGAAACAAAACTACGAACCATAGCGTGAGTTCTGTCAACAGCACATCAGCCACAATCAAAATGAATGGTAGAGCAGGCAAGGGCCAAATGGCACTCTCCTGCTTCTAGATTTTATGTTTCTATATTACAAAAGGGGCAAGTAGCCTAGGGTAGCTGTGCAACACAGATCAGGTATCTGATGAAATACCTGCGCGTACTTGTTAAGTGACGTTACTGCCTTAGAACGATGACATAAAGCCGACACAAAGGCAGTGCATTTGCAATTTACTCCAGGAAGTGATGCAAAGGAACTTCCTGTGCGTATTTAAAAGGTAGTTTTAAACCCCTCTCCAGATCATACTTCAGTACACAATATTTGCACACTGTGTCTCATATGGTTAAACAGCATCCTCCTTATTAAACCATTGTTGATTTAAAAAAATACGTTAAATGATTTGTGACAACACACTGAAAACTAGGCAATGCATATTGTTCTTGCTGACAGTCTGTTTGAATCCAGTTTCAAGCTATAAAATACAGAATTCTCCGCCCACATATGTAAGTGAAATGAGTATGGTGGTAGTCATCTAGTTCTAAATTATTGTTCATTCACACCGCATAACCAAGCGCAAATTAGAGAGAAGGATAATGGTTTGACAAATCAGAGCCCTTTTAGTTCAGGATTAGGGCACATTTCTGATGGTCCTGAATAGGTCCCAATTTACATTCAATCTGTGCTCAATTTGACTTTGACATGATGGATGGAAACGTCAAGGATACTAAATTTCTCCATTCCTTAGTTCACTCGAAGATAACAAAAATCAGCCTCTTCAGATAAAGAACGAAACAATCGGTACTCTCTCAAAAGCGTAATCAGAAAGTTGTTGGAGTGAATTACAGATGTGCATGCTGTTCACTCTGGATTGCAGATGAGTGGACAGAACACAGATGCAACAACATTTGGAATGATCAGATCAGGCCTAATGGCCAGTTTCTGAGCCATCTATCTTGTGGTGTATTCTATGTCATATTGCCTCAATGCCAAGAAAATGTACCTTCCTCTTTCTCTAGTTTAGTAACTTCTGTTCCATTTGGGAGAGATCACCTTCCCCTAATGCTACCATTTGAATCCTCATGCTCCATCCTCTTATAAATTCACAACACTAAGTACTGTTACGTTTTGTCACACTGGATCACATCTTCAGGTTAATGGAGCAATCAAGCTGAACATTAAAACAAAGATACTTATGACATTTTTAAAAGAAGTGAAAAACGCCCACAAACGACAATGTGATTTTGAGTAAATAATTTGTTTCTGTGATTGAGTGACAAATACTGGCCAGGACGTGGATGATAATGGCACTGGTTTTCTTCTAAATAGTGTCATAAATAACGACATCAGACTTTTTGCAACCACGTGAGACAACTATATAGTCTCGGGTCAACATCTCATTTGAAAGATGGACAGAACATAGGCCATTGAGCCAAGGCTCTGCTAGTAAGTCACTCCATTAGAATTGTGCTAGATCAACCCTGATTTCTGTGCCTGAGTGGGACTTGAACCACCAACCTTCTAACTCAGAGGCAAGTATGCTAAAACTGCTAACCCTGTCATTAATATTAACCATTACACTGCAAACCGTGTTCACCAATTGAATAAATAAGAACTGACGTTTAATTATTGTTACAGTATAAATTTAGTCCAGGAATCACTAGTTTGTTGGGTTTCATCTGGTACGTTTAGTAAAGCAATGACAACAATTGATAAAACAAATGGATTCACACTTTAAACTATCCAACAAAGCCTTGCTCTTAAACAGAATCTTCCTGTGAAGCACCAAATGCAAACAGCACAGACAAAGACTTCATCTTTATCTATTTGGTATTAATCTGTTGTTTAATGGCTCTTACATGGCACTTACTACAAGGATACACAAGTTTACTAAATTGTATGCCGCATTGTCTGACAATATTCCGCAACTTGAGATAACACAGGAAGAAGTTTACATCCCGGTTGTGAATATGAACTACTCATACATAAACTGCAGGTATCTACTTTCTGCATCCAAGTATCTGAAAAGACCTTTACCATCAAGTCAGAACTCCATCTGGTCTGTTTTCAACCTAGAAGAAACTTATGGAGAATGGATACTCTGGGAAATGAAATGCTGTGCAAGAAGAAAGGTTCGATTCCTTACTTGCACTGAATTAACTAGTGGGAATGCTACAACTGTCCTCACCATCCCTGGACTAGAAAGGAAAGAGAAAGAAACAAAAGATCAGGCAGGATTCCTCCCTGACATTCATTAACTTGAAATGGGCACGTGACTGGAGGATCAAGCTCCCCACTTTGAATGATCTACTACTATTTGCTGCCGAGACTCTCACATGAAAACACCTGTCGTTCAGGAGGCTTTCTATCAGTACTCATGGAACTAAATTTCAGCTTGTCACTGCCTTCAAGAAAGGACGACAAAAGGCAACATTTAAAACAAAAAGTGACCACAAATTACTCAAACGATTGCCTTACCTGAACACAAGAATTAAAATGGATGCCTTGAGAATCATACAGACAAATTTTCCTGTTTGGAAGATCAACTGTTAGCAATGACCAATGGATTTCCAAATGAATAGGGATTAGTAACAGGGCTTTGCTGAATAAATCCACCTAGACAGAAACACAAGAAGAAACACTTCTAGTTAGGCAGACAAATGATCCGAATAAAACAAGAACCTGCAGCTCGATTATGAGGCATGGAACCAAGCATATGCAAAAGCAGAGGCGGCGCAGAACACAACAAAAAAAAAAAAATGGTTACTGTGGGGTGGTTCTATCATGGTTTTGGAATGGAAGAGAGAAAGACAACTGTTAAGGTTCTTCTTAAAATCATGAACTGGAAATGAGAGGTTTTGTAGTGTAGAACTGAGGGATATGCTTAGAAGCTGAGGACAGTCTGAATTTGACTGACACACATTTTTAACGTGTCCTGTTTATTCCGATGTATTCTGTCTGCTTTAGCATGTTGATCAAAGGAGACCATCTTAATAGCATTTTGCTCCACTTTGTGGTAACTTCTATTTACGGGATAGCAACTACAAGATTTGAAACTTCTGATTTATTCCTGTCGAATTTTATAAGTTCTAAGATTATAGGAGCAGAATTAGGCTGTTCAGCCCATCAAGTCTGCCCTGCCATTCGGCCGTGGCTGATGTGCTTCTCATCCCCATTATTCTCCAACCCATTATCAATTAAAAATCTGTAACTTCTTAAATTTATTCACTGTCCCAGCACCACACTATGGGGCAGCGAATTCCACAGATATATAATCTTTTGGGAGAAGTAGTTTCTTCTCAACTCTGTTTTAAACTTGCTACCCGTTTCCTAAGACTATGATCTCTCATCCTAATGCACTGCATGAATGAGAACAGCTCAAAACCAATTTAAAGCATTATCCAAGATTCGAGTATTTAAAATCTGTATGTTATATTAGTTAAATACCTTTCAGATTGCTTATTACAATATGGAAGTTTGTAACAATGTGCTGAGTTATGTTCAAGGTTCATCCTTTTAAATATACATATCTAAAAGGATCTACACCAACAAGGACAAAATTCTCTATAAAGCAGTTTGACTGAAAAATATGAGAATGCTAATTCAGATTAACTATGTAAACTTGGCAGGGATTGTCAGTTTTAGACAAGGGTTGGTTTGGGTCAGAGCAATCACCTATTTTTGAATGTGACTGGAGGCTTTCTAAACTGACGTAAAGACTTGTTTCCACAGGGACTGGTAAAGTCAGTCACACACATGGAAGACAAAAGCTTTATGCAGAGCTGTGCAGTGGACAACATTACAATTTGGAAGGAAAAATACAGTGCACCTCATGGCATTGACCACCACATCAATAGCTTCCACAACAATTCCTAAAATATGCTGGACTTGTAAAAATCCTGCTGCTTGTCACAATGCACTCTCTCTCAATGACTCACCTTTTTTGTCCACCGCTTCACTCCATTGTATCCTTTAGTTTGAAGTTGCTTGTAAAAGAAGCTATTGAAGAAGTGAACCTGGAAAGGGGAAGAAGCAAAATGAATGAAGCAGAAACCTGTTTAACAAGAGGTATTTTTGCTTTGTTGTCCTGCCACCCAGAATTTACATATGATAAAATGCCTACTTTTTGCCAGATTTATGGCCCCTACTTCCCCCAATGGCATTAATAACTGCCAAATGAAAGTTCAATATAAATGCCAATCACCATCACTTCAGTAAGCACTTTTCACAAGTGAGTATTGGGCATCTGCTTATCTGCTTCACAGCTGAACTTAATCCCACCCCACACATGTAACTTCAGCAGTGATTGCTGGATTGCAATCATGGGAGGCAAATGTGTTTGTTTCCCACATTTAAACCAGGACGTTGAAGCACCAGTGCTGTCCCTCCAGATGAGGGCACTTAACAGAGAACTGTGGATTAAACTTGATGCTTCTTGTTATGCACAGACCAGTAGTTCATTATTTTAAACACTTGAGGCTGGTGTCTTTTCTCTAAAAGTTCCACCCCACCTCTCCCCCGCCATGATTCCCAATCAATCAGGAAAGCAACCTATTCCCTGGGCATTTTTGGTACTTTCTGGAGGCAAATGAGCTGGCCAACTTGCACCACTTTAGTTTGTAATAATTGAAAGACATGAACACCAAGGAACTCTGTACCAAATGGCGAGGCATACTATCAAAACAAAAATATATCTTCTACCAAAGATCAGCCTTTGGCATTATAAACTCACCTTATCCGGTACTGCATCTACAATCAATTCTCCGTACATGTTTATTACCTGCAAGGAAACCAGACAATTAATTATTTTGGTCATTAGTACAGCCTCCATTCAGCTAAGGCTATGCCTCCATTCAATAATGCAGAAAATGCACTGGAGATTATAAAATTATACATGATGGATGGTGGCTACTACAAGGGTCTAACCCTTTCATTTAAAAATAGCTTTCTTTATGTTTACACTCCTACCTCACTAACAATAAAACAAGTTGTCACTTTGCTGAGGTACACACGACCCTCCCAAAGATCTATCAGTTTATAAACATTTGTGGCACAACTTGTCCCCTTGTCTGACCTGATCGTTCAACCAATTCTCTCCATAAAGCGTAGCCAGGTCATCCAAAGTCAAAACATGCTTGTTGTAAACCACTTGGAAACCGGACATTGGTTTGTTCACCTGCGCTTTCTGATACTTTCGTACTTCCATTCGGACGAAGACCTTCCTGAAACACACAAACATAGAAAATACAATTTAACATGGCCTCTGCACTCTTTGAAAACCATATCTAGAATGTGCAAAGCTCATAAAGGAAAGCCCTAAGAGTCATATTTTTCATAGAACAAAGAGAGATGAAAACATGTGAAGAGAATAATAAAAAAAATTTAAAAAATGACTTCTCTTCCCTTCTTAGCCGAAAGAACCAATTGTCACCGAGGTTTGGTTGCACAGGCACGATGTGGAGAAGCCAGCGTTGGACTTGGATAAACACAATAAGAAGTTTACAACACCAGGTTAAAGTCCAACAGGGGCAAACTCCAAAAGCTAGTGGCATTTACTATCATACAAACCTGTTGGACTTTTCTGGTGTTATGAGACTTCCTACTGTGCATAGACACAAGCAGAGTAAAATACCTCATGTAAGCGAGAGCCTAGCCCATGAATACTGACAGACTGTTTCACTGTGGACAACATCATAGCCCACTCACACAACTTTCCAGCTGAAATCGGTTTCTGTTTGGTGGTGGGGGCAGGTTTGTGAAAAGGGAAGCATTTGGGTTGTAACTATAGACAATGCTGCCTTAATAAGATTGGCTGCATTTCACAAGTAATTATTTGAAAATTAAGCAATAAAGCATGCTATAAATAGTTCTCATGGTTTCACTAATATATATTGCTGCACGTAACATAATTAGTCACATACTCTCAGAAATTAAGGTTGAAAGGTCTATTTTATTGGATAGGTTTTCTTGGTAGAATCTAGCAGTTCCAATAAAGCAGTTCAATACAGCTTTGAATACTTTATACAAATGTGTAACTGCTCAAATGAAGCAAGCAAAAATGCACATTGGCAAAGGATGTAGAGGACAGGAGGAGATAAAGGAAAGAGAAGATAATGATTGAGAAAAAAATCCAACAGATCAAAATAAGGAACTCGTTCCATAATATTTCTTTTGAGAAAATTTGCAATTGTGCAGAAGCTTTGCTCGTGTCAGAGTACAATGTACATGCTTCAGTATTGGGTTACAGAATTCTGTCCATCACTCTTACTACTTCCATTGGACCATCTAACGAAGTTAGTTCAACCAAGTCGAACCACACGAGTTTGAATCCTGAGACATTCATTAAGGGCCAAAACATTAGCATTTTACAAAAGCTAAATCTCTAGGACATGATGCACCTCAAAATTTTTCCAAATTCAAAGGAATCAGGAAAACACACTGTTTAGGACTCATCACAAGGTGTTCTCTAAACCACACATACCTGTCGTGGAAATCTTGATGAAAGATCTGCTTTAGTTTCATCAGAACATCATTCTCGGTAAGTGGAATAAGACTCCCATACTTCTTCAAAAACTCATCTAGGAAAGCTGAGAAAAACAAAACAGATCAGGAAAATACATTGCCCAGCTTTACTCTGTCTGGAAGTAATCAGACACTAAAACACATGGCAGGAACAACCAGTTACAGAGCTCACCGTAAAGTCATCATATTCATTAGTTATTGAAGAAATCTTTGACACCTACTGGATTCGTGTCCTGCTGTGACAAACTGCACCTGGTACAGTTTTAAATATAATTTGCATTTGCTTTCTCAACGCTGGTTTCTACAGGATGCATGGCACAGAAAGAGATGTGGTTTGCTTTTGTTACATCTCTAACTTCACCTGATTCAAACGGAGCACAAGAGGAGAGTAAGGGATTGATGTATGCAAGCGATTAAAATTTGTTCAGAGTGTCCCCTCTCCTCAGGGTAACTGATTTTGTGTGATAATATTTCTGGAGATAATAAGATTTTCTTTAAGATCAAAAATATCAACAATAACAAGGATGAATGTGAGTTAGCTTTTAAACAGACATGGAGTGAGACAAACTGAGTTAACTTTCAAGTTTGTATGACACTTCATAGTACTAAAGAAATCACACAGGCTCGAAATGTTAATTCTGTTTCGCTCTCCATAGATGCCGGCTGATCTGCTTCAGTTATTCCAGCATTTTCTGCTTTTACTTCACATTTCTAGCACCTGCAGTATTTTGCTTTTAATTCAACATTGAGTTCTTTGGAACTGTAGAAAAGTCATGACAAACTGATAGATTTCATTTTCAAACTGAACAGTTTCAGTGACCATAAAAAAATCCCATTTATAAACTTTTGGGTAAGGAATTCGCCAAACGTGGAACTCAGCTATACAGACCATGAAAGATTCGGTTCACAATTGATGCTAAGTTAGTCCAGGTAATAGTTGGGGTATTACAATTGGCCGTAGGTACCCTTGACTAAGAACAGGAAAATAAAAGTCATCAGCCAAGGGAAGAAAGTAAGGTCCATCTTTGAAGAACATGTCAGACTTAGCTACTGTGTTGTCTCAAGACCACACACAAAAAAAAAATCTTATGGTCCATCGGATTTGCAAGATCATTAATATAATCATGGTTGACCTTGGGCCTTCAATTCCATTTTCTGCCTGGTTATAGAACATAGAACATTACAGTGCAGAACAGGCTCTTCCGCCCTCGATGTTACGCCGACCAATGGAGAAAAAGCAATGACCCTCTAATCTAAACCATTCCATTTCATATTTCTTAACTCCCTGTAAAACCAAAATTCTGTTCATCTCAGCTTTAAATGTAATCAACAATACAAAATCCACAACTCTCTGGGGTAGAGAATTCCAAAGATTCAGAAACCTTTGAATGAAGTGAGTTCTCCTCATCTTAGTCTTAAACGATTGGCTCTTAGAATCTGAGACTCTGCCCATGTGCTTTACACTCCCCACTTGGAGGAAACGACCTCTCAACATCTACCCTTATCAAGCCCGTCAGAATTTTGTAGATTTCAATGGGACTGACTCTCATTCTACTTATATTGCAGAGGCACAAGCCAAACTCAGTTGGCCTTTCATTATTGTTATTCCCAGGGACCAATATAATGACTCTTTGCTGTACTGCTTCCAATGCAAATATAGTCACCTTCCTTAACGGCAGAAAACAAAACTGCACTGTGCTCCAAGTGTGGTCTCACCAAAGCCCCTGTACAACTGTAGCATGACTTCCTTATTCTTGCAATCCGCTTGCAATAAAGTCCAACATGCCATTTGACTTTGGATTGCCTGCTGCACCTGCACACTAACTTTGTGTTCCTTGTACAAACACACCCAAGTCTCTCTGAGCATTTAACACCTACAAGTTTCACCCTTTTTGAAAATTACTCTGCTTTTCTATTACGAAAAATGTGAATAACTTCACACTTCCCTAATATGGTATTACATCTGCCATCTTCTTGGCTACTCATCTAAACTATCTATATTTCACTGTAGCCTCTGTATCCTCCCATAACTTACCTCCCCACCTAGCTTGGCATAATCAAACTTTGATGCATTACCCTGTCCCTTCAACTAAGTAATTAATACATTGTAAATAGCCAAGGCTCCAGCATTGATCCTTGCGGTACTCCACTATTCACTATCTGCCAACTTGAAAAAGCGCGTTTATGCCCATCTGAATTAACAAATCTTTTATCTTTGCTAAAATACTGCTTCCAAATCAACAAGCTCTTATTTTTCTTTTAATCTTTTGTATGGCACCATATCAAATTTTTTTTTTTTTGGAAATCCAGATATACTACATCTACCTTCGCTTTTACCCACCATTGTTTAACTGATCTCTCTTCCTCCTTTCTCGATAAGTGATGTAACATTTTCCAACTTCCAATTTAATGGGAATGTTCCCAAATCTGTGAAATTCTGCAAAATCATAACCAGCAACCCACTACCTGAGAACCCTTGGGTGTAGTCCATCAAGTTTTAAGGACTTCAGCACCCCCTCCCTCCAAACCCTCATTTTTGTCAATAATAATTTATATCTGCTGAAATTAATTCTCACTCATGTTAGCCCCTAGATTAAAAGCAAATTATACCAGATGCTGGAATTGGAAACCAAAAGAGAAAATAGTGGACAAAATGCTTTGACAAAAGGTCACCTGGACTCAAAACATCAGCTCTTTTTTCTCTTACAGATGCTGCCAGACCTGTTGAGATTTTCCACCATTTTCTCTTTCAGTTTTGGCCCCTAGATTACCCACTATGTCTGGTATGAAACTTGTCTTCCACTCTGAAGACAGATAAAATATTTGTGATAATTTCTATTGTCCTTGCTTCTAACTTACTTTAGCAACTCTCTTCCTATTTATATTCTAATAAAACCTCACACAAATCTGTTTTTATATTCCTGGCCATTTACTTTCATTCTATTTCTTTCCCCTTTTCTATCAGCTTTTTGGACATAGAACATTACAGCGCAGAACAGGCCCTTCGGCCTTCGATGTTGCGCTGACCAATTAGGAACAAGCAGTGACCCTCTAACCTAAACCATTCCCCTTTCATCCATAAACTTATCTACTAACCTCTTAAATGCCACCAAACTTGGCGCATCTACAACTGACGCAGGCAAGGCATTCCATACCCTTACCACCCTCTGGGTAAAGAACCTACCTCTGACATCTGTCCTAAAACCACCACCCTTTAATTTAAAGCTATGTCCCCTCGTGCTAGCTTTCTCCATCCTAGGAAAAAGGCTATCACTGTCCACCCTATCTAAACCTCTAATCATCTTATATGTTTCAATAAGGTCTCCTCTTAGCCGCCTTCTTTCTAACGAAAACAACCTCAAATCCCTCAGCCTCTCTTCATAAGACCTGCCCTCCATACCAGGCAACATCCTGGTAAACCTCCTCTGTACCCTCTCCAATGCCTCCACATCTTTCTTATAATGCGGGGACCAGAACTGTACACAATACTCCAAGTGCGGCCGCACTAGAGTTTTGTACAGTTGCAACATGACGTTGCGGCTCCGAAATTCAATCCCCCTACCAATAAAAGCTAAGACTCCATATGCCTTCTTAACAACCTTATCGACTTGATTGCCAACTTTCAGGGATCTATGCACATATACACCAAGATCCCTCTGTTCATCAACACTATTAAGAATCCTACCATTTGCCCTATACTCTACACATTTGTTATTTCTGCCAAAGTGAATTACCTCACACTTTTCCACATTAAACTCCATTTGCCACCTCTCGGCCCAGCTCTGCAACTTGTCCAAGTCTCTCTGCAAACTATAACACCCCTCTTCACTATCTACCACTCCTCCGACTTTGGTGTCATCCGCAAATTTACTAATCCATCCTTCAATACCC
This sequence comes from Sphyrna mokarran, assembly GCA_024679065.1. NCBI lineage: Eukaryota > Metazoa > Chordata > Chondrichthyes > Carcharhiniformes > Carcharhinidae > Sphyrna > Sphyrna mokarran. Next base: position 23,396,032 of record JAGIQG010000003.1, read on the forward strand.
TCATCCAGATCATTTATAAAAATTACAAACAGCAGGGACCCCAAAACAGATCCCTGAGGTACACCACTTGTAACCGAACTCCACGATGAATATCTCCCATCAACCACCACCCTCTGTCTTCTATCTGCTAGCCAATTCCTAATCCAATTAGCTAAATCACCCTCAATCCCATACGTCTGCATTTTCTGCAGAAGCCTTCCATGTGCCACCTTATTGAACGCCTTACTAAAGTCCTTACATACCACATCAACCGCCTTACCCCCATCCACCTCTTTGGTCACTTTTTCAAAAAACTCAATAAGGTTAGTAAGGCACGACCTACCCTTCACAAAACCAAAGCCCTCTGATTTCTAGAACACTTTCTATCCTCAGGCCTGTTACTGTTTTTTGCAACCTTGTGAGCCTCTTCTTTTAATCTAATACTACTCTTAACTTCCTGAGTGAGCTTTGGGCATTCAAAAATAACTTTTCCATTGTTTACATCTACTCCCTCAGTATCTTTATCCATCAGTGTACAAATGTTGTTAAACATTGCCCTGTCCCACGCGATTTGTCTTTACCCAATTGTTATACTCTTGCCATGCCTCGACTTTTGTCTTTGGATTTCTAAACCTTCCTTTGCTTGACCTCTCCCCCTACCATCATCTCTTAGTTAAACTGGCTACAACATTTTAGTTTAAAGTCCTGTCACAGCCCTAGTGATACAACTGGCCAGGATATGGTCCTAGCCCAGTTCAAGTGAAGACCACCTCAATGGGGTAGCTCATCTTTTCCAGAGTACGGGATGTCGGTGCCCTATGAAATCAAAACCACTTCTTCCCAAACCACTCTTACAGTCACACATTTAATTCTTTAATCTGCTTGACTCTATGTCAATTTGCATACAATTTAGGTAACAATCTAGAGATTATTACCTTTGACATTCTATATTTTAATTTGGTCCTTCAAATTATTTATATGCTCTACCTATGTCTTTAGTTCCCACTTGGACCATGATAATTGGGACCTCTTCCCACCCCTCCATCCTACACTCTCCAGTTGAAATTAGGCAGGTAATACCAACTTTGAAGCTCCCAGTTACAGTGACAGAAAACAATACCTATATGGTTTTCTTTCACAACCAGATTCCTCTTTAGAGATCCCTACTAGAATGGCATCCCTCACCATGTTGCCATAGTCAGTCTGCTGATTTCCCTTATGATTCTTCTCCTCATAGGTAGCAAGTAACTTACAGCTGTTGGACCAAGTCAGGAGCTGAGCCTGGTTCCCATTACCTGCCTGACTCTCAGTCATACCCTCTGATCCCTGACCAACTCTGAGGTTCTGCCTAACTCAAGGGATGCGACTACCTCCTGGAATACTGTGCCCTTCTAAATCTCCCTCTCTCTGATGCCTCACAATGTTTGAAACTCCAATTCCAGCTTAGCAACTCTGAGCTGAAGTTGCCTAATTTAAGACACTTTCAGCATAGATGTTTGCCTGGGATTGCAGTGCATTCCACATCACCATACGAGGTAGTCAACAACGCAACTCGAGCCCTGCCATTTCCGGTTGATCAGTTGATAATTTACACAGCTAGAGTAATAGAAAGTTGTACACACCAAACGTCAATACAAAGAAATTCATCAAATATGGTGAGTGAAAAAAAGTTAAAAAATATCTTTTTGCCCCTCTGCACCAAGTTTCCAACTATTGAATATGTTTACATCTCATTCAGATGTAGTCTCCCAGCTGCATGCCTGTTTTTCCTTCAAACAACTTGCTGACAACACGTCCCTTCACACATGATGATTTTGGGCAATGGGACGACTCTATCCACTCTGTCAAGGGCTCAAGGCTTAGAAACAGCGAGGAAACCCTTCCAAGTTAAAATATCCTGTTAGTACTTTGAGCTGATTGGCCCTGAAATTCCTTCACCTTGGCAGGAAAGTATTGGCGAAAGGCCCAGTTCTGTTGGAACTTTGCTCCTTGCTCCCATGAGGAGCTTTTCAGAAAGGGTGCAGGATTGGTGCAAGGGGTTTGGGCCTGTCATACATTTGTAACGCTTCTGACATTATCACTAAAATTAACATGTCTAATGGGCTGGCACCTCCCCGCAAACTGCCAGAAATTCCTTCTTTATTGATGCTGAAAATTATGCATTGCACAGATATTTCCTGGATCATGGTGGGAGTAGAACCATCAACAGAGTAACAGAAATTTTGAAGCTGTTATTTTTAACTGAATGACTGGAAATGTTGCTCTGAAACCACCACTATCCAAACATGGAGCTTTGGGAACTTATCCCTTTTATGTAAATGAACCTGGCTCTGAAACTTTGGACGGAGATTAATGCCAAGATTGAATGGTGACTGAAATGCCACCCTCTTGAACAGGACTCAAAAATTTGCAGGGTCCAAGTCTTTATTGCAGGAGAATAGACACTGGAACTACTGGGGAAATTAGCTTGAAAAGACCAATTAAAAATAAAAGGGCCATATTCATTGATTCAGATTCATAGATGTTTCCGGCTCAGGAGAAGATCATTCAGCCTATCGTGTTCATGCCAGTCAGCAAAGATCACAAATGAAAAATCTAAATACTTCTTAAATGTTACAAGAATTTCTGATTCAATCACTCTTTCAGATGGTGAGTTTCAGACTCTTGCCACTCTTTGGGTGAAAAGCTCTCCCTTCAATTCCCCTCTTAGCCTTTACCTTAAATCTATGTCCCCTGGCTACTGACCATTCTACTACTATTTCACCCAAACTATGCCCCTCGAAATGTTATACACCTCTATCTGGTCTCCGTTCAATCTTCACTACTCCAAAGAAAATATGGTGAGCAGCACTGTACACAATACTCCAGTTGCAGCCTCACCAGTGCTTTATACAATTCCAAAATTATATTGTTGGTTTTATATTCTATAGTTCTGTCAATGAAAGAGAGTATCCATATGCTTTCTGAATAACCTGATCTACTTGAACTGCTGTCCTTAGAGACTGGTGTACTTGTACTCCAAGATCGCTCATTTCATTTCTGTCTCTCTGTACATTCCCATTTATTGTGCTTGGCCTCCCTAAATGCATTGCCTCATGCTTCTCTATGTTAAAATCTATCATTTTAATGCTCGCTCCATCAATACGGTTTTGTAGAATACAGCTAACGTCTACACTATCCACTACTCGGCCTTAGTGTCATCTGCAAATTTATCAATCGTATCCAAATCATTAGCACATAACACAAACAGCAATGGTCCCATACTGAGCCCTGTGGAACACCACTTGAAACATCCATCGACATTACCCTTTGTTTCCTGTTACGAAGCCAACTTTTGATCTAGTGTACCACATTACCCTACATCCTATGGGCTTTTACTTTATCGGCCAATCTACCATTTCAGATCATGCTAAAATCCATATACACCACTCCACCTTTGTCAACCTTTCTTCTCACTTCAAATAATTCAATTAAGTTTGAGGTAAGACTCTTTTTTTAAACAAATCCATGCTGACTATCCCTGACAAGTCAATGCTTTCCGATCTGAAACTTAATTCTCTCAGGATTGATTCTACTGTCTTGCCCCACCACTAATTTAAGTGTAATTCTTCCAGGTTCACACATACATTACCAATTGGTCCTATTCTTCCCCTATTTATTCTCTTGTTCCTTATATATTCAAGGAAACCTTCTGGGCTTTCCTTTATTGTATCCGACTAAAGTTCATCATGCACTCTCAGCTTTCCTAATTCCCTTTTACAAATTTCCTTTTGTCATTTTAGTCTTTTCCTAATTTCCTTTTCCTGTTTTATATAAAAAAAAATTGATACGACCAACAGTAAAAGTCTTTGTTTCTGCACTTTTAAAAATATTCCATTGAAACAATTTTCTAGGAAGGAACCGAGAGGAGATACTGAGATGAGGAGGCCCATTTGAAGCTCTGAATTAAAGTTCCTAGTTGTACCTGAAGTATCAATGCAACTTCCCCATGCAGTCAACTTCCCTCAGTTTGCCTTCCATTTTACATTGCTTTTAACCTTAATCATTAAAACGAATGTTTATCAGAAGATTTTCAAGTAACAAGCAAGGTATCAAAACCCTGGAATTTCTTAATGAGGTTGTGTGCACAGAATGATTCACCCAAGAAAGATACTGCCCATGAGAACAGGACATGGATGAACATGCTTCATCACTTTGTGGCTATAGATAGAGTAAGTCTCCTTCGACCATCGCTTCTTCCTGTTCTTTGTTACCTTCCACTCTAATTGTATTCTAACAGTTGTCTGGGGAATTACAGATGAGGAATATAACATGAACCACCCACGTCTGACAGCTAAACCAATTGCAGAGAAGTAGAAACCAACCAAATCATGCTGAAATAATTAATTTTTATAAGTTTTTTTTAAAACCACTGCTTAAACAGAACAATGTACCTTCTGTCCAAAAAGAGGTGGTCATGGGAACATTTTCTTTTCAAATTGACATGTTCCTCCTACTCCATTTACATCTTACCTACAGAACCATTGTGCTAAATAGAGTACAAGCTGGATTGCTGGTTAATTTCTATATTGCTCAACCCATTCAATTTAAAAAACAGCACAAGATAATCTTAGAAAGAAATAGAAATGGTTTTCTTAAACCAGCAACTGTACCATGAATACAGGATATTAATTGTTCACTGGCAATAGAGCCAGTCAGAGATTCATTCTCCTTTCCCTTTTCGGCCTGACTCCTAATGGGCATTTCAGTCCTCACTGATGTGTGCTCAGCTTGTTCCTTGATAGATCTATAGTAAATATGGTCCATCAGCTGTGGTTGAAGCACAGGACATGGCTCACCACTTTGCAAACAGGTTGACTGGCTAGATTCATTAAGAGAAGCGATTGTGTCTCTACATGATACAGGGTTTGAGTCCATTATGGCACTGATAACCTGCATCTCCCCATCACAGACTGAAGTTTGGTTTGAAAGTCTCCCCTGCGAGAGACTAAACAACTGGGATGTCTCATCAGCTTTCGACCGCTTATCTGCACCCACAAGCTGGTTGGCACTAGTATCCAATCCAAGAGGGCTCGAAGGAGGGAACACCTTTTCTGAGTTTTCATTGACTGTTTGACTACGTTCAACAAGATTTTCATTTGAATGAACAAAACGAGGCAAGGCTTCCTGCGGTTGTGAACTGTCCATCCTTTCATCAAGGGGCAAAAGTGAAACTTCGCAGCAATTAGTCAGGCAGGAATTGTCTTGTTTCATTGTCTCTGATGTAGCACTATTCTGATCTGAACCAAATTGCATGCTCTGGTTGGAATCTTCACCTTTGGAAGATGGCAGAGAAGATATATCACATGCCATTTTATCCAAACATTGGCCAGCCTTTTTTGCATTCAAGGATTGCACCCAATTTAACTTCTCCTGCTTTTGATTGGTAGATTTTTTCCGCCTATTTTGACTATTAAATATTCTATAATGGAAGCTAAAGAGAGAAGGTTTCCTGTAGATCAGGCAGATTTTGTGTCCTTTCAGCTGCCGCTTTGTCTTGAGAGGTAAGTTGTTCCCTTGGAAGCCTAATCTTTTGCAACCATTTAATAGCTTCTGATTTATAATCTTGTCTTGAAGCCCCCTGTTGTTTTGCTGGGATTTGGGGCAAGTTATCTTGGCAGGTGTAGTTAGATTTTTTGAGACTGCTTTACAATATAAAAGTGTTGATTTGCAGTCAGAATCTGGGGCTACAGCATTGCTGTTCCAATCTTCACAAATTTCATGTCCCTTACTCTCTCCTTCCTCATGGGGTGCCAAGGTTGTTGTACATGTTTCCTCGGTTGGTATGTCATTGAGGCTCGAGGTCAACAATGCAGTTTCCTTCTGTGCCGCCTTCAAATACGCGATGTCTTTTGCAGATCTGCACGGTTGAAAATCCGAAAGCTCCTTTCTTAGCACGGATTTGACCCGCTTTTTCCTGATTGACAGCCACAGACGCTGCTTCTGTTGATAATAAAATTGTCTTTGGGAGCACAACGAGCCTTCCAGTTGCTTCCATTTGCTGTGGTGAGATCGTAGTTGCTCTCTAAGGTTTGCCCTCAAGAATCTTCTACAGCATTTGCCATTGCTGTGCTCCTTCATAGTCTGATAGCTCAGCTGTGAGAAAACATTAAAACAAAATTTTAAAGTACATATTGATAGTAATTTCTTAAATAGCAGAACAAAAACATCAAGTATAAACATCTTATTTTGAAAAAGAAAGTTAATTTGGTGGCCTTTTGAAATCTGAGATCGGAGTTGGAATTCAGCCCATATTGATGGACGAAGAACTCATTTCATTCCTTTGTTGGTTTCATGGATCCTCCAGGAAACAAGGGTTGTAACCCAACAACAAAAACCCATAGCACAAAATATTAAAATAAACTGGACCTAATAGTTACATAGCTTACAGTATAGTCAATCTGAAAAAAAGAGAGCTTTACTTGTAATGTCTTTTGAGGTTTGGAAGTGAATTTGAGGAGATCACTTCCCCCAATCTTATTTGTTCATTATCTCCATCCCATCTCTACATCTCACTCATTGTGCCTAATGTTTTCCATTCTAGAGTGCAGGTATTCAAGCTGTTTCTGTCAACCATATTCTTTAAAAGTTGCAGAGCATTGTAAACTTCAGTTTTCTTCCATTCCAATTGGAAAGCGTGCTGTCATTTCTCATACTTTCAAGGAACCCACGACTTCCCTGAAAAAATGTATAGGCTGTCACCGGGAGAACTCTGTTAAACCACAGTGATAAGTGCACTAGTAATGGTAAATAACTACAGTTACACTATAAATTATGAAATAATCTGTTCAACGAGAAAGACTTGCATTTTTATATGGTTTTTCATGACCCAGAATGTCCGAAAGTGCTTTACAGCTTTCGAAGTACAGTCACTGGTGTAATGTAGGAAAATGAAACAACCAATTTGCACACAGCCAGGTCACATAATCTGTTACAATGATGCTTGGAAGGGGATAAATACTGGCACAGAATCTTTAACATCCACCTGAAGGGTCAAATGGAGCCTTGGTTTAATATTAATGTAGAGCCACAAAAGACTGTACGTTATTAGTTGGATAACCATTACATTTTGAGGACACTTTCTCACCAAACTGCAAACACCTAAAGTATAAAAAAAACTGGAAAGCTGGCTGCAAATGTTTAAAATTAAACATCATTGTAAAGGGTGACTTGCAGCAGTGGAAATGAAGCATTCATGTGAATACCAAAACATTCTGAAAATCTGGACAGGAAAACAACAAGCAGATTAAGATACAAGGGTCAGCTGTTTAAAATTTTTTAAAGACATATCTATAAGATGAGGGACAAACATTTTTACAAGAAAATGGATTGTAATTCTGCTTAGTTATGTTTGGGTCTGTATTTTCTTTTAGAAATAACAACACAATTGGAATCCTTCTACACATAAGGTTCCACGATTCTATGAAATGTTCCCTAACACCAAGTGCAGAAAAAACATGAGCTAGCTGAGCAGATAAATGTTAAAAACAAGAATGCTTCAGAAACGTTATTCTTATTTGAATAGTGAAAAAAATTTCTAGAATTTTCTCCTTCGTTAAACAAAAATAATTCACTTACAACGAGCTCCAATTGCAGTGCTTTATTCAGGTCCATTTCAGCCTATAACATGATTTGGTTAACCAGTGTACTGCCTATCCAGTTAATTCTATTGCCTTTCTTTCATTTGTAAGTTAATTGTGCATCTTTTATTACTGCTTGGCATTGGTGTTAAGTATTCATTATATGCCCGTCATACACACTATACTGTTGGAGCGATCTGATATGTGAATATTTTTAAATCCCAAGAGTGTTTGCTAACTCATAGTTGCTGAAGATCACTGTCTATGACGAATCTGTAACAAACTATTTTACTTGTAAAGTGCTCACAAAGCAACATCCTTGAAAATGCTGTTTCAAACTGTCAGATATCCACACTTTATTTGCAAACTAGAATGGCAGCTGGTTTAATTTATCTTGTCGTGCTGTTCACAGAGGAGATCCAGATTTCCCCACATGGAGCTAGCTCATGCACCTGGCTCTGTTCTTAGACCTGATGATTTGGCTCAGTGACCGGAGGAAAGCCAGTGCGACCAACGTTAATGGCCAGTAGTTAAACTGCACATTCTTCAAGCCAATTTCCTACAAGTTAGAGGATCCTTGAACAAGCAATGCTGCTACAAAATATTTCACCAATCAGCAAAGAACATTGGTTTGTCTGGGAAACTGAGCACATGAATGTTAAAATTACAGAAAGAAATTAAGTTTCAGTCTTTCTACTCATGCTATCATATCTTCATATTTCAACCAGACTTAACTATTCAATATTCTTATTGACTCCATAATCACAAAATCATACAGCACAGAAGGACTCAAATCGACTCAACATTTCTACAGAAGTTGAAAACTACTATGTGACAGACATCAATACAGAATCTCTCTGTATGCAAGTCGTCATCATCATCATCATCCCCCCCCCCCCCAACCATCACTCAGACTATGCATTCCCTCTTGCCAGTGCCTTCCAGGATACTATACTCATACTATGCATCACGCCTCTGACTTTCAGGGCTCTCTCTATGCACACAGCGCAACTTTCTCCCCCACCCCCCAAACCTTTAGGGCTCTTTGAACTATGCATGCTCCCCAATCCCATCCCATCTATATACAGGACTCAACACTATGCAACCCCCCTCATTCCCAGGGTCCTCTATGTCAATAGTTCCCAACCTTTTATGTCATGGCATGCCTCTGTACCATGACATATAAAAGAAATTGAGGCCCACCTCCAATTTTCTGTTTTCTTCCTTTACTTGGAACTTTGTTTTTAACTTCGCTGTCCTCTCGCCTATTTATTTGTATGTCTCCCTCGTTTATATAGAGCACAGAACACTACAGCACAAACAGACCCTTTGGCCCACAAATTGTGCCGGTCATATCAGTACCTACCAGACCATAGAACTATCTGTAACTCCCAATTTCATTAAATCCCACATACTCATCCAGAAGTCTCTTAAAAGACCCCAGCGAGTTTGCCTCTACCACCATTGACGGCAGCCAATTCCATTCATTCACCACCCTCCGAGTGAAAAACTTACACCTAACATCTCCTCTGTGCTTGCCCCCCAGCACCTTAAATCTGTGTCCTCTCGTAGCGAATATTTCAGCCCTGGGAAACAGCCTCTGAGAATCCACCCTATCTATTCCTCTCAACATCTTATAAACCTCTATCAGGTCGCTTCTCAACCTTCGTCTCTCCAGGGAGAGGAGACCTAACTCCCTCAACTTATTTTCATAAGGCATGCCTTCCAATCCAGGCAACATCCTTGTAAATCTCCTGTATTTCTCCCAGGGTTTCTGAACCTTTTTTGAATTTTTGCTTTATGTGTAGGCGTGGGGAACCTTTATCTTCAGCTCCAAGTCTTGTCTGTCATGCACACGGGCCTGACCAATGTAAAAACCAAATACATCTCTTTCCCGGCCCGCAGGAGGCCCAAGATTCATCAGGTCTTGGAGATGCCGGACACGAAGCTGGAAACTTTTAGTCCATTATCGTGGCACAAAGCAGGGGGGGCGGGAGGATGCTTCACAGCACACTGTATGGGAACCACTGCTCTATGCACACTCTGAATCATTCTTTTTATACCCAGGACTTCACACTACCCATACCCAAACCCAATCTTTCCAGGGTTCTTTATATGCAACTTCCTTCCTCCTCTCCAGCCCTCACGTCTTCCAAAACCATTCCAGGGCTTTGTATGCTATTCACCCTCATATCTTTAGGACTCTGTACACAGTCTCTCTCACATATCGCCAGGGCTCTTTACGCTCTCTCCCCGCAAGACAAATCTCCTTCACATAACTTCAGAGCTCTATATACTGTACCCCTTCATGTAACTCCAGAACTGTCTTTTCATGCATTCTATGTACACTCTCTCCTCCACATATCTCCAGGGCTGTGTATACTTCCTTGCCCTCACCCCCACCATACACACATCTGGGGTGGCACAATAGTTAGCACCGCTGTTTCACAGCTCCAAGGTCCTGGGTTCGATTCCTGGCTCAGGTAACTGTCTGTGTGGGGTTTGCACATTCTCCTTGTGTCTGTGTGGGTTTCCTCCTAGAACTCTGGTTTCCTCCCACAGTCCAAAGATGTGCAGATTAGGTTGCTTGGCCATGCTAAGAAATTGCCCCTTAGTGTCCAGGGATGCATAGGTTAGGGATTAATGGGTAATAACATATAGGGATATGGGGATACAGCCTGGGTGGGATTGTGTTCGGTGCATATTCAATGGGCTGAAGGGCCACTTTCTGCACTGTAGGGTTCTATGATTCTATCTCCAGGGCCGTATACACTGCCTTGCCCCCACCATACAAGCATCTCCAGGACCGTGTACACTGCCTTGCCCCCACCATACAAGCATCTCCAGGACCGTGTACGCTGCCTTGCCCGCACCATGCACGCATCTCCAGGACTGTGTACACTGCCTTGCCCCCACCATGCAAGCATCTCCAGGGCCATGTACACTACCTTGCCCCCACCCCCACCATGTGCACATCTCCAGGGCTGTATGCAGTCTTTCTGTACACTCTCTCCTCCACATATCTCCAGGGCTGTTTACACTACCCTGCCCCCACCATACACACATCTCCAGGGCCATGTACACTACCTTGCTCCCACCCCCACCATGTGCACATCTCCAGGGCTGCATGTAGTCTTTCTGTACACTCTTTTCTAAACATATCTCCAGGACCGTGTACACTACCTTGCCCTCACCATGCACGCATCTCCAGAGCCGTGTACACTATCTAGCCCCCACCCCCACCATACACACATCTCCAGGGCCATGTACACTACCTTGCTCCCACCCCCACCATGTGCACATCTCCAGGGCTGTATGTAGTCTTTCTGTACACTCTCTCCTCCACCCATCTCCAGAGCCGTGTACTCTCTTTCTGTGTGTGTGTGTGTGTGTGTCCACTCTCCATCTCCCCTCATCCCAGGGGCCATATCTGGATCCTCAATCCCCCAGGCCAGCTCCACTGCGGGAGCCGCAGCCCGATACCCAGAAGCAGGTGAAGGAGGCGGCGGCGGCTCCCCATCCCGCCCGGAAAGTCCGGGTGTCACGGTTACCTGAGCACAGCGCTACCGCTGCTGCCACCTCCGCCGGCGCTGCCCCCGGACCGCCGCCATGTGTCCCTCCGCCCTGCGGCCCCTCGGAGCCCGGCGCACGCGCACGTGTCCCCGCTTGGCCTCGGCCCCTCCCTGCACCCCCCCCCCTCTCGGCGCGCCATTCATGCGTCATCGCCAGGAACAATGATCTGCCAAACGGGCAGCAAGATGGCACGTGGTGCGGCACCAGGAGTGCACGCCCCCTGTCGCACCGGAGGGCAAATGATCGGGAGAGGCCGCAAGCGTGTTCTGACGGGGGACGGCTGGTTTGTGAGGCGGAGCGAGGGTTCGATCCCTGTACTGTCCGAGATTATCCATGAATGCCCCACCTTCTCAACCTGCCCCTCGCCTGAGGTGTGGTGACCCTCAATGTGGAGAGCAGCTACGGTCATATGGACTATGGCAGAAGCACAGTGCCAGGGATCAGTTCCAGCCTTGGGTCACTGTCTGTGTGGAGTTTGCAAGTTCTCCCCATGTCTGCATGGGTTTCCACTGGATGCTCCGTTTCCTCCCACAGTCCAAAAGCTGTGTGAGTTAGATGAGTTGGCCGTGCTAAATTCACCACAATATCGGGGGCTTAGCAGGGTAGATGTATGAGGTTGTGAGAATAGACCTTGGGTGGGATTGTGGTTGGTGCAGACTCGATGGGCTGAATGGCTCCTTCTGTACTAAAGTGATTCAATGATTCTATGAACATCACCTTACAGAGGAAGAAGACCAACTATCTATGTTCATCTTTTCAAAACAACCTCTCTGTCCACTCACACAACGTAGGAATTTGGAGCTGAAGTAGGTAAATTTACCCCTTCGAGTCTGCTTCGCCATTCAATCAGGACATGGCTGATCTCTTTCTGCTCTCAAATTCACTTTCCTATCTGTTCTTCATATCCCTTTATCCCCTTTTTATTAGAAATATCTCCTTTTTGAAACCACTCAACAATTCAAATTCCACCACGCAATGGGGCAGTGAGTTCCACAAATTCACCATTCACTGTGAGAAGTAGTTGCTCCTCATTTCAATTTTAAATCTACTGGCTCTCAATCTATACCTGTGACCTCTTGTTCGAGATTGCCCCATAAGAAGAAACATTTGGTCTATATTTACTTATCAATGCCTTTTCAAATTTTATATACCTTGATCAGATCCCCTCATTCTTCTAAACTCCAGCGATTATAAGCCCAAATATTTAATCAGTCCTCATACATCAACCCCTTCATTCCTGGGATCAATCCAGTGAAGCTCCTCAGAACTGCCTCCAAAGCCACCACATCCTTTGTCAAATAAAAAGACCAAAACTCGATGCAGTACACCAGATGTGGTCTCACTACCACCCTATACAATTGCAACACTTCTCTACTTTTATATTCCAATCCCTCTGCAATAACTGCCAACATACCATTTGCCTTTTTTTATTGCATGCTACATCTGCACACCGACTTTCTGTGATTCATTCAAATTCTTCGTCAATTAACCAGTTACTCTGGCCAAAATGCATCATTTCTGTTCATCACCCTTTATATGAAAAACTTCCTAACATCTAAATGTCACTCAGTTTGAGTCTGTGTTTTTCTTTGACTCTCATACTTTTGTCTTTGTTTGATATTTATGTTTCAATCTTGTATGATTCTATATTCTTGTCAGGACAAAGTTTATTTATTAGTTACAAGTAAGGGTTACATTAACATTGCAACGAAGTTACTGCGAAATTCCCCTCTGCTCCACATTCCGGTGCCTGTTTGGGTAGACTGAATGAGAATTTAGCACGGCCAATGCACCTAACCAGCCCATCTTTCAGACTGTGGGCAGAAATTGAAGTACCTTGGAAAAACCTACGCAAACACGGTGACGACATGCGAACTCCACATAGACAGTGACCCAAGCTAGGAATTGAACCCAGGTCCCTGGCGTTATGAGGCAGCAGTGCTAACCACTGCGCTGACCCTATTGTCTCCCAGTTGCTCCTTCCTGTACTGAATAGCCCAATATGCTTTTGAAACACTTCATAATGGTGGATGTTAGAGCCACTGGACAATAGTCATTAAGGCGCGTTGCTTGGCTTTTCTTTGTAGTGAGATGATGGTCATTTTCTTAAGCAGATAGCGATCTTGATTGTAAGGAGAGGTTGAAGATGTCTGCGAATCCCCCCCCCCCGTCAGCTACTCTGTGCAGGATCTGAGTGCGTGTCCGGGTACCCCATCCGGGAATGTGAGTTGACCTTTGAGAAAGCTGTCTGCAGTGCTGACCTCAGATACAGGTTCATCCAGGGCTTTCTGGGTAAAAGGCATGCTCTTGCTGACCTGTTGCTCAAAACGGGTGTAGAATGCATTGAGCTCATGAGGAAGGGGTGTGTTGGAGCCGGTGATTTTACATGCCTTCATCTTGTAGCCTGTTACGTCTTGCAGACCTTGCCATAGTCGGCAGGGATTCGTGTGGCTAGCCTGGGACTCTAGCTTGGTCTGGTATTGTCTTTTGGCATCTTTGATGGATCTCCTTAAATCGTATCTGGCTTTCTTGGAGAGGTCAGAGTTGCCTGGCTCGGACCTGCTCTTCAGCAAGCAGTGGATATCCCTGTTCATCCATGGATTCTGGTTGGGAAACATGCGGATTTGCTTTGGCACACATCCTCTACACACTCACTAACGACATCAGTTACTGTAGTGGCATATTCATTCATCCAAATACATTTAGGAAATAATCAGACCCTCATCTATGAAACAAGCACCTTTAGATTCTGCATTGGACAAAAGCAATAAGAACAGAAGAACAAATGCACATTCTGACCCAAAAATGAGACACACAGACACAGGGACACTAGCTAATAAAGAATTACCATCAAAATTTGTTAACAAAGTTTTTAAATGTCAAAACTAATCATGTCAGGGCCCCCAGTTGGCCAAAACATCCCTTTGGAAGGTAGCTAGAAAGGTATAAGACCCCCAGTTCAACCAGGGCAAGTAGAAATCCCCCCTTTCCACCCATTCTGAGACATGGCTGGACACAGTGAAGACAGGAGCAGATTGCCTTTTACCCTAAGAGAGAAAGAAAGACCAAAGACCAGATCCAGAGAGAGATCGATAGTAATAGGCTGCAGGAATCAAGCAATTGGAACCAGCGAATCAACCAAGGATCAAGTTCTGGAAGGTATTTGTATCTTAGTGAAATGGACAATTAAGTTAGATTGTGAGAGTAAGAATTCTTAGGATTAAAGCCGTATTGTCCTATCTTAAAATTGTCTGAAATAAAGTTGTGTTGATTGAACTGACTTGTATTCATAGTTATTTGCCAGTAACTTGCTGAAACACCTGGGTAAAACTCATTGGACATAGGTTAAGTTGGAATCTGCAGGGTCATAGTGCATCCTGCATATACAGCTTTGATCTTATTGAATGGTGGAGTAGACACCTAGGGCAGAACAGCCTACTCCTGCTCTGAATTCTTGTGTTCCTGATCTAGCACACCTCCATCTTCACAATCTCCTGCCGGCCAAGTTATGAAGGATGCAACAGACCTCCAAAATGTGTGAAATTCTTGCAGCACTGAGCTGCGTGGCACCACCTGACCAAGTCCAGAATCTTGGTAACCTGCTTGAGGTGATCCTACTATATATATGGCTTCAGTTGTAATGTATCTGGCCCTCTGTCTCAGGTTCTTATAAAGGGGCAGATATCCATCTCTTCAAGGGATAATCCTTGATCCTACAATCCATCAATATTGTCTGGGAGAGAAGTGGGCAATATGCTGTGGAACTCTGGATCGCTACAGGATGAAAAAGCAATGGTAGTTATCAGAAAAGCAAACACTCATGTAGAAAGTTCTTATTGTGGTTGCAGACCAGCTGGATGCTGAGGAGATACAAGGCCTTTCTGTTGTTCAACTGCTCAGTCATTTGGTGGTCACATGGGTACAGCTGATAACACCTTGCACATCCAGGAATCCAGCAACTGAGGCAAAACTCACTGTTCTTTGTGCCTCCAGTGTGATATCTGTATGGGATTGAATATATGCCCTCTTATAACCCAGGCATCAGTGACTGTTGTGATGCAGTTGTGTGTAACCTTTTGTGAAACATTACTAATATCTGCAGCTGATCCTTGAAAAGAGTCAAACGAAAATAAGTTCAAAATTCAGTGAATGTGACAGCTATTAGCTGGGCATGGCAGGCAGTGCTTCGGGGTGTGAGGTCTGCCACCACAAGGATACAAATCTCTGTGAATATCTCCCTGGAAAGTCACGGTATCCTGCGGCACTGCTTCTCCAAAATGCTCAGGTAGCTCCATCTTTGGTGGTACATCCTATGTTGATGCCTCCAATGCTGCTATCCTATTGATATTTGGGGCTTTGCCTTTCATGTGAAGGATGTTGCTCTTCATCTCCACTGAACCCACAATCTGGGAGTCATATTCTCATTGCCAGTTGCTGCCTTTCTTGTGCTTAGGTGATCTCCCAATTATATCTGGAAGCCTTTGCCTCCTCCCCTTACAACCCTGAAATTCCAGGGGACTGACAGACCTTGCACTGCTCTTCTACATGCTGAATATTCCCTCTGCAATCTACACAGACCTTGGTGTGCCAAAGCTGACTTGTTCGGAACAGATTAACAGACCATCAAATTATGTCCTAATTTGATGTCAATTGTTCAAAAGAAGTCACTGATATATAAAGGGGTTACTGATGGCGTTAGGTGTTGATGCGGAATTGTATGTGAAGTTGGATCAAAGAAATAGTTTATGAAGAAGCCAAATTCGTGTCTGCTTTACTGAACTGCAACCGGAACGCTAAAACATGACTCCATTTTTGACTCTTCATTTTATTCACCCACCAAATTATTTGGGGGTGGCCATGATTGGTTCTTCACTGAGCGTTCACCTCCATATACTTGGTCCATTCCTGATTCAGCCTGCAATCCATGCACCGTCACTAAGATCTCAATATATCCCTCAACACGTTGTCAATGAACACTGCAAACACTTTGAATCATTAGTGGATCGGATGTGTTCTCGAAGCTGGCCTTCCCCACCCCGATGAAGTTCACCAGTGGCGGGATTGGCAATGGGAAATGAGCATGCTGGTCTGCACTGCTGTTCTCACCACCCACCCTCCATTATTCCTATCCCGACAGGATCTATAAATCCCCTCCAGGAAGTTGACTATCCTTCTAGTGTTCAAGGGTAACCTGTAAGAGACTTATAAAATTCTAACAGAACAAGACAGGGTAAATACAGGGAGGATGTTCACAAGTGGGGGAGTCCAGAATCAGGTATCACAGTCTGAGGACTTGGGGTAAACCACTTAAGATGGATGTGAAGAGACATTTTTTCACCTAAAGAGTGGTGAGCCTGTGGAATCCATTACCACAAGAAGCAATTGATGCCAAAATATTGAATATATTCAAGAGGTAGCAGGATTTAGCATTTGAGCGAATAAAATCAAAGATTACGGGGAGAAAGCTGGATTATGCTTTTGAGTTGGACGATCAGCCATAATCATAATGAATGGTGGACTCGAAGACTTGAAGGGCCAAATGGCCTCTTCCTGCTTCCATCTTCAATGTTTCCATAACATTCATCAGCCTCTTCTACTGACCTTTCCTTTTAAGCACCAAATCAATGGGGAAAATGAAGAGCAGTGTATAGTATTACGATGCTTGGCTAGACCCTGGATGATGGGGGAGATCTGATTAGGGTCCAACAACTTTCTGTTTAAAGTAGATAAAGTTTGAGGTTCAAGACACTTCTTACGTAAATGAAGCCACAAGATTCCATGGTTTTGGAACAAACAAAAATAAACTTTACTGTAGAAGTTCAGAAAGATAAAACAATTTACAATATCTATCTTATACTCTAACATTAAGGGGAAATATGAAGTACATTAAATTAATAAGCCAATTGTGATCCAATACATCATACTACAGAATAAATGCCAAATGTGACCAAACCTGATTCCATGGATTTCTCATCAAGCCATCCAGATGTTTGTTACACTGTGAGCCAACCAATTTCACTGAAACTTTGTCTTTCTCTTAAAAATTTCCAATCTCAACCTTTGAAGATGTTGCCCCAGAATTCTCTCCAAACATTGCTCCCACTTGAATGGCTTCAACAATGACTCACTTCGCAGGGTTCAATCTTGCTTTCCAAGATTTGTTTTCCCTGCACCTCCATGTATACTCAAACTTCACTTTAAAGCACAACTTCAGATTTTTGGCCATGCCAAACAGAACACTTCACCCCTCTCTGATTTGGGACCTTTTCCCTGTCCCTATTCCTTGTACCTTACCTAGAACACTTGCTACCCATGGTGCTCTGCACCTGGTCACCTGAGCTAGGTATTCGTGCCCTTCTTTTTTGTTGTGCACAGGGCTGACCTTGGGCCTAAAGAAAGTTAATAGTTAGTACTGCACATAGCTAGTCA
The DNA here is from genome assembly GCA_024679065.1 of Sphyrna mokarran. Classification (NCBI taxonomy): domain Eukaryota; kingdom Metazoa; phylum Chordata; class Chondrichthyes; order Carcharhiniformes; family Carcharhinidae; genus Sphyrna; species Sphyrna mokarran. Next base: position 23,413,632 of record JAGIQG010000003.1, read on the forward strand.
GTTCCCGTTTGACCCATGCATGGGGAGGCCCAAGATTTGTCATGAATTGGGAATTTCCAACCTCCAAACTTCAGACTAAGGTTAGGTTTGCACTTCCTAATAACAGACAGATCCATTTCTGAAATAGAAAATGCTGGATCTTTTCTGAAATCAAAAATCCAGCTCTGACAAAGGTTCATCCAGGCTCGAAGCATTGGCTCTATTCTCTCCCCATAGATGCTGTCAGACCTGCTCAGATTTTCCAGCATTTTCTGTTTTTGTTTCAGATTCCAGCATCCACAGTGTTTTGCCTACATATCAGATCCACGCTTTCTACCTTCCCTCTGTTAGTGTGTTGCTTGTTTATATGTGCTTCAGAACCTTTCCCCTCCCCTGCACCCACTTTACACTACCTCATTTGTAATTTATCAAAGCATGTTTATTGTCAGAATGTTTACATGCATGGACACAAAAGAAAATATATCAGAAACTTGACCACTTCAAAGATCAGGCACCTTATTTCTACAAGGAAGATAAAAGGCAATACAACGCTTAAAGGCACAGAAAAAATATACAAACATTAACAAGGCCACATATAGAATGTATAAATATCAATCAATCATCACATAATAAACAATTGCACCAAGTTTTTGGTATTTGATGAAAATGTAACAAAATCAAAGTTTTTTAAAAGAAGGAACACTGCCTTTCTTGGATATATTTGTCCTTATTTCCCAATGCATATATTTGAAATACTTTGGAAGGGGTTCATTTGGAAAATTACCTCAATTTATTTAACTTTCTAAATGTCACTCTAGCTGTGACAGATTTTTCCTCCATTCCTGAACACATTTGTTCAGTTCCTTAAAACTCACTTACAACAACCTTATGGACACTGCCCCCCCCTCCCCCCCAACCCACCCCAATCCCTTTTTTGATTTGATGTCATATATTCTTTACCCCATACTTGGCAGTCAAACCCTAAAATGTTTTTCCACATTAAAGGTGCTGTTTAAATCTAAGGCGATCGTTGTTGTCCTTGTTGATGAACAAAGTACTTGGCTAAATAACGTTCAAATTCCAAACTACCACAGCATTGTTAAAGGCAAATCACATTTAACTAACTTTAGAGTTGGTAACATAGACAGGGTGATGAGAGTAATGCAGTAGATGCGATGCATTTGAATTCCTAAAAGGCATTTGATAAAGAGCCAGTAAGTTTGCCAACAAAGTTGAAGTCAATGTAATAAAAGGGGAGGTGGCAGGGGGCATGGATGTGAAATGACAGGAAAAAGACAGTTATGGTGAAGGACTAGAGGAAGGTCAACAGTGGGGTACCCCAGAACTCAGTACCCCAGACCATTCCTTTTAGTGGTATATATGAATGTGATGATGAAACTCCACAAAACACTAGTTTGGCAACAAGTGAAGTGTTGTATGTCCAATTGTGGGCAGCACATTTTAAGAAGGACATGGAAGCTTTACAGAAGGCGCAGACGAGCTTTCCTGCAATGGCTCCAGAGACGAGGAAATACATTTACAGATGGTTTAGACCATAAGATTTAGAAGCAGAATTAGGCCATTTGGCCCATCGAGTCTGCTCCACCATTCAATCATGGCTAATAAGTTTCTAAACCTCATTCTCCCATTTTTTTTCCCCACAATCCTTGATTCCTTTATCAATTGAGAGCCTACCCATCTCTGTCTCAAGTGTACTGAATCACGTGGCCTCCACAGTTTTGGCTTCGAATTCCATAGATTCACTACCCTCAGACTGAAGAGGGAAGACAAGGCGTCAATTGTTCTCCTTGGAACAGAGAAGATTGAACAGAGGTGTTCAAAATCATGAAGGGCCTGGACAGAGCGGATAGGAAGAAACTTCTCCCATTGATGGAAGAGTGAAGAACAAGTGGATACATATTTAGGTGATTAGCAAAAATGACATGAAAAATGGTGGAGTCAGATTCAACTGAGAATTTCAAAAGAAACGTAGAACATAGAACAATACAGCACAAACAGGCCCTTCGGCCCACGAGTTGCGCCGATCACATCTACCAATCCACAGACCTATCTATAACCCCCTATCCTATTCTTTTCCATATACTCATCCAGAAGTCTCTTAAAAGACCCCAGTGAGTTTGCCTCAACAACTTCCGATGGCAGTCGGTTCCATTCACTCACCACCCTCTGAGTGAAGAACCTGACATCTCCTTTGTATTAGGAAATTAGATGGAAAAAAAATTGTAGGATCAGGAAGCAGAGTGGGGGAGTGGGATTAACTGGAGTGCTTTGCCAAGAGCCGGCATGAAGTTAGGGAGCCAAATGGCCTCTGTCTCTACTGTAACCATTCAATAATTTTATGAAATGAAAATTACTATTATTGAGGGATGAAGCGGAAAAAAGAATTAGTGGTAAATGGATGGTAATCTATATTTAAACAACACAGAAGGCCAATCCTCTATAGAAAATGGGCAATCGCCATTGCTTTATCATTTAGTCCCTTTCCACATATAATAGAATTATAGTGCAGTCATGTCAAATAAGCGTGTGTTACCCACTATTTCAAGACATTCCACTGAGCAAAGTGTTTTCTATGTAAGTGTCTGGATAGGAATGTTTAGGAAATCTCACAGTAATTTACTGTGGAATCCATAAAACAGTTTGTCTTGCAAAGGAAACACCCATAGCCAGAATGAAATGATTATTGATGATTATTGACCAGTAAGCTACAGTGTAATATTACATTTCACACACACCTACTAATATGATTAATACACACAAATCTTTATTTTTAAATATACAAGGAAGCATATGCTCAAGCTATAAAGGATGTTTGGTAATGGTTTTTTAAAAATTAAGACAATTGTTTAAGAAGAATGGAACTCAATGTTAGGGACAAATTTTATCCAAGATTCAAGATATTGCACCAAATAAATAGCTGATTAATCCAATGTGTCAAAATTGGATGATGATTGGGTAAAGCATGAAAAATTCACATCAGAAAACATGTAAGTTTATGAACTCAATGTAATATAAAAACAAAATATTATTTATACTGGAATTCAGAAATAAAGACAGAAAATGCTGGAATTCTCAGGCAGCACCTGTGAAGAGAGAGAGATAACATACAATGAAGGCTAACGCTTATTTTCTCTTTCTCCACAGATGCTGAGTATTTTCAGTATCTTTCTGCTTTAATTCAACGTCGTGTTGCGGGGTTGCACAACACAACTGTTATTTGATGTTCCTGCTCATAACCTCTTAGCAGGTAGTGCTTTAGATATTGAGATGAGTTTCTACAAGGTTCCCATCTCTTGTAAACAGGAGAATCTCCGGGGAGATTTAGGCATCCTTGCAGCAATTCTATCCCATAGGGAGACATGGAAAAATATGAGAATCAAATATTTAGTGCATTTGGATTTAAAGAAAAAAACAGTGGGTATCAGAAAGAACTTTTGCTGCTAAAATCAGCTCTGTTCCATTTTCTAAGTGGACATGTATGGAAGCTTCATTATTGTGTTACAGCCAATTATTTCACTTCATTGGCTGATAATCAGCTCAGGAATTCTCCCGCCATGTCCCCTCACTATTCCTTAAAGGGTAAAAAGCAGTATGGGTGCAAAGATACACTAAAGAAAATCGACTGTAATGAGCTGTAATATCTTGAGATCATGAAAGGCACTATAAAAAATGCAAGACTTTAATTTTCAGTTACAAAAGGGTTTGAGAAGGGGGCTGCTCAATTTGCAGTCAAAGGTGTGCTAAGTACCGAGTTTCCTATCTTTTGGCTGTACGTTCTTTGAAATGTCACAGAAGTGAAAGGCCTTTAGTGGTATTTATTTTCTGCTGTGATTTATATTTTCATGAGAATTTGTGCCAGTAGTTACTTTATTTTGCTCTGAGACCAGCCAATGGGAATCCTCTAAACGGACATCCTTCGCGGAAGAGATGAGGCAGGAAATTAATATCCAATCACATCACCTGATAGGTGTTCTTTGCACTCCTACTGGCACTTATTTTAAAATTCACTTTATGGGACATGGGCATTACTGGTTGGCCAGCATTTATTGCCCATCCCTAGTTGCCCAAAGGCAGTTGAGAATCAATCACATTACTATTGTAGGCCTGACCAGGTAAGGATGGCAGATTTCCTTCCCTAAAGGACATTACTGAACTAGATGGGTTTTCCCGGCAATTGATAATGTTCCATGGTCATCAGTAGATTCTTAAATCCAGATTTAAAAAAAAATATTGAATTCAAATTCCACTGTCTGCCATGGTGGGATTTGTACCTGCATTCCAGAGCACTATCTGAGTTTAATTGTCCAGTAATAATACCATTAGGTCATTGCCTTCCACTCCTGCATCTGAAGAGAGAAGTGAAATTGCTGCACTTTGGTACAATACTAACAAGACTTCACTTCCCAAAAGTGAACGTGCAGAAGATCTTTTAAAGCACAACTTTGAGAGACGAATGATTGAATAATCTTGATTCTGAAATGTTATTTAGAAGCACCCTAGTCATGGCGTGTTAAGCTTTACATATATTGTCAGGAAAAAAAAGCACTGCAAACTGCTTTAAAATTATCATTGGGGGTTCCAATGAAGATAATATTAACCATTTATTCTGGCAGCTCTCAAATGCCCTTGTCGCGCATACTTGTTTTCACAGGAATAGAGGTGTATCAATAAAGGTGTATGTATCAAATGGCGCCATCTCCTGCAAGGACATTTACAGCCATCTCGCAGCAGAGGGTCTGAAAGATGCCAGGGTCAATCTGAGTGAAGCCTCTTGTGATTGTGTTCCAATGTTGATATCTGGAAATTATGCCATGAAATGCAGTGAAGGCAAACCTCACAAACAGCTCAAGTGGCCACAGCTCAGGTGAAATCACTCTGTTTTGCAATTATACTTGTGAGGCTTCATATAAAGCAACCAGATACTGTCTTGACTTCAGCAGCTGTTAAGTTTAGTTGGGATGCTTCCTTGCTTGTTCGAAGACTTATTCCTTCACATCTAAGGTTAAATCCCTCGTGTTGATCCTGGCACAAAGGGAACATGGCTTCTAATAAGACTGAGAGATCAACTTGCTCCCTCTTCAGGTAATGTTCAGAGCATGAATATGCTGGATTGAATACAGTGTTCCAATTCCTTTCCAAAAGAAGCTTCAGTTTGAATGTAGACCAAGTAATAATTTTCTACATAACTCTTGTTCCTACACTGCTGGATAACAAACTTTGAAAAGGACTGCCAAGATTCTCAGAGAGCATAAAATAATCCTTCACTCTATAAAAGTGAAAGTTGTTACAAGTTTGAGATAATTTTCTTGCCAGTATGCATCTGACTCAGAACATGCCAACCAAAGCAGTGACAAAGACAATCTAATATCTGCTGATCGTTATGACTTCAGTTTTGCTGTGGTGTTGGAAATACCACATGCAAACTTTAACTAGCACAATATAATGTTAGATTAATATACAAGAGTTTTTATTGAATTTCACACAGAAATTGAAATATCTCGCCTTCACACCACCTTCCTGTTGTTAATTACTCACTTGATTTCACTTCCTGAGAGAAGGAGAGTCTGATATAGTGCAAAGAATGGCTTTGCAATAGCTTTTATATTTAACAGAAGTGGAGATGATAGGCTTTCTTTTTTTAAAAAAAGAGCGGCATAGTGGTAAGCACTGCTGTCTCACAGCGCCAGGGACCTGGGTTTGATTTTGGCTTCAGGTGACTGTGTGGAGTTTGCATGTTCTCCCCATGTCTGTGTGGGATTCCTCCAGGTGTTTCGGTTTCTCCTACAGTCCAAAGATGTGCAGGTTAGGTTGATTGGCCATGTTAAATTGCCCTTTTGATTAGCAGGGGAAATACATAGGGTACGGGGATAGGAATTGGTTGGGATTGTTGTTGCTCGATGGGCGAAATAGCCTCCGTCTGCATTGTACGGATTCTATGAATCATGGAACTCTCACAGTGAAGTTACGTGTATTGTTATCATTTGTAAGCTATGTCCTTTAAGCCTGCTTTCTTGGAACCACAACTAGTTGTGTTTGGCACTGCCTTTACCTGTGGTTTGGACAGCTATCAAATTTTCACTCACTTATTCAATGATACAGATTTCCAGCAATCATATTCTACTGTGTTTTACCTGAGGTTGAAATTTGTGGTTCTCTGCTTGAGTTGTCTCACAGATTGTTTCGTGATGTCAAGGGAACTATCAGTCATGAAGTCTCTCTTCACTCAATAATCATTAAATTAGTGAGAGATTGCCACAAGCTTATTTCCTCCATTATAACAAACCAGGATCTTCTGAGACACTTGTGCCAGGACACTTCACTGTGATTGCCAAATATACACTGAAAAACTAGTGAAAGATGGAAAAAATATATATAAATCTCAATAAACATGACATATGAAAGTGGCAGAGGCACAAAATCTAGGAAGTCCAATCTTTCAGGTGCTCTCATAAATAATTCTGCATTTCGAACAAGAACAGCTTTGGTTACTGCAATGCGGAATCCAGATTTTGTTTAAATTCCATTCTTGTTGTGAACTTCTTTACAGCAGATTTGACTGATAGCCCTGCTTGGCACCTGTAGTTACAAAACAAAATAAACACATATCAAAGTAAGTTGTTAAGTTGTATTTGTTGCTACAATGAAATAAAACAGAAATGGGCTATTAAACATCAACCCACAAAAACAGAACTGCAGATAAAACCCTTGTTCAGTTGTTAAGGCTTTTATCAGTTGCAGTTAAAACGAAATACGTTTTAGGGCAGCACGGTGGCACAGTGGTTAGCATTGCTGCCTCGCAGTGCCAGGGACTAAGGTTTGATTCCCGGCTTGAGTCTGCGTGGAGTTTGCATATTCTCCCGGTGTCTGTGTGAGTTTCCTCCAGGTGCTCCGGTTTCCTCCCACAGTCTGAAAGACGTGCTGGTTAGGTGCATTGGCCTGAAAAGGCGCCGGAGTGGGGCGACTAAGGGATTTTCACAGTAACTTCCTTGCAGTGTTAATGTAACTTGTGACTGATAAATAAACTTTAAACTTTATTTTCAAAGACGTCTGGAGCAGCAAAGTGGTCGAATCTAGGTTGAATGTGCTACATAAGCCGATCAGCAATCCTTGAAATCCAAAGATGTGCAGGTTAGGATGAGTGGCCATGCTAAATTACACCTTCCAAAAATGTGTAGGTTAAATGGATTAGCCATGGCAAATGGGTGGGATTATGGGGATATGGCAGGGGAGAAGGCCTGGGTAAAATACACGATCAGAGAGTCAGTGCAGACTCGATGGGCTCTTCTATACTGGAGAGGTTCTATAATTCAATAAAGTGAGATAATTGCAGTGAAACAAAAATAATAGTTGGATATGGAAATGTATATAGTTATTTTTATACTACACAAAAATAAGGCATTGAGGCATTGGAGAGGGTACAGAGGAGGTTTACTAGGATGTTGCCTGGTATGGAGGGCAGGTCCTATGAAGAGAGGTTGAAGGATTTGAGGTTGTTTTCGTTAGAAAGGAGGCGGGTAAGGGGGGATCTTATTGAAACATATAAGATAATTAGAGGTTTGGATAGGGTGGACAGTGATAGCCTTTTTCCTAGGATGGAAAAAGCTAGCACGAGGGGACACAACTTTAAATTAAGGGGTATGAGTTATAGGACGGATATCAGAGGTAGGTTCTGTACTCAAAGAGTGATTAGGGAGTGGAATGCCCTGCCTGCAGCTGTTGTAGATGCGCCAAGTTTGGTGGCGTTTAAGAGGTTAGTTGATAAGTATATGGATGCGAAGGGAATGGTTTAGTTAGGAGGGGCATTGCTTTTTATTTTGGTCGGCACAACATCGAAGGCCGAAGGGCCTGTTCTGTGCTGTATTGTTCTATGTTCTATGTTCTATGTACAACAATACACGTAATTGATTGAAAAAGACCTTTATGAGACTGCAGTGTAAAGCCTTGGTGTTTGAAATGTTTTAACAGTTGCTGGACCATTGCCAGTTGTAGACAGGACATGAACTTGGATCTGATACGTTGTCAAAGGCCGAAGATTAAGGATTGTCGTAAACGGCTGATCCTGGAAACAATGAAAGAACAGATCAGCAATTACATAGTTACCAGAGTAATCACCTGTAATCTATCCAAGTGCATCAAATGATTTATATATAGAATTATAGCAACCTGGCTGTGTTTCCATCTGTCATGCAGACATGTTAAAGACTGTGTAGTATAAATTTCCAACACTAGAGACTGCTATTACTACAGAAAAGAGCTATGTACAACTGGAAATAAACAAGATACTAGCAAAGTGGACTCAGTGAATTAGTTCACAGCTTCGGCTATATTTTGTTTCCGGATGGAAATTATGGCAGATTGGAAAAAGTCAATGGGGCAACATCTTCACTTCTGCAGTGCCTAACTGTCAAATTAATTCTTGTTTTTATGAAGATGGAGTGGAAATTTAAGCTGGACAGCACTTCTGAGTTTGAGAGGCTGTGAGGTGAAGAAGAGAAAGATCCCCTTCCTGCCTGGTAGGACAAGATAATCTGAGTTATGGAATCACGGAAAATTAGCAGCTCCACCAACTGGACTCTGCTATCCGGCTGGATAGAGACAAGGAATTAAGCTTGTTGTGTTCTCCATGTGGATCTGGAATGTTGGGTGTCACTGTCCACTGTATATAGTTTGGTTCTCTGAATTAAACTTTTCCATCAATGCTTATAAAGATTTGATGCCAGTTGGATAAAGGATCCTTGTTTTATAATCTTCATGTTGTCTATGCTTGAATTTCATGTACCATTGAGTTTGTGAAGATGGTGTAGGGCAGACAAACCCCAAGGCTGTTAATATGTCAGACCTAAACTACATAAAATTTGAATATGTATTGCCTCTGGAGTTGATGCTATGGAGATCTTCTAAGCTGCCTCTGGTGGATCTACGTGGCACTAATATTAGTAAGGGTGTGTGCATGATCATGTTAGGGTGGCATGGTGGTTAGTACTGCTGCCTCACAGCTCCAAACACCTGCGTTTGATTCCCAGCTTGAGTCACTGTGTGGAGTTTGCACATTTTCCCTGTGTCTGCATGGGTTTCTTCCGTGTGCTCTGGTTTCCTCCCACAGTCCATTGATGTGTGGCTGAGATTGATCGGCCACGCTAAATTGCCCCTTAGTGTCCCAGGATATGTAGGTTTGAAGGATTAGCAGGATAAATATATGGAGTTGCGGGGTTAGGGCCTGGGATGGAATTGTTGTCGTTGCAGACTTGATGGGCCAAATAGTCTTCTTCTGCACTGTAGGGTTACTATGTTTCTATGACATGTGTGTGCTAAAAGCTTTTCAATTGATCAGATCATAACATCAAACAGCCTTAGCAGCTTTTACTAAACTTGAACCATGCAGGGCCACTCAATGTATTCAATGTCACTCATCAGATGACGTTCATTCAGCTGCAAGAGGGATCAACTACCAGTGTTAAAGGGCCAGTTCACAAATTATACTAACATTTGCTATTGAAAGGGTTCTGGAAATGCTGTGGTCTTGGAGATATGGTGGTTATGGGGGTATGGTTTTTTGGGTACTGTGGAATTGGGGGTGTGGTTTTTGGGGGGGTGTGGTTGTGGGGGTATGGCTTTGCTGGTATGGGGATGTGGCGGTTTTGGAAGTGTTGTAGTTTTGGGGTGCTATGGTTTCAGGTATATGGTTTTGGGGGTGTAGTTATGGGGGTGTAGTTATGGGGATGGTGTTGTTTTGAGGGTGTGGTTTTGGGGATATGGATTTGTGGATGTGGCTTTGGGGGAGTAGTGGTATTGGGGTGTGGTTTTGGGTGCGCTGTGCATTTGGAGGTTCTGTGGTTTTGATGGTGTGGTTTTGGGGATGTGGATTTTGGGGGAGCTGTGGTTTTGGGGTTGCTGTAATTTTCTGGGTGTGGTTTTGGGGTGCTGTGGATTTGGGAGTGTGATTTTGGGGGTGCTGTGATTTTGGGCATGCTGTGGTTTTTGGGGTGCTGTGATTTTGGGGGTGCGGAGGCTTTGGGAATGTGTTGTTTTGGGAGTGCTGTGGTTTTGGGGGTGCAGTTTTGGGGGTGCTGTGGTTTTGAGGTTGGAATGATTTTGGGGGTGCTGTGATTTTTCGTGTGTGTTTTTGGGAATATGGTTTGGGGAGGTGTGGTTTTGGGGGTTCTATGGTTGTGGGGGCATTGTGGTTTGGAGTGTGGTTTTGGGGAATTGTGATTTGGGGTGATATGTTGAGAGTACTGTGGTGTTGGGGGTATGGTGTTGGGGGTATGTTGTTTTGCGGGGTGCGAGGTCTTTGGGGTTGCTGTGGGCTTTGGGGTGTGCTGTGGTTTTGGGGTTGCTGTGTTTTCTGGAAATGTTGCAATTTATGGGTTGTGTGAGCTGTTGCATCTGGCAGGGAATACTACTGCATACTCATGAGTGGGCAGAGGATGTTGTGATCTGTGGGACTGTGGTTACAGTGTCTGAGTCTGCAATTTGACAGGGAGATGGAACAGAGGCTGCAGAGAGGGTAAATTCCACACAATGTCCTCTGCCAATTTGGAGCTGGACTCCTCCATTCTCTTTGACTATGACAAGAGATTGTTTGGCCGACCAGCCAATGTATTCAGCATTTCGGTGTATATCCTCATCAGCTCTCGTATGCAACCCCATTGAGATCCTCATCTGAGTCCTCTCTAGCAGAAATCATTTATCATCCCCTTCAATAAGTAGCACACAAACCATCCTTTCGCTCGGCCTGGCTGCAGTCTATTCATGTTCATGTGACTCATCACATGTTGTTCCCAACTCTATGTAAGTTTCTAAAATTCACACAGTGCCAATATCTGAGTCAGTGGCTGATAACACTTGGTTAAGTGATTGTGTGTCTTGATCAGTTTTGTGCTGTTGTTCTCTTTCTTCCTCTTGGCTATGCTGTCGCTCAGCAGATGGTGTTCTTGGGTGTTTGAAAGCACAGGATCAGAAAGGGGAAGGCTGGAGTGCAAAGCAAGATGTCCATGGTCACACCATCTGCAGCTTTCTAATCTTGCCAAAGAGGGGGGTGAGGGTGAGCTGCAAGTTGAGAAGGGGCATGAGGCATGAACATACCAACATCCTCAATGTCTTCAGTGATATCGGCTGCCATGGACAGTGTCTTAGTTGGTTCCATGATGTGGAGAACTATCTCCTGTGCAGAGTTCAGGAAATACTAGTGTTCTTGCCCCTGCTGATTCTGCTCTGTTCCTTTCTAATGTGTGTCACCTTGTCCTGCAAAAGAAAGGGCAAGGTGTCAGGATCTGTGTTATGCCTTCCACAGTCGAATAGCTGAATGGTAGGTAGTGACAGCTGATCACGAGGCTGACAGTATGGAAAACATGTGAAGATAAGTGGTATTCCTGGGTGATTAGGTCTGAGTGATGACTTCTCAAGAACACTGATGGGGATATGCTGTATTGAGAAGTGTGACAGGTTGATGCTGTGGTAAGTATGAGTAACATGTGTATTCACTGACTCTGCCCTTGTTGTTAAATCCTCAGGGGCAGACTCTGGAAGGTAAACAAAGGCTGAGTGTGTGGGATCTGCATGGCAAATGCAGTATAATGTGGATAAATATGAGGTTATCCACTTTGGTAGCAATAATAGGAAGACAGATTATTACTTGAATGGGCGTAAATTGAGAAAGGTGGATTCCCAATGAGACGTTGGTGAAAGTTGCTGAAAGTAAGCGTGCAGGTACAGCAGGCAGTAAACAAGGTCATTGTGGTAAGTATGAGTAACATGTGTATTCACTGACTCTGCCTTTGTTATTAAATCCTCATATGTTGGCCTTCATAGCAAGAAAATCTGAGTATAGGAATAGGGCTGTTTTGCTGCAATTGTATTGGGTGTTGGTGAGGCCACACCTCTGGAATATTGTGTGCAGTTTTGGTGTCCTTATCTGAGGAGGGATGTCTTTGCTAAAGAGGGAGTACAGCAAAGGTTTACCAGGCTGATTCCTGGGATGGCAGGTCTGTCATATGAGGAAAGACTAATTACGGTTATATTCACTGGAGTTTAGAAGAGTAAAAGGGGATCTCACAGAACTTTATCAAATTCTAACCAGGTTAGATGGGGTAGATTTAGAAAGAATGTTCCCGATGGAGGAGGAATCCAAAACTAGGGGTCACAATTTGAGGATGAGGTAAACCTTTTAGAACTGAGGTGCCGAGAAATTTCTTCATCCAAAGGGTGGTGAATGTAAGGAATTCACTACCGTAGAAGCTAGTTGAGCCCAAAATGTTGCCTGATTTCCAGAAGAAATTAGATATAGCTCTTAGATATAGGGATCAAGAGAAATGGAGTAAAGAGGTGGAGGGGGGGGGGAATATCAGGATATTGAATTTGATGATCAGCCATGATCAAAATGAATGGTGGAACACGCTTGATGAGTGAATGGCCTAATCTTGCTTCCAGTTTCTATGTAAGGTAGCAATGGAGCAGGCCTTTCGAGTTCTGAAGATATGATTCTGGTGCAATGTCAAGCAGTGTCCTCCAATAACCTCTCCAAAAGATATCAGTCATTTCGGTGGTCTGTTGTGCTCTTTATGACACTGTCCTCAGACAGGTATGGACGCTGAGGATGGTGAAGACCTGGATTAGAAAGCTTACTGGGGGAATAGCAGGAGCTAGAGGTGAGAGAGGAGGAGGGTGAAAAGGAGACAACAGGAATGAAGCTGAACACAGGTGCATGATGTACTAGCATCTGGGAAGAGGATCCCTCCAACGCTGCCAACAGATTTCCCGGTGGCAAGGAGTGAATCCAGTGGGAAACCCTGTTGACAAAGGCGGGAATGGAAGATCCCACTGCTGACCACTTCTGCTGCTGCGAAACACGTGGCTCGTTGCATGGAGAATCCCGACCATACTTGCAAATTTTGAACTAAAGGCAGACTATTAAAATGGCTGCCGTACACTGCAGCCTGAATTCAGATGCTCGTGTTCAGCAGGCCTGGGAACAGATCTGCTCAAGGAATTTGGTATTGACTGCCAATTAAGGCTGGCGCAGGGTGAAATGTATCCTTGGTTAGGCAAGCAGGAGCTTGTTGATCAGCAAGTCCAACAGAGGATTTAGAAAGAACAGAGGTAGCTCTTTGGAGGGTTCCAGGAGTTGGGAGGGAGCCTTTGAGAACTGACATTCCCATTCATAAGAGTCATGTCCTCAGCACCCAGTGGGCATGCCAGGTGGGAGGGCAACACCAGTGGCCATCCTGTCCCCTGTTTTCCAGATGAGTGGCTTGCCATTCTGGTGGAGCCAGTAAGTGCCAGGCAGGACATTTCAGTGCTGCAGGATGGTGAGGAGGAGGCATCGTCAAGAAGGCCTGGTCAGTGGTGGCAGACCAGGTAAGTGGGCATGAAATGGTGGCCTGTAAATGGGTCTCCGCAAGAGGTTTAACAATCTTCTGAGCTAGGCAAAGGTGAGCATCGAGTTGGCATGGAATGTTTGAAAATGACTTAAAGGATGGTCATTCCTCATAGTACTCAGTGGTGTAAGAGTGTGTGTGCCAACTGGCATCGAAACCTGCACTGGCCAAGTCTGGGAGATCTACCTGCTTGGCCTGAGTGCAGTGAAGGATGATGTTGCTATCACCCTGCAACCTGGTTCCAGGGATGGGGTGCACCAGGTTGGAATGTTTCTGCATGTAAAGGATGCACGAATGAATTCTCTGCTGTTGTTCATGAGAAGAGAGATCACAACACCATTAACCAGACAAGAATGAGGGTTGTGGTGCCCTCAGCATGAATTCAAAATTGTAGCTTGGTAGCCTGGCTGAACATACATAGAATCAAAACCTCTATGGCATCCCTGCCTTCATATAGGTTCCTCAGGTTTGTCTCCATGTTCTTATCCTATGCCTCCCTGGGCTCCTCATCAGATTTACCAGTTGAGTCATCCTCTGCAGCATGTGGACTTGTCTTACTGGTGGGTCCTTCCTTACCAGAGCCAGATTGTGTAGAACACAAATACGATGATTATAAATGACATATTTTGGAGGATATTGCATGGTTCCCCTGATCACACCAGGCATCTGAACCTCATCCTCAGCAGCCCAATGATCCTCTCAATCACTGCCTTTGTGGGTGCCATGACTCCCGTTGTACCTCTCCTTGGTACTTATGTCCTTGGATGCCGGAGTGGGTCATGAGCCATCTTTTCAAAGATAGCCTTTGTCATCCAGGAGCTAGCCATCCAACTGAACTGGTATTTGGGAGTTTTGCATGATGTAGACATCATAGGAGCTTCCGGGTGACTTTACACAGACTCGTAGAATCTTTGTCTTGTGATTGCAAACTATTTGCATTTTCATGGAGTGGTAACTCTTTCTGTTCACAAAGCACCTGGTTCACCTGCTGGTACCTTGGTGGCCACAGTTGATGACATCGTGGATGTAGGGGAACCCAGCAATTGCTGAGATGCCTCTGGCTCACTCAGCCTGGCTGGTTTCTTCCATCCGGAAATGAATGAATGTAATGACCCATCTGAAGAGAATGCCAGTGACCAACTTGATGCAGCTATGGGCAGCAGATTGGGACATACCACACAAATCCCCCCAATGACCCCTGGAAAGAACCAGAGGCAAAAAGCTGAGGGCTCCTGTGACCCTTAGAGTCACTAGCATAGGATGGTCATCCACATAGATGGGAGCTAATCGCTGGCCTAATCATCTGGCACATGGAGGTTACAGTCTCCCTAGACAGATTGAGCCTCCTTTGGCACTGGACTCAGACATGTGAGGTAGCTGCACTTTGGCTTTCTGCAAACCCTTCCACCTCTTGCTCCCTGTACAGGTTGCTCCCTCGGATGCTGCTTCTTCTCCTTTCTGCTCCTCTCTTCCTCTTCAGATGAGTTCCCAACAGTAGAGTATTTAATTTGCAGAGATGCAGAAGGCACGTTCTCATGCATTGAGGGATGCACTCGGCAGAAATCCCCCAATAAAGTTAGAAACACAAGAGCCCTGGGGAAAAAGCTGCCAAGGCAAAGGGTCCGTCAGAAAACACAGGAAAGGCAATGAAATATCAGCTGTTAACGCTCACCTAACTCCAATCTACTGGTATTTGGGAGTTTTGCAATACTTGGCAATGTGGTTCCCATTTTACCCCATCCCGGAATGAGAAATGCATCAAAATGGAATGGATTCCTGCCCATGTGACAACAGCAAAATTACACAGGCAATGTAAAATTCCATACAATTGGCTTTTTTAAAAAATATATCTTTATTGAAGATTTTTCTCATTTTTACAAACATTACAACAAACTCTCAAAGATTTTTCCACACATACATGGAGAAAAAGACGAGAGCACCAAAGCAGTCGGTTCAGATTATTCATTCATTATTCATCAAGGCCTTCAAAGATACAAACAATGAAAGGATGCTTCAGAGATCGGGGGGAAACAGGATAATAAGATAAAGCCATAAGCACGTGGCATAATGGTGCGTGCCCTCACTTACAGGATACCATAGACAGGACCATGCAACTTAAAATTCCAGGATTTTCAAAGTAGCCCTGCCATTGCGTATTCAGCCAAGGAGAATATAGAATATTGACACCATATAAAAAAGGCTGATCAGCCAAAGATTCTTGCACCAGGCTTAGATGTGCACCAAAGTATACTTTCCCTCAATTCCAGCTATATCAAGGGCACCACTGATACAAATCAATGCCTTTTCCCAGGATATATGCTCTGTCTACACCTTTACAGAAATCCATAGAGTCCCTACAGTGCAGAAGGAGGCCATTTGCCCCATTGAGTCTGCATCGACCATGATCTCACCCATGCCCTATTCCTGTAACCCCACACATTTACCCTGCTAATCCCCCTGATAGTAAGGTCACGTTAGCACAGCCAATCAACCTAACCCACACATCTTTGGATTGTCGGAGGAAACCAGAGCACCCGGAGGAAACGCATGCAGACATGGGGAGAATATGCAAATTCCACACAGTCAGTGATCTAAAAGGGAATCGAACCCGTGTCCCTGGTACTGTGAGGCAGCAGTGCCATCATGCCACCTAGTCCGTCAGAAATTCTTTGACTCCAAAATAACAGAAATATAAGAACAAACTAGGTGATAGAGCTGAGTGGATTAGCAACTGTGAGGACCCGTTGGTTCATACCCACAATCTCGACACCAAGCCATCCACCCACCTCACTGCAGTGGCGCTTTTCATATTAGCCATGGCAAAAATACCATGTAGTGTATATCACCCTTATAAATACAAGGGTTGCAAATAGAAAAATGAATAAATATTGCACAGTTCTAGTGCCATACAATTTACCCACAGTGTTCCTCAACACTCTAAAGATCTTTAAGGATGTTAAACCACTTGGTTCAATTTTGACACAGGACCAGAAGCAATACCCCGTACCACCCAGCAGGCCTGGCATCATGAGGATATAGTAGGATCAAATCCATGTTTTAAGTTTTGAGTAATTAAAGGAACACGCTGAGGGATGTATTCCATTATAAACAAATGGAGTTTACTGGTTTACGAAGGGTAACTGGCAAAATTCACCTCAGTGCTCATATACTAGATCACCCCTGTCAACATGATAAATAATGTCACAAAACCAAAAAAGAAATATAATGAAAAGGGTAAAACCCAGGATTAACAATGAACTGCAGATTATGATTCCAAATTATTGCCTTCCAAGGAGTTTAGAAGGGCTAAAGCCTAAGCAGGATTATCAAACAGCCTTAAGGATCCATCAGATGTCATCCTCACGGTAGCAGGATAAAGCGGGACAAACTGCATTCAGTTTGCTTCCAGACCCTTCTCAACCTCATTAAAACCTCTGTGACCAAAGCTATGAAAATGCATAATTACCAGCCGGGAGTCAGGCTTCAAAATCAGGATATAACAAGTTCCTTCAAGATTAGTACACCCAGCTTTCAACAAAACATGGTAGCCAGTTCTTACAAAGTTTAGCTAGGAGTTGCCCTCTACTTCTCTGGAATGCTGATCCAGGTATGGACACACCTCCTTTGGCCCCGGCTCTGCACATCTATCAGGATATCTGACATAAAGATTTCCTAAGGATTGAAAGCAGGTCTCAACTGAGGATGCTGCACTGTCGACAATCAGGATTCTTTCCCCTACTTTTCATTGGTACTCTGCAGTTCAGCAATATGAGCACTGAAATTCTGTGCCAAAAACTATGTCGAGTATATAACTTTTAGCATATTGGCAGCTATCATCGATAATGCCTTCAACATTGCCATTGGGAGCAAAACTATTTTGCATGGCTTTTCCTACTGTGCCAAACATTTAGCAGTTTTAGAGCAATTCCTTGGAAAATAATATCTATTGTTTCGAAGCAGCCGTGTAAACACCTTTACATACTTTCACTGCAGTTGATCTAGAAATTGAACCCATTTTTTTCCCTCCACCATAACTCACGTGAACACAAAATGTTGCTGATAACTTACTGGTGGCAGTACTTTACTTTGAGAAATGACTGTGTCCGGTACAACAACAGGTCTGTTAACAGTGGACATTTCCGTCCAGTTGAATTGGTACCCAGTGACTAACTGATGATGTTGGTTCTGTGAGACCTGCCAGTGGAACTCTCCAGTCACAGAATCATTTCCAGCTACAAAAGCCGCAGTTAGTTTCTCTGCTTTCAGTATGACCTTCCCAGAAGCTTGATTGGACGTCTGGCGAAGCCCTTGTGTCAAGACAGGAAAAAAGATTCTTACCATTCACTTCCATTCTTTATTCTTGAAAAAAAGGTTTAAATAATAAGAATTCTTAAAAATGTTTGAATCATTCAGTGTAGAAGGAGGCTATTTGGCCCCCATTGAATCTGCACCGTCTACAATCCCACCCAGGCCCTATCCCCATGCATTTACACTAGCTAGTCCCCAAGACACAAAGGGGAATTTAACATGGTGTCATTGTATCATGAGGACTAGCTAGTGTAAATGCATGGGGATAGGGCCTGAGTAGGATTGTGGTCGCTACAGATTCAATAGGGGCAAAATAGCCTCCTTCTACACTGTAGGGATTTTATAACTTCAAATCATTTTTAACACGGCCAATCCACCTAATCAACACACCTTTGGACTGTGGGAGGAAACCCACGCAGACACGGGGAGAATGTGCAAAGTTCACATTAATTTCAGCAAAGACTTTTGACAAAGTCCCACATGGGAGACTTATTAAGAAGGCTAATACATATGGGATACAGGGTGATCTGACAAGGTGAATTCATAATTGGTTTAGTGATAGGAGACAGAGGGTGGTGACACATAGCTGCTTTAGTTACTGGGGGGGGGGCAGTGACCAATGGCATACCACAGGGGTTTGTGCTGGGCCCCCTATTGTTTGTCACATAAATGACATAGATGACTAAGCAGGGGGTAGGATCAGTAAGTCTGCTGATGACACAAAAATTGGCCGGGTGGTTAACAATGAGGTTTTAGGTTAAAGAAGAAATAGACGAGGCTGTCAAATGGACAGTTAAATGGCAGATGGAATTTAACCCAGTGATGCACCTTGGAAGAAGTAATTTTTCAAGGAAATATACTATAAACAGTATGACACCGGGAAGTTCCGAAGTACAAAGGGACCTTGACGTTCTTGTCCATAGATTTCTGAAGGTGGAAAGGCAGGTTAATAGGGTGGTGAAAAAGGCATATGGCACACTCGCCTTTCTCAATCGGGGTATGGTTAATAAAAACAGAGAAGTCATGATGAAGTTATATAGAACTTTGGTGAGGCCACTGCTGGAGTGCTGTGTGCAGTTCCGGTCACCACATTATAAGAAAGACATGAACATGATGGAGGCGATGCAGAGGAGATTTACCAGGATGCTGCCTGAGATGAAACATTTAAGTCATGAAGAGAGGTTGGATAGGCTTGGATTGTTTTCGTTGGAGCAGAGAAGACTGAGCGGTGACCTGATTGAGGTGTCCCAAGATTATGAGGGGTATGGACAGGGTGAATAGGGAGCAGCTGTTCCCTTTAGTTGAAGGGTCAGTTATGAGGGGACACAGGTTAAAATTGAGAGGTGGGAAGTTTAGGAGGGATTTGAGAAAAACCTTTGTACCCAGAGGATGGTGACAGTCTGGAATGTGCTGCCTGGGAAAGTGATGAAGGCGGGATGCCTCACATCCTTTAAAAAGCATCTGAATGAGTACTTGGCACACCATAACATTCAAGGATATGGGTCAAGTGCTGGCAAGTGGGATTAGGTGGGCAAGTCAGGACATTTCATGTGTTAATGCAGACTCAATGGGCTGAAGGGCCTCTTATGCACTGCAGTATTCTGTGATTTTGTGATTTTGTAAAATGTGGTGATGAACAGCTCTTTTTTGACACTGATATTAGACATCCATCTACATTCCCTTATATTACTTATTGACTTACTAACCACCTATCACATGTTTGGATATATGACCATATCCAGCACTGAGTAAGCAGGCAATCTGACTGGTCAAGGAGTCAGCCTAGAGTCTTTTTTTAATATTTCCATTTGGCTTAAGCTTTTTAAATATTCTTTTGGTTTCTTCTTGGAGATTGTAGACGGTTAATTAGCGAGGTTAGGGTATTAAGTTGTCCCATGATAATGTGACTGATTTGCTAAACTAAATCATCTTTCCTGACACTCATGCTTGTGTTATCTGGGTGAGAATTATCACACCAAGTGGGGTTACAAGAATAGGACTTGGGTGGGATCGTGGTTGGTGCAGACTCATTGGGCTGGATGGCTGGTTCTGCACTGTAGGGATTCTATGAAAGTGGAATATTTCAGATTATTGATTATGTTTCTGTTGTGGTAGGTCCAGGAACACTGTGAATGGGTTCCAGTTTGGTGAGGTGGTTTTTTTTTGAGAACTGGTTAAACCAGGCTGAGTTTATTTTCCCTGTTACAATGTCTGAGTACACTGGGTCACCTTGGTGCAGTACACAGAGCAAACATTCTGTCCCCGTGTGATCGAAATTTAAATGGACAAAAAATCTCTGTTTGGCTTCATTACTAGGGCAAAAACTCTGTTACATGCAGTCGATGAAGTACAGAAATTTAACAAAACAGGAGACATTTAACTAAAAGAGGTCACACAACAAACATGCTTTACAATTATTTTACTTCCACTCACCATTTCTTGCACAAAGTAGGCGTTTTAGCACTTTGAGTTTAACTGAGCTGCTGCAATGAGGAGTTGTTACATAGGTCACAGCCTGCTTTGCCTGACCCTGGGGTACGATGGGTTGCACTGTCACCTTATACTCACACGCAAATAAGAGGCCAGTGATAACGAAATGAGTGCCCTGAAGGGGGAAAATAAATGGTGAAGAAGAATGTCTTGTTTTCCTGGTTACAAAGAGGAGAGATAAATAAAGCTGAACCATATCTAACCAATAGCACAGGAAGTGTAAATAGAGCACTCTTTACTCTGGCTACAGTGCTGTGCTTCTTCTACATTGATCATTATCCTCAACAATTTCAGACACAGGTGTTCCAAGTGTAGATGACACTACAATTTACCAGTTTAGAAAATGAGTCAGGTAGCTCTACAGAATCATAGAAACCCCAATGTACAGAAGGAAGCCATTCGGCCCATTGAGTACACACTGACAACAATCCCACCCCAGGCCCTAACCCCACAACCCCACACATTTACCCTGCTAATCCCACCTAACCTAATCTAACCTACACATCGCAGAACACTATGGCCAATTTAGCCATGACCAATCAGCCTAACTTGCACATCTTTGGATTGTGGGAGGAAACCGGAGTACTCGGAAGAAATCTGCGCAGATACGGAGAGAACATGCAAACTCCACACAGACAGTGACCCAAGCCGGGAATCAAACCTGGGTCGCTGGAGCTGTGAGGCAGCAGTGCTAACCACTGTACCACCGTGCCACCTCTGTCTGAAGCTTGATCTGGCAGTGTCAAAAAATGAAGAAAGTGGGTCAAATGGTGCAATTTGGGAAGGTAGCATAAAGTGAGTTTAAAGGACTTCCAAGTGTTAAAAATGTAAAAATATTATAATTGGCTACTTAATTCTAAATTAAAAATTACATTGTTTCCTTTACCTACAAATCAGTCACAAACAATGCTGAGTAAGTTTTAAAGCTATTGCAGCAATAATTTCTTACAAATAGTAACCATTATTGTAAAATAAGTTATTTTAAATGTATTTTAGGTAATAGATCAAAGCAGTTGGACTTAAATTGCTAGTTTAGAAATTTCATGCTATTAAAAAAGTATTCAGAATTCTGTTTTGTAATCTTTAATGTTTCAGTTTTGTAGCAGCAGCTCACATCTTTCCTATTTTCACTACATTTAACAACATCAGATGGAGAAAGAGTTTTTAAGTGAAGACACTTTTTGGATGGATACTAGTAAAGAGTTGCTGGTTCATATCTGGACGTAGTGATGAAAGACTGCACTGTGTATTTTGACTTTTTTATTGGGGGGTGAGGTGTAATGGCAGCATTAAAGGAAGTGGAAAGATCCAACATAAATTTTTAAAAAACATGTAAACATTTTCCTTTCTCTTTATCAGAATGATTATTGTGGATGAGATACCATCCAACCAATCCTCTTGATAGAAATAGAAAGGATCTATCTAGGAGGTGGTGGTTGAAGAAAGATAAAGCCAAACATGTCAAATGGGGATGGGATTGAAGGTCAGCAGAAATCTGAATCTTTGCTGAAGGGACATGCTGTTGAAGATCTTGGTCTTGCATACATCAGGATAGATTTGCAAGAGTCTTTGTTCCCTTCACAATTGGTATTTTTGAGAACCTGTTCTGCTGAGTGCAAGACCAAATGCTTTGCCAGCATATCTCTTTTTTCACAATATCTGAACCTATCAGTTTTAGACTTGGCTGAGGAATGCTCTTGTGTTGGTAATCTTGCAATGGCTTTGACAAAATTCCTAATGATCCACATAGATTTAAATGATATAGATGGCTAATTTTATCCTTAAAATCAATTTCTTGTTCTTGTTGTTTACGTTGTGTTTGTCACTATTGCAATTAAACCTATCAACTTTCTCCTTCCCCACTGGTTAATTTTTTGGACCTAATCTCCTGACCTCAGATTTATGCCAGTTGATAATATCTAACATTGACCTTGCCACAAATTGCAGGCTTAGTCATTTAAACCTCAATTGGTGCTTCGGGAGACTAAATCCTTATCATATAGAAAGTGTGCACAAGTTGGGAATTAAAATTCTAGCTAACAAAAAGCCAAGAATGGCTGAAAATTATAGTAGCAGACCAAGGAGGAGCAGGTAAGTATGGAGCAGAAGATTGGCATGGCATATTCCTATCAAGAGGATTGGTTGGATGGTATCTCATCCACATCAATCATTCTGATAAAGAGAAAGGAAAATGTTTAAAATTTATATTGGATCTTTCCACTTCCTTTAATTCTGCCATTACACCTCCCCCACCAATAAAAAAGGAATTACAGTTTTGCAAAGAAATAGGATAGAGGATATTATTTCTTTGAAAACAATCTTTGGACATTTCTGGAAGATGCATAGTGTAAGAGGACTACTGGATACTTATGGAAGGAAACAATATAAACATATATCTAATGTATCCGGTATTGATACTTCCTCTGTCGGTGTGCGAGGAAATTGGCTAACCTGGATAAATGGGATGTTAAACAGAGTTGTGAATGCGTTCCACGTATCTTATTGCCTTTATACAAGAATGCAAAATTCTGCTATATCAAAAATAACCATTTGTGTGCTGGACATTTCAATCTCCCCCCCCCCCCCACCCCCCATCCCCACCCTCCCACTAAGACTCTGTCAAGCTGATTTTTGCCACCTGAGGTTTGCAGTTGCGCCATCACTCTGGTACCAACATTTTCTGTTCCCAGCTTTCTCAGACTTTGCTTCAGGAACACGATAGGATGGCATTCTCTTAAAAGACTTACAATACTTTTGGAGATGATAAGTGGACCTGAACTTATGAAAATGCATTTTTTTTAATGGTAAGGAAGACAATGTCAAGATTTAAGAAAGCTCAGGTATTTATTCACCCATTTGCTGACTTTCTCCTCGTAATATTTATTTTACACTTTTTTCTTTTTCAGACTTGTTTGCAAGACACTATAATTCAGCTCCCAGGTATGTACCTCAATCTCAAGTTGGTACATGCACAAAATCAGCCACAAGTCTACATCCTAACTCTTCAACTTCAAAAGCAATATGCCAGACTGACTATGTGAATGCTCTGAAAATGCAATTGAAAGAACAGTGTTTTTGATCTCACATAGAGGCCAGTGTGCAGTATGACTAAATAATTTACTTTACCAGTTTGGTAACTCTGCTGTCAGTATAAGAATGATTGATGCTTACCCCGGGTTCATTAAATAGTGTTGTATGATAGGTTTCAGTGAACAGTCAGTTCATCTGTACTTTATTATAAACAGATGCCAACTTCAAACATGTTGTAATATATGACCAACATTACTGGCTGCAATTTCATAGTAAGCCACGAAAATAGAAGCATTGCTTTTGACAACTGTCCAAGCATGACTGCCCCCCCATAAAGTGTTTAAAATACCGCAGTGCGTAAAAATTAACTACTACATATCCAGAAAATCTGCAGTTTCCCCCATATCTGCCAATAATTTACGAGAGCCCTCATAATTTAAAGGAATGTTTTTCTCTACGCTATATATCAAACAGATTGACATTTAATGATGCTTGTCTTAAGTTGAAATGTTAGACCTTGATTCACAGGCAAAACATTCAGGCAAGGAAGAGAAGTGCAACAGCACCCATTAGTATGGATAAATAGATGGGGATTGATTTAAGTCCAACGAAACATTTATAATGGGATTTATTGAAGGGATAGTCACAATACTCCCCCCAGGAAGACAAGAAACAATTAAAGAATTAATAGGGAAACCAAAGAACAGATGACACTGTGGTTAGCACTGCTGTCTGACATATATTCAATTCCCGGCTTGGGTCATTGCCTGTGTCTCCTTGTGTCTGCATGGGTTTCCTCTGGGTGCTCCGATTTCCTCCCACAATCCAAAGATATGCGGGTTAGGTGGATTGGCTACGCTAAATTTCCCCTTAGTGTCAAGGGGACTTGCTAGGGTAAATTCACGTTGTGGGGATAGGGTCTGTGTGGAATTGTGTTTGGTGCAGAGTCGATGGGCTGAATGGCCTCTTTCTATGCCAAATGCTTTTCTACAAAATAGCTTTTAGTTCAAATAGGGAAAGGAAATTTTATTTAATGTCACAATGCAATTCTCAGCTGTTACAATCTATGTGAGCAAGAAATATATAGAAAATCTGTTCCCATCTCAAACAGAGGAAATTGAAATGAAGGCTAGATTTTCACTACTGGGACAGGTACCTGAAGTCAGGATATTTCGCAACTTGGCAGATGCGATTTTGTTTATGGCAGCTGTTTTTTTTTTGCTCAGGAGTGGGGTGGGGCAAGCAGGGTAGAGCCATGCCTGTCAATCCTGGAAGCCAATTGTAGATGGCTACACGGCAGATGAATGCAGAGGCGGTTAGAAGGCTTTCCTCAGTTCTCTGGACTTCTGTCCAAACTGTAATAAAAGTAGTTAGGTCTTCTGGCTCTTACGCCTCACACCATCTCATTCCCACCTATTCCCCATGCCCCATCATTCTCACCATGTCAATTCAATGCCAACCCAATCCCCCTGCCACTCCCCATTGCCCCTCATACTTTTCATGCTAACTCAGTGCCAGTTCATGTACCTTACATATCTATTCACCCTGCATCCACTATGTACATCATCAATTAACCATATAATAACAAGGATGAGATGTGCTCAGAGATAAAAACATCCATTCACAATTGCGGTTTCTACATTCATGTAAATGTATCAGTCAATCGACCATTAAACTATCGGTAACAGAGGCTTCAAATACTTTTAATTTTGTCCAAATAAATATTGAGATATAGACAAAAGAGATCACGGAAAGTTATGTACAATAATGAATACTGGGGGAATGGATATGGAAGGATATGATTTAGTATTAAGATGGCATAGAGAGTATGAGGTCATGGAAAGTGGTTGGGGGAATGAGCTGGCATGGAGAATTTGAGTGCCATAGGGAGTGGTTGGTGGCCATGATTTGGCATTGAGTTGGCATAGAGATATGAAGGACCATGAGGTGACATGGATAAGATCTTTTGAACTTGCCTTTCAAAAGATCCTGAATCCACAATAGAGCTAACTATCCCTGAGGAACTCTGAAACTTGCCAGGCTCCATGAAAATTACAAAGGATTAAGAAATGCCTATCCCCATAATACAGTTAACCAAGTCAGGAGTGCTAGGCTCATGAAAATTGATGGGACTGGGAATAGAGGGGCTGCATTATTAGAACCAGATCCGACCTGTCATTTTTAAATGGCTCTGCAGTTGGCCTGAGCCACTATAGTTTCAATTTTTTTAAGCGAAGAACATATCAGTGGAGAAACTCCTCCTCCTTCAGGTACCATGCCCTAAGATGGAATTGGTGACTATGAACTTACGTTGAATTGATCTATGATTGTGTTTGGCAAGGTGCTGCAGTGGTTTGCCATTGCCCTTTGCAGTACAACTGACCAAGGAACTTTCCTGTTCTTTGCTGACTGTCATTAAGCATACAGGAAGGATTCACAGGCTTCTAATCAATTTGCCTGACCACATTATGCACATATCTTCCAGGGCCATCAGGTCCAGAAGTGGAACTTGAACCCGGAGCTTCTGGCCCAGAGGTAGGGACACTACCACTACTCAGAAGATCCCCCCGAAATATAAAGAGGACAGAAGGAATGGAGGAAGCATCTCTGATAAAGCGTCATCCTGACTTGGAACATTAGTTCTATTTTCTCTCCATAGATGCAATCAGATCTGCTGAGACTTTCCAGCAATTTTTGTTTTTGTTTCAGATTCCAGCATCCACAGTATTTTGTCTTTATCTTAAGCAAAGGACACGATTGTTTTATAATTTGGTCCATGTCACGGTAAATGTTTTACTGATTCTTTCTGAAATGCAATGCTCTGTCCAGATGGAACAGTTTGATGAATGCCATTAATTTTAAATTTCTCTCCTCAAATGATGCCTGACCTGATGGGTGTTTTCTAAAATTCCCTGTTTTAGTTATTAATGGACCATCCATTTTCCTAATGCAAAATAAACAGGGTTTGTGTAAGTGGAAAGTACATCATTCAGCTGGTCAGAAACTTCATAAGACATCAGATTCCAATGAAACGTTTTGTGGTTCCAAATATTTGTTTTAAAAAAATAAATTAAATACTGGAGATCAATGTTGTCAAACCAACTCATTTAAACTAGAAGGAGAAACACTAATTAGATATTGTGCTTTTAATTAGAACATCCATATGCAAGAAATAAATCTATTGACTGTTTTTTCATTACTTGGAAGCTAAGCAGTTGCATTTCTAACCTTGACGATTGTTTGCCGTTGTGTTTGTGAATTGTTCTTGGCACAAGATTCAGGTACCCATGTTAACAGGTAGGTATTGTGATCCTTGAGACTCTCTAGGGAAACCAAGAAAAAAATGTTATATTTCTATCACACACACACACACACACACACACACACACACACACACACACACACACACACACACACACACACACACACACACACACACACACACACACACACACACACACACACAAAATCAGCTTTTTAACATAGAACATAGAACTTACAGCGCAGAACAGGCCCTTCGGCCTTCATGTTGCGCCGACCAATATAAAAAGCAATGACCCTCCAAACTAAACCATTCCCTTCTCTTCCATATACTTATCAACTAACCTCTTAAACGCCACCAAACTTGGCGCATCTACAACTGCCGCAGGCAGGGCATTCCACTCCCTAACCACCCTCTGGGTAAAGAACCTACCTCTGATATCCGTCCTATAACTATCACCCCTTAATTTAAAGCTGTGTCCCTTCGTGCTAGCTTTCTCCATCCTAGGAAAAAGGCTATCACTGTCCACCCTATCTAAACCTCTAATCATCTTATATGTTTCGATAAGGTCTCCTCTTAGCCGCCTCCTTTCTAACGAAAACAACCTCAAATCCCTCAGCCTCTCCTCTTAAGACCTGCCCTCCATACCAGGCAACATCCTGGTAAACCTCCTCTGTACCCTCTCCAATGCCTCCACATCTTTCTTATAATGTGGGGACCAGAACTGCACACAATACTCCAAGTGCGGCCGCACTAGAGTTTTGTACAGTTGCAACATGACGTTGCGGCTCCGAAATTCAATCCCCCTACCAATAAAAGCTAAGACTCCGTATGCCTTCTTAACAACCTTATCGACTTGACTGCCTACTTTCAGGGATCTATGCACAAATACACCAAGATCCCTCTGTTCATCAACACTATTAAGAATCCTACCATTAGCCCTATACTCTACACATTTATTATTCCTGCCAAAGTGCATTACCTCACACTTTTCCACATTAAACTCCATTTGCCACCTCTCAGCCCAGCTCTGCAACTTGTCCAAGTCTCTCTGCAAACTATAACACCCCTCTTCACTATCTACCACTCCACCGACTTTAGTGTCATCTGCAAATTTACTAATCCATCCTTCAATACCCTCATCCAGATCATTTATAAAAATTACAAACAGCAGGGGCCCCAAAACAGACCCCTGAGGTACACCACTTGTAACCGAGTTAAGTTGGTTATAGAATCATAGAATCCCTACAGTATAGAAGGAAGCCATTTGGCCCATCAAGCCTGCACAGACAACAATCCCACCCTATTCCTGTAACCGCACATATTTAATCTCACATTAAGGGGCAATTTAACATGGCCAATCAACCTAATCCACACATCTTTGGATTGTGGGAAGAAACCTGAGCATCCAGAGGAAACCCACGCAAACATGGGGATAGTGTGCAAACTTCACACAGACTGTGATCCAAGCTGGGAATCGAACCTGGGTCCCTGGCGCTATATAGCAGCAGTGCTAAACACAATGCCATCATGCCACCATGCTGATCTCAGGTGGGTACCAGAAGAGTATGATGCACAGCTTACATTGCTGACTGCACACTGCATTCAGCTCACCAAACAAAACAGTTCTAGGCGTTCGTGCTGATGTGCATGTGCTGTGCTTCACTCCCCATCTAACCTATTCATATTTGTCAACAATACTGCCCGCTAGCATTCAAAGAAGCCAAGAAGTAACTAGAAAAAATGCCCATTTTTTTTAAAGCATTGCTTCACATGAGAGGGAAATCTCCAGGAATTGAGGCTACCTGGGTGGCCTCAGTGCTACTGCTTTTAATGAGCTGTCAAGAATCAAGTTCCCAATCTGTCTGCCGACTTCCCTTACTACATTTGTACCGATGCACTTTGGAAGCCACGCTGCACTGATACAAAAGAGGAAGCATGAAGACATCATTCATTTTTGAGCCGCTTTTGATGTTAAATTAGATTCTTGTAATAATATCACTTTGTTGTCGAATTCACTGAAATGAGCTAAAATTGTACACTACTTGGCAGAATGGTTAACCTTTTTGACATTCCAGAGGAACATTATAACTGTGTTTTACTGTAATTTACGTGATTTTGAAGATTGGCAGGCTGCCCGACAGTTAATATCCTTTTTTTAACCATAGCCTATGTTGCATTTCTGATTCAGGATAGTAGTGAATCTTTTGTATTGAAATTTCACATCATTCCAGACTAAATACCTTGACTACACAGGGGATTAACAAATTAGCACTTCAATGCCAAAGTTTCTGTAATGGGAATGTATATTGGGAATTTAGGAGATGAAAGATTGGTAATTGGACAGAGTGTACTGAGCTCTGCTGTGAAAAATTCCTCACGTGTACTCCATCATACTTACTCTAGCTCAAAAACCACAAGTGCAAAATGACTGCTCTTTCTGTGGGTTGCCATCCTAGTGTTCTGCACATTCAATCCCTGACAAGATAAATTGTTAGTTAACTGCAGAACTCAGGTTAAAAAAAATGTCATCAAAAACATTTTGGTATCATTTCTAGAATGGGATAGCACCAAGAACACCTGGGCTGTGGTTTAACTTTAATGGGATGGGTATGCAGAGCAGTTGGAGGATTCTGGACTGTCTATTGAAGACATGGAAAACATCTCCTTGATTCGTCTTGTGGATAGAAAAACATTATGGTGAAAGTATGTAAAGTTCAGGCTGAACTATTAACTTCAATTTATTGGGAGACGTAAGTTTGTTTCACTGTGATCAGTGACTGATCCAAAGAAATTCCTGAACAAGCCAAAGACTACAGCAATATCTTAGTTAGGAGGCCTCTACATGCATAGTTATCATCAAGAAATTAACTAATTCACACCAGAACATCTTGACTGTGGCACCAGCTTGAATATTTATTGTTTCACACTTTTGGAATTCTTGAATCTCCAATGCATATTTTAGCAAGGTGTCATCATATTATACTTGGAAATATCTAGCTGATCAGCAACTCAAAGCACCTGGCTTATGTTATACAGATCTTCATATCTCTAGCATCACATTCTCAACATTAGATAAGAAAACATGGAGCAATTTAAAGTCTTTCACATTTTCCCACTATAATTGAACAGAAAAATAATTTTGAATGATGCACTATTTAATGATCAATTGTTCAAAGATTACTAGAGAGAGAAATCTGACAGCAGACAATCTCCTGCAACTCCCCAATCCCTGCTACCAAAAAGAAATCTTTTCCAGAGAGCATTCTACAGTAGCCATTTGGAATTGTAACACATACTTAGAAATTAAATGGGAAGATATGGTATGGAATTTACTTGGATTTAAAGCAGGGAGAATTATAGATCAATTTACCTTGTTGGAGCACTATAAAATTCTGTTTGTGACTTTATAAGTGAGTAGTGCCACTCACAATCCTCCGACCTGAACCATCATCTCATTAAAATAGGACTTTAAAAGACGTCTCCTCCCAGTGTAGCTAGCAGTTGTAAATCACAAACTGGTACCATAGGATGGCAGATAGGAGAGTAAATTTACTGAGTATGAGCCACTTAGAAGACCAGAAGACCCTTTCAATGGGACTTGCCACAAAAACGATGAGCAAATACCAAATGTAAGGACTAGATGGCACTCTAACACATCTCCAATGTTTTGTAAAACTGAACTACGTCTTAATAGTGAGGCTGAGATTATGGCTCTTAAATTTCCCACACCTAGATCTGGCAAACATGCAAGAATACTTGTTCCAATTGAAGTGAATAGTTCTGCTCAATCTGTTTTTAAAGCTCTAACATCAGCTAAGCTATATGAAATATGTACAAGTTCTGTTTCTGGGGAAAACATTGTGAAAGTTCTTTACAGCAGAAATGTGATCGACTGTCTTACCTTCCTCTGATTTTCTCCAGTATACTTTAACTTGCAGTTGGTTGCCATGGAAATAGGGGACTGCTGCCTCCAGACTTCGAATGTCAAACGTTTCATCAATAGGTGGAAGTTCATTGGACACCTCATCTGAGGTGCTAGCGTGATTTGACTGGACGTCTAGATGAAAGAACTCTAGTCAAGAGCAATTTGACTTCCCATTCACCCCTCCCAAACATTGGTTTGTGCAACAACTTGAAATATTCGTAGAAAACATAAAATGTAGCAACAGTTGGAAAATGGCTTAATTCACATAATTTTTGGTCACAGCCACACAGTTGAGGATGTTGTCATTAAATATTTTCCATGATATATTTTTACATCATGTAAATTCTTGATGTGGTGCAAAGTTCTACAGTAATTTATTTCAGCTAAACTTCAAAGTGTTTTAAACTTGCACCTTCCCCAACCCCCAGGCAGCATATTTACAAGACCTCAGACATAAAGGTTTGACCTTCGGAACGGATCAGACAATGTGACTGGCACTGTTCAAATCCCTTTGTACTCTCATGGCCACATTTCCTTTTCTTGGGTTCAAGCTCCATTCCTCACACTTAAAACAGATGTTTCAGATTCAAGGGTTTCTCATACTTCAACCCATATTACAACACCAAACGTCCTAACAATTACTGCCCGCTACATGTGAATTCATCACACATTTATCAAAACCAAAATATGTACACTGTGATTATACTTTCGAGCTCTGAAAAGTAAAATAGCACCTAACTGTAAAGATATTGTGAACCTGTGTTCAGAAATAACCGTACACATCTCTGAAGAGATCTGGAGCTGGCCGTGTTCACATTCGATGTCGCTTGGTAACTAGAACAGTTATTTATTATTAGCAGATGTGAATGACAGCAGTAAAGTGCACGGACTGATTGATTTTAGTGCCATACATTAGAGTACTAATGCATTGCTTTGTGGAAAGACTTCTGTCTTTTGGTCAGCATTCTGGTGACCAAAATTCAGGGCAGCACGGTGGCACAGTGGTTAGCACTGCTGCCTCACAGCAACAGGAACTTGGGTTCGATTCCCAGCTTGGGTTACTGTTTTTGTAGAATCTGCCCATGTCTAAGTGGGTTTCCTCCAGTGCTTCGGTTTTCTCCCACACTCCAAAGATGTGCAGGTTAGGTTGATTGGCTATGCTAAATTGCCCTTTAGTGTCAGGAGGTTAGTAGGATAAATAAGTAGGTTAAGGGGATAGGGCCTGGCTGGGGTTGTGGTCGGTGCAGACTCAATGGGCAGGATGGCCTCCCTCTGCACTGTAAAGATTATGAGTTTCTGTTCTCAGCCACTCTATCCAAGAATAAGATTAGGTGTGGCTTGAATAAAGGTGTATTTCTCCTGGATTGGAAAAAGACGCAGTGTTCTGTGAAGTCTACTTTTAACAAGTATTCCAGCTGTATTAGAAGCATTAGAAAAACATAGAAAGGCTTTCAGTTTTTTCAGTGTAACCAATAACAAAAATTATTTCATTGTTCTAATGTACAGATATTAATAATAGCAGATATGGTTTAATTGTTCTAATAATATGGAGATGCTGATGTTAGACTAGGCTAAGCACAGTAAGAAGTCTCACAATAAAGTCCAATTGATTTATTTGATAGTACAAGTTACAAGCTTTTACAGAACTGCTCCATCATCAGGTGAGTGGGAGTTGTGTTCACAAACAGGGCATATATCGACACAATCTCAATTTACTTACATTTATCTCTTTAACCTGTACTTAACTCTCCCTCCACTCACATTGCCTATACCTTTAAAACTTGATTATCTGGAAAGACTCACATTTTTTTGTGAGTCTTTACTCAATTGTAAATTGAGTTTGTGTCTATATATGCCCTATTTGTGAACACAACTCCTACCCACCTGATGAAGAGGCAGTACTCTGAAACCTTGTGCTTCTGCTACCAAATAAACCTGTTGGATTTTAACCTGGTGTTGTGAGGCTTCTTACTGTGCTTAATTGTTCTAAGTCATGGGTGGTGTGAATAGTAGGAATTGTTTCATTGCTCTTACCTGTGGAAGGGGTATTAAAAAACAACAAAGCTTTGCTGCTCTTTATGCGTTTTTGCCCCCAGTTGGCTACCGCCTGTACTTGTACCAGATACTCTGTGTTTGGCTGCAGGCCTTTAATCTCAACTTCATCCTTTCCCTATAAAAGAAATGTGTAAGTAAATGCAAGATTATAAACTGGCCGGAATCTTCTTTCTATTAATGCAAAGGACATTCCTAAATGGTGGCATGTTTTCATATTGTAACTGCGCTTGGATCAGTATTTTTACTGATTCTCACGGATTGGGAGGGTGGAATAACTCAGACAGCAAAAGACAGTCTTCAGTTAGCTCAGAGGTTGATTCACAAAGAGATACATGAGGGTTGTGTGAAAAGTAGATCCCTTTCCATCAAATATAACCTACTATCTATCCTCTCCATACCATTCGTCCAGTCAGAAAATTCAATTCTGCAAGGTAGCAACATGTGCAAATTGCAGGTGATGGGCTCGGGGAAGGGGGTGGTTGAATCAAAGAACAGACTTCTTCTTTTGGTTGTCAGCCTTTGTCCTTTGGGTTGCTGACACCCTGCATGGTCTGGAGAAGACAGTTGGGCTGGAGACAGTGATATGAACTTGCTGCAGCAGGATCTTTGAACCATCCAACTGATATGGGCGGACAAACCAGCTGTTGATCTACCAGGTGACTCAGAAGAGAACGCACTTGAGCATAAATAATAATGTTCCAAGCAAGGGATTTCAGCCTGGTGTGTCCATGAAGACCTGAGACGGAGGCAAGAACTGGTCTGTTCTGGTAGAGTGGTTTACAACGCACCAGGAGCAATGCTGTACTACGACAGGAAGGCATTGTTGCACTCACCCTGAAGTCTCTTGCGAACTGGGGACAGTCTTGTGCACGCCACTCAGTGGCATTCAGGTTTTAGACCAACATTATTTCATCCTGGTGTGACACAAGATTGAATGGCCTGATGGGATATTGGTGGGTAGCAGTTTTATTGAGCATTCATGAGATGCAAATAAATACAAATGCCACCAGCCAGAAGGAAGACTGACTCATTATTAACCATCCAGTGGGAGAATTACTACATGACTTTACACCAGTAGGTTTCCAACTATTTGGTTCCTGCTGGAATTTCCAAGCCCATCCACCACCAAATGTCTTCTGGAAATTCAGCCACACCATGGATGGAATTTTCTCTTTTTTTTCCCAGTGTTAAGCTGGGTGGGAAAAGCAGTACATAACCCGTCAACTGTGCTGCCAACTTTACATGTTGAATTTTTAAACACTCTGAAAACATATTTTGGGGGCAGGTCTGCTGATGTCATGCTAAGAGGAGCCTTGATCTAAAAAATAAAAATAGGAACTTTGCCATGGACACACAACCCCCTGGTCACCCTGCCCCAACAAAAGCATCCCAAGACTGCTGCCTGGCACTGTCTCTGGTAGAGATCCCAGCATTGCGCCCTGGCACTACCCAAGGCACATTGTCAAGCAAGACCCTCTCCCCATTGGGAGCTGTACTTACCTGTGTACACCCCAGCTGGTTCTGTTCATTAGTTTCCTCTTTGTAAAAACTTGTTGGGAACTCCAGCAGTGTGATGTCATGGTGTCTGGAGGAGGAATGAGGGTGGATTTTCCCATGGGGAACCCTGCCAATTGTATTTAAATCACACGGCAGGAATCCTGTTACATCATTGGTGGTGGGAGCGTGGGGGGGGGGGGAAGGAAGGTGGAGGAATGCAATCGAGTGAGGAAGTCCCACTATCCCACTGGCATAAATGCTTTTTTGAGACTCCTGTCAATTCTCTGCCCCCTCTGCCATTTCCACCTGCTGAAAATGGGGGCAGATAATCCTCCCACACATCTACAAATTCTCCTTCATCCAGTTGGCTTGTTGCTTCTTCAATGAATTTTAACAAATTAGCTAAACATCATTTCTGTTGCACAAAACCAATTGATTGCATTACGATTTTCTAACTATCTTGCCACAACCTCCTTAACAATAGGTTCTAGTAATTTTTTGATGTTAGACTAACCGGTCTTTAGTTTCCCACTTTTTGTTTCCCTCTTTTCTTAAATTTGGTATTTTCCAATCTGCTGAGAGCCTTACAGAATCTAAGGAATTTTGGCAGATTATAACCAGTGGCCCTACTATTTATGCAACCTCTTCTTTTAAGGTCCCACAATACAAGCCATCAGCTCCTGGGGACCTCTCCACCATAGGTCTAATAATTTTCCCAGAAGCTTTTCCTGCTAATGGTGATTGTTTTAAATTCCTTCCTCCATTTCACTTTCAAGTGTCTTAGGGAAGTAAGACAAACATAAAATATCCCTCCAATGCTTCTACCATTTCTCTGTTTTCTATTATTAATTTCCCAAATTTAATCTCTTGAGCATCAACACTTGCTTCAGTTACTTTTTTTCAATGAAATGCTTTTAGAAACATTTACTCCATATCTTCTAAATATTTTTAGCTAGCCTTCTTTCATTTCTAATTCCCTCCTTTTTTTCAGATATTCCTTGTTGGTTCTTAAAATATTTGCACAAACCATTAATCTTCACAGAATTGCAGTATTTCTTTTGATTTGATACTATCCTTAACTTATTTAGCTGTAGACGATGGATCTTACTGAGTTTTTCTGTTTCACTGGAAAAAAATCTTTGCTGAGAGTCACTAAATATCTTTTTAAAAATTTGCCACTCCATGCTCACATTTTAACTTAGTTTCCCAGTTCACTTTAGCTGTCTGATAATATAGGATAAGGGATATTTTAATGTGGCTTGAAAAGAACCTGGAAAAGGAAGGGTGGAAATGTTTGCTGTGACCTACTTTAGCATGGAAAAGAATAGGGAGAATGTCCTTCTGAAGGAGTATTGGCAACTAGGGGATAAATTAGAAAGTACGTTGTCAAAGGTGGTAACCTCCAGATTATTATCTGAGCCATGTGCTAATTGACACTGGTACAAACAACGAGAGGGAAAAAAATTATTAGAGGTACAATGTCAAAAATTGCAGATTATATCAAATTGGGACAGATAGTTGATAATTAATAAAAGTACATAGGAAGACATAAACAGGTTTGATGAATGGGTACATAAATTGCACATTGCGGTTTGCAAATCAATGATCCATAATCTCTTAGAATTATTAATTCAGTGAGTTAATCTAAGAAAAAGCTTAACAGAAATAGACCTTACGAAATATGTAAATCCTGCACAAAGCTAGTTAGCTGGTTTCTTAGTAAAATTAGCCAAGGAATTAATTTAATTGATTTGAGTTTTGCTGAACCAACAGCCTGAATATTGTTGACTAAATTAGTGTGGAATATTCTGCAATTTATCACATATGTACTTTGTTAGAGATGGGATAAATTTTGCTACGGTTTTCATTTATGGACTATTATGAGGAATTTCCTCAAATTATTTAGTGTACTATTCTTGAGAGAAAATTACTTTAAGATGGTCTCTTTGCTATCTTTATTCTACAAAGCAGCAGGGATTTAATAAATTAATAATCAGTTTGTCAGTAATTGGATTGAGAACAGTGCCACTCCATTATCTAATGCAAGCATTGATTGTCTATGCTATGTCAACACACATATCATTGAGTGCAAAATTAAACATGAAATTTAAGGCTAGCTGAATCATCCATAACTTCCTAAGGCTACACAAGAAATAAGATGAAGTTGAAAACTGTCCAAATAAAACAAACTATAAAAAGGAAGTGGTTTTGTTTTATGCTAGTTAGCTAGTTAACACCCAAGAATGACTCTTTTGTTTCAAGAAACTAATGTTAACATCTGTTCAAAATATGAAGAGTAAAGTAGCCAAAACAAAACTGATCTGTGTCATGCCAGTTAATAAAAATAACTAATTCACTTATAACTGATATCTTAATTACGTGTTAGTCAAAATAAGAAAATTTTAACCACATTCTGAAAGATGATATGAAGCAACACGCTTCCAAAAAACTGATCTGAAATATTCATCAAGGATCTTGAGAAAAAGTTTAATTACATGGGGACAATATTTCTTTATTCTTTCATGGGATGTGGGCATTACTAGCATGGGCGACATTTGTTGCCCTTTTCCAATTATAACATGGAATGGTTTGCTAGGCCATTTCAGAGGGCATTTAAGAGTCAATTGCATTGCTGTGGTCTGGAATCACAGCTAAGGATGGCAGATTTCCTTCCCAAAAGGAGATTAATGACCTTGAAAGGTTTTTACAACAATCCATGATGGTTTTATAGCCACCATTACTAAGAATTGAGGAATGGGGAAGGGAGTATTCTTGCTTTTGGGTGGGCTGGGATTAACAGCAAGAATGGAAAATTCCACAATAATCCCAAAATGGGCTCTGTGCCAGTGAGGTTTCCCTTTCTGTTTGTCTCCACTCCCCACCAATGATGTAACTGAGATCCTAATGTTCAACGTCTGGTTCCCCACTTGAATGCAGTTATGTTGAACATAGAATCCTACAATGCAGAAAGTGGCCATTCGGCCCATTGAGTCTGCATTGACCACAATTCCACCCAGGCTCTATCCCCGTAACTCCATATATTTACCCTGAGAGTCCCCCTGATACTAAGAGGCAATTTAGCAAGGCCAATCAACCTAACTTGCAAATCTTTGGACTATATTACATATAACTATCAGGCCTTTATACCTGAGAGTCCTCCCTACTGGACTGTTGGTGTGCCATGAATCATGACAGGTCCCCTATGACACGCACCTGGTGAGAAGTAGCTGCTGGAGGTACACAGGTGAGTACATCCTCCAGAGGGGATAGAGTCTTTCTGGGGTAGTACCGGAGAGCTGTGCCAGGAACGTTCCACGGGGGAGGGCAAGCTCTGTGGTGTTATGGGGGAGAGGGGGGATTCCCTGAGTCAGGGGTGAAAGGATTTCATATTCCTATTTCTTTCAAATTGGGGTGCCCCTCTTGTACAGACTAATTGAGTCTGTCCCACCAGTGTAACATCATGGGACCCTGCCTTTAGTCTTATTTTTTTCTATGACTCTAAAAATTCAGCAGAGGAAGCTGCCCTTATGGCCGACAATTTGTATGCCATTTCCATCTCCCTTTGTCCTCCCCCCCTGACTTCAACTTCCGCACCCTCTACCTGCCTAAAAATGAGAAAATTCCACTCAAACCTTTTAATTCCACAGTTATTTATGACTTCAATTTCCAGTAGCTGATGAGATTTGAACCCAAGTTTCCAGAAAATTCTGGATTGCTAGTCATAGAATTGCTACGTGCAGGAAGCTATTCGACCCATCAAGCTCAGACTGAATTTCCTTCAGAGTATCTCATCCAGACCAATGCCTGCCCCCTGTACCTGTAACCCTACAAATTTATCCTGCTAATCCTCCTAATCGCCACATCTTGGGATACAGATGGGCAATTTAGCAATGCCAATCCATCTTTGGAGTGTGGAAGGAAACCAGAGCACCCAGAGGAAACCCACATATACACAGGGGAGAATGTGCAAACTCCACAGAGACAGTGACCCGAAACCAGAATTGAACCCAGGTCCAGACGCTGTGAGGCAGCAGTTCTAACCACTGTGTCGCTTAATCCAGTGACATCAGCCACCATCTCCCCATCTCAGATAGTAGATTATTGGCTGTGACTTATAGTAATACCCTGGTTGTGAAAACTAGAATCCAGAATCCTCTAATTTGTGATCATAATTACACTCAGGAAGCCATCTTTTTTTCGCTTTTGTTGTTGTTGTGGCAGGAGGAGATTTAGTGTGATTTTTTGGTATCATTTATCAGCTTTAACTGGATTCAACTCTTTCTAGGAAAAATAAGGCTGATTCTCTGAATTAGCCTTCCTCGTGGTGCCCTAGCAGAGACAGTTAAAGTCAGTGTGTGGAAAAGCACAAATGTAAAGCCCCTGCAATCACCATTCTGCCTTCCTGCTCTCACACCATAGCAACTATCACATTGATTAGATTTTCTTTTCAACACTGTGTTTCATTTGCCTGAAACAATGAGACTTTTCTTCACTGGGTACTCTGAAAATTATCTCTGATTTTAACGCTGTTTGAACTTCATCTTGATTTAACAGAGCTCTCGCACCAAATATCGGA
Organism: Sphyrna mokarran; assembly: GCA_024679065.1. Classification (NCBI taxonomy): domain Eukaryota; kingdom Metazoa; phylum Chordata; class Chondrichthyes; order Carcharhiniformes; family Carcharhinidae; genus Sphyrna; species Sphyrna mokarran. The sequence continues at coordinate 23,452,154 of JAGIQG010000003.1, forward strand.
CTTGACCGTAACATTTCAACTCTTCCCAGCTGACATAGGTCAAGCAGCGACACAACAAGCGTGAAAACAACACTGCAGTAACTGATAGCTATGTGAGCCTACAAATTATTCTCATATGTTTATCTCTTAAACAGATGTGCAGCTGAGGCTCTCTGAAGCTTTTTGTGGTGCAGAAAGAATATTTTCAGAATATTTATTTTAAAGGCTTTTGAAATATCAAAAAACATACTATCAGTTTCTATAGTTGCATAAAAATACTTGTGCTTAAACTTTCTGGAATCAGGTCCATCGTTGCCCACACAGCCACTTCACATTCTTGATTTTAGGCCACCTCATGTGGAGTGGGAGTGTGGGATCTCTCCATGGCTCTCTTCCTGGGCTTGGCCAAGTTGGTCACAGAAACATAGAAAATAGAAGCAGGAGGAGACCATTCTGCCCTTTGATCCTACACCGCCATTCATTTTGATCATGGCTGATTAACGAATTCAATATCCTGATTCCGTCTTCCCTCCCATTTCCCTTGGACCTTTTAGCTCCAAGAGCTATAATCATCCACAGCTCTTGTTTGGACATCTTGACATGGTCTTGGTCTAACTGTCTGCCTCTCTTCTATGGTCCTTTCTGTATCTGGGTAGCCCTTCAGAAAGTGCACGTAGTGTTTGCTGGTGTGCCTGAGGTCTTCCATAACTGTTGATGTCAGGTGCTGCAGGGACTGGAGGGCATGTTAGAGATGGTGAAAAATATAATTTAGTTCAATGGTTTTCAAACCTCTTTGGTTGGAGAACTCCTTTTCAAATGGATTAATATTCATTAATCCATTTTTTGCAATAAGGGGGAGGAACTTGCAGCTTGGACCAGTACCTGGAACTTCGATGTTGTGGCCATTTCAGAGACTTGGGTAGAGCAGGGACAAGAATGGATGTTGCAGGTTCCGGTGTTCAAATGCTTCAGTCGGAGTAGAGAAGGAGGTAGAAGGGGGGGAGGAGTGGCATTATTAGTCAAAGACTGTATCACAGTGACAGAAAAGAAGTTTGATGAGGACTTGTCTGTTGAGGTAGTATGGGCTGAGATTAGAAACAGGAAAGGAGAGGTCACCCTTTGGGAGTCTTTTATAGATCTCCTAAAAGTTCTAGAGAGGTTGAGGAAAGGATTGCCAAGTCAATTCTGGTCAGGAGTGAAAGTAATAGGGTAATTGTTATGGGGACTTTAACTTTACTAATATTGATTGGAATAGCTATAGCTCTAGCTCGTTAGAGGGGTCAGTTTTCGTACAAAGTGTGCAGGAAGGTTTTTTAACTCAGTATGTAGATAGGCCAACTAGAGGTGAGGCTACATTGGATTTGGTGCTGGCAATGAGCCAGACCAGGTGTTAGGCTTGGAAGTTAGTGAACATTTTGGTGATAGTGACCACAATTCGGTTACGTTCACCTTAGTGATGGAGAGGGATAGGCATGAAGCTGGGGGCAGTAGTTATAGCTGGGGGAAGGGGAATTATGAGGCCATCAGGAGAGAATTAGGGTGCATAGATTGGACTAGGAAACTGCAGGGACTGGGAACATCTGGAATGTGGAGCTTATTCAAGGAGCAGCTGCTGCGAGGCCTTGATAAGTATGTCCCTGTCAGGCAAGGAGGAAATGGTCGAGTAAGAGAACCTTGGTGTACGAAAAAAGTTGATTTGCTGGTTAAAAGGGAAAAGGAGGCTTATGTCAGGATGAGGCTTGAAGGCTCAGTTAGTGCACTGGATAGCTATAGATTAGCCAGGAGGGAGCTGAAGAGTGAGTTGAGAAGAGCTAAAAGAAGACACGAGAAGACTTTGGCTGATAGGATCAAGGAGAATCCTAAAGCTTTCTTTAGATATGTTAAGAATAGAAGATTGGTTAGGGCAAGATTAGGGCCAGTCATAGACAGCAGTGGGAAGGTGTGCGTGGAGCCTGAGGAGATTGGAGAGGTACTGAATAAATATTTCTCTTCGGTATTCACGCAGGGTGATGTAATGTAGTTATGGAGAACACTGAGGTACAGGGTAGCAAACTGGAAGGTATCGAAGTAGATAGGGAGGATGTGCTAGATATTCTCGAGGGTTTGAAGTTGGATAAGTCCCCTGGGCCGGACGGGATTTTACCCTAGGATTCTCTGGGAGGCAAGAGAGGAGATTACAGAGCCTCTGGCTCTGATCTTCAGATCGTCGTTGGTTACGGGTGTAGTTCCGGAGGACTGGAGGATAGCGAATGTGGTCCCATTGTTCAAGAAGGGGAAGAGAGACCTTCCAGGGAATTATAGGCCAGTGAGTCTTATTTCTGTTGTGGGCAAAGTATTGGAGAGAATTATTAGGGATAGGATTTCTAGTTATTTAGAGAGAAATGAATTGATTGGGGATAGTCAGCATGGTTTTGTGAAGGGTAGGTCGTGCCTTACTAACCTTATTGAGTTTTTGAAAAAGTGACCAAAGAGGTGGATGGGGGTAAGGCAGTTGATGTGGTATATATGGACTTTAGTAAGGCGTTCGATAAGGTGCCCCATGGAAGGCTTCTGCAGAAAATCAGATGTATGGGATTGAGGGTGATTTAGCTAATTGGATTAGGAATTGGCTAGCTGATAGAAGACAGAGGGTGGTGGTTGATGGAAATTATTCATCGTGGAGTTCGGTTACTAGTGGTGTACCTCAGGGATCTGTTTTGGGGGCCCTGCTGTTTGTAATTTTTATAAATGATCTGGATGAGGGTATTGAAGGATGGATTAGTAAATTTGCAGATGACACTAAAGTCGGTGGAGGGGTAGATAGTGAAGAGGGGTGTTATAGTTTGCAGAGGGACTTGGACAAGTTGCAGAGCTGGGCCGAGAGGTGGCAAAAGGAGTTTAATGTGGAAAAGTGTGAGGTAATGCACTATGGCAGAAATAATAAATGGGTAGAGTATAGGGCAAATGGTAGGATTCTTAGTAGTCTAGATGAACAGAGGGATCTTGGTGTGTATGTGCATAGATCCCTGAAAGTAGGCAGTCAAGTCGAGAAGGTTGTTAAGAAGGCATATGCAGTCTTAGCTTTTATTGGTAGGGGGATTGAATTTCGGAGCCGCAACGTCATGTTGCAACTGTACAAAACTCTAGTGCAGCCGCACTGGGAGTATTGTGTGCAGTTCTGGTCCCCGCATTATAAGAAAGATGTGGAGGCATTGGAGAGGGTACAGAGGAGGTTTACCAGGATGTTGCCTGGTATGGAGGGCAGGTCTTATGAAGAGAGGCTGAGGGATTTGAGGTTGTTTTCGTTAAAAAGGAGGCGGCTAAGAGGGGACCTAATCGAAACATATAAGATGATTAGAGGTTTAGATAGGGTGGACAGTGATAGCTTTTTCCTAGGATGGAGAAAGCTAGCACGAGGGGACACAGCTTTAAATTAAGGGGTGATAGTTATAGGACGGATATCAGAGGTAGGTTCTTTACCCAAAGGGTGGTTCGGGAGTGGAATGCCCTGCCTGCAGCAGTTGTAGATGCGCCAGTTTGGTGGCGTTTAAGAGGTTAGTTGATAAGTATATGGAAGAGAAGGGAATGGTTTAGTTTGGAGGGGCATTGCTTTTTATATTGGTCGGCGCAACATCGAAGGCCGAAGGGCCTGTTCAACTGTAGGGTTCTATGTTCTATGTATTCATGGAAACTCCATCCATCTCCACCTCGTGATATTCAGAATGTAAAAAAGCTTCATGTAAATTGTTTTTCATAATACTTTCAAGAAAACATATTTATTTGCAGGTATTAGTGAGATGGGTGGGCTGACTTAAACACTTAAAATTTCCTTCTTTTGAATAAGGCTGATCTCTTACTTTAGCAGCTCCTTCATAACCTGCAACATATACTGAGTATAAGAACAAAAGCAGCAGGCACAGGGCAACACCAGCAACTACAAGTTCTCCTCTACTATCTAACTTAGTTTCTTCAGTGCTGTAATTAAAATCCCTACCTTAGCATACTACCTATGTATGTGTGTATCATGGACTGCAGCAGTTCACAAACCCAGCGCACCATCTTCTCAAGGCCAACTGGTGTTGGGTAACAAATAATGGTCTTGTCAGTGACACTTGCCCCCTGTGACAGAATAAGAATCCAGTACCCTCTGCCAGCCTTAAACTGCAGCTCTGTCTGGCGGTGATCCTCTTAGTGCTCTGAGTGCTCCTCCATATGTGCTTCCCTAGAGGAGATAGTCAGCCCACTGCACATGCAACCACACTCCAAAACCATCTCCTGACTTGCACCAAGCTGCTGCTCATTTTTTTTATTCAGTCATGGGACATGGGTGTCGCTGGCTGACCAGCATTTTTGCTCATCTCCATTGCCCTTGAACTGAATGCCTTGCTAGGCCACTTCAGAGATCAGTTAAGAGTCAACCACATTGCTGTGGGCCTGGAGATATATGTAGGCCACACCAGGTAAGGATGGCAGATTTCCTCCATTAGTGAACTAGTTGAGTTTTTACAACAAATCAACAATGGTTTCGTGGTCATTAGTACAAAGAAAAAAAAACAAAGAACAAAACAGCACAGGAAACAGGCCCTTCGGCCCAACGAGCCCACGCCGCCACCCTGATGTTCCCACCTCTACCCGCGATCCCTGTCCATGTTTATAGATCTATGGATTAAAAACCAAATTTGAGACAATTTAGAGAGAATTTGTTTTGCCAATTAGCCTAAGCACATCTTTGGGATGTGGGAGGAAACCAGAGCTCCCGGAGAAAACCCACGCAAGCACAGGGAGAATGCGCAAACTCTCACAGACACAGGCCCAAATCCATGTATCTGCACAGCACAGTGATAGTCACTGAGCTGTCGTGTTGCCCATCAAATGGTTCACGTCAAGCATACACTAACAACGTGAAGCAGTAGGATACTCTCGAAAAAGATCCAAGAGCAGTCCTCTCACGACCCATTGTGTGTATGATTTTTTTTATTGAATTCAAATTCCACCAGTTGCCGTGGCAGGATTCGAATCCATATCCCCAGAACATTAGCGGAATTTCTGGATTAATAGTCTAGTGATAATACCATTAACGTCCCACTCATTTGCTCACTCGCGGACCCAAGAGAGTGGACTTCAAGGAGCCAATGGCTTCTAATTTGAGAACCAGTAATTAAAGTTATATGTGTGCTTCATTTTTGTTGAAGTTTTCTATTAGTTGTGTCTGAAAAAGGAGGCACTTTTTGTTTGATGTTATGTGCAACCCAGTATCTCTTTATAGTTTTAATTTAAAAACAGCTTACAGAGCCATTCTCAATGTCAGTTGTTACACTCTGCTCAATGTTCAGTATGTACCATACTTCAAGAAAGATGGAAGAATAGTCTGATCATGCATTATTGTATAAATTTGTTGCATATATTCAGCTAGTCCTTGTAATCAAGGGGCTGTATACATTGAGAATGCCACTGAACACCCACTTAGGAATGTGTCCCACTCTCACTATGCCCAGGTAATGTATGACAAGAATTAAAGTGTCAATTATGCCAATGTGCAATATACAGGAAGTTTCAATAATGCCTGCAGCTTTTGTCACTCAATCTTCCCTGACCTTGTGAGAGAAAAGAATCATATCTACAGCTGCCTTCTATGGGACAATGTATAACCTTTGCTCTCATGCCTAATGACCTCAAAGTGCCCTAAATAACAGCTGGTAATCCAGAGGACTATCGGGGCATTGAAAAGCACATTTCAGCGTCTGGATGGGTCAGAAGGAGGTCTGTAGTATGCTCTAGTTTGAATGATCAGAATGTCCTTTTACAACTTTACCATTCAATATGGGTTGTACTTCCTTTGAGCTCCCAGTAAATTTGATTCTATCCTCAGTTCTCCTTCCCTTGCACTTTTACTCTTTATTTCTGAATTTCTATTTAATCAAATTCACTGGCTAACCTCATCATCAAGAATAATTGTACCTCTGTTTTAGATTTTCTTAGCCTCTTCCCTAACATGTTTTCACCACCTCGTCATCTTGTTCCTTTTTTTGTCAGAACTGCCTGCCCCTGTCATTACAAATATATCATCAAAATTGAGCTTTCCAAGTTGACAATTTGAAACAAGCATCTGTCAGTTAATTCCAGCCCCCACCTTCAAAAAGCGTGGGAGTATCTTGGCTACCATTTAAATTCAATTCTGAGTTTCCTTAACCTTTCTTTCCTGGACGCAATATTAATCACTGAATTCCTTTGTCCAATTTGTGACCCAACTGAATCAAGCAAACCTCAAGCCTGCCACAACAACTGGAATCTATCTAGTGTACAAAAGAGGTTTGTTACTCTATTAAGAAAGATCATTTTGAAAGATTCATTCATGGGACATGGGCGTCGTTGTCTGGACACCATTTATTGTCCGTCCCTAGTTGTTTGAGGGCAGTTGAGAGTCAACCACATTGCTGTGATTCTGAAGTCACATGTAGATCAGACCAGGTGAGGATGGCAGATTTCCTTCCTTAAAGGACATTAATGAACCACATGGGTTTTCCAACAATTGACAATGATTCCTTGGTAGATTCTTAATTCCAGAACTTTTTTACTGAATTCAAATTCCCCCATCTGCTATGGCAGAATGCGAACCAGAGTCCCCAGAACATTAGCTGAGTTTCTGGATTAATAGTCAGCCATAATACCACTAGACCATCACCTCCCCATTGCTGGGAGAATTGCAATCTAGATCTTTGAAGTTGCGAATCAATAGTTCTGAGGCATCATCTCATGCCAAAATATCCAATCTTTTGTTCAGCTTGTTTGATGAAGCCAGCCAATGACTCAGGTTGAGTCTTAGCAGGGCAGTATTCTATCTTTGAAGACAAATGATGGAAGGGGAAAAACAGATCAAGGAATATTGCAACATACTTACTGCAACTTTGTCCACATTTTATTAGCAGTGACCAAGAAAATGCCTAGTGCAGCACTTAGTATTGCCTGGACACACACAGAAGACTGAATAATGAAAACATAAGTGTGGCCCAGTGACACAGTAATTAGCTGCCTCACAGCACCAGGGACCCAGGTTTGATTCCGGCCTCGGGTGACTGTCTGGGTGGAGTTAACACGCTCTTCTCGTGGGTTTCCTTTGGGTGCTCTGGTTTCCACCAATAGTCCAAAGATATGCAGATTAGACGCTTTGGCCAAGGTAAGTGCATGGGGCTACAGGGTGGAGGGGAGGGCCTGTGTGAAGTATTCTTTTGCAAAGTCGATGCAGAATCAATGAGCTCACTGGCCTTTTTCTGCACTGTAGGGTTTTGGTGCTTCTAATTTTTGGCTATGATGTGGAGATGCCAGCATTGGACTGGGATGTCATAACTATGACATCTTCAATATGTTATCGATGAAGATGAACATCTCGCCAAGACCATCCCCACTTCTTGCCTTCAAATAATTGCACAACCTCAAACACACCATTGTCCACAGCAAACTATCCAGCCTTCAGGAGAACAATGATCACGACACCATACAACCCTGCCCAGCAACTTCTGCGAGACGTGCTGGATCATCGGTATGAATGCCGTCCTTTCATGTGACAACACCATCCACCAGGTTACATGGTACATACTCTTGCGACTCGGCTAACACTGTCTTCTGATATGCTGCAGGAAAGGCGGCCTTTATGACACGCAACAACACAGATTCACTGAGCAGAAATTGATAGTCAAGTTCCGCACACATGAGGCTGGCCTCAATTGGGATCTTGGATTCATGTCACTCTATCTGTAACCCCCACCACTTGCTGGACTTCAAAATCTCACTAACTATCCTCTCTGGAGACAATCACATCTCTTTAACCTGTGCTTAAGCCTCTCCCCACTCACACTGTTTGTACTTTTAAGACTTGATTACCTGTAAAGACCTGCATTCCAACCATTATCTTGTAAATTGAGTTAGTGTCTATAAATGCTCTGTTGGTGAACCCAACTCTTCACTCACCTGATGAAGAACCAGCGCTCTGAAAGCTTGTGCTATCAAATAAACCTGTTGTACTTTAACCAGGTGTTGTGAGAATTTTTACTCTAACTCTTGGGCCCTGATGGGAGATAAAGATGCATTAATTCATGCTGCTAGCTAGCTTCCCCACTCCATCCCACCCGAAAAGGCAGTGAGTAACCAACTGGCCATGTTAAAGGTCTATGATTTGAAGCTATCAGGCAGCATGCTGCTCCCTGGAAATGCTAGGAAACAATGTAACTATCTGGAGTTGCCTTCTCAATGGCAGACCTGATGGGGTAAGGGTTGGGATGGGGCAGGTGGCATGCAGTGGAGGTTGATGGTGGGCAGGGCTTCTGGCTGATTTTGAGGCCTTCTCTCTCCTTGCCCGGTTGCTAAAGCCATTCGTGAACCGAAAGTCAAAAAGGTTGGAGTGGTATCTCCATCTTGGAGCACTTTATTTCCTTGAAGAGGCAGCGTGCTTCAAAATAACACCTACTGCCCTTAATTGGATACTAATCCCGTCCTCTGACCATTATTTAGCAAAATCGGGAAAAATCACAGCTACGTGACTGCGTCCAACACAGTGTGGGGTTTTGCTCCCTCACTCAACTAATTCAGCAAGGTTCCAAAGTCTGCAAAGGAAAACTAGCCTAGGGTAACAAAAAAAATAGTTTCCTGGAAAGCACTTTCCGAAAGGCATTGAAATACAGGAAGTCACAGCTATTTTAAACTTACTCCTTCAATTATCTTCCAATTTTCTTTCTTTGTGAGAAAAACAGTCTTCCTGGAAAGCCACTGACTCCAGTAAATTCTGTAATGGTGAATGAAGAGGTCTTCCTCTGGGGGTGGATCCCAGCGAATGACAAGACTGAAAGCACCATTGCGGCTTGCAGTGAAGTTGCCTCTCCACAGATTTCTTGGTGCACCTGGTGGTGTGGGGTCTGTAAGGAATGTTAAATAGCGGAGAATTAAGAAAGGAAGTGAATGCAATCGAATCAAAAGACTGAATTACACTTGTTTGCGTACAGAGTGTTATAAACCGCCTGGCAAAGAGATCCGAGGTCACTGCATTTAATTCCCAGCTACTGCTTGGCATTACCAGCCAGGTCAGGTTAAAAACAAAGTTGTCTTAAGCACAATAATATTCATTCCAAATTCTTAGGTAGAATTTTGAATTGAAACAAATAAAGTGATGTACTTGAGTCTCCTGACATGAGAACCTGGACAATATATTAATATTGCTCCTTCATGTGGTGTTGGATCAAGAGGATCAAATATTACCTGAAAGATTATAGTTCCTCTGTACAATTGGCTGGGTCTGAATTAAGAACATGCAAATTTGCTGAAGCCTTTCTGCAATTTGTTGGGGGGTTGATGAGTTTTAGTTTAATGAGTACAATTTAAGATGGACCATATTGGCCATTTGGATCCACGATACAATAGTTATTCACAGTCAATGGAAGACACAGGCTTGATGGGTTATTTTTCATTTTATGATTTATCATAAAACATTCTGGAAGTGAAATTCTCCCATCCCAGCAATGCAAAATGGGTTTGTAGCAAATGTGCCAGTTTTTATTTTCCAGTGACTTGGGAAAACATTGTCAAAACTTTTAATTTTGCACCAAGAAATTAAATTTTGCACCTTGAGAGAGATCTTTGTATCCTCAATGGCAAAAAGAGAGATCCCAGAGGATTGGAGAGTAGTCAGTGTTGTTCTTTTATTTAAGAAGATAGGCTGGTGAGCCTTATATTAGTAGTAAGAAAACTATTGGAGAGGATTCTTAGATAGGATTTACTCCCATTTGGAAATAAGTGGATGTATTAGCGAAAGGCAACATGGTTTTGTGAAGGGAAGGTCATGTCTCACTAACTTGTTTTTTGAGAAAGTGATGAAGATCATTGATGAGGGTAGGGCAGTGGATTTCAATAAGGCCTTTGACAAGGTCACCCATGGCAAACAGGTGCAGAAATATAAGTTGCATGGGGTCAGAGGTGAGCTGGCAGGGTGGATCAGACTGGCTCAGTCATAGAAGACAGGAGGTAGCAGTGGAAGGGTGAGTTCTGACTGGAGGGCTGTGACAAGTGGTGTTCCTCAGGGATCAGTGCTAGAACCTTTGCTGTTTGACTCGGAGGAAAAGGTAACTGATTTGATGAGTAAGTTTGCGGATGATACAAAGGTTGGTGGATTTGCAGATAGCGATGAGGACCATCAGAGAAAAGGGCAGAATGGTTGGAGACTTTGGCAGAGAGATGGCAGATGGAGTTTAATCTGGACAAATGTGAGATAATGCATTTTGGAAGGTCCCTGTCAGGCAGGGAGGAAATGGTCGAGTAAGAGAGCCTTGGTGTACGAAAAAAGTTGATTTGCTGGTTAAGAAGAAAAAGGAGGCTTATGTCAGGATGAGGCTTGAAGGCTCAGTTAGTGCAATGGATAGCTATAGATTAGCCAGGAAGGAGCTAAAAAGTGAATTGAGGAGAGCTAAGAGGGGACACGAGAAGATGTTGGCTGATAGGATTAAGGAGAATCCTAAAGCTTTCTTTCGATATGTTAAGAATAGAAGATTGGTTAGGGCAAGATTAGGGCCAGTCATAGACAGCAGTGGGAAGTTGTGCGTGGAGCCTGAAGAGATTGGTGAGGCACTGAATAAATATTTCTCTTCGGTATTCACGCAGAGTGCTGGAAATGTAGCTATGGAGAACACTGAGGTACAGGGTTGCAAATTGGGAAGTATTGTAGTAGATAGGGAGGATGTGCTAGAAATTCTCGAGGGTTTGAAGTTGGATAAGTCCCCTGGGCCGGACGGGATTTACCCTAGGATTCTCTGGGAGGCAAGAGAGGAGATTGCAGAGCATCTGGCTCTGATCTTCAGGTCGTCGTTGGTTACGGGTGTGGTTCCGGAGGACTGGAGGATAGCGAATGTGGTCCCATTGTTCAAGAAGGGGAAGAGAGACCTTCCGGGGAATTATAGGCCAGTGAGTCTTACTTCTGTTGTGGGCAAAGTATTGGAGAGAATTATTAGGGATAGGATTTATAGTTATTTAGAGAGAAATGAATTGATTGGGGATAGTCGGCATGGTTTCGTGAAGGGTAGGTCATGCCTTACTAACCTCATTGAGTTTTTTGAGAAAGTGACCAGAGAGGTGGATGGGGGTAAGGCGGTTGATGTAGTATATATGGACTTTAGTAAGGCTTTTGATAAGGTGGCCCATGGAAGACTTCTACAGAAAATGCAGAAGTGTGGAATAGAGGGTGATTTAGCTAATTGGATTAGAAATTGGCTGGCAGATAGAAGACAGAGGGTGGTGGTTGATGGGAGATATTCATCGTGGAGTTCGGTGACGAGTGGTGTGCCTCAGGGGTCTGTTTGGGGCCCCTGCTGTTTGTAATTTTTATAAATGATCTGGATGAGGGTATTGAGGGATGGATCAGTAAATTTGCAGATGATACTAAAGTTGGTGGAGTGGTAGATAGAGAAGAGGGGTGTTTTAGTTTACAGAGTGACTTGGACAAGTTGCAGAGCTGGGCCGAGAGGTGGCAAATGGAGTTTAATGTGGAAAAGTGTGAGGTAATGCACTTTGGCAGGAACAATAAAGGTGTAGAGTATAGGGCTAATGGTAGGGCTCTTAATAGTGTTGAGGAACAGAAGGATCTTGGTGTATGTGTCAATAGCTCCCTGAAAGTAGGCAGTCAAGTGGATAAAGTTGTTAAGAAGGCTTATGGAGTCTTAGCTTTTATTGGTAGGGGGATTGAATTTAGGAGCCGCAGCATCATGGTGCAACTGTACAAAACTCTAGTGCGGCCGCACTTGGAGAATTGTGTGCAGTTCTGGTCCCCACATTATAAGAAAGATGTGGAGGCATTGGAGAGGGTACAGAGGAGGTTTACCAGGATGTGCCTGGTATGGAGGGCAGGTCCTATGAAGAGAGGTTGAAGGATTTGAGGTTGTTTTCGTTAGAAAGGAGGCGGCTAGAGGGGATCTTATTGAAGCATATAAGATGATTAGAGGTTTAGATAGGGTGGACAGTGATAGCCTTTTTCCTAGGATGGAGAAAGCTAGCACGAGGGGACACAGCTTTAAATTAAGGGGTATGAGTTATAGGACGGATATCAGAGGTAGGTTCTTTACTCAAAGAGTGATTAGGGAGTGGAATGCCCTGCCTGCAGCTGTTGTAGATGCGCCAAGTTTGGTGGCGTTTAAGAGATTAATTGATAAGTATATGGAAGAGAAGGGAATGGTTTAGTTTGGAGGGGCATTGCTTTTTATTTTGGTCGGCACAACATCGAAGGCCGAAGGGCCTGTTCTGTGCTGTAATGTTCTATGTTCTATGTTCTAATACTGATAGAAAATATGCAGTAAAAGGCAGAACTCTTTAGAGGATTGACAGGCAGAGAGAGCTGGGTGTAGAAACACAGGTCACTAAAAGTGGCAATGCTGGTGCAGAAGGTAGTCAAGAAGCATACGGGATGCTTGCCTTCATTGGCCAGGGCACTGAGTTTAAAAATTGACAAGTCATGTTGCAGATTTATAGAACCTTAGTTAGACAGCACTTGAAATATAGTGTTTAATTCTGGTCACCATGCTACCAGAAAGACATGGAGGCTTTGGAGAGGCTACAGAAAAGATTTCCTAGGACGTTGCCTGGTATGGAGAGCACTAGCTATGAAAAGAGATTGGAGAAAGTTGATTTGTTCTCACTGAAACAATGGAGGTTGAGGGGTAACCTGATAGAAGTCTACAAGATTATGAGGGTATGGATAGAGTGGATAGTAGGAAGCTTTTTCCCAGGGTGGAAGAGTTAATTACTAGGGGCATAGGTTTAATGTGCTAGGGACAGGATTTAAAGGAGATGTAAAAGGCAAGATTTTTACACAGAGGATGGTGGGTGTCTGGCATTCATTGCCAGGGGAGGTACTGGAAGCAGATACAATAGTGGCTTTTAAGGACATCTGGACAAATACATAAATAGAATGGGTAGGGAATTTTAGTTAAGTCGGGTAGCATGGTTGGTGCAGGCTTGGAGGGCAAAGGGCCTGTTCCTGTCGTGTAATTTTCTTTGTTCTTTTGTTTTTATTTCTAAAAGTGATGGCAAGGCAGGGAAGTAAGTCTCCCAAAAGTGTTTGAACTATTGTTCTGCGAACTTCAGTGGCAAGAAGAGCAGAGCCTGAGTTTTGTGCTTGCTGGATAAGCACAGAAGCAGATACAGAATTCTCTCTCAGGCCAGACTGCGTTGTCAACAATGGTTTCACACTGGATGGCCAATTAAAGCCTGCCCGGCATATTTCACAGTCTTGGGGAGGATGGAAAAAGTGGATGGGGCCGGGAACAAGTTGGGCTCAACCCTGCCTGGGAGAGGAAGGCCATGGGAACATTCTTCACAGGATCAAAGAAGAGATACCTGCAGGACTAATGGTTTCAGCACCCAGTGGGCATGGAAGGTGGGAGGACATGTCCGGTGAGCAGTCTGCCCCTTGCTTCACAGGCAAGTGCTGCATGGAGGAGGTCAGTGTCAGGTGTGTCATGCTTACGTTCTTGGGAAATGGCGGAGATATTTATTTGCATGGTCACTCCTTATCTCTCTCAGAAGACTAAGAGTGTTTGTGCCAACTTGCAATGAAGCCTGCACTGGCAAATGTTAGAAGATCTAACCACTTGTTCTGAGTGCACTGAAGGCTGAGATGTGCTGTGCTGGGAATGGGGGGAAATGGCACCAAGGGGAGATGGATAGTGTCAGTCAGTGCTGGAGTGGTGCTGCAAGGAAAGGATTAGCACTGATGATGAAATCACTTGCAGGAGATGCGAAGCCATAATGTAATGGAGCACTGAAGAATGGATGACGGGGAGTCCAATCTCTTGATAATCAGCCATTACAAGCTGGACACCCCAGAACTAGGATGCCACTGCGGGGCTCATTCCACAGTGAGGGCCTCTGAGAAAGGTAACTATGCAAAGCACAAATATGAAATGGTAGAGAGAGCAAAAGTTTTAATCTCTCAGCTGCAATAAACGTGGCAAAGCATCAGTGCCATTTATCTTCCAAAACTGGCACCATGTACTGTTCTCCATTGTCTCATCAGCATGTATGTTGATGATTGAATGTAGTGGAATGTTATCTTTCTCCTGCAGATGTTTCATCTGTAAGAGTCTCCAGGGTGCCCAAGGGCCTCCCAAGGATGATACACCCATACCTGCACCTGCATCACGCCCTCTACCTGAACCAGACACCAATACTGAGACTAGTGGGCTTGAGTTTACTGGCTCCCATAGTCCTGCATAATGGAAGGGCAGGCACACTCATATGAGGAGCTGGAAGAGGCAGAGAGTGTCCGGATGTTGTCAGTTGAATTCCGAGCAGGAACATGCTGTGTTCAAAGGAGATGATGAGTCTTTGGAGTTATCCATCAGGAGGCAGATGCTGGGTGTCCAGCGGGATGTGTGGGAAGATCTGGTGGCGATCCCTAAGGGTCTGTGTACAAGGCGCTGAAATCTTTGATTTGATTTATTATTTTCACATATATTAGCATAGAGTGAAAAGTATTGTTTCTTGCGCACTGAACAGACAAAACACACCATTCATACAGAAGGAAATGAATGCAGAATGTAGTGTTACAATCATACTTAGGGTGTCAAGAAAGGTCAACTTAATGCGAGATAAGTTCATTCAAAAGTCTGACAGCAGCAGGGAAGAAACTATTCTTGACTTGGTTGGTACAATACTGACAGCAATGTATGGTCCCGCAAAAAGTGCATCCCGCAATGGGTTTCCCAGCGGTGAAGGATGCGTTCAAGAGGGAAACCCCTTGATCACGGCAGGACAATAGGATCCTGCCACTGAGAAATACTCTGTGGAAAAGAAGAATAATCCTGTCCATTGTTTCTGTTATGGTGATGTCATGTGGAATGTGAGCACTGAGTTGACTCTGAACACTTCACTGACAGTTGTGATGCTAATGGACAGCAGCTCCAGGAACTGAGTCAGGGGTCCCTGGAGTTATGCCCCGATCTGCAAGCCCTCACTGCCAGTGTATGAAATGGATGAGGAGCCCAGCCTCCCTGCTCTGTATACGTTCATCAGTGATGAACAGGGAGGTTCAAACGAAGCTTGGATGGGGCACAGGGATTAAAACACTCCAGCTAAAACCCTAAGGTTAAGGCACCTTGCGCACATCATCTGAGGGTAAATTTGTTTCTGTTCATATTTCAAAACTTCCTTGATGGTGTGTTGTTAACACCAGAAAATGTTGAAGGTACACATTAACAAGGCCTCCCTAGTGTCCCTTGCTCCCCAAAGGTTCTTGACATCTGCATTCACATGCTCACCTTGTACTTCCCTGGGCTACTCATCAGGCCGATCAGTCGATCTATCCTCTGTGGCATCTGGAGCCGTCTTGTGATCCTCTCCTCCAATCGGTCTCCCTTTGCTAGAGCCTGGTTGTCCAAGGACACTCACTCTGGATCAGCCAGGCATCTCAACCATATTTTCAGCAGCCTAATGGTCCTGCCAGTGCTGTACCTCTCCTCCGCCTCAGTTCTTGGGTGCCGGAATGGGATCATAAGCCACCTTTTCAGGGGGTAGCCCTTGTCGTTCAGGAATCAGCCATCCAAACAAGCAGCAGTGAATAGTCTTGGTGCCTGTGAGTGTTGCAAGATGTAAGCATCATGTGAACTGCCACGGTAATGGGCACAGACTTGCAAGATCTGTGTGTTGTGGTTGCAGATGATCTGAAAGCTCATTGAGTGGAGCTCCTACGATGAGAACTTGTGTTGACCTGTGCTGCCTGTGAGA
Organism: Sphyrna mokarran; assembly: GCA_024679065.1. Lineage (NCBI taxonomy): Eukaryota > Metazoa > Chordata > Chondrichthyes > Carcharhiniformes > Carcharhinidae > Sphyrna > Sphyrna mokarran. The sequence goes on from JAGIQG010000003.1 coordinate 23,467,865, forward strand.
TGGCCAAGGGGCAGCATAAAATTGATAAGTCAATGGCATTAATTGGCCCTTTAAGTGTTGGCTGGCAGACGGGTTTCTGATTCTGTAATAACTTCAATCAGGCCATTGAGATTGGCCTATTGAAACGTAACTCCCTCATTAAGGAGTCAATTGATGGGCCAATCAGGAAGTCTTTTCCTTGTATTTAACCAGGGATGTCAGTTCCTCTGGCATTCCTGAAGGTAGACTGCTTTCTGATAGCATCCTGTATACTATTGATGGAATTGTAAATAAATAGATTCTGGTGAAGGGACTTCTGCCTCTGAAGACTTATTTCAGTCACTTGTGCACACACTCCAACCATAATATTGCGCATGGCCGTCTGAAAGTTTACCTGATGTTTTCTCGTGTGAGTTCAGGTAGGGCGTGCACCTGTTTCATCAGGTAGAATTCTAACCCAGGAATGGTGAAAAATTGTGCACTGATTTGCTAACAGCTGGCATCACAATGTTAGCATTGATCAATTTCAATCCCTTAGCATCAATTCTTCACAAAAGTGTTGGCCAGAAGGTGTCGATGTGGGAAAACATTTTATATGTGGATGCGAGTATAAATAGAACATAGAACAATACAGCACAGAACAGGCCCTTCGGCCTTCGATGTTGTGCCGACCAAAATAAAAAGCAATGCCCCTCCAAACTAAACCATTCCCTTCTCTTCCATATACTTATCAATTAACCTCTTAAACGCCACCAAACTTGGCGCATCTACAACAGCTGCAGGCAGGGCATTCCACTCCCTAATCACTCTTTGAGTAAAGAACCTACCTCTGATATCCGTCCTATAACTCATACCCCTTAATTTAAAGCTGTGTCCCCTCGTGCTAGCTTTCTCCATCCTAGGAAAAAGGCTATCACTGTCCACCCTATCTAAACCTCTAATCATCTTATATGCTTCAATAAGATCCCCTCTTAGCCGCCTCCTTTCTAACGAAAACAACCTCAAATCCTTCAACCTCTCTTCATAGGACCTGCCCTCCATACCAGGCAACATCCTGGTAAACCTCCTCTGTACCCTCTCCAATGCCTCCACATCTTTCTTATAATGTGGGGACCAGAACTGCACACAATACTCCAAGTGCGGCCGCACTAGAGTTTTGTACAGTTGCAACATGATGCTGCGGCTCCTAAATTCAATCCCCCTACCAATAAAAGCTAAGACTCCATATGCCTTCTTAACAACTTTATCCACTTGACTGCCTACTTTCAGGGATCTATTGACACATACACCAAGATCCTTCTGTTCCTCAACACTATTAAGAGCCCTACCATTAGCCCTATACTCTACACATTTATTGTTCCTGCCAAAGTGCATTACCTCACACTTTTCCACATTAAACTCCATTTGCCACCTCTCGGCCCAGCTCTGCAACTTGTCCAAGTCTCTCTGCAAACTATAACACCCCTCTTCACTATCTACCACTCCACCAACTTTAGTGTCATCTGCAAATTTACTAATCCATCCTTCAATACCCTCATCCAGATCATTTATAAAAATTACAAACAGCAGGGGCCCCAAAACAGACCCCTGAGGCACACCACTTGTCACCGAACTCCACGATGAATATCTCCCATCAACCACCACCCTCTGTCTTCTATCTGCCAGCCAATTCCTAATCCAATTAGCTAAATCACCCTCTATTCCACACATCTGCATTTTCTGTAGAAGTCTTCCATGGGCCACCTTATCAAAAGCCTTACTAAAGTCCATATATACTACATCAACCGCCTTACCCCCATCCACCTCTCTGGTCACTTTCTCAAAAAACTCAATGAGGTTAGTAAGGCATGACCTACCCTTCACGAAACCATGCTGACTATCCCCAATCAATTCATTTCTCTCTAAATAACTATAAATCCTATCCCTAATAATTCTCTCCAATACCTTGCCCACAACAGAAGTAAGACTCACTGGCCTATAATTCCCTGGAAGGTCTCTCTTCCCCTTCTTAAACAATGGGACCACATTCGCTATCCTCCAGTCCTCCGGAACCACACCCGTAACCAACGAGGACCTGAAGATCAGAGCCAGAGGCTCTGCAATCTCCTCTCTTGCCTCCCAGAGAATCCTAGGGTAAATCCCGTCCGGCCCAGGGGACTTATCCAACTTCAAACCCTCGAGAATTTCTAGCACATCCTCCCTATCTACTACAATACTTCCCAATTTGCAACCCTGTACCTCAGTGTTCTCCATAGCTACATTTCCAGCACTCTGCGTGAATACCGAAGAGAAATATTTATTCAGTGCCTCACCAATCTCTTCAGGCTCCACGCACAACTTCCCACTGCTGTCTATGACTGGCCCTAATCTTGCCCTAACCAATCTTCTATTCTTAACATATCGAAAGAAAGCTTTAGGATTCTCCTTAATCCTATCAGCCAACATCTTCTCGTGTCCCCTCTTAGCTCTCCTCAATTCACTTTTTACCTCCTTCCTGGCTAATCTATAGCTATCCATTGCACTATCTGAGCCTTCAAGCCTCATCCTGACATAAGCCTCCTTTTTCTTCTTAACCAGCAAATCAACTTTTTTCGTACACCAAGGCTCTCTTACTCGTCCATTTCCTCCCTGCCTGACAGGGACATACTTATCAAGGACTCGCAGCAGCTGCTCCTTGAATAAGCACCACATTCCAGATGTTCCCAGTCCCTGTAGTTCCCTAGTCCAATCTATGCACCCTAATTCTCTCCTGATGGCCTCATAATTACCCTTCCCCCAGCTATAACTACTGCCCCCAGCTTCATGCCTATCCCTGTCCATCACTAAGGTGAACGTAACCGAATTGTGGTCACTATCACCAAAATGTTCACTAACTTCCAAGCCTAACACCTGGTCTGGCTCATTGCCCAGCACCAAATCCAATGTAGCCTCACCTCTAGTTGGCCTCTCTACATACTGAGTCAAAAAACCTTCCTGCACACTCTGTACGAAAACTGACCCCTCTAACGAGCTAGAGCTATAGCTATTCCAATCAATATTAGTAAAGTTAAAGTCCCCCATCACAATTACCCTACTACTTTCACTCCTAATCAGAATTGACTTTGCAATCATAAAATATTGGTCTGTAAACATAAAGATGATGTCTATTTGTCACAATTAACTATTATTTATAAGATATTGGCCTATGTGCACAGCTAAGATAACAAATATAATCACATTTTATTATTACAGATGAGCTTGACTGCACCATTTTTATGATATTTCTTTTCCTCCATGTGAGGTAGTGCCGCCATAAATCACTGGGTGAAGTGACTTTACAAGCCAATGCACAGAACAATCTGAAAGTAAACATACGTATAATGCCTCAATAGTTTTGTAATTAATTGTCCTCATGGTAGATTACTGGCTAGAGACAATGTTTTTTTGAAACTCAGGGGGATGACTTCTGGATCGTTTGGAACACACAGAAAAACATAGGAAATCCAATATTGCCAAATTAAGTGAGTGAGTTTCAAAGTTGGTTCTCTGATATTTTTTCTCCTCCTGATTTATCAGCTTGTGTTGAGGAATAAAAGCCTGACAGCTCCTTTATCACTTGGACAAGGGCACTGGGTCCTCACAGTGGTCTATTGTCACAAATCAAACTTCAAGGCTTAGCCTCCTGTTCAAACGAGCTGCTGTTTCTTTTCCCCCACTGGCAGAGTTTGTTTGAATGGTGTTTCAGAGAACAGCAACATCACTGAGATTATAGCTTTTTTCAAAAAAGCAAGTGATCAATGAAATCTTTTTTGTAGTTAACAAGGAGACTTCTTCAATGGGTAGAATCTGCTAATGCACCTGTTTGAGCTGTGATCCTCATTCAAGTCAGGCTGAACTCTTGCCCTTTCACCTTGGGTTAAATGTTTCATCTGATGAAAAAGAAGGCATCATTGTAGGAACAAAGGTTCTATTTTATATTAAGAAAAATGATAAACCTTTGATAATGTGGATGCCTGCCTCTAGTTTGAGGTCCAATATGATCCATTGTCAGTTGTATCTTTTCTTCATCATATTATCAGCATGGAGTTGTCTTTCATCAGGACGACTTTGGGGTTACACATGGGAGGCCTACAGGCTGAAACCCCTGACCTGCCACTTTCTTATTCATCTCAAATTTTAAAACAAGTTGCTCAATGGAGGATTGCTTCTGGTTCTGAAATTATTTAACAGTGTTCGCATGACTAGTCTTCTTGCATCCCTCACTTCACACCCAATTTATGGAGCAAAAGTATGACATGCAAATAAACAGTGAAACTTTAATACTGTGTCTGTCACAGATACACTGTCTGGAATTTAGTATTCTCCTTGGATGTGTGTGTGTGTGTGTGTGTGTGTGTGTGTGTGTGTGTGTGTGTGTGTGTGTGTGTGTGTGTGTGTGTGTGTGTGTGTGTGTGTGTGTGTGTGTTGGTGTGTGTGTGTGTACTTAAGTGGGATTGCAGGGGTTTGGTGAGGAAAGACACTTGACATATGAGAAGGTTGACAAGCAAGGCTGGATTTGTTTGTGGTCCGATAAGGATGCTTCCCTTGTTCACAGGCACTCAGTAAGGATAGGCAACAACACTTCCTCCACAATCATCCTCAACTCCAGTGCCCCACAAAGCTGTGTTCTCAGCCCTCTATTATATTCCTAATACACCTATGATTGTGCGGCCAAATTCCCCTCCAATTCGATTTTCAAGTTTACTGACGACACCACCATAGTGGGTCAGATCTCAAAAAATGACAAGACAGAGTATAGGAACGAGACAAAGAATCTGGTGAACTTGTGTGGCAATAATAATCACTTCCTCAATGTCAACAAAACAAAAGGAGATAGTCATTGATTTCAGGAAGTGTAAAGGAGAACATGTCCCTGTCTACATCAATGGGGACGAAGTAGAAATGGTCGAGACCTTCAAAGTTTTTAGGTGTCTGGATCACCAACAACCTGTCCTGGTTCCCCCATGCTGACACTATAGTTAAAAAGTCCACCAACACCTCTACCTTCTCAGAAGACTAAGGAAATTTGGCATGTCAGCTATGACTCTCACCAACTTTTACAGATGCACCACAGAAAGCATTTTTTCTGGTTGTTTCACAGCTTGGTATGGCTCCGCTCTGTCCAAGACTGCAAGGAACTTCAAAACGTCATGAATGTAGCCCAATCCATCATGCAAACCAGCCTCCGATCCACTGATTCTGTCTACACTTCCCGCTGCCTCAACAAAGCAGCCAGCATAATTAAGGATTCCACGCACCCTCGACATTCTCTCTTCCACCTGCTTCTTTTGGGAAGAAGATACGTGGGCCTCAGATTTTTGTATCAACTGACTCAAGAACAGCTTCTTCCCTATTGCTGTCAGACTTTTGAATGGACTTACCTTGCATTAAGTTGATCTTTCTCTAGCTATGATTGTAACACTATATTCTACACTCTCTCGTTTCCTTCTCTATGAACGGTATGTCTGTCTGTATAGTGTGCAATAATCAATACTTTTCACTGTATGCTAATACACATGACAATAATAAATAAAATCAAATCACAACTGTGCCTGTTCGAAGAATCCGGCATCTCAGGTGAGGAGGCTCGCTGCATCAAGGCCCCCAACCCCCCCACCATGCCATTTTCTTTGACATCTCAATTCCCGTGATACCCATACCACCCGCACCTACTTTTTTTTACCTAGAATCCCACGATGATGTCTGGTGAAGGATCAAATGAATTGTGGCACTATAGGTAAAGGAGAAATGTCAGCCTCTGGCAGACTAGAGGGGAGGATTTCCACCTGACTGTGGAAGTCCTGGAGAACATCCCCCCGGGATCCAGCAGTTAATTAAGGGCTTAAATCCCTCAGAGCTCCTAGAGATCGAGTCAGCAGGGTTGTTGCCAAACATTATACTACAAAGCTGAGAAAAGAAATCTCAATCAAGAACTTCCATTTCACTGAAGAAGCTTCTGGCTGATTCACATCCAACAACCTGTTCTGAAAACTCTGTAGTTTTGGAAGGAGCCACTTAGCAATGTCAGTTAGACTGAGATCAGGACAGGAGGTTGAGCAATCAAGAGCTGCGTGAGGAGGGGATAGAGATGGGGGAGTTCAAGAGTGAGCGGTGTAACAAGGAAGTGGAAGTAGTTTTAGAGACAGTTGTCAAACTTCTTCACTGTCCTCTGAAGATATCTGAGGAGATACTTTAAATCTCAGAATATTATAATAATGGAGGTCATCCAGCCCATTGCAATTATGCTACATATTTGAAAGAGAGATACAATTAGTTCCATAGTTCTGAAAATTTTCATGTCTAGATCCATAATCTTTTTGAAAGTTTCAATTGAATCCCATCAGCCTTTCTGGCAAAATCACAGTAACAAGATCAAATTGGTCCTTTTCACTGTCTTCTCTGCCAAAGAAGTGTTTTAACACATAAAGGGAAACCGGGAAGGTAAAGATCTTTTGCCAGTAAATCAATAAAAGGGTGGCATGGTAGCAACAGTGGTTAGCACTGCTGCCTCAGAGTGCCAGGGACTCAGGCTTGATGCTGGTCTTGAGTCACTGTCTGTGTGGAATCTGCACATTCTCCCTGTGTCTGCATAGGTTTCCTCTGGATGCTCTGGTTTTCTCCGAGTCCAAAGGTGTGGGGGTTAGGTGGATTGGCCAGGCTAAATTCGCCCTTGACTGGGGGGGATTAGCAGGGTAAATGCAGGGTTATGTGGATAGGGTGGGATTGTTGTCAAGGCAAGCTTGATGGGCAGTCCTTTTGTACTATAAGGATTCTATGATTCAGGAACACAATTAGCCAATTTTGTTTTGTGTTTAGAAAGCAAGCATAGACAATTAGTCAGTAACATTGTTTAGTGCAGCATAATTTTCTCAATTCCAGTGTCGATGAAAATGGGCCTCAGTTATCTGAATGCTCTCTGCAGATTGGAATGTGATTGGGGTCATGTACATGGCAAGGAAGAAACTGGGAGGGTGGAGGGAGGGGGGGGCGGTCAGTGCTGATATTTGGTGGCTCTTTGTTACAAGTAAGCATGCTTCTTATCATTATTCAGCAGCAATCACTTACCTCGAGATGAGTGGAAGTGTTTACTGGGGATGGTGAAACCTCGAGTTCCATGGACGTTGACTGCAGCTACTCTGAACTGGTACCATATGTTTGGTCTCATATTTTTCAGATCAACATGCTCCTCTATTGTCTGGGGTATTGGAAAAAGGGAAATGAAGAGCAATTATTCACTGTGGACTTCATTGCAACATTTTTGTTTGGTCCGTGGGGACCAAAATGATGAACGACGAGGTTCCATGGGCTTTGTAAAAATATTAAAATTAAATGCCAATTGATCTTTAAAGTATTGCATCAGAAGGCAATTAAATACCTCAATAATAATATCTTCACATTACCAAGGATTAACATATTTAGAGGAACAATGGTTGGCGTAAAGTCAAGTTTGTAAAAACAAAATGCAGGCTTGTGATGATTTGCTCAGTTTAAGGGCATTTATTGGCAGTAAAAAATGTTTATTCCACCATTCAACATATAGTGCAATGTAATATCTCAATCTTTGTTAATAGAATCAATGTGTTGCTTGCATTGGACAAAGGTAATCTGCTGCAGCTCTGACTCTGCAACAATCTATAAACATTTGGGACATTAATTTCTATTGTGAGACTTTTGGTACTGTAATTAAAGCACTGACCAGTGTGGAGTGGACATAAGAGTAAAGAAACAGGTTGGCATCTGAGAAAAAGAAAGCATGTCATAGGGAAAAGAGCAGATTAAAATAAAAGATATTTGATAGACACTTATGCAAGTTCTCAAAAATGGTGCATGGTACAATGAAGATTTCACAATAATTTTGCTGGTAAATTCCGTGACAGTCAATATTGTTCTAGGAATTAAGGTGATGACTGTTTTGCCAGGAGCAGTGTCACTTGTGGACATGGGCCACTAGATGTGTGCAAGGGGCACAAGATGTGATATTGTATTATTGAGGTCTTCGTCAGGATTATGTCAAGTGCTGAAGCAGATCTCCTCAGTAGGTAAGACTGATCCCAAACCAGTTATGGAAGATTTAAGTGGTAGGGAGCTGAGGGAAGAATCCATAGTGCCTGGCATTTCCCCAGCTCCAGGTGTAGCCTTGACATAACTGGGGGTGCACTACATTCAGCTGGTATGTGTATAGGTACTTGCTGTGAACAACTGAATGTGAGACATGGCCATTTTAAGAGCTGCCCTGAATAACATTTTGAAGAGACATATCCCTGCCTGACAGGATTGATGCCAGGGCTTTGGGCAGGAGCAGACATTCCAGGTTTTATTCCCTTGTGTCACTGGAGTAAGGTTTGTGCTGAAAGGTTGAAAGATGGTGCTGACAATGGGAGAGAAAAGCAAGATTGGGATTGCAGAGGTCCAAGGACACCATGCAGGGCTCAGGGCAGGCCAATGGCACTCCTAATAACACTGCAAAAAAGTTAAATAAAAATACTTGCTGGCTTCTGGCACGTTAACACAGTTGTTAGCATTGCTGCCTCACAGCAATGGGGACCCAGGTTCAAATCTAGCCTTGGGTGATTGGGTGTAGTTTGCACATTCTCCCTGTGCCTGTGGGGTTTCTTCTGGATGCCTTGGTTTTCTCTCACAATCCAAAGATACACAGGTTAGGTGGATTCGCCATGGTCAATATGCAGAATTATAGGATAAAGCAGGATTGTGGGCCTAGGTAAAGATGCTGTTTCGGACACTCCAAGGGCTGAACGGCCTCTTTCGGCTCTGTAGGGATTCTATGGATTTTGGCCACTATTCTGATTCCCATGTGGTCTGGTCATTCAGTGAACATGCATAGTCTCCTACTTTTCAGGGTTAAAGTTGTATTATTGCTACAAGGCTATAATATCTGAATGTAAAGTTGGTCCTGTCCTGCTTTAGCTAGGTAGTTAGTGCCTTAGTGACTTGTTTTTTTTGCAGGGCGGTGCGGGGAGAGGAGTGGAAATCTGAAATGGCATAGTAGAAAGGTGTCACAAAATGCAGAGTAAAATCCTGATTGCTATTTTAACAACCTTTGAGCCCTTTTTCTTATAACACTAGACAGCCTCTCAGGGTACCATCTGCCTCAGAATAGGACAATACTGAATTCAGGACTGAGGTTTGCCTGGGAGGTGGCTCTTTGTTGTAGATGATCAGCTGTATGGTGATTGGTTTGTGTTTGATCAGCTATATGGTGATTGGTTTATATTAGATTTAACAGAGCTTTCACTCCTGGATGAAGAGATTGGCACAGAAAAAGGGAGGCCCAGATTTTCACTGGGATGGAGAGATTCTCTGTTGTGGCAAGAACAGCGAAATGGCCAAAAATCTTGAATCCCATCTCCTTCTAAATCCTAAACCCCAACTCTGGAGCTGGGTAAGGTGGAGGCTCACGCCTGTGTGTTTTATGAAGGCACTAGCTATTAAAATCATCAGCTACTCTCACTGAGGTATGATTTTTGTGAGTTGGAATTGCAAAACTAGGCATATGCAGATTAGGCCAGATAAGAACTAGTCTGAATTAGTTCATTAGCCATACTAAATTCTTTCTCAGTGTACCCGAACAGGTGCCAGGAGTGTGGCGACTAGGGGATTTTCACAGTAACTTCATTGCAATGTTGATGTAAGCCTACTTGTGACACTAATAAATAAAATAAAATTTCAACAAAAAGAATCAAGAGATGTCTGGTTTGAGAAGTCAGAATTATATGATAAGCTTACATAAGCAACTGTCTCCCATTTGCTAGCATCATCTTCGATTGGATACATCCCGGAGTTCCATCTTCTCTGCAGTATATAAAATACTGGTTCCATAGAAACATTAAACTTTGACATCCATGCAACTGCTAGGTTCCCATTTTTGGCTTCTGTGAAACTCAGTTCCTTCCTGGGCTTCAATGGAACACCTTAAATGACAAAGAAAAGTCTTAAAAACACAACCATATTCAGAGAATTATAGTGTGGCCCTTGGAGACAAACACAGATATGGGAGACCAGTAACTTCTGTACAAAACATTAGTGCAGCCAAGATACTGAATGAGTATCAAATCTTCCGTCACTAATTTTCCCTCAAATATCCACTCCTTTGCTGAGCAAGGCAAGCTGGCCATTTAGGATGTGCACGCTGAATATATACTGAGTTTTCCACAAGAAAAATAGCACTAGGTGGTTACAGTGGGTAATGTAGAAAATAGGTCAATCATACACATACAATGAAGAAAATGGATTATTGCTGTCAAAGACTGATTGTCCCAAATTGAGATATTATCCAGTCAGGGTCTTTTCAGGCTTATGTAGTAATGAGGGAACCATAAAACCAAAGCAGGTAATATTATCCTGACAGGATCTTTATATGTGTTTTTAATTAATGTGTGAGATCTATGTGGCATAGTATTTTAGACTATTTTATGAGGTGTGAAGTTATTTTAGAGAGGAGCCTTATATAGGTTCTGTCACAAAGGGTGTCAGAGGCCATGTTGTCATATGCTTTCCCTCAAACAAACTGCAGGTTTTATGGGAAACAGTTATGGATAAGTGTGCGGGATATGCATATCATATGCAAGAATTCTATCTTGAAAATGTAAGAGGGGAGATTCCTGGGTCTGTCTCAAAGTTAGGTGGCCTGTAGCACATGTGGATTTCCCAAATTAAACTAAAGGAGGGAAAATTGGCTGGGTTCTTTTATAGGTCTCTCACTTGCACAATTTTATGATGAGTGGTTGCTATGCCTATGTGATCCATTACACCAAGAAAATCTCCCCATTGCTTGTCCAATATAAAATAAATTAGGGCTATTCAGACATAATTGCTGTCTAGACTGAGGACACGTACCAACCCACACAAGAACAACTTCTTCCCTGCAGCCATCAGACTTTTGAATGGACTTAAGGTGAACTTTCTCTAAACCCTAGCTATAATTGTAACACTACATTCTGCACCCTTTCCTTTCCTTCTCTATGAATGGTATGCTTTCTGTGTGTAGCATGCAAGAAACATTACTTTTCACTGTATACTAATACATGTGGCAATAATAAATCAAATCAAATTAAATCAAATAGACAATGATACAGTGCATTACAATAGACGTTCTAAAGGCATCATCGCCAATTGCCATTTTTGAAGTTTGGACGGAAGAGGTATTGAGACCAGTGAAATTAAGTCGATTAGTGGAGACAGCTATTAATCTTGGGTTGCTTCCTTTTACTTCATCTCGTTACTAAAATCACACTCCTGTTCACGCCGGTGGGATTTTCCGGTCTTGGGACATGCACAACTGGAAGAATCCCATTCTGTCCTGCTGACTAATTATCAATTTTTATAAAGGCCAAATTACCCCACGTTATTCCTAAGGAAGGGAGGTTGTTTTGCGCATTATAAATGTTTGTGCATTGTTTTAATTCAAATCATTAGCATCTCTGCAACAACCAAATTATATAATACAATAGTTAAACAAGAAGCAAAATGAACGCCCAGTATATAAATATACAGACACTTAAATTCAAACTACAAAAAAAAAATTGGCTTAAACTGCCATACATCATACATACACTGAACTATACTGCCCCATAAAGGCAAAAATAAGAATCAACTGTGCTCTAAATGACTTATTAACCTGCCTGCGTGTTCCTTACCTTTAAACATATTTGCTGGTGCTTGGCAGGTCTGGCCACAGCCATTAGAACAGCACTTTCGGGAACTCGGGCACTCTGTGTCTGAGTTGCAGCTCTGGACACAGGCTGCTGCAAAGCCCCAAGCTTTCTGTGGTGCCGGACAGTCACCTTGCTTCGTTATCTGAATGGATTTCAGAAACTCACAGCTAGTCAAACATTCATGGTGATTCTGGAATGCAAAAACATGATTGATTCATTGAATTAATAAACTAAATCTTTTTTCTAATTGCTCCTTCAATTTTGTTGGGATATGGAAGATTTGATTGATCAAGTCTGGGTTGAGATATGAGTTTTGTTTTGGCAACATGTCAGATTCTTGTATGCAGAATGGGCAACAGCACTGTGGTCCTTTGAGAACTCTGGATCAAGCCCACAACAGGAATGAGAGCGGGCAAAGGGTGGACCATGGAAAGGTCCGTTCATCTTGGATGGGATATTATGGTTTCGGGGCGAGCAAGATTGTAAAATCCCATCCAAAGTTGTCCTGGGTAATAGTGGTCATCACAGCTCACGATTGAATAGCTTTTATTTGTGAAACAAAATCCACATACTAAAAGGCCTATAATTTTATCCAATTCATTGCGACAGATCCCAAAATCTGGCTGAGTGCAGGTCTGCTCTGATAGATATGTTACCATTTGGCCAATTTGGGAAGAAATGAGACTGGAAATCATCCTTCAGCAGAATTCTTCTTCTTCTCAGCACTTTACCATAACTAAAACTAGTATGCATTTTGTTCATCAACCCGGGTGAGATGAGATGCTCACTGCCTAGGTGAGTCCAAGATCAGTATTGTTGTAGATATCAGAGATAATCAATAAACAAGCCCTTCTACATGCACATTGTCTTACTTCTTTCTTTAATCAGTAAAGTACAGCAGCCATTAGCTTGTTTTCATGTATGCAGAAAGGCAATGACTATATTAGATTGTGAATTATTCAAAATTCATGTGTGAAATATTGATGCTTAAGCTGCAAACATTTCCTCAAACTTGTTCATTTGAAAGTTTTCTCACTTTCTTCCCGCATCATCTCCAGAACAAAACAGCCTCTTTTGAGCTCTGGGAACTGAAGTTTTGTGTTTCTAAAGAAAGAAATACAGCTGAAAGGGAAATTCTTTGATTTAAAAACACTCCAGTGATGGGTACAACTAAAAGGAGATTTGGAAATCTCATTCTTTGCCTTCCTGGTTTATGCTTGTCGGTGGCAGGTAATTACATTGATCAGAACATGTTTGACGCTACTTCATCTAAATATTAGCTGAGTTTGTGATTATCTAAATTCTCTCCATTAATTGACTACTTAGAATCTCCCAGCCTAAAAGGTCTACAGCATGCTAGTTCCAATGGCCCAATCTTTGATTTTAGGAGATTTGCGTTCAACCATTTGAGCTCAAACCACTCTCCCACCCCTGTCCCAATCATCATCAAACAGTTTTCTGAGATTCTGTGAAACCGAGGCATTGTATTAGATGGAACTCATGTTTGATAGTTTAAAGTTTATTCATTAGTGTCACAAATAGGCTTACATTAATGAAGTTATTGTGAAAATCCCCTAGTCACCACACTTTGGTGCCTGTTTGGGTACATTGAGGAAGAATTTAGCATGGCAATGCATCTAACCAGTGCATCTTTCATCTGTGGGAGGAAACTGGAGCACCTGGAGGAAATCCACACAGACACCATGCAGACTCTGCACTGATGGTGACTCAAGCTGGGAATTGAACCCAGGTCCCTGACACTGTGCCATCCATAGAGAAACTTTGTCAGCTAGGAATAACTATGGAAGCAAAAATTTGCACATATTATTCAGTAATGATGGTTATTCATCAGCTGAATGTTTTTGGGCAGCTTTTTGCTTTGTTTGGCCTGCTTCACATGCTCAATAACCCTCCTGCATTTGGCTCCTCTGCACTGAGCATCGAATAGCACTGTCCCACTCTCATTGCTAATCTCTTTTTTTGGAGCATTATTGGCTATTTAAATTCATTCTCCATCAAAGTTTTTTTTGGTACGCTTTCCTCATCATCCTCCATTTCCTTTGGCCCTTCTTCTATACCATCCTCCTTCACCTGAAGCTTGCTCTCTGCCTCCTTCGTTTCTCCATCCATTAAGGGTGGCATGGTAGTACAGTGGTTAGCACTGCTGCCTCACAGTGCCAGGGACCCAGGTTCAATTCCAGCCTCGGGTGGCTGTCTGTGTAGAATTTACATATTCTCTCTGTGTCTGTGTGAATTTCCTCCGGATGCTCTGATTTCCTTCCATAGTCCAAAAATGTGCATGTTAGATCGATTGGCCATGCTAAATTGACCTTAATGTCAGGGGATTAGCAGGATAAATATGTGGGGTTGCGGGAGTAGGGACAGGGTGGGATTGTGGTCAATGGGCCGAATGGCCTCCTGCATTGTAGAGATTCTATGATCTCATCTCTTCCTTCTTCTTCCTCTCACGGTCAAGTCCAATTTTATCTTAACCTTCTGACTCCTGCATAATCTCTACACTGAATTTTGTCTTGGTTTCTTGCTCTCAATTCCATATCATGAAAATAGATTAAAAATAAAGACATGGGTTTGGGATTTTTAAACTACTTTTTATCTTCTTCCTGTAACTTACTCAAGGATGTAGAATCACAAAAACCACCACGATGGGATTTGCAGTGGAAGCAACAAAAAGATACAACTGACACCGAGCAAATGAAATTTAATGAAAGTAACCATTAACATTCTTTGTTGGATGTTCTCCTACCTCACACTGTTGCTGACACTGGATTTTATCGGTGTCCCAGAACTCCTTGCAAGGCTGTAGGCACTGCAAAAATGGAAAACAAAATTAGCCAACAGCGTCCTAAATTACATTACAATTAATCCCTATCAGCTTTTATCATTTTTTTTTCTTTTCTACCCAATTTCTATTTGTTTTTCATTGCAACAATAATTTACGATGCTAGTAGAACAGGCTAGGTGGCCTTAAATTCAGTTCTTTGAATATAACCCAGTCCATCACGCAAACCAGCCTTTCATCCATTGACTCTGTCTTCACTTCCCACTGCCTCAGAAAAGCAGCCAGCATTATCAAGGACCTCTTCGGAATTCTCTCTTCCACTTTCTTCCATTGGGAAAAAGATACAAACGTCTGAGATCACGTACCAACTGACACAAGAACAGCTTCTTCCCTGCTGCCATCAGACTTTTAAGTGGACCTACCCCATATATTAAACTGATCTTTCTCTACACCCTAGTTGAGACTGTAACACTACATTCTGCAGCCTCTCCTTTCCTTCTCTATGTACGATATGCTTTGTCCATAAAGCATGCAAGAAACAATACTTTTCACTGTATACTAATATATGTGACAATAATAAATCAAATCATAGCTCATTACAAATACATATATGCAATATAATACACACATTTGCTTGTATCTAATATTTCTGTTACCCATTCAATGTAAAATTCTGTGCACATAGGATAAATAAATCAAGTACACTTTGATTATAAACAAGTCAACAAGATAATACTATTTAAATAGTGAGAGTTGAGAGTAATTCCACTCCCAGGGAACAATGATAGCCTCACACTGTTCACTCTTTTCACATGTTCAAGGTGAATTAACCCACCAGTTTCCTGTCGTTAACAAGTTTATTCTTTACAATATGTTTTGAGTCATTAAATAACAGTTTGAAATGTTTCATTGAAAATGACTTTTTGACCTAATTTTTCAAAGTTGTAATAAGATGGACATCTGATCTGCATTACCCAAACAGACCATCTGCCATCTATCCAGCTTTTACAAAATATATCAGCTGAAAACAGTCCATCAAAAGAAAATTAAATCTTAAATTATTATAATCTAGTAATACAAGAAAAGCTCCCATTTTAATCAAATTTAGAATCTCTGGATTAAAAAATGTGTGGAATACTGAAATTATTCAATGAATTTGAGACAATAACATACTTTCCAACACCTCATCTGCAGTTTTAAACAAAGTACAAACAAACATATAATTACTCCAGCCAAACAGGCAAGTTAAATCATTTTCACTTGGTGGAGACAAGGTGAAGAAGTTGGTACCACAGCAGGGAACACCAAGCAAAAGCATCAGCACAAGACATACCCTTTTTAGGGAATCAGAAGTGCCAAAGTATAGAAGCAAAAAAAAAAGCAGTTATTTCACTATGGTTTCTTTCTGGTCTGGCGCTGGAATTTTTCAAGTAACTGCCAATCTGTAAACTTTGTTCAACAGCAGCAATTAACCTTCAATTGACCTCCAGTTGTCCTGAATAGGCATCAAATGAAATTACTTTACCTTAAAGGGACAGGCCAAGTTAAATGTAAATGCACCCCTGCAGTGCAATAACATACATGGATTACATTGCATACCACCTCTGTGAACTATGTCATGGGTCAACTGATAGTGTATACAAAAATATTAATCTGATTCACATCCAACTTTGAATATCTAGAAGTTTAAATAAGGGGGAAAATTAGTAACTTCTTGCTGGATTTCAGACCGTAATAACCTGCATTCTTCTCAAGAATAAAACTGGGGATTTCCAAATCACCACCAACTTGCAGAAACTTTTCAAAAAATTAGTAAGTTCACTTTACTCTAAAAATTTCAATTCTCTCCCATTGTGCATCAGGCTTAGCGGAAGCAGCATCTTTTCAACATTAAAATAGCCCAGTGGTGATTGTTGAGGCATCTTCATCTAGCTCAGTGCCATTCATGAGGTACAAAGACTTCACTGACTGATGACCATGACTGTATCATTCATAAGCAACACATCTTTAGTTATTTACACTGGTCTCAATTGTAAGGGAAATATTGCATTCAGCAACATCGTTTTCAGTATTCCTAAATTGCACATGGCGTGGAAATTAGATACTTTTTATACCTCAATGACTGTAAAGTCATAAAAACAAATCTTGTCAAGTTACTTTTTGATAAAGTTTAGACAGAAATGGGCTCTATATTCAGGAGTCAAACTGATTGTCTGGCTGATTTTCTATGTTTTAGGAATCTGCTTTGGGTAATTTAAATATGTGACTGAAATCTTCCAGATAATCAGGTTTTTGATAGGTTTGGAAAAACAAGCTTTAAAATGAAAAGACAGAATTTGAAAAAAAATCTCATAAAAACAGAATTTAAAAAACTAATTATCAAACTGTTTGCAAAGATCTCTAGTTGGACAGTCTTGTGAAATATGGCATAGACCCCAGAATGGACACTGGCAGAGGACATTTAAGATTAGACAATAAATAGAACATAGAACATTACAGCACAGAACAGGCCCTTCGGCCTTCGATGTTGCGCCGACCAATATAAAAAGCAATGCCCCTCCAAACTAAACCATTCCCTTCTCTTCCATATACTTATCAACTAAATAAGGCACAGCAATAAATGGCACAGCAATGTTAATAGTGATGGGAGCTATCCCTTTGATAAACTGATCCTCTGTGGAAACAAGAGACCTGAGTAATGTTGCTCATGTGGAAGAACGATTGCATTTATTAAAATTGTTCTCTTGCGAAAATTGTATGTGGGGTATTGAGGACAGATTTACAGTACCATTTTTTATCATAATTTTATTATTCTCATGAATGACCTCTTTTGCACTACAGGGATCCTATGATTCTATGATTTATTATGAAGGTGTGGCATGTATTATGTAAATGATCACTGTATCTTCAATCTGCGCCTTGTTACCCAGCAGTCTATTCAGAAGAGCAGAAGAATTCACTTCTTTTATAAATAGTTTTGTTTTCATCTTATTCGGTGGCCTTATTCCCTAAGGAAAGGAATCATCAATTTCAACATTCTCCCTTTTAGAATAGAACCTCTACAGCGCAGGAAGAGGCCATTTGGCCCATTGAACCTGCACCGATAACAATTCGACCCAGATCCTATCCCCGTAATCCCAAATATTTCACATCAATCCCCCGACACTAAGGGGCAATTTAGCATGGACAATCAACCTAACTTGCATGTCTTTGCAGTGTGTGAGAAAACTGGATCACCTGGAAGAAACTCATGCAAACACAGGGAGAAAGTGCAAACTTCACACAGATAGTGACCCAAGAAGGAATTGAACCCAAGTCCTGGCACTGTGAGGCAGCAGTGCCACAGTGCCGCCCACAACCTTCAGTGCAATTTCCATTTAATGGATCACAATTCACTGGTTTAGTCTCTAAATTATTTTACACTATTCTTTAGATCCATGTTCAAACACCAGGGGAGCTCATGGTATAGTGGTATTATTATTCGACTGTTAACCCAAAAATTCAACAAATGTTCTGGGGATTTGAATTTGAATCCTTTCATGGCAAATGTTGGAATTTGAATACGACAAAAAAAAAATCTGGAATTAAGAATCTACTGATGATAATGATCATTGTCAATTGTCAGAAAAACTCATCTGGTTTGCTAAAATGTCCTTTAGGGAAGGAAATTTGCCATCCTTACTTAGTCTGGCTTGCGTGTGACTCTCAAATGTCCACTTAAATGGCCTGGATAGCCACTCAGTAAGGGCAACTAGGGATGGGCACTAATGTAGGCGAGCCAGCGATATCCATGTCTCACCAATGAACATATAAAAAAACATCATAATGGTGGGCATTCCAGCAGTTCTCATACTTCTACTAATGCACTATGCTTAGTTGTTAGGGTTATGCTTTTGGGCAGTGTGCTAAATAATCTTCATTTGTTGCCTTCTTAATCATATAAATATAAAGAATGACAAAATTATGGATTAAAAACCAGTCTACAACTCTTTGGAAGAATGGAGACTACTGAGACTCTGTGGTACCTCTCGCAATCTTGAAAAGAAGTGTCATATTCTACCTTCTTGCTAAGGTTTTTCTTATCAGTCACTTCCTAGAAGAGTGTTGACTATGTATAACCAACTCAGAATCAGTTCAGATTTAAAAAAAATTCAGAGAGAAGTATTACAACTAAACAAACATATTTGACATTTCCAATGTTGATTAACCTGAAAAGAAATCAGTGACAACACAGAACTAGTGATATTTGTGCAAAGCAGTTCTCTTTTCTTTATTGGAACAGTCTCCACATCTTCACAAAAATCAAGCCCATTGGGTTGGAAGGAGTCCAGCACAGATTTACCAAGGAATGGATTCCATGCACAAAATTATGAGGAAGGTAATACAAACAAGTGATGTATATCCTGGAATTCAAATGTTCTGTAATGATTTGACTTAGTTTTCAAAATGTTTATGGGTTTGGATGGGGTAGATAGAAGGAGTCATGATCCAAAAATCAGAGACCGGTTCTTCAGGAATAACATTAGGACACATTCTACAAAGAATGGGACAAGTTTAGAATTCTGTTTCGGAAATGGCAATTGCTGCTAGATGAATTTAAATTTAAAGTCTGAGATTGATGGATTTTTGTCATTCAAAAGTGTTAAGGAGTAAGAGACATGGATTATGTTACACATTGACTAAGGTCTCATTGAATGGTCATGGAATGGGATCAAGGGCTAATAACCTACTCTGTTCCTATATTCTTTGAGTGTCTCAGGGAAAATCCATTTTGGAGAGGGGCATCAACCAGGCATTCAACTTTAAGAGGATTAAAGCCTATTGCAGATTTGGGCAAATGACACATTTCTGGTAGATATCGTTGTACCAGGTGGCTAGAGAGTGATGTCCGCAGTCCCCAGACCCATTGTCTCAAATTGAGGGAGAATAGTGGGCATAACATGAAGAAGGTAAGTTGGAAGGCAAAAAACTCAAAAGCAAAGTAAAATTAATTTAGAAGCAGCAAGGTTAATAGGTCTCATCTTCCTATTCAGTTTTCTACTCAATATTTAATAATACACATTTGACAGTAATGAAGATTAATTCCACGCTTTGCTCTTGACCTTCAATAACCATAAACTCATCTACTGCTGAACCTGACAATTCACAGACAGTAAGGAGATAGACTGCAGGAATTCATTGCTTTGTATTATGCTACATTTCATGCCAGTTACTATGTAATGATGCCATTTTCTTCATAATTCTACAAAATATACCACTTGCCTTTCACAGCTAAGACCTAGAATTGAATTTATCTAAGATCGATGGGACAGAACTCTCTTCTATCAGCTGTAACTGTCATAGGCAAAATTAACTGCAACCCAGTTCATACAAATAACAGTTACTATGCTATGAAATAATTCATCTCATGTGAAGCACTTGGAGATGTTACTGAGAGATAAAGTGTGATGCAAATATAAGCCTTTTTCTTTCAATTTAAATGGCTTTATTAAGTAAAGGAGAGTAACAGAAAGAAGGGGGAGAGACAGAGGAACTTGTGCAGTTATTCTCTCTTCTCTGCTTTCCGCATTGAATTGCACCAGACATCCTGACTGCATAAGAAGAGACTGATGCATGACTAATCTGAGCAACACCAGCTGACCACAAACTTATCCCATAAGTTTAAACATTCATCCCCATCATTGCTGGTATTCGGTGGATGCTATTTTACCATCTGTGAAGTACACTGCAGTAACTTATTGAGGTTTCTTCAGCAGTATCTCTCAAACTCTGACCTCCACAACTTTGATGGACAAGGGCAGTAGGCTCAGAATTACATCATGAACTTCAAGATCCTTTCCAATAACACATCATCCTAGTTTGGGCATACCTCAACTTTCATACTCCAGGATCTCTCTACCTGACATCATTATGAGAAAGCCTATACCATACAGACAGCAGTGGTTTAAAAAAAAAGATGCACACAGTATCTTCTCTAAAACTAACTAATCTTTCTTGAGGTGCGGTGCTCAAAACTGAACACAGCACACCAGATGAGATCTGAACAACTGAAGCATAACTTTCCCCACATGGATGACAAACGCCCTGACATAAATGCTAATATTCTATTGTACCTAATTACTAGCTTTCAGTGACTGCACATGCACACTGAATACCATAGTCATGTTGCTCCCTATTCTCTCCTCATGAGGAGAATATTCCGACTGGTCTTTCTTGGATCCCAAGCGGATCACCTTTTCCCCCCATGGAGCTTCACCTGCTAATGTCTTGATCACTTACTTAATTATTTGTCACTTTGTAACTTTCTACTCCTATCTGTAGAAGTTACTATGCCTCCAACTTTCCAGTCCTTCATTCTTGGTTTATATGATGAAAAGCTGAGACTGTAGTATAGATTCCAGGGGAACCCACACAGACACAGAGAGAATGTGCACCACTTGTCAGCTCCATTCAAGCAGAATCCACTCCATTTATCCTTATCCTTTATATCCTTCCTCTCAATTACCAACCCATGTTGCAAAGTTACCTCCAATGACCTGCACCCTCATGTTTGCTAATAATGTCTTTGAAAATGCAGTTTGAAGAGAAGAATGAGGAGGGGCGGCATGGTGGCATCGTGGTTAGTGAGCACAGCTGCCTTGCAGTGCCAGGGAACCAGGTTCGATTCCCAGCTTGGGTTACTGTCTGTGTGGAGTTTGCACATTCTCCTCTGTGTCTGCATGGGTTTCTTCCAGGTGCTCCAGTTTCCTGCACAGTCCAAAGATGTATGGGTTAGGTGGATTGGCCATGTTAAATTGCCCCTTAGTGTTAGGGGGATTAGCTAGGATAAATGCATGGGGCTGAGAAGGGAAAGGATTAATGAATTTTGTACCTGGAATTTGTGCAAGAGCATTGCAAAACTTACTTGTTTGTGCAGACTTTTGTGTTAACTAAACATAGCTAAACAATTGTAGTTGCTGAAGCACAATAATGGCTGTTTGAAAGGGGCTGCAATTGTGACTGGAGGCAGGAGCTGTGATTGTGACTGGAGCTGGAAGAACTACGGTCATGATTGAAGCAGGGAGCTGCATCGTGACTGGGACCGGGAACCATAATGTATAAATATCGACCCTTACTTGTATTCGGGGAGATGTCTGACAGACTGCTTTAGGGACCCATTTTTCCCAAAAGCTTTTGTAATAAAGCCACAGTACTTTGACTCACTCACAGTCTCAAAGGTATTATTTTACCTACAAGAGTTATGGGGATAGAGTTTAGCTGGGATTATGGTTTGTACAGACTTGATGGGCCAAATGACCTCCTTCTACACTGTAAGATTCTATGAATAGGGAAGGATTTGATGAGAGTGAGGAGTGGGAAGAAGTATGAGTGATGAGGAAGGAATGAGAAGTAAATCACTTTGGTCAAATCTTTTGCACAATCCCTTCATAAATATTGCTCTCTGCTATTGGTGATTACTTACTTGTCCACATCACCCATCTGTAAGGAACAAAGGAAAAGGCAGAAGGAGAAGCATAAGATGACAGAAAAAGAAGCCAAAACAAATAAATTGAGACAGAAATGATGGAGGCAGAATTAAGGGATGACAGACAGAAGGAGCTGTTCAAAGTGAGCAACGATAGTAATCATGATATGGAGATGTTGGCGTTGGACACAGTAAGAAGTCTGAAACACAGTAAGAAACCTGGTGTTGTCAGACTTCTTACAAAGTGGACAGCAATAGGCAAGGGAGTGACCATATGCTTCAGTTAGTGCACAATGTCACAGGAAATTGACTTGCATTTTTGAAAATGCTTTTATAACATCAAGATATAAACCACTCTGCATCAACTGCAGAAATATCCGTCTAAGCACAATTTTGGGGCTCATGAATGAGAGTAGAGGTAATTGTTGAATAAGATCTGTAATTCTTTCATGGTAGGGCCTTTTGAAATTCTCCACAAATCCCCAGGGATGCAGCACCTGACTTAACACATCTTGTTCAAAGTATAAAAGTTAGCATAAATGGTCTGTCAACACCATTTTCTAAATCTAAAGTGTTTCATGTCTTTTTGAGAACGTTGGGATTCTGCACTTATGAACTGTCAAAAGGCACAGCGTGGGATTATTAAAGTTTGGTAATGGAATAAAATGGTTACTTTCATTACCATGATGCCACGTGTAAATGATTATGCATTTTTGAATAATATCTATTTGAAATACCAGCTGATATTTAACAGGAAATAGATCCAATTCCAAATAAAGATAGATGAGTGCGATACGAAGAATTGTTTGATGTAAAAAGTTATTGGTTATGAACAAAGAAATCATAAAAGTCATCCAAATTTGTGGAAGCAACTGATTTATCGGTATCGTCATTACAGCTCAGATTTTGCCAGAATAGACCATCCTGCAGTCACTAGTTCAGCTCGATAAAAACATCCTTTAATCTGCTTTAAGTAGCAGGGCCAAACCAATAAGACATCTGGGACATTTTTTTTAATTCATTCACGGAACATGGTGTTGCTGGCTGACCAGAATTTACTGCCCATCCCTAGCTGTCCTTGAGAACGTAGTGGTGAGCTGCCTTCTTGACTTGCTGCAACCCTTGATCTGTGGGTTGACCCACAATGTTGTTAGGGAGGAATTTCAGGATCTTGATCCAGGATTGTGAAGGAAAGGCAATATATTTCCAAGAAGGGAACTTGTTTCCATGAATCTGCTGCCTTTGTCCTTATAAATGGGAGTGGTCATGGGTTTGGAAGGTGCTGTCTAAGGATGTTTGGTGAATTGCTGTGGCGTATCTTTAGCTAGTACACACTGCTGCTACTAAGCGTCGATGGTGGAGGGAATGGATATTTGTGAATGTGGTGCCAATCAAATGGGCTGCTTTATCCTGGATAGCATCAAGCTTCTTTAGTATTGTTGGAGCTGCACCCATCCAGGCAAGTGGAGAGTATTCCATCACATTCCTGACTTGTGCCTTGCAGATGGTGGACAGGCTTTGGAGTGAATGAATGAAGGGTTCAACAGCCTATTTCTTAATCAATTAGATTTAAAGGATCACATTAGAAACAGAGGAACAATGCAAAAGGAAGATAAATTAAACCCTCGAATCAGAATCAGGGAGTGAAATAAAATAATTTTATAAAGAGGAAAATAATGATTGGATTAAAAGAGTATGAGGAAAGTGGCTGCCATTACAATTTGTGTCATCATATTGGCTGGGGAGTTGTTGTATTGAATTTTTCACAACCTTTAATTGGATATCCATAAACATGCATGTGCACAGTTTCCAGGTCTGCAATATTAAATGGAAAACTTAATTGAAATGCACATGAACGAATGCAAGAAATGCTTGTACACTGCATAAAGTATGTAGCAGCTAGTAACATGTTTGCTGTGGTATGAAAATGTATCATGTGGGGCTTTTCCATGAGTTTGGATATAAAAAAACTGCAATTGCTTAAATTCTGAAATGAAACAGAAACTGTTGGAGCCCAACAAACATGTTGACATTGAGAAAGACAATAATAATAAATATTACATTTGAAATTTTATATCAAAACTAGATCTTGATCTTTTTCTTCCTTTTTCAGATGCTGTCTGATCTGCTGTATATAGCTAGTTTGGGGTCTGTAGCCTCATGGTTATGTTACCGGTTAAGTTAATCAGAGCCCTGATACAGCGATGAATTAAATCCTACCACTAACCGGGGAATTAAAATTCCTTTAGTTAAATAAATCTGGAATAAAAAATCAGTATCAGTAATGATAACCAATACCAGATTGTTGCAAAAACCTATCAAGTTCACTGAAATTCTTTCTTCAATAAGAAAATCTTAACTGATCAGGTCTGTAGATAACTCTAGACCTGCAGCAACGTGGTTGATTCTTAACTGCCCTCCGAAATGGCTGAACAAGCTACAATTATCTTGGCAATAAATGCTGGCCTTGCCAGTGATGCCCACATCCTGTGAATGATTAAATAAGTTTGTTTTCAGGATCTTAATCTTCCCCAAACCGCAATTACAAAATAACTTATTCTGTGACAGGTAGAAGCGGTGAGGGAAATAAAGGAGATGATTAAAAATAAAGTATGACTCAATTTCGTGAATCAGAGTATTAAAAACAATGTTCAGAGCTAAATGCGTTTTATTCTGTCACGGATTCCTCCAACTTCCCCTTCAAAAGATAATCAATAGCTGAATATACTGCAGTATCTCATCCCAGTACCGAACCAATTATACTGGGGAGACGGGCGTCAGCTACAATTTGAGTGCTGACAGTTAATATAATCCAGTGTCTCCAATAAGGGTGTTGCATGATATACACAAGACCAGGCCTTAGCCCCTCATACTGATTTGACTTTAATCACCACTGACAACTCTTACTGGCTGGTATTGGACAACTCAAGATGGAAGAGTGCTACTGCAGATCTGTCAGCTATCAGCATAATGCTGTGTTCACAGTGCAGACACAAGTTCATGAGCATTGCACTTACATGAATTCTAACAGCTATCAACACAGAACTGGTACCACAGTTTAGCCTTGAAGCCAGATGCTTGCATCTATATTCATATTGTTATTGCTCTATGTATCTTAAGGCTATCCAGGATTTGTATGAATGAATGGAATTTTTCTGAAATAGACCCACTCACAGTGGGTACAGTGTCTGTGATCATAGAGTTCTGCAGTGCAAAAGGAGGCCAATCGGCCCATCGAACCTGCACCGATAACAATCTTACCTAGGGCCTATCCCAGTAATCCCATATATTTACCCTGCTAATCCTCCTGATGCTAAGGGGCAATTTAGCATGGCCAATCAACATAACATGTATACTATGGACCATGGGAGGAAACCGGAGCACCCAGAGGAAACCCATGCTGATACGGTGGGGGGGGGATGCGTAAACTCCGCAAACGGTCACCTAAGGTCAAAGTTGAACCTGGGTCCCTAGTTTTGTGATGCAGCAGTGCTAACCACTGCGCCATCGTGCTGCCCCAAATGGATTAGTGCTCATCATAAACATAGCTTTGCCATGACTCTACAACTCAGCTGGGTTTCCCCACCAATCACAGAGTGCATTCAGGGTGAAAACCTATACTTGGGCAAAGGAAAGGTTTCCACTTAAATGGAACCCAGTTGGGGCAGTATGGCAAAACGATACATCACTTCCTGGGGCTTCAATTACCACAGAAATGGGAAGGTAGTATGGGATAACTAGCCCAGGTCTCTTCCCTGGACATCTTGCTGTGGGGGTCTAGGGAGCTGAAGTGGTGTTGTTTCCCACTGGTAGAAATCAAACCTTTCAAATCATGCAGATTAGGGGATGAAAATGGTTGTTGAAATGATCAGTAGGAGTGTGGTTCCAGAAACCTGGAAACGGTGTCGTGGGAGATTCAATGATCTCACAAGGACAGAAAAGGTGAGTGGTATAACACTTTTAGATATCAAGTCCCACATTCTGACTTCCCCGCAATCATTTCTACGCAGCACTCCTTAGACCAACACACCTTGCAGCTCACTGATTTCTTTCACTACATCCCTACCTGACTAGCCAAAGCTCACATTCATTTTTCTGACATAATGTACCCATTTCCCAAAGTCTCCTTTCGCAAATGCTGTCATTTCTTCCTATCCACACAATCTGTTTCTCCCTCTTGTAACTCCCTGCTTTCTGTCCTCTGAAGGTAGCCATGAGGTGGAGATGCTGGTGGATGGACAGACAGCACTCGACAATCACTAGACAGGAGTGTTCCCTTCCTGTCGGGGAGCACTTCAGCTGTCAAGGGCATTCAGTCTCCGATTTTCCAATAAGCGTTCTCCAAGGCAGCCTTCAACACACACGATAGAGCAGAATTGCCAAACAGAAACCGATAGACAAGTTCTGCACACGAGGATGGCCTCAGTGGGATCTTGGGTTCATATCACACTATCTGTAACCCCACCATTTGGCCTAGGCTTGCAAAATCCTACTAACTGCCATGGCTTGAGACAATTCGCAACTCTTTAACCTGTAATTATTCCTGTTTCCACTCACTTTGTCTGTATCTGTAAAGATTCGATTACTTGTAAAGGCTCGCATTCCAATCTTGCAATTGTGGCTTTGTCTATATATGCCTTGTTTGTGAATCTGCTTCCCACATTGACTCCCACACTCCCTGAGCACTTGGTGTTCTCTGTTGCCCAATGACAGTGTCCTCCTCCACTACCTCGTGATCACTGATGCCCTGAAGGCCATAGAGACAGACTTGCCACCGTGAATAGTGTCTGAGTCCATTCAATTCACTGTTTCCAACGATGCCTTTTTATCTCCATGGTTCTACCCATCCTCTGAGTGGTTTCCTTTTCATACTGTGCACTGTGGATCACAGCAGACAACCCACAATGAAGATTCTGACCCTTTATCCTCCAACCTTTGTCGCTAGGGTTAAATCCTCTACGAAGAACTTACACCACAGCCAAATGTCATGGAACATGGCTTTTTATTGCAGATCTTACTCATTCCAAACTCCAACTCCCCTCCCAGAGCGGTCTACAGGCAGATCATCTGATCCCCCAGGGTCACCTGACCCATTCCCTAAAGGGGCAATGCCCCAATATACACAACAGATGTCAGTGTACATGTAGAAGCTGTTTCCACAGTTTCAAATGATTCCCTCAAAGATCAACATTTAGAGGAGGAAGAGGAGGTGTTCAAGGCAAATTAGCGTTGCAGCAGGAGATGAACCCAGGGATGGAGCTGCTCTATCTATGATTTGACAGGTACGTGTGTTCCCTCTTCCCAAATCTGTGCCCATTTTTTCCTATAACCCCATTTCTCCAGTAGGTTTTTGCCCCTGTTCGTATGCACACAGATCTAACAATATCCTCTGTGCCTCTGACCATAAGGTACTTTCTCTTCTCATCCTTTTCAGCCTTTGGTCAAACTTATTATCCTTCACCTTTGTTTTTCTGTCAATGGGACTACCTTTACAAAGGAGGAAGAATAAAGAAAATTTCAGCACAGCAATAGGCCCTTTGGCCCTCCAAACCTTCACCAACCATGCTGCCCAATTTAACTAAAACCTCCTACCCTTCCGAGGACCATATCCCTTTATTTCCATCTCATTCATGTAACTTGTCAAGATGCCCCTTAAAAGTCACTGCAATATCTGCTTCCACTACTTTCCCCCGCAACGAGTTCCAGGCACCCACCACTCTGCGTAAAAAATCTCATACATCTATTTTGAAACTTGCCCCTTGCATCTTAAACCTATGGCCCCTAGTAATTGATTCTTCCACCCTGGAAAAAAGCTTCTGACTGTCCATTCTGTCCATATCTCTCATAATCTTGTAGATTTCTATCAGGTCTGCCCTTAACCTCTTGTCGCCCCAGTAAGAACAAACCAAGTTTCTGAAACCCCTCCTCATACCTAATGCCCTCAACACCAGGCAACACCTTGGTAAATCTTTTCTGTACACTGTCCAAAGCTTCCGTATCCTTCAGGTAGTGTGGCAACCAGAAGTGGACACTTCCAAGTGCGGCCTAACTAATGTTCTGTAAAGCATCAACATGACTTGTCAATTTTTCAACTCAATATCCCGACCAATGAAGGCAAGCATGTCGTATGCCTACGTGACTACCTTCTCCACCTGCATTGCCACTTTCAGTGACTTGTGTACCTGTACACCCAGATCCCTCTGCCTATCAATACTCCTAAGGGTTCTGCCATTTACTGTATATTTTCTATCTGTATTAGACCTTCCAAAATGCATTACCTCACATTTAGGGTGTATGGGTTGTCAGGGAGGGGTAGTACCTCTGGTGGGAAAACACGTTGTGTCCTTTTCAGTGTGGTTTGTCCATTTTTTGTCCCCACCTGGCACTGAGCTCTCACCTGTGGCTCCCCGTAGCTGTTTGCACATGACAGTGGCCACACCTCGGGCAACGGTTTCAACAAGCCGGCTAAACCAGGTGAGGGTAGCACTATCAGTGAAATAGGGAGATGTCTAGCCCAGCATGTAAAGACAGACTCCGCCGGACTGAACAGACGAGACCAATGGAAGGTCCCACAGTCAAAAAGGCGGTCTCTGCAAGCGTCATGGAACACAAAGGGTAGGATGAGATACAGAAAATGTCCTGGTCATCTACTGCACTTAGTCCTATCTCCACTGTTGCGATTCTCATCTTGCCACTGGATCTAGATGGGAATTGGGAAGAGAAAGTGAGGCTGACGCTGCGCAACTCTCCCTCACTTTAATCCAAATCAAGCACTAGTCTCGACACCATCATCACTTGCATTGCTGAAGCACAACTTAAGCACGAGCTATGCAAGTCCAGAGCCACTAGTGAAACAACCACAATGCCTAGACAAATCTGTCCAATATGTGCCAGAACATTCCGTGCCCGAATTGACCTGATCAGTTATCTTCGGACACATCACATCCAGCTTCAAAATTTTTGGTGTAAAGAACCTCATCGATGACGATGGACAAACAACAACAACCTCACATTTGTCCGGATTAAATTCCATCTGCCATCTCTCTTCTCAAGTCTCCAACTGATTGATACTCTGCTGTATGCTCTGATGGTCCTCATTGTTATCTACAAATCCACCAACCTTTGTGTCATCCGT
Organism: Sphyrna mokarran; assembly: GCA_024679065.1. NCBI lineage: Eukaryota > Metazoa > Chordata > Chondrichthyes > Carcharhiniformes > Carcharhinidae > Sphyrna > Sphyrna mokarran. The sequence goes on from JAGIQG010000003.1 coordinate 23,496,934, forward strand.
AAACTTATTAATCAATCCAGTTACGTTTTCCTCCAAATCATTTATGTATATTACAAATAGCAAAGGTCCCCACACTGATCTCTGAGGAACACCACTTATCACAAAATGTCCACTTTCCATGTGGGAATAAATCCTGTCTCAAAGAACTCTCTCCAATGATTTCCCTATTACTGATGTAAGGCTCACCAGCCTGTAATTACCTGGATTAATCTTGCTTCCCTTCTTAAAACAAAAAAATAACATTGGTTATTCTCCAATCGTCTGAGAACTTCCCTGTAGGATACAAAGATTTCTCTCAAGGCTCCAGCAATTTCCTCTCTTGCCTCTCTCAATATTCTGAGGTATATCCTATCAGGCCTTGGAGACTTGCCTACCTCGATGTTTGTCAAGAACTCCAATACTTCCTCCTTTTTGATCTCAACATGGCTCAAACTATGGATAGTCTTTCCCAGACTCATCATCCACCAAGTACTTCTCTCTGGTGAATACTGATGCAAAGTACTCATTTAGTACTTCGCCCATTTCCTCTGGCTCCACACATAGATTCCCTCCTTTGTTCTTGAGTGGGCCAATCCTCTCCCTAACTACCCTTTTGCTTTTTATGTAAATGTAAAGAACCTTGAGATTTTCCTTAATCCTGCTGGACAATTCTTTCTCATGACCCCTTTTAGGTCTTCTTACTCCTTGCTTAAGTTTCTTTCTACTTTCCTTGTATTCCATACTTGCTTCGTGTGTTCCCAGCCTAGTAGCTTTGACAAATTCTTCCTTTTTTATCTTTGATTAGGCTCACAATATGTCTTGTTACCCAAAGCTTCCAAAACATGCCATACTTATCCTTCATCCTTACAGGAATGTGCTCATCCTGAATTCCTATCAACTTACACTTGAAAACCTCCCATATGCCAGATGTTGATTTGCCCTCAAACATCTGCTCCCAATCCATATTCTTCAGTTCATGCCTAATATTGTTGTAATTAGCCTTCCCCTAATTTAGCACCTTAACTTGAGGACTATACTTACTTTTATCCATCAGTACCTTAAAGCTTACTGAATTATGGTCACTGTTCCCAAACTGTTCTTCTACTGAAACATTGACCACCTGGTCAGTGAACTGATAACAATGTGGTGTGTGTGTGTGAGTATGGTGGGGTGGGTGCAGGAATATGGTCAGAAATGCTTGTATGAATTTGATTTTCTTGCGGTGTTGCAGGGCATAGACTGGAATATAGATAGCCTTTATGCTATAATTGACTTTACACTATAATTGCATTATCAGAACCCCAGACTTGGAAAATATGAAACATATTTTTTTTCACAGGACAAAACGACAAGATTAATGGTTTTAAAAAGAGAAGCACGCGCAGCACATACATTACAGAAAACACATGGATTTTAATCAAACCAAACACCATTGTGCATTTCCTGGAAATCATTGTTACATATGCTGGATTTAGAAGATTTATGACACAGTAATCTCTTTACAAGCTGTGGCACTGACACACTAGACATTTCAGCTCCTTCTTTATGTTTACCTGCTCTTAAGAATCAGTGGGTTCACATACACCCTTTCAAATACATCTGTCTTAAAAATCACAGATTCCTTCAGTGATAATGTCATTCAGATTCACATTAAGTGTAGTGGGCTTTTCAACATAAAAATTATACACAAATTCTTCAATGTGCCTGATTAAAGGTTGCTTTCATATCAGTTACCAATAAGCTTCACAGGTGGGAAAGTTAAAAGCAGATGGGAAATCATATACGCAGCTTCAAATTGCAGTGAAATAACTCGCAACATTCCAGACACATATTGCACAGGGGTCAGTAAGTAAAGGTGCAACTTACAATAAAAGGCTGCAGGTGGACTGGATAGTCCGGAAATCGCCAAAAACTGGTCTTTCAGAAAATAAGTATAATCATTGAATCCCTACAGAAAATAAATATAATCACAGAATCCCACCCAAGTCCTATTCTCGTAAGCCCATATATTTACCTTGCTAATCCCCTGACACCGAGGTCAATTTAGCATGCCCAATCAACCTAAGCCGTACATCTTTGGAATCTGGAGGAAACCAGAGCATCCAGAGGAAACCCATGCAGATACAAGAAGAATGTATCCTAGGATGGAGAAAGCTAGCACGAGGGGACACAGCTTTAAATTAAGGGGTATGAGTTATAGGACGGATATCAGAGGTCGGTTCTTTACTCAAAGAGTGATTAGGGAGTGGAATGCCCTGCCTGCAGCTGTTGTAGATGCGCCAAGTTTGGTGGCGTTTAAGAGGTTAATTGATAAGTATATGGAAGAGAAGGGAATGGTTTAGTTTGGAGGGGCATTGCTTTTTATTTTGGTTGGCACAACATCGAAGGCCGAAGGGCCTGTTCTGTGCTGTATTGTTCTATGTTCTATGTTCTATAATGTGCAAACTCCACGCAGTGACCCGAAGCTGGAATTGAACTTGGGTCCACAGCAGCAGTGCTAACCACTGTGTTGCCCTAGTGGTGCAGTAGTATAAAACGAAAGCAAAAATTGTTTCCCACTGTGTTTTGGAGATTTGTTTTATTCATTCATCAGTTGTGTGCATTGTTGGCAAGGTTAGCATTTACTGTCTCTTCCCAAATATCCATGTAATAATGGTGATGTGGAGCCTTCTTGATCTGCTGTAGTCTGGCTGATGAAGTTACTTCCACAATGTTGTTAGCTATAGAGTTTCAGGATTTTGACCCTGAAGAAATGGCAATACATTTCCAAGTTAGGATGGTGTTTGACCTGGAGGGGAACTTGGGGTTGTTGGTGTCCCCATGCCCTTGTTCTTCTAGGTGATTGAGGTTGTGGGTTTGGGAAGAAGACTTGTTGGTTTGTAGCAGCAAGGACACATTGCTGCCATTGCACACTGTCAAATAAACCTGTTGCATTTTAACCTGGTGTTGTGAGACTTCTTACATTGCACACTGGTGGCAGAAGGTGTGAATGTTTAAGGCAATGCAGGGTATGTTTTGCGTAGGCTCAATAAAGAACATTTAGAAGTATTGTAGTAGATAGGGAGGATGTGTTAGAAATTCTCGAGGGTTTGAAGTTGGATAAGTCCCCTGGGCCGGACGGGATTTACCCTAGGATTCTCTGGGAGGCAAGAGAGGAGATTGCAGAGCCTCTGGCTCTGATCTTCAGGTCCTCGTTGGTTACGTGTGTGGTTCCGGAGGACTGGAGGATGGCGAATGTGGTCCCATTGTTTAAGAAGGGGAAGAGAGACCTTCCTGGGAATTATAGGCCAGTGAGTCTTACTTCTGTGGTGGGCAAGGTATTGGAGAGAATTATTAGGGATAGGATTTATAGTTATTTAGAGAGAAATGAATTGATTGGGGATAGTCAGCATGGTTTCGTGAAGGGTAGGTCATGCCTTACTAACCTCATTGAGTTTTTTTGAGAAAGTGACCAGAGAGGTGGATGGGGGTAAGGCGGTTGATGTAGTATATATGGACTTTAGTAAGGCGTTTGATAAGGTGGCCCATGGAAGACTTCTACAGAAAATGCAGATGTGTGGAATAGAGGGTGATTTAGCTAATTGGATTAGGAATTGGCTGGCAGATAGAAGACAGAGGGTGGTGGTTGATGGGAGATATTCATCGTGGAGTTCGGTGACGAGTGGTGTGCCTCAGGGGTCTGTTTTGGGGGCCCCTGCTGTTTGTAATTTTTATAAATGATCTGGATGAGGGTATTGAGGGATGGATCAGTAAATTTGCAGATGATACTAAAGTTGGTGGAGTGTAGATAGTGAAGAGGGGTGTTTTAGTTTACAGAGTGACTTGGACAAGTTGCAGAGCTGGGCCGAGAGGTGGCAAATGGAGTTTAATGTGGAAAAGTGTGAGGTAATGCACTTTGGCAGGAACAATAAATGTGTAGAGTATAGGGCTAATGGTAGGGCTCTTAATAGTGTTGAGGAACAGAAGGATCTTGGTGTATGTGTCAATAGATCCCTGAAAGTAGGCAGTCAAGTGGATAAAGTTGTTAAGAAGGCATATGGAGTCTTAGCTTTTATTGGTAGGGGGATTGAATTTAGAGCCGCAACGTCATGTTGCAACTGTACAAAACTCTAGTGCGGCCGCACTTGGAGTATTGTGTGCAGTTCTGGTCCCCACATTATAAGAAAGATGTGGAGGCATTGGAGAGGGTACAGAGGAGGTTTACCAGGATGTTGCCTGGTATGGAGGGCAGGTCTTATGAAGAGAGGCTGAGGGATTTGAGGTTGTTTCGTTAGAAAGGAGGCGGCTAAGAGGGGACCTTATTGAAACATATAAGATGATTAGAGGTTTAGATAGGGTGGACAGTGATAGCCTTTTTCCTAGGATGGAGAAAGCTAGCACGAGGGGACACAGCTTTAAATTAAGGGGTATGAGTTATAGGACGGATATCAGAGGTAGGTTCTTTACTCAAAGAGTGATTAGGGAGTGGAATGCCCTGCCTGCAGCTGTTGTAGATGCGCCAAGTTTGGTGGAGTTTAAGAGGTTAATTGATAAGTATATGGAAGAGAAGGGAATGGTTTAGTTTGGAGGGGCATTGCTTTTTATTTTGGTCGGCACAACATCGAAGGCTGAAGGGCCTGTTCTGTGCTGTATTGTTCTATGTTCTATGTTCTATTTCTGTATTTCAAAGTACAGTACAATGAGTACTTGCAGCACTCATACCTATATGTGCCAACATGTGGCATATTAATGTGCTGGAAAACTGTGCTCCAGTCCATAATGGGTAAAGATTTCCTCAGAGTAGCTAATACAGATAATTTCATTTTTTGAAGGACACACTAACTCTCTCCCCATCATGTTGTAAGTAAAAAAGAGCCAAATTGCATTTGTGCAGCTGCGCTCAGGACATCTCAAAACATTTGATGTCAATCAATTATATTTGGAAGTGATATCTTATAAAACAACAAATAAGAGTGCAAAAGCAAAATACAAAGGATGCTGGAAATCTGAAATGAAGACAAAGAAACACTGGAAATAATAACTCTTGCTCCTACTTTGACCTTTCCTTCAATGGCCCAGCAGACAGTGTTCCAATTTAAGCTCAAAGCAAGCCCGAGGAATAGCACCTCATCTATTGCGGCTCTCTTTCCTTCTGGACTCAATAACTAGTTAAACAACTTTAGATCATAACCTTTGCCTCCACCTCATTCCATGTTTTTTTTTTTACTGGCTTGTTTCCTTCATGTTGCATACAGATGACTACTATTTAGCCATTTTCACTTCATCCGGACACAACCTTTGCCCATTTACCATACCTATTGCCACACTCTTTGGCTTTTATATCATGAACCTTTTTAAATTAATCTCTCCTGTTCGCCACCTGATTACAGAATTACACATCTTTCCTTTTGCTCTTCCTGATCTCTTCACTTCCAGTAGTTTAAAAACTCTTACATTTCTATCTGCCTTCAATTCCGATAAGAGGTCATCGAATTAAAGCAGCTTCTCTCCACAGATGGGATGGCACAGTGGTTAGCACTGCTACCTCACAGCATCAAAGATCTGGGTTCAATTCCAGCCTTGGGTAACTTTCTGTGTAGAAAGTTACACACAGTTCCTAGTGTGTCTGTGCGGGTTTGCTCTGGGTGCTCTGGTTTTCTCTCACAGTCTCAAGATGTGGGGGTTAGGTGAATTGGCCATCCTAAATTCCTCCTTAGTGTCAGGAGGATTAGCAAGGTAAATACGTGGGGTTATGGGGATAGGGCCTGGGTGGGATTGTTATCAGTGTAGGCTTGATGGGCTAAATGGCCTCCTTCTGCTCTGTAGGGATTCTATATTGCCCAATCTGCTGTATATTTCCAACAAATATGAGTGACCTTTTTTTGGAGGTGCTGATTGAGTGAAGAATGTTCCTCTCAACACCAGGAAAATTCTCTGCTTTTCTTTGAAGAGTCATGGGGTTTTTACAAGTTTGGGTGAACAATTATCGTTCAAAAGGCAGCATGTGTGACACTGCAGCATTCCCTCACTAGTGCACTGATATGTCAGCCTGGATTATGTGCTCAAGTTCTGAACTGGGCTTGAAATCAGAAGCTTTTTATTGTCAAGTTTTTGAGCAAAGGGGACTAAGCTTAATTTTTAAAAATGATATGTTTCCTTTCTGCTGAATTTCTTGCTTGTATAAAATTTCATAGCTGCTGGACACTCTTCAAAGCTTTGACTAAGTAATAGGTTTTCAACCATAAATGTAGACAGTGACAGACAAAAGAACGTATGTCCCGGCCGACCCAAATTCTATTTCTATATAATGGCCACACATTTGCATTTTCATAATTGGCTGTTGCATAGCAATCATATGACTGCAGAGATTTTATAGCTTGGAGGTCTTTTGACCAGAGCAATCCAAAACTAATAACATAGTCCTCCTTTCAGGAATGGAAACTCTCTTGGATTTCCCTAATTCAGGGATATTGTGGCTAACTAAACTGAAGTGAGGTAAGTTAAATGATTTGACATTAAATATTAATAGCTTTGAAGTGGACAAAGTAGTAATGAGCATCAACAATTTTTTAAAAAAGTTATCTGAGCATTTTCTGAACACGCTGGTGTGGGAAAGTAACGATTGCAAACTTAATGACCTTCACAGAATGGTAATCAAAATCGTGATAAGGAGCACAAACATCAGCATTCAATTAGTTAAAGTGCAGCTGCAACCAGTATAATTTTGTTTATTAGAATTTTATAGTGGAAGGATGATAACAAAAAGATGCAAATATGTTATAGAGTCCTTGTATTAGGCAGATACCCTGTAGGAGATTCACCAGGATGTTGCCTGGGATGGCGCATTTGAGCTATAAGGAGAGATTGGATAGGCTTGGATTATTTTCTCTAGAGGAGGAAAGACTGAGGGGTGACATGACTGAGGTGCATAAAATAATGAGGGGTATGGACAAGGTGAAGAGGAAGCAGCTGTTCCCCTTAGTTAAGGGGTCAATCACGAGGGGGGCATACTTTTGGGGTAAGAGCAGGAGATACAGAGGGGATTTGAGAAAACATTTTTTCACTCAAGAGGACGCCGAAAATCTGGGAAGGTAGTGGAGGCTGGAAACCTTACAACCTTTAAAAAGTATTTGGATGAACACTTGAAACGTCATAACAGTCAAAGATATGAGTCAACTGCTACAAAATGTGAGCAGTGTGACTTTGATAGTAGTCATTGTCAGTGCAGACTCGATGGGCCAAAGGGCCTTTCCTGCACTGTTTGACTTTATGACTGCAGGAGCAGGTCTTACCTCCCGAGCATGTTCGTGAATGAAATGTCCGTTACTGCAACTTAACAGACTTAAGTGGTTTCAATCTATTTGTTTAGTTTGCAAAAATATACTTTATTCATATAAAATCTGAAAGCCACCTTACAAAACATTTCCAATTATTAAAGCAGTAAAATATAATAATATTTATTTTTTTCTCCAGAGATCATGTTGCACTTTGATATGCTCCAGTTCAGTAATCAGAACATGACATGTATTTCATTATTTTCATTACAGAAAGGAAAAACTCTTTACAAACCATATCCATTGGTCATTTGCATCTGCAGTGCTTCAGTGAAGTTATATATCATTTGAGTTAAACACACTGGGCAGGATTTTATGAAAAAAATCCTAAATGCCAAAATGAGCAGGAAAACGGGAAAAAATTGCATTGATTTCTTTTGGATAAGTTCCCAGTTGCAATCGTTTGGTACTTTGTACAAATAAAGAACCCAAATGTGATTGTCACCAGAAGGGGAGGGATGGAGGGGGCATGGAGCCTAATCTCGCCAGGGAACCTGGCTGTTGAACTCCAGCAATGCTATTGCACAGACATCCTGATCTCCCTGTGTACTTGGGAGATCTCCTGCCACCAGCCCCCCACCTCCACCAATCCTCTTCCCATCCCCAGCCATGGACATTAGGACCCACCGCTGATCACTCCCTGTGCCAGTTTCCCCCACCACTGCCAGTGCCAATTGCCAACTTGTGGAGTTCCACCTCCCCACCCTCGATCTCCACTCTGGACATCGATCCCCCCCCCCTCCCCCAACTGCCCGATCATCACCAGGGTGCCCGGTGGGCAGTACCAGCTGGGCAGTGCCAGGTTGACACTGCACATCCCCACCAGCAGGGATTTGTAATGGTATCCGGCCCAACTGGCGAAGCCATTATGTCTGTACTCATATGTGATCCTCACTGGTGAGGACCTCAACTGGTGAGGAGATAAGTACAAGTGAGCCTAGATGATAGTGTGCAGGATTCACTAATCATATTTAAATAATATCATGAATACTGAAATAGGCTTTGCACTCTTTCTGGAGTGGGGGTGATTTAAGCACATCTTGGGTTTAGGAAAAAGGAAGAAATATCAGAAGCATGCATATAATTGGTACCATTGTCAGAACAGATAAAGTGTGTAATCAGGCAATGCTGGGAATCAGTGGCCTGTTGGTGGATATTGGGTGTCGTTTTCAGACTTTGCATAAAATTAGACACAAAGTTACCAGAAATAAAATTCATATTACAAGCATTGCATGCAGCAGATCTGAAAAGTCCAAAGGTTGGTACAGTTGCACAGTGGTTAGCACTACTGCCTCACAGCACTAGGGATCTGGGTTCAATTCCCTGCTTGGGTCACTACTTATACAGAGTCTGCACAATCTGTGTCTGTGTAGGCTGAAAGACACGCTGGTTAGATGTATTTACTAAATTCTCCCTCAATGTACCCAAACAGGTGCTGGAGTGTGGCGACTAGGGGATTTTCACAGTAACTTCTTTGCAACATTAATGTAAGCCTAACTTGTGAGACTAATAAACTAAACTAAAATAAATGATATACTTTGAAATACACTTCTGAAAAGCTGAGCCAACTTAAAAGTATTGCATCCATTTGACCATGAGCTGAAATAGCTCAGATAAATTCAGCAACTTCCAGATGTTAAGTTGGAAATGTTCTCCTTGGCTCAGCAGAAATAAATACAGTTCATGCTAAATGAACTAAACCTTTGCCTCAAATCCTCAAACATCAGCTAGAACATCTTTTCACGTTGCTTTCTTGCTAATTTAAACATTGACAAATTCCCAGATCATGTTAGTTTTGTAATTATTGTAGGGAAATGGCATAATTTGAAAGATACCTGGGAAACTTCTGAGGGAGGGCATGTGTACAAAGCTCTCTTGTAGCAACTGCCCATCTGGTACATTGATTATGCTTGGGTAAAGAAAGTAAATCTTGTAAAGCGATGAACAGTTGACTGCTGCTTGAAAACCCAAGAGTACAACTGTACTACATGAAGCATTTCCACTTTTTTTTTCTATATATGAAGCTCAGATTCACAAAATTAGTCAAATTTTACCAAAATTACATTTTTTGTATATACATTTGTAATAAATACAAGTTTTACTTTGGGAAAATGTTGAACTTGTTTATATTTTAGATAAACATTTTTCCCTGCATTTGAGAGGTAAAACTTCGAAACTGCCAGAATTTATCATTTGGAGAATCCCCTAACTCACACAGTTCAATTGAATTCACAGAGAGACTATTGCTGTTGCAATTATGACATGTCTTCTGGTCGTTTGCTAGAACAGCAACACATTACAGAGCCACGGTAGAATGTAAATCACTCAAACAAGGCAGCATGCAAACATTTACTAGGTGGTTAAATACACTCCCCTCCTCCCCTGTACAATTTACTCTTCTGTACTTGTATAATTAGTGAATGTCAATTTTATAAAATTTAAAAAACAAAATACGATGCAGCATTGAATTTAAATATCTGAACTCTCATAAAATCCCTACAATGCCTAACGAGGCCATTTGGCCCATTGAGCCTGCATCGGCATCAAGCCCAACCAGATCCTAACCACATATTCCCACGTATTTATTCTAATAATCTACCTAATACTAAGGGGCAATTGACCACGGCCAATCAACCTAACCCACACGCACATTTTGGACTATGGGAGGAAACCAGAGCACCTGAGGAAACCCATGCAGACATGGGGGAACATACAAACTCCACACAGACAATTATCTGAAACCAGAATTGAACCCAGGTCTCTAACCACTATGGCACAGTGCCGCTCAGTCAAACCTTACTAAGTTGGAGTCAAAAACTTGTCAAAGTTGTCAACACAAGTTCCAGCTTCCACTATAGACAATAATAAAAATTCTGTGGTGTCACATCTTTTTTTGTGTGTTTAAGTTTAATGATAAGGTACTTTCTTCCTGACTCCAATCTCCCTGCACCATACACCATCTATGACCAAGAAACTTGCTTCAAGGTCTCTGTCAAATCAGATGAAAAAGCAACTGCTATGAAGTGTAGCACAGAGTCTCAGACATTATCTCCCCAGGTTTTTTCTGCCCTCTGCGCAATGAGCTTGTGTGCCTCTAATTAACGCTTCTCTGCTATCAAGTAACTATGTTGTAACCCCAGAAGTATCAAGGTTGGAAAGTTCTAATTGTAATCTTCATTGTAATCTTTCTCTCGCCACTCTTCCTTTCCATACACTCATCAATACATATTCCTATTGGATTGACATTTAAAACTAACCATACTGCATTGGGTTGAAGCCAATATTATTTTTTTTTCAGTAAATAAAAGTTATTGCTTAAAGTTACCTTGCTGCACTCCTAAGTAGTAATTTCTGGACTCTTTAAAATGGTCTTGGATAAAAAAATCTTAGCCTAATCAATGTCTTCCTCAGATTAGTGCAATTACTGTTATGAAAATTATATACAGAAAAAATAAGAAGATGAAAGCCTTAAAAAAGACACTTTATATGAATGTTGCAAATATGTAAATACGCTGTATAAAAAATTCTCTGATATTCATGCACTATCTAATAACATGTAAAATTATGTGCATTTTCCTCCCATCCTGCTGACTAACATAGCAATTGTAAGTGAACCGTGCTGCTAAATAATTAGCAAGTTCAGTACTATGTGGCCTCCAGCCCTATACAGCTACTTTGGCACAGTACAGTGATCACATGTTTGGCATAAATTTTACAAGAAGATTTGAAGAGATAAGTCATGTTCCCGGACATAGAATAAGTGCTTCACTGATAAGACCCCAGAACAACACAATGTGCTGCACCTCAGAATGGTGCAACCAGAAAAAAACATTGAATCGAAAATCTATAGCATCACATAAGCCACTAATTTATTTAAAGAACATGTTACAGTTCTAGGAAAGTTTAGCTTTCTTACGTGCACAATAAATCAAGATGAATAACCTGCGGTTAAAGGGATTTAGATTAACTTCATTTTTCTTGTGTTTTATGCTTGAACCATAGGCACTGATGGCAATCGATTTTCAACAGAGAGGAAAACATGTGCAATGTCCCTTGTAAAGTATTTGCACTGTTCAAGGCAATTCAAAGGGCTAACACCATCACTGCCCCATTCAAAGAAAGGTAGTGCCAACCATGATCAAAGTGGCTCACAGCAAGTGTCTGGAACTTGTATGTGGTTGCAGATTTTATTGCAATCATTACAACAATTTCAAAGATATCAGCCTCTGATGGAGCACACCGTCACGCAAACTCACACAGATGGAAGATTTGTTGCATTGGAAACAACAGGTCATTCCACATCTGCCACCTCAACATGCTCAACAGAAGACAATCCCCTTTTTGACAGCATGAAATGATTTACCAGCATGCCGTAATAGCACTTTTACTGAAAGGGCTGCACTGAAAATCATGCAACACTACTCAAAAAGGTGAAAAACTGGGAGCAACTTTAACCAAGATTACTAAGAACCTGTGCACACCACAGAACCATCTCTCCACTTTGTGGATTTAAATTCCCTGCAATTTAGATAATCTGTCATGAGACAGTACCTCACTGAAAATAATGAAGCCTAAATAGATTCATTTCTGAATGGAGATCCATTAGCCTTTTCATACAGAATACAACGTATAGAAAGAAATGCAAGGATCTACTGAAAACCCAAATCTCAAGGTATCAGAGATGGGTTATGGGTGAGCATTTAGTGAAAGATTTTCTGTTTTGCATGACAGCTTTTAAAATGACTGAAAATTCCACTCCATGGTGATACTCTACTCTGTCCCTCAATTCGACAATTTATGCCTTTTCGCCCTCATGCCTCATAATCACCCTCCAGAAATGTTTCCCTTCCTCCTTCCACACAATCAATTCTCCAGCTACCAGTTGAAACCTATTCTCAGCTCCCAATGGTTTGCTTCATTTTCCCTTTTCCAGCCAGATAACTTCAAATCCTCAAACTGACTGTTTTGATGAGGGTTATCCTGGAAATTCTAGCTGAATTTAGGTGAATCATCCAGACTCTTTTAAATCTTCAGGAAGATGATCACTTTGATTTGAGTGTGAGCTCCCACTGCATTCTGTGTAGTGAACAACGTAGGCTGGCTGCTTGTATCTCTCTGTTCTCTCTCTCTCTTTCTTTCTAATTCCTGCAGATTGACTGTGTCTGTGAGGATTAGGGAACTCTTAGCAAAACATGAAACCTGATTCTACAATGGCTTCTTATGGACCTCTCCCTTCCTGGAGCACATGTCATAACAATGTGAATTACGTGGGCCTTATATCCAGGTAGCAACTGTGATTAACTATTCCTTAGACTCTAACTCTATTCTATCATGAAATTGAATGGATTAAAGTTAACTGTTTACAAAACCTGACATTCCTAACACCTAATTGTGCAACTTGTAGTTACCATTCTGTCAACAGTTATCACAGATGCCCTTGCCATTTTGCTTAAGGGTAAACATCTTGTACCATCTTCCCAGTGAAACAATCTTTATAGTAACCTTTAAAACCCAAACAACCAAGATGGTTGTTGGGTAGAATTCAGAATAGATAATATGATCTAATTCCTCCATTTTACCTTAAAGAGACAGTCCAAAAACCTAACAATCTTATAAACGTCGTATTCGTAACCATTTGCTTGCACTTCATTTACCATGAACTGTATTCCCTTGCTGCCAGTCTTTCCCACCACATGGGAGCAGCCAAATAGCTCTCCCTTGCACCTCTGATGAGCAGCAACATAAGTGATAATAGCAGCACCATGCATGTTCTTCTCAGCCACATGCTCCTCCATAGGATAGAGGAGCGGACACAAATTCCAATTCTAAGAAGATGAAGCTCCCAACACAAGTTCTACAGTACAGAGAGGACCAGTTCTCTCAATGTGTCTGAGCATTAGTGTCACAGGGAGATAAGGTCATTGCTGATATCTGTAGTCTTTTGGAACAAGACCTCCTTCCCATTGGATCAATTAGGCACACATTGCCATTAAGGCCATCAAGGTGACTATCACTGGAGGGCCAAGCTATCCCTCTTATCCCTCAAGTTACGCTTTCTCTTTTCCTTCAAGGAGAGAAAAGCCAATAATTTTGGGTGTGCAAAATGGATTGTGTGGAAGGGGAAGGGAAACATTTCTGAAGGGTGATTATGAGGCATGAGTACAAGAAAGTATAAAGATGAGGGTACAACTGATGTTGCCTACCCTGATGGGCATGTGAGGCGGTGTCTGGAGAGAGAAAAATAAGTGGAACAACAAGGTGTGTGATTCCGAGGAATGCTGAACTGGAGAATGCTGGGGAAGCAAGAGTATGGTGTTTAGCACCCGGGAATGTTTCACCTGCTCCCCTGAGGTTTTGGATTTGCTTACTGCAGTGTCTCCAGGTTGGAAAGATCACACTCCTGGTGATGACATCCTTAGCCTTCTCCAAGCACACCTGCCTGGTTGGAGAAACTGGCCTCTTCCTTCCTTTCTTAGGAAGGATCATCTCATTGCAGTCCCTCAGAGAGATCCAGGAGGTGCAGAGATGATGGGGATGGTATGTACCAGTGGTTCACCTTCCCAGGTCACCTTTCCATTCCTGTGGTTACTGCGGTCTCAGGAACTCATGCCCAGTTGAATCTTTCTGACCCCTGTGCTTCATTTAGAAATCCTTCTTTGAAAAGATTCAGCGTGCCATTTTGAATCCGCATTCCCCCAGTTGCACTCCGACTGACTGGGAAAACCAGAAACAGGAAGTTGAAGAACAAAAGCAAATCCTGCTCCAGCAGCAATCCAGTTTCTGGCCCATCACATATCATGTCTGGAACTACAAATTGCCAATTATGGCCTATGAGAGTTTGTTAAAAACATATGGGGTGCAGTGTATAAAGAGTATAGATACCTACACTGCCCATTTTGCAAATTCATTGCAATTGACCTTCTCCGGCATGTATCTCTTCCACATGTTTTGTCGTTTCTGTTGTTAATGAAAGGGAAAATGGTTTGCATGCACACAAAACTAGAGCAATGATTTTTTATTGTGGAGGCTCAATGGGGAATGTTGTGATTTGTAGAGCTAAGCTTAGAGTTTTCATTCCATAAAGTAAGTGTATTGCTCTATATATTCTTCCACAGCACACAGGAAGGAAAGGGTGGCAAGATGGTTCACACTGCTGCTACACAGCATCAGTGACCTGGGTTCGATTCCTGGCTTGGGTCACTGTCTGTGTGGAGTCTGCAGGTTCTCCCTACGTCTGCATGGTTTTCCTCTGGTAGTGCTCCGGTTTTCTCCCACAGTTGAAAGTGTGTGGGTTAGGTTGATTGGCCATGCTAAATTGACCCTAGTTTCAGGGGGACTGACAGGGTGACTGTGTGGGGTTATGGGGATAGGGTGGGGCTGTTGTCGGTGTAGGCTCGTTGGGCCAAATGGCCTCCTTTTGTACTGTAAGGATGTTATGACTCTGATTCTACAGCATAGGCAATCCAAAAAAAACAATAGTACAGATTGTCAAGGTGGGAATTTCCAGCCCCAAGACTGGAAAATTCTGCTCGAGGTCAATGGACATTTGTGTGGTCTGCTCCTACCCGCTATGATTCTAGTGATGGGTGGGACAGGAAAAACCTCCACCCTGGGATACAGCAGGCCATAATCCATATCTCACTGGACATTGGAGCTCCTGTGTGTTCTGCCCATTTGCTGCCACCTGAAAATCATGATTAAGCTTGAATTTATTTACTTTTGATTCAAGCTAGACAATGTAAAAACAGCTCTAATTAAAAATAAATTCTGCCCTATTATAGACAGATCATAAAAAAGTAACCCCAACTGGAACCTCCACCGCTAATGCCCAAACAGCTTCCTTAATTTGCCTTGAATATTGCAAGGAAACTGGGAGATTCTAAACCTGTTACTTACCCACGACAAACCACCTTCTTCTGTAATTGAGTTAAGATAGGCCAAAATGGAATGTGAAAGGATTGGGTTTATTTTCATTGGAAGGACGACATTTACTTTGACTATTACACCTAGTTGGTTTCGGATGACCAACTTCATCTGAAAGCAATTAGGCAATTTCAGTTTTGATATGAAAGTTCTGTTCTCATCTGTGCAGTAACCAGATTAGGGAGGTGTGAATTGTTAATCTCTGCCCTCTAGGATGGACAGAAAATTGAAATTCTGGTGGTGAATTTAAGCTGATTTTTGATGGTGGAAAACAGATATTGTGCTGATAAATTTCATCAGGAGACCACTGATGTTCTGCTCCGTTCCTGTTTGTTCCATTAGAGAATAGAATTGTGCATTGGTTACAGTGCCAGGGACCTGGGTTCAATTTCAATCTTGGGTCACTGTCTGTGTAGAGTTTGCACATTCTTACTGTGT
The DNA here is from genome assembly GCA_024679065.1 of Sphyrna mokarran. Taxonomy (NCBI): domain Eukaryota; kingdom Metazoa; phylum Chordata; class Chondrichthyes; order Carcharhiniformes; family Carcharhinidae; genus Sphyrna; species Sphyrna mokarran. The sequence continues at coordinate 23,512,587 of JAGIQG010000003.1, forward strand.
TGGTGTGTGTTTCCTCCTGGTGCTCTGCTTTCCTCTCACAGTCCAAATGTATGTGGGTGAGGTTGATTGGCCATGCTAAACTAACCCCAGTGTCAGAGGGATTAGCAGGGTAAATATGAGGAGTTATGAGAATAGGCCTGGATGGGATTGCTGTCAGTCTTGATGGGCCAAATGGCCTCCTTCTGCACTGTAGAAATTCTATGACTCTCTCAACAAAGTTGTATCTAATGCACTGGGCTAGACTTTTTGGCCTCACCAGTGTGTTTGAAGTCAGGGCAGGGGGAACACATGAAATGCATTACTTGGAGTGCCCACTGCTCCCTATCTGTATCTGACCTGTCTCCCATTTAGCAGGGAGTAGTGAAAGCATCAGGTAGCCCAATTCTCCCTTGGCCTATCAAATCACTTAAATGGCCAATTAATGGCCAACAAAGAGTTTCATCTCACCCCATTGCTATTTTACCTGTGGCAGGGCCAAGACCAAATTGGTGGCTTGGCAGATTTTACTGAGTGGGCTGGTATCAGGGACTGGGCACCTTCTTGAGATAGTCCCTCTGCCATCAGATGCATTCCCTACCCAAAGTCATATCAATAGCATTCCCGATAAATAAGGCTACCAAGAATAAACAAATCCAACTCAAGTATCAGTTCTGAATTAAACAAGTTTCATAGTCCCAGTGTTAACAGGGAGATAGGGAGAGTATTGGGAAGCCCAGCAGTGTGGGAAGATCCTCATTTAAATAATCTCCTCCATACTCTGGATAGACAGCCAGACAAACTGTCAGTCTGCCTGGTATGTGGGTAAGAAAGGCTACAGCTGGGGATCCATGGAGATGATCCTCAGTAGTTTGCAGAAGCTGAATGTTTTGAGTCTTGGAAAGTGCCAGGGAAGGCTGAAGGCTTCCTTGTGAAGTCTGCAAGAATCACGCCTGCCCTTCCTGGCCCACAAGGAATGCTTAAAGCAGATCGGACCTTCAGCGCTTACCTTGAACAGTTGGCATATTCTGTCTCTACTGATTTCTATTAGAAAACTATTGGAACTGATTTTTATTTCAAAATTGGTCTCATACTGAGTGTTGGCAAAGCAAATACAAAAGAATAAATACAAAAGGTGGTTACTTTTGTTCTGGTAACATTTTTGTTTCAGAGCTTGCACCAGGCTTTGTTTTTCGATTGCTACATTTGTTGAAATATTTTTAATTTTTTCCATTTGGTGGGGTAGCTATCTCTATTCAAAGAGTTTCAATACATGAGGAATTTTAATAAATGGCTGCTGGTAGAATCGTAGGAATAATCCCATGTCTGATATTTGAAGAGGAGGATGAGGCTCATAAAATGGGAGGCCAGCCCACTGACTTCCTGTCCAGTCTGACCTGTCTCCATATTATGGTGGGTGGGTAAGGGATCAAGGAACCAGCCTGCACTTGGACCAGTTATTGCTCTTCATTGGTCAATTAATAACCACTTAACAGCCTCCACCTCTATAACATGTGCGACACGTGGAAGCATGGCAGACAACCCAGCAGGTTTGACGGCTCAAGAAGGGGAGGTTCCTTCCAAGTGGGGAGGATTCTCTCTGCCCAATGGAAGCATTCCCCCAGGTTATACCCCTCTTAAAAGGCCTCTAAAACATTTTCTTGCCAGCCCCAAGACCTTCCTGAGCTGCTGAGATATGGCAGGAAATCCTGTCCAAAACTGAAGCCCACAATCCACGATACTTCTTCTCCCTGAACTATTAGTAGTCCTAGCAGTGGCCAATGTTTGAATCTGGCACTTTCAAGCCAATCTGTCAAATCAATTGGGACTTCGCAGGATTTCCCACAGATGAGAGTGGAAGTCCCACTCTAACCCAATTAAGGCTACTCCCAGCATGATATTGCAATGGGGCAGCTGGGTTTCTGCTTGGTACAGTGCCAATGGACTTGGTTGCAGGGGTGAGTAATCTGACAGCTGGAAAATCCATCTCATTAAATCACAGAACATTATAACACAGAAGGAGGCTAGTTGGCACATTAAATCTGCCCTGGCTGTTTTGATGTGATGCCAGAGTTGGACTAAGATAAACACAGTAAGAAGTCTCACAACACCACGTTAAAGTCCAACAGGTTTATTTGGTAGCAAACACCACTAGCTTTCAGGGCTCTGCCCTTTCATCAGCTGAGTGGGCCCAATCACCTCACTCATCGAAAACAAAAACCATGCTAGGGACATGGAGCTGAGTGTAGCCCCAGGTGGTAAGCTACATGGAAACCCCTGGCACAAGCAGTTGCTGGCAACTTCAAAAGAACTAAGTGCTTTTCAGTTCCTCTTTTGTGTAAACACTGTGGCTAGGAACAATGGGGATACTTGAGATGCATTCAGACATGAAGGGAAAGGTAAGTAAATACTGCTGACTGCATACTGATCATAAACCATTGAGCTGTCAATCAAACGAGAGTTAAAAGGACCAGATTGAAATTGAACGTAAACAAAGATTTTTAAAGTTTTGCAAGGCATTTCAAACATTCTAAGCTTTCTGGGAAGGATCAGAGATCTTAAATAAAAACTGCGTGAATAGAATGGGGCTGAGTGAAAAGCTGTGGAGAAGGGCCCCCCTTCACTTTTTAGTGAAAGTGAAATTTCCTTTGTGTCAGAGGGCTTCAAAGAGGTCTGCTCACACCTGTAGGGAGTTAAAATTGAATCTTAAAACATTGACTGTTTGCAAGTGATACTTGAGTGATTGCAGTATTCTGTCTACATCTCATGAAAAAATAGTACTGAAGATCAACTAGGCTTGCAACCAAGCATGTATGTAATTTTAATATGGAACATATGAAAACAGGACAGGTATCCAAAACTACCATATGTTCTAACCAATGCTTTGTGTAAATATATCTTCTTTATTCTTACAGGCAATACACTAATTTATAAAACCCAAAATGCTGTTGAATTTATTTCTATTACTTTATCCAATACATTCTCAGAGAATTAAATATTTGAATATCTAGGTCTCTCTATCCATAGACACCCTATAGCATCTTTCTACTGAATGTATATTCAACAAGATAGAGATTGTTTCAGAATCTGAAGTCATGAATGATACTGTGCACTCATCAGCTATTAAATATACAAACTCTTAATACTATTATATCCAACACAACCTAACAAACGTTCATTGAAAAAACTGTTCCCTTTTCTCTGAAGCTCGTGAAAAATATGCAATGTTTGAGAAATTTTAATACCACTGAATCTTGGAGCAGTGCAAAAGATATCTGAAAAACTGCAAGCAGAAACAGGACATACTGATCAGATAATACCATGTTCAAGGATGTATAAGAGATAACTTTAAGCTCTCTAGCTTTACAGATTAAAGGTATAATTTGAACCATCGATTAAATTACAATGCTTTAAATCATTCCCAGGTGTGTGCATACAATATGCAATGGGTACTTGGGAATAGGTTACAGGCTGTAATTTGAAGCAGGGCATTTAGCTGCTTACATATAAACTATCTAAAGTCTGTCCATTTGACTAGATTGCTTTGACTCACTATGACTTATCCATCTGTATTCTTCATGTAATCCATCTAAACCCCATCAATTAGATCTCCATCAAAGCCAATAATGCTTCCTATTATTCAGTACAGAAACAAGACATTTGACTATGCAGACACTGTGAAGCAAATACAAGAATGAACATTTCCATAATGCTGTATTAAATAAACAAATTAAAATTGCAAAGTTGCAATGAATGGGATGTGGTGTATTTGGATTATGCTGAAATCAAAGGGAGTCTCCAGCTGCACTGACCTGAGCACATCTCCTGTGGCCTTCACACCAAGTTAGAATCTCATCATTCTGCAAAACAAAATTAATGTATTAATTTATTAACAACCTCCTATCTGATAAATAATACATTCAAACATTGCAATCATTTAAAAATATGCGCATATTTAAATTGATTGTGCTCTATATGTTTCCTACATGGTCTTTCTAATTGTTTGTCATTCCTGATAAAAAATACCATCATAATTAACAGGCCAAAAACAATGCAGCTTCTTGCTAAAGGTCATTTCAAAAATAATCACGATTATCTTGTAGACTGAACCAAAATAAAATATCAGGAAAAAAAGTGAGTTGCACTGAAAATCGTTCAGGTACAAGCTTACATGACCTTTTACGCTGGTTCAAGATCAATTCATTCAAATCAGACTTCAGCAATAAAACTGGTCATTCTCCCACATTGAAGCTGGAATATTTCAACAATTACACTGATTTGGGAAGACTCTTCAAATTACATCACAGTTTTTTTTCATGAAATTCTGGCATTGCTGAATGGGCCAGAATTTATTACCTATCTCTAATGGCCTTTGAGAGTCAATCATATTTATGTATGTCTGGAGTCACATGTAGGCCAGACTAGATCAGGATGGCAGATTTCCTGACCCAAAGGACATTAGTGAACGAGATAGATTTTTACAACTATAGGCAATAGTTTCATGGTCATCATTAGACCTTTAATTCCAGATTTTTACTGAATTGAAGTTCCACCGTCTGCCATGGTGGAATTCAAACCTGGTACCCCAGCGCATTACCTGGGGTCTCTGGATTCCAAGTCCAGAGACAATACCAGTACCCCATCACCTCCTTATCATGATTATGTATTAGTAGAAATTAGTAGTTTTCATATCAGTATGATATCATATTAGTGTAGTTTTCATATCAAAAATCATTCAACTTACTAAGTAACCCGAAATAGGTATACCAATGAAAATATAAAATGACCCTGCACAGTTCTTTTTCCCAAAGTCCTTTTTAGTGATCAAGTCACACACAGATGGGGAACCTCATATGTATTATTTTTGTAACACTCATCTTCAGTTGTATTATATAAGTGGACGAGGTTACCACTCTCAAATACATCAAGGACACTTGTCAATAGAAAGAAAACGGAAATAATGATATTTCCTTATGCTGACCAGTTGTTGGATTCATACAAGGTTTTGCTTTCCAATAACGCAAGCGATTTTGTTTTAAATTTGAAACTTGAACTGTAATCTAATCAGCGCAATGTCGAGTGTATTTTTTTGCTCTCAATTTCCCAGTTGCACCCAAAGCAGTAACTCTCTCCTATATATTGATACGAGAGGAAAAAGTGCTTGTCAAAGTGAGAATCCTGCACGTACATAATAAACCTATCCAGACTTCAGTGACTTTCTTTGGAAATTGGTTTATCATCTACAGATCACAGCACACAGAATCAATTTCACTTTACAAAAGCAGATGAATCTAATAATGAGGTCACCACATTCACAGCTGGCTGCTTATATTACTTCAGAAGGAGTTTATAAACCTGTAACACATTTGGTAACTTGAGATTTGACGTATGATGACATCATAAATGAAAACACAGCATGCAGCAAAAACTTCAAACAAGTGTTCGAAAAATGTCAATCTGTATTTATCACCAAGACTGTTTTGTAAATACACAGTCACATTCAACTTATATTATAATGTTTTTTCCATTCCAGTAACAAAATTTGGCAATTTGACTTATTACATTTCAATATCACTACGAAAAGCAACATCTTAAAAAAATACAGCTGCTGTGATGGCCACATCTTGAGCTGAAGATTGTGCTTTAAAGAGAGGTTATTACAGGTGGAAGTTTTTAGCTTGGAGAACTGACTAAAGGTGGCACAGCGGTTAGCAATGCTGCCTCACAGCATCAGGGTTCAATTCCCGGCTTGGGTCACTGTCTGTGGAGATGGCACGCTCTCCCCATGTCTGTGTGGGTTTCCTTCGGATGTTCTGGTTTCCTCCCACAGTCTGAAAGACGCACTGATTAGGTGCATTGGCCATGCTAAATTCTCTCTCAGTGTATCCGAACAGGTGCCAAAGTGTGGCAACTAGGGGATTTTCACAATAACTTCACTGTAGTGTTAAAGGAAGCTGACCTGTGACACTAACAAATAAACTTTAAAAGTCTACAGACTAGAGGGAAGAACACCTATTACACAAAAGGCAGATAGTATTTGTGATTGGGGTTCCTGAGTCTGGGCACTGACATGAATTTCTCTCTGTATATTAGAGCTAACCCACAAATGAGTTGTTTATGTTGCAGGTTTCAACTTGCTATCAGTATTGCTACCATTTCTGCTATTACATTGATATAGAACATAGAACATAGAACATTACAGCACAGAACAGGCCCTTCGGCCTTCGATGTTGCGCCGACCAATATAAAAAGCAATGACCCTCCAAACTAAACCATTCCCTTCTCTTCCATATACTTATCAACTAACCTCTTAAACGCCACCAAACTTGGCGCATCTACAACTGCTGCAGGCAGGGCATTCCACTCCCGAACCACCCTTTGGGTAAAGAACCTACCTCTGATATCCGTCCTATAACTATCACCCCTTAATTTAAAGCTGTGTCCCCTCGTGCTAGCTTTCTCCATCCTAGGAAAAAGGCTATCACTGTCCACCCTATCTAAACCTCTAATCATCTTATATGTTTCAATAAGGTCCCCTCTTAGCCGCCTCCTTTCTAACGAAAACAACCTCAAATCCCTCAGCCTCTCTTCATAAGACCTGCCCTCCATACCAGGCAACATCCTGGTAAACCTCCTCTGTACCCTCTCCAATGCCTCCACATCTTTCTTATAATGTGGGGACCAGAACTGCACACAATACTCCAAGTGCGGCCGCACTAGAGTTTTGTACAGTTGCAACATGACGTTGCGGCTCCGAAATTCAATCCCCCTACCAATAAAAGCTAAGATTCCATATGCCTTCTTAACAACCTTCTCGACTTGACTGCCTACTTTCAGGGATCTATGCACATACACACCAAGATCCCTCTGTTCATCTAGACTACTAAGAATCCTACCATTTGCCCTATACTCTACACATTTATTATTTCTGCCATAGTGCATTACCTCACACTTTTCCACATTAAAATCCATTTGCCACCTCTCGGCCCAGCTCTGCAACTTGTCCAAGTCTCTCTGCAAACTATAACACCCCCTTCACTATCTACCACTCCACCGACTTTAGTGTCATCTGCAAATTTACTAATCCATCCTTCAATACCCTCATCCAGATCATTTATAAAAATTACAAACAGCAGGGGCCCCAAAACAGACCCCTGAGGTACACCACTTGTCACCGAACTCCACGATGAATATCTCCCATCAACCACCACCCTCTGTCTTCTATCTGCTAGCCAATTCCTAATCCAATTAGCTAAATCACCCTCTATCCCATACATCTGCATTTTCCGCAGAAGTCTTCCATGGGCCACCTTATCAAACGCCTTACTAAAGTCCATATATACCACATCAACCGCCTTACCCCCATCCACCTCTTTGGTCACTTTTTCAAAAAACTCAATGAGGTTAGTAAGGCATGACCTACCCTTCACAAAACTATGCTGACTATCCCCAGTCAATTCATTTCTCTCTAAATAACTATAAATCCTATCCCTAATTATTCTCTCCAATACTTTGCCCACAGTAAGACTCACTGGCCTATAATTCCCTGGAAGGTCTCTCTTCCCCTTCTTGAACAACGGGACCACATTCGCTATCCTCCAGTCCTCCGGAACGACACCCGTAACCAACGACGACCTGAAGATCAGAGCCAGAGGCTCTGCAATCTCCTCTCTTGCCTCCCAGAGAATCCTAGGGTAAATCCCGTCCGACCCAGGGGACTTATCCAACTTCAAACCCTTGAGAATATCTAGCACATCCTCCCTATCTATTTCGATACTTTCCAGTTTGCTACCCTGTACCTCAGTGTTCTCCATAACTACATTTACATCACTCTGCGTGAATACCGAAGAGAATTATTTATTCAGTACCTCTCCAATCTATTCAGGCTCCACGCACAACTTCCCACTGCTGTCTATGACTGGCCCTAATCTTGTCCTAACCAATCTTCTATTCTTAACATATCTAAAGAAAGCTTTAGGATTTTCCCTAATCCTATCAGCCAAAGTCTTCTCGTGTCCTCTCTTCGCTCTCCTCAATTCACTCTTTAGCTCCCTCCTGGCTAATCTATAGCTATCCATCGCACTAACCGAGCCTTCAATCCTCATCCTGACATAAGCCTCCGTTTTCCTTTTAACCAGCAAATCAACTTTTTTCGTACACCAAGGTTCTCTTACTCGACCATTTCCTCCTTGCCTGACAGGGACATACTTATCAAGGACTCGCAGCAGCTGCTCCTAGAATAAGCTCCACATTCCAGATGTTCCCAGTCCCTGTAGTTTCCTAGTCCAATCTATGCACCCTAATTCTCTCCTGATGGCCTCATAATTACCCTTCCCCCAGCTATAACTACTGCCCCCAGCTTCATGCCTATCCCTATCCATCACTAAGGTGAACGTAACCGAGTTGTGGTCACTATCACCAAAATGTTCACTAACTTCCAAGCCTAACACCTGTTCTGGCTCATTGCCCAGCACCAAATCCAATGTAGCCTCACCTCTAGTTGGCCTATCTACATACTGAGTCAAAAAACCTTCCTGCACCCTTTGTACGAAAACTGACCCCTCTAACGAGCTAGAGCTATAGCTATTCCAATCAATATTGGTAAAGTTAAAGTCCCCCATAACAATTACCCTATTACTTTCACTCCTGACCAGAATTGACTTGGCAATCCTTTTCTCAACCTCTCTAGAACTTTTAGGAGGTCTATAAAAGACTCCCAACAGGGTGACCTCTCCTTTCCTGTTTCTGTTTCTAATCTCAGCCCATACTACCTCAACAGACAAGTCCTCATCAAACTTCTTTTCTGTCACTGTGATACAGTCTTTGACTAATAATGCCACTCCTCCCCCCCTTCTACCTCCTTCTCTACTCCGACTGAAGCATTTGAACCCCGGAACCTGCAACAGCCATTCCTGTCCCTGCTCTATCCATGTCTCTGAAATGGCCACAACATCGAAGTTCCAGGTACTGGTCCAAGCTGCAAGTTCCTCCCCCTTATTGCGAATACCCCTTGCATTAAAGTATACGCATTTCAAACCATGCCCTACCCGACCCGTATGCTGCTGTGTTTTACAGCTTTCCTCTATGACCCCCTTACTCTCATCCCTCTTAGCACCCCAACTACTTAGGATCCCACCCCCCCCCGAATCAGTTTAAAGCCCCCTGCATAGCCTTAGCAAATTTTCCCCCCAAGATATTAGTTCCCCTCTGGTTCAGGTGTAGAGCATCTCTCTTGTAGAGGTCCCACCTATCCCAGAATGAGTCCCAATTGTTCAGGAACCTGAACCCCTCCCTCCTGCACCATCCCCGCAGCCACGAGTTCAAACATTCCCTCTCTTTGTTCTTCTCTAAACTATCCCTTGGCACAGGCAAGAGTCCAGAGATAACCACTCTGCCAGTTTTGGCCCTAAGCTTCCACCCAACTCCATAAATTTCTGTTTAATATCCCCTTCCCTCGTCCTTCCTATATCATGTGTCCCTACATGAACTATGACTTGGGGTTGACTCCCCTCTCCCTTAAGAATCTTAAGAACCCGATCTGCGACATCCTGGACTCCAGCCCCTGGGATGCAACACACCAGCCCTGAGTCACTTTTATTACTATTTACTCTCCTATTTGTCCCTCTAACTATGGAGTCTCCAATTACTAGGCCCAATCTCTTATTCCCCCTACCCACCTGAGCATTCTCAGCAGGCTCACCCCCAGAGACCTGCTCCCTTTGGTCCTCTCCAGTTGATTCTTCCTCAACTGTAGCCTCCAAGACAGAAAATTTGTTTTGGAGGGGACCAGCCCCAGGGGATTGTCTACCCGATTGCTTCTTACCCCTCCTCCTAATAGTTACCCAAGAATCACTTTTAGGAGTGACTATCTCTTTGTCACTCCTGCCAATATCCTCCTCAACCTCTCGGATTATCCTGAGTTCCTCTAATTCCAGCTCCAGCTCCTTAACATGATCCTCAAGGAGCTGCAAATGGGCACACTTCCTGCAGGTATAATCAGCAGGAACACTACTGGTGTCCCTCACCTCGTACATACTACAGGAGTTGCAACGGACTGCCTGCACTGCCATCCCCGATACTTTAATTTACTTTAAGGAAAGAGAGAAAAAAAAACTTCCCACACACTTTTATTATTAGGTTAGAGGAGGGGGGAGGGTGGGATACTCTACCTGTGTAGAGTATCAGGTTTCCTCTCTGGACCAATTTATAGAGACAGAGAAAACTACAACTACCGGCAGCCTCCCAATGACGACTTCCGGTTTCTTGTTAGTTTAAATAAAAATGGTAAAAACTACCCCTGCTCGCTATTTTAAACAAAGAGAAAAGTTAAAAAAGTACTTAACACTCAAACTTCACGCTTTCCCAAATCGCTGCCTCTCCGTGCTGCTCCAAGGGAACAACATTGATGTTGTGGAGATATAAGGGGAACTTCTCCATGATAAAATGGCTTGGTTTCAAGAGTAGCAGAGTGGTTGAAGATGGAAAATGGGCTGGGGAAGCTGCTCGAGTGTGTTCTCAGTATTTGCCAATAGAACTAGAATTTTCTGTTGAAGATGATTGTGGGTACAACAATCCATACTGGTGCAGACTTTATAACAGGAAAACACCTTTTAACACAGCAGTGGGCAACCAATTTAAAAAGTTTTTAATGTTAAAACTAGATACTCAAAGTGCATTCCTTTCTCATTTAATAAACATAAATAATATTAGTTATATTGAAGAGTTGTAATTATATCATCTATCAGATATCTTTCTATTTAAAAAAAAATCCTCTTTGTATTTTCATTTGTTACTTGGATGATAATATGTGGCAGTTTTTAAAAGCACTATTTGGGCAACTTTAAGATATCTTTCAATTAGAAGTTTTGAAGTTTGGTGAATTTTATCTTATGAAAATGGTTGCAAATGTCTGGGTGCAAATGTGTGTTGGCAATGCGTGAAGAAAACTTCGTAAGTTCTTCACTAATAGCGAATTAGGTGTAACAAATTGCAGTGGTATACTGAAACCATTTAAAATGTGGTAAGCCCTGGTTTTTGCAGTAGTAATGGCAGCAAAACTGTCAGTGTTTGCCATCGTTACTCTGCAATTGGCAACAATATCTGGTTTCTGAGTTAAATGTGGAAACCCAGAAGTTGCTGTCAGTGATTTTCAACTCATCCACATCAGATATCCTCATTGATGAAAAATCTTAGAAAGCACTTGAATTGACACTTAACTGTAAAAACCCTTGAAAAAGCTATGCCTTTCTGAATGAGTTGGGGATTGAGTTTTTAATGATATACTAGGTTATCATTATCGCTAAGAGGCTAGATAGAATGATGGTAGGAAGAGGGAAAGTTATCTCTTGATGACAATAGGATATGAAGGAGGAGCAAGTGAGTCACTCTTCAAACACTGTAAACCTCTGTCCATGAGATTCATTCAAATGATTTAAAATGTTGAATTGTACAACAAAGTGCTGTGTATTCAATAATGTTCGTAAAGTTAATTTATTAATGTCACAAGTGGGCTTACATTAACACTGCAATGAAGTGGCTGTGAAAATCTCCTAGTCGCCACGCTTTGGGTACATTGAGAGAGAATTTAGCATGGCTAGTGCACCTAACCAGCATGTCTTTCCAACTGTGGGAGGAAATGTGGAGCTTATTCAAGGAGCAGCTACTGCGAGTCCTTGATAAGTATGTACCTGTCAGGCAAGGAGGAAATGGTCGAGTAAGGGAACCATGGTGTACTAAAAAAGTTAATTCGCTGGTTAAAAGGAAAAAGGAGGCTTATGTCAGGATGAGGCTTGAAGGCTTAGTTAGTGCAATGGATAGCTATAGATTAGCCAGGAGGGAGCTAAAAAGTGAGTTGAGGAGAGCTAAAAGGGGACACGAGAAGACTTTGGCTGATAGGATCAAAGAGAATCCTAAAGCTTTCTTTAGATATGTTAAGAATAGAAGATTGGTTAGGGCAAGATTAGGGCCAGTCAGAGACAGCAGTGGGAAGTTGTGCGTGGAGCCTGAAGAAATTGGAGAGGCACTGAACAAATATTTCTCTTCGGTATTCACGCAGGGAGATGTAAATGTAGTTGTGGAGAACACTGGGATACAGGGTTGCAAACTGGAAAGTATTGAAGTAGATAAGGAGGATGTGCTAGATATTCTTGAGGATTTGAAGTTAGATAAATCTCCTGGGCCAGATGGGATTTACCCTAGGATTCTCTGGGAGGCGAGAGAACATAGAACATAGAACATTACAGCACAGAACAGACCCTTCGGCCTTCGATGTTGCGCCGACCAATATAAAAAGCAATGAACCTCCAAACTAAACCATTCCCTTCTCTTCCATATACTTATCAACTAACCTCTTAAACGCCACCAAACTTGGCGCATCTACAACTGCTGCAGGCAGGGCATTCCACTCCCGAACCACCCTTTGGGTAAAGAACCTACCTCTGATATCCGTCCTATAACTATCACCCCTTAATTTAAAGCTGTGTCCCCTCGTGCTAGCTTTCTCCATCCTAGGAAAAAGGCTATCACTGTCCACCCTATCTAAACCTCTAATCATCTTATATGTTTCAATAAGGTCTCCTCTTAGCCGCCTCCTTTCTAACGAAAACAACCTCAAATCCCTCAGCCTCTCTTCATAAGACCTGCCCTCCATACCAGGCAACATCCTGGTAAACCTCCTCTGTACCCTCTCCAATGCCTCCACATCTTTCTTATAATGTGGGGACCAGAACTGCACACAATACTCCAAGTGCGGCCGCACTAGAGTTTTGTACAGTTGCAACATGACGTTGCGGCTCCGAAATTCAATCCCCCTACCAATAAAAGCTAAGACTCCATATGCCTTCTTAACAACCTTATCGACTTGACTGCCTACTTTCAGGGATCTATGCACAAATACACCAAGATCCCTCTGTTCATCAACACTATTAAGAATCCTACCATTAGCCCTATACTCTACACATTTATTATTCCTGCCAAAGTGCATTACCTCACACTTTTCCACATTAAACTCCATTTGCCACCTCAAAGAGAGGCGAATGCAGAGCCTCTGGCTCTGATCTTCAGGTCATTGTTGGTTACGGGTATAGTGCCGGAAGACTGGAGGATAGCGAATGTGGTCCCATTGTCCAAGAAGGGGAATAGAGACTTTCCGAGGAATTATAGGCCGGTGAGTCTTACTTCTGTTGTGGGCAATTGGAGAAATTGGAGAGAACTATTAGGGATAGGATTTATAGTTATTTAGAGAGAAATGAATTGACTGGGGATAGTCAGCATGGTTTTGTGAAGGGTAGGTCATGCCTTACTAACCTTATTGAGTTTTTTGAAAAAGTGACCAAAGAGGTGGATGGGGGTAAGGCAGTTGATGTGGTATATATGGACTTTAGTAAGGCGTTCGATAAGGTGGCCCATGGAAGGCTTCTGCAGAAAATGCAGATGTATGGGATTGAGGGTGATTTAGCTAATTGGATTAGGAATTGGCTAGCAGATAGAAGACAGAGGGTGATGGTTGATGGAAGTTATTCATCGTGGAGTTCGGTTACAAGTGGTGTACCTCAGGGATCTGTTTTGGGGCCCCTGCTGTTTGTAATTTTTATAAATGATCTGGATGAGGGTATTGAAGGATGGATTAGTAAATTTGCGGATGACACCAAAGTCGGAGGAGTGGTAGATAGTGAAGAGGGGTGTTATAGTTTGCAGAGAGACTTGGACAAGTTGCAGAGCTGGGCCGAGAGGTGGCAAATGGAGTTTAATGTGGAAAAGTGTGAGGTAATTCACTTTGGCAGGAATAACAAATGTGTAGAGTATAGGGCTAATGGTAGGACTCTTAATAGTGTTGATGAACAGAGGGATCTTGGTGTATATGTGCATAGATCCCTGAAAGTTGGCAATCAAGTCGATAAGGTTGCTAAGAAGGCATATGGAGTCTTAGCTTTTATTGGTAGGGGGATTGAATTTCGAGATGCAGCAACGTCATGTTGCAACTGTACAAAACTCTAGTGCGGCCGCACTTGGAGTATTGTGTGCAGTTCTGGTCCCCATATTATAAGAAAGATGTGGAGGCATTGGAGAGAGTACAGAGGAGGTTTACCAGGATGTTGCCAGGTATGGAGGGCAGGTCTTATGAAGAGAGGCTGAGGGATTTGAGGTTGTTTTCGTTAGAAAGAAGGCAGCTAAGAGGAGACCTTATTGAAACATACAAGATGATTAGAGGTTTAGATAGGGTGGGCAGTGATAGCCGTTTTCCTAGGATGGAGAAAGCTAGCACGAGGGGACATTGCTTTAAATTAAGGGATGGTAGTTACAGGACGGATATCAGAGGTAGGTTCTTTACCCAGAGGGTGGTTAGGGTATGGAATGCCCTGCCTGTGGCAGTTGTAGATGCGCCAAGTTTGGTGGCATTTAAGAGGTTAGTAGATAAGTTTATGGATGAAAAGGGAATGGTTTAGTTTGGAGGGTCATTGCTTTTTCCTAATTGGTCGGCGCAACATCGAAGGCCAAAGGGTCTGTTCTGCGCTGTAATGTTCTACGTTCTATGAAACCGAAGCACCCAGAGGAAACCCTGGGAGACACAGGGAAAATGTGTAGACTCCACACAAGCTGGGAATTGAACCTAGGTCCCTGGTGCCGTGAGGCAGCACTGCTAAGCACTCAATGATCACACGATTTCATAGAATCCCTACAGTGCAGAAGGAGGCCATGCAGCCTATCAAGCCTGCACCACCAGCAATCCCACCCAGACTCTATCCCTATAACCCCACATATTTACTCTGCTAGTCCCCCTGGCACTAAGGGGCAATTTAGCATGGCCAATCAATCTAACTCACACATCTTTGGATTGTGGGAGGAAACCAGAGCACCTGGGGGAAACCCACGCACACATGGGGGACTTCAACTTTACTAACATTGATTGGAATAGCTTTTGCTCTAGCTCGTTAGAGGGGTCAGTTTTTGTACAAAGTGTGCAGGAAGGTTTTTTGACTCAGTGTATAGATAGGCCAACTAGAGGTGAGGCTACATTGGATTTGGTGCTGGGCAATGAGCCAGACCAGGTGTTAGACTTGGAAGTTGGTGAACATTTTGGTGATAGTGACCACAATTCGGTTACGTTCACCTTAGTGATGGATAGGGATAGGCATGAAGCTGGGGGCAGTAGTTATAGCTGGGGGAATGGTAATTATGAGGCCATAAGGAGGGAATTAGGGTGCATAGGTTGGACTAGGAAACTACAGGGATTGGGAACATCTGAAATGTGGAGCTTATTCAAGGAGCAGCTACCGCGAGTCCTTGATAAGTATGTCCCTGTCAGGCAAGGAGGAAATGGTCGAGTAAGGGAACCATGGTGTACTAAAAAAGTTAATCCACTGGTTAAAAGGAAAAAGGAGGCTTATGTCAGGATGAGGCTTGAAGGCTCAATTAGTGCACTGGATAGCTATAGATTACCCAGAAAGGAGCTAAAGAGTGAGTTGAGGAGAGCTAAAAGGGGACACGAGAAGACTTTGGCTGATAGGATCAAGGAGAATCCTAAAGCTTTCTTTAGATATGTTAAGAATAGAAGATTGGTTAGGGCAATATTAGGGCCAGTCAGAGACAGCAGTGGGAAGTTGTGCGTGGAGCCTGAAGAGATTGGAGAGGCACTGAACAAATATTTCTCTTCGGTATTCACGCAGGGAGATGTAAATGTAGTTATGGAGAACACTGGGATACAGGGTTGCAAACTGGAAAGTATTGAAGTAGATAAGGAGGATATGCTAGATATTCTTGAGGGTTTGAAGTTAGATAAGTCCCCTGGGCCGGACGGGATTTACCCTAGGATTCTCTGGGAGGCGAGAGAGGCGATTGCAGAGCCTCTGGCTCTGATCTTCAGGTCGTCGTTGGTTACGGGTGTGGTTCCGGAGGACTGGAGGATAGCGAATGTGTTCCCATTGTTCAAGAAGGGGAAGAGAGACCTTCCAGGGAATTATAGGCCAGTGAGTCTTACTTCTGTTGTGGGCAAGGTATTGTAGAGAATTATTAGGGATAGGATTTATAGTTATTTAGAGAGAAATGAATTGATTGGGGATAGTCAGCATGGTTTTGTGAAGGGTAGGTCGTGCCTTACTAACCTTATTGAGTTTTTTGAAAAAGTGACCAAAGAGGTGGATGGGGTAAGGCAGTTGATGTGGTATATATGGACTTTAGTAAGGCGTTTGATAAGGTGGCCCATGGAAGGCTTCTGCAGAAAATGCAGATGTATGGGATTGAGGTGATTTAGCTAATTGGATTAGGAATTGGCTAGCAGATAGAAGACAGAGGGTGGTGGTTGATGGGAGATATTCATCGTGGAGTTCGGTGACAAGTGGTGTACCTCAGGGCTCTGTTTTGGGGCCCCTGCTGTTTGTAATTTTTATAAATGATCTGGATGAGGGTATTGAAGGATGGATTAGTAAATTTGCAGATGACACTAAAGTCGGTGGAGTGGTAGATAGTGAAGAGGGGTGTTATAGTTTGCAGAGAGACTTGGACAAGTTGCAGAGCTGGGCCGAGAGGTGGCAAATGGAGTTTAATGTGGAAAAGTGTGAGGTAATGCACTTTGGCAGGAATAATAAATGTGTAGAGTATAGGGCTAATGGTAGGATTCTTAATAGTGTTGATGAACAGAGGGATCTTGGTGTATTTGTGCATAGATCCCTGAAAGTAGGCAGTCAAGTCGATAAGGTTGTTAAGAAGGCATATGGAGTCTTAGCTTTTATTGGTAGGGGGATTGAATTTCGGAGCCGCAACGTCATGTTGCAACTGTACAAAACTCTAGTGCGGCCGCACTTGGAGTATTGTGTAGAGTTCTGGTCCCCGCATTATAAGAAAGATGTGGAGGCATTGGAGAGGGTACAGAGGAGGTTTACCAGGATGTTGCCTGGTATGGAGGGCAGGTCTTATGAAGAGAGGCTGAGGGATTTGAGGTTGTTTTCGTTAGAAAGAAGGCGGCTAAGAGGAGACCTTATTGAAACATATAAGATGATTAGAGGTTTAGATAGGGTGGACAGTGATAGCCTTTTTCCTAGGATGGAGAAAGCTAGCACGAGGGGACATAGCTTTAAATTAAGGGGTGGTAGTTATAGGACGGATGTCAGAGGTAGGTTCTTTACCCAGAGGGTGGTAAGGGTATGGAATGCCCTGCCTGCTGCAGTTGTAGATGCGCCAAGTTTGGTGGCATTTAAGAGGTTAGTAGATAAGTTTATGGATGAAAAGGGAATGGTTTAGGTTAGAAGGTCATTGCTTTTTCCTAATTGGTCAGCGCAACATCAAAGGCCGAAGGGCCTGTTCTGCGCTGTAATGTTCTATGTTCTATGGGGAGAATGTGCAAACCTCAGATAGATTCAATACTTCTCAACTTCCAGCTTACAATCTTTATTATCTTTAGCTCATGCAATTTTGCTGCATCCATAATCAGCACAGCAAATATATAAAGAAGAGAATTCATTGGCAGTGAACTTCAGGCTGCTATTCACTCAGAGAATTCTACAGTTTAAGCTATCATCAGCAGCATATAACTGGATGGCAGCAATGTGCCTTATTATCTCCAATGAACCTCACCATTAGAGACTGGACTTTTAATTTCAGTAAACTGTGTTATACTTGGCACAGGTAGTTTCAAATACATGCAATATTTATTGTGTGCCCTTTCAGTCTATCCCTGAAATCAATATACATTAAGTGACCTTGCTTCAGCTATCATGTATTATTAATTTTAACCTAAGCAAAATAACTGTGGAAGGAATAATGGCATTGTTTGATTACTCTGTGGGGAGGAGGTGGCCACTACTGACAAGAAAGTCCAGTCGCATAAATACCATGACTATGTGAATAAGTTAGGAACTGGGAACCCTGCAGTGAGTAACTAACCTCCTGATGTCCCAAAATCTTCCTATCATCTCGAAGGCACAAATCAGGATTCTGATGGAATATTCTCCCCTTACCTGGATGAGCGCAGTTCCAGCAACGCTCAAGAAGTTTGACACCATCCAAGAAAAAGGAGCCATTCCATGCTATCCACCATCTTAAACATTCACTCCCTCCACCATTGGTGCACTGTGGTTGTATTGTGTGTGCCATATATACGATGCTCTGCAGCAATACATCAAGGTTCCTTTGACAGCTCCTACCGAATCCGCAATCTCTATCATCTAGATAAATGAGAGGAGCAGGCGCATAGGAACAGTTGTATATGTGTTCTCTCCAAATCACACACCATCCTGACTTAGAAAGATATTGCCATTACTTCACAACCCCTGGGTCAAAATCCTGGAACTCACTTCCTAACATATGGGCTGTTCAAGATGGCAGCTCCCCACCATCTTCTTCAGGGCAATCAGGGATGGACAATACTTGTTGCTCTTACCAGCACTGTTCATATCCCATGAACACATAAAAATGAAATGAATGAAAGATGCTGGAAAGACAGGCAGTACTTTGTGCTGGATAGTTTTATACCACTGGCTATTGTTCCAGTTCTGTAAGCGCAGACCAAGGCATAGAGAAAAGATCTGTGCCAAGAGTGTACAAACTGCACATTCCTGAACAATACTTTGATGTCTTCAGGGGAAATGGTGCTGGGGTAGGGACAGTTCATTTGTGCTTAGATCAAGGGAACAAAAGAGCAATTGTGGGTCAATGAGACTTAGAAAGAATCTATAAACAGAATATTTTGCTTTATTGCAGCGAAGACATACATTTGTTACCAGCTGGATTTAATCAATGTTATGGTAGCACATATATTTCTTAATTTAGTATCTCAAGTCGAATGATATATTTTCCTGCTGTGTATAAAATGTCTTTACACACTCAATATTCATTATATATAAACAACCACATAAATAAAACATGTACTTGCTGTAGTAAATGTTTCAGAAAATGTATCTCAAGTACATTTGGCTTAACACTGTTGGGGCAGAACACATACTTGCTATATTATAGGCAAATTTTGTTTGAGACTTTGTAACTAGCATTCATGACAGCTTCATAAGTAATTTCACTGTTTGCCAATATGTACTGGAATTCAAACAGGGTCTGTTCATATGATGCAGATATGGTTCCCTTCCTGTCACGTAATGACTTTAAGATACTCCCTGCATGGTATGCTATTTATGTTTAGTTAAATGCTACATGTTAGAAGATTGCAAAGAGTTTTCACACTTCAGCTGATGTGCCAACTATCATCTTAGATTCTAGAAGAAGACAGAATTAATAGCAATGAAGAACTGAGAGGTAGATAAATATGTGTGGCAATTTTCAAATTAAGTACAATTCTTGCAGTGTCTGAATGGCTGAGGTATCTGCATAGACTACGGAATGCTCGAGTGGAAATACAAGTTGGGTCCAGAAAAGGAAGAAATCATAGAAAGGAAAACTGTAAATGTCAGAAATTTGAAATGATTATTGGGAATACACGGTAGAACAGGCAACATATGTATTGGGCAGGTAGTGATTGCACCCTTAATCAAAATGGCTGTGTTCTGACAAACAAATGTCCCTGAAATGTCATGACCTGTTAAGATGCTAACTGCCCTGAGTGTATTTCCAACATTTTTTGAATGTATGACTCATAATAGGGATGAGGATTTTTTTAAACCAGTTGCTGAAATTCTGTTAAACATAATTAATTTTAATCCTGAAAATTGCATTTTCTGTATTGCACAAATACCCAGAGAGAGTCAGATGTTATTTATTATCATTATTACATCATTAAACAAGTATCTATTTTGTGTGTGTATTATTTTACTTTCAGTGATAGTACCTGCAATACAATGTTAGAGCAGGAGAAAATAATTCATCAATATGTGTAGCTGTCTTAAACCGTGGGCAGAATCCACTCCCCCCCCCCGCATCACTTCTTCCACCCCCGCCAAGTCTCGGCAGCTTGTTTTCTGGTGGCAGAGGTGGCTCATCATTGGCTGCCCGTGAGATTTTCTAGTCCTGCCAATGTCTACAGTATTTTGCATGGCTTGTCCAACCCACTGCTAGGGAGCCCATCTGGGGCTGGAAAATACCCCCAACATGTTTCAGACTACTTTTGAAAAACATGCATGATTTGCCTTCAGTCCAAGATATCTTTTAAGCTTCTTTGAATCCTCGTTTTATCCACTTCATCCTACTTCACTTTCCTGTTTTCAAAATGACACCACTGTTATTGTTTAACAATGTCAGATGTTCCCCATCCCAGCATTTTTGTTCGATGTGGCTCCCTGTTTCTCTTGCATCTCCATTCCAAACATTTTCCCGCATTCTTTTTCCAGCCATGTCAGGGTGTAACAAGATACCAGCAGGTGCACAAGATTGCTCTTTCATTCTTTTGGGGGAATTGGCTTGGTCTCTTTGAATGAAGTCACCGCTGTTTCCTCATCTCTGCTTCTCGTCTCCCCACTTACACAAAGATGCTGCAGAGTGAGCAGTTTAGGAAAGCACTGCATGTAGAATTACACCGTAACACCGAATCACAAGCCACTTCTTACCTGTAGCTCAACTATACAACACTATTACAAATAATTCCCGAATTCTGTTAAGAAATTGAGATTTAAAATGCCATTTTGGATCCTGCTTAAAAGTTCTTCTTGTAATCCTCAGCTTAAATTCAGCGGTTTTCTAGTTTTGTTATGTTAAGATTCAGTGTGCAATGGCTGGAAGAATTTGTGTTTCTTTCAAGTTGAATAATAAAGGCAGACTCTGTTCCGCAAAAAAATGTTTTTTTTTAATTTAAAGTTACATCACTAATTTAGGACGATTAGTCTAATTACAGATCCTAACTACAATGGGAAAGGGTAAACCTAACAGGGTCTTACGCACCACTAACTGCTTTAATCACAGGAAATACTCCAAAGGATTAAAGAATCCCCTCTATCACTGCACTGAGACCAGCCTGAATGATAAAACACTAAAAGGAACAATACTGTAGAACTGCCAAAGCTTTGCAAACAGTAGAATATTGTTTCACAAAACAACAAAACCACAAATATCCAAAGAAAACATGCTTTCGAGTGTACATTAATTTTACTTGACTCTATACTATTAAGTAACACAATCTGCACTCACGACTGAAAATAATTCATTTTCCATGGGTCCTGTCCTCCTCCACTAATTTGGGAAGTTATCTTATCAGGAATCAAATGCAATCACTGAAGGGGCTCTGACTCCATCAATTACAGGAGTGAGATCTGGGACACTGCCACAGGGCTTAAAAACCCTGCCCAACCCAGGTTAACCCCTTCGGTACAAGGAAGGCAGGGGATATTTGTGATTCAACAAACAGCACTCAACTATAAGTTTTGCAATTGAATTTCACTCTGCACTGCAGTAGTTTCATTAGTAATGGATGAAACTTCATAAGCCATTTAGCAACTCAAAGATAATGAGCATTATTCACAAGCAATATTTAGAGAAATAGATAGATGAACAACTATAGTTGGCACGGTGACACAGTGCCTCACAGTATCAGGAACCCAGGTTCACTTCCAGCCTTGGGTCACTATCTGTGTGGAGTCTGCACATTCTCTCTGTATCTACACGGGTTTACCCCAACATTGTAGGATAGATTGATTGGCATGCAAAACTGCCCCTTTGTGTTAGGGAGACTAACAGGGTTACAGGGATAGGGCCAGTGTGGGATTGTTGTCAGTGCAGACTTGATGGGCCAAATGGACTCTTCTGTGCTGCAGGGATTCTATAATTCTATGGACAATGCCAAGATCAGAGGGAATAGAAGGAAATTATGCCACTTTGCCAAAGGAAAGAAAGAAAAATCTTCTACATCTGCTAGCGTCTAGTTACACCCTGACATGGCTGTGGCCTAGAAGCAGTTTGCCAATCTCTTGTGGGAACTAGAATTTAGAACGGAGACACAATAGGGGAGCCAAAGAGAACAAAATAATTGGGATGGGAAAGAATGACATTGGTGAATGTAACTGCCCCCTAGTGGATCTCCCTTGGGATGGCGCCCCTTATCTGTGGGAAGAATTTCCTTTTGTGCTTGTGTTTGTTCCTCTTGTGTTTGTGGGGAATTGGAGATGTTCCCTGTTTCTGTGGGGTGGGGGAGGGGGCAAGAGGTTTCTGTGCTGCATGGGAGAGGCATGAGCTTCTGTGCTTTATCTTGGGAAGGGCACTCTGATCCTCATTTTCTGGCTGCCAGCATCCAGCATTTTCTGGCCCCTTCCTGGACTAGTTGAGTTGTTCTTGCAAGGGCTGGCACGGACTCAACAGGCCAAATATCCTCATTCCATAATCCCATCAGATAAACATAGCCATAGCATCTATCTAAGTCGTATTAAAATGTGCATAGAACCAGTAACTAGCCAATTAATGAGTGATTTATATCACTTTCATATCAATTAACAGATTTTGATGGTTTCTTTTATGGGGAGCTCATTCTGTGTTACGAATGTTGACATTAAGACACTTTCTACATTACTTTACAGTTCATTGTGCCATCAATAAAAATAATCAGAATGTCTCCAAAAGGCACAAAAATCATTATTTACCAAAAAATGTTACTCGTCCATTTCCCATTTACTGGCAAAAATATTTACGGTAATCTGGAATCAAGGCTTAGAATCAAGCCTTGTTGAAGAATTTACTTCTTGTTTTACAGTTTCATTTTCTTGAGGGGCAGCAATTACTGGTCGACTCAATTCATGAAGAAGAGAGAAGAGAAAGAACACTGAGAAACAGAGGTCTTGGGTCACAGAAACACCATTAATTTTCAAACAACAGGAAATTATTTTTCATAAAGTTGCACTGATTAGGTCAAATTCCTTACGGGGGACAAGAAACTAAATGCTACATTTTTCATTTAAAAATCCATCATGATTTAATCTCGGGGTTCACTTAATGAAAGCTTCTTTACATTATCTGAACTTTCATTGAGGTTACATCCTGTAACTCATTATTGTAGAATCATGTAAGCAATGTGGATTATATTCTCTCCTAGTGACCTTTAGCAGATACAAGCAATTCATTTCTAGGCTCCCAACAACACTGCTGTGGGCTAGGTGCTGCAAAACACACATTTACTCAATGTATCAGGGAAGGAAAATGGGCTATGTTTTCATGGATATGGCGAATAGATCAAGGTGGGAAATCTCATGAGTTGGTCGACTCATTTCTCTGACAGAGGTTTCTGCCCTGTACATTTTTTTGTGCCAGGGAGACAGGGACAGGATGGAGATGGGCCTGCCAGCAGTGGAGGCAAGCCTGAGATAGCAAAGAAGGCGGGTGGATGGCGCAGCATCTGGTTATTTAAATCATTTTAGATTATTACACTAGAACTTAAAAGCAGTGTTTTCTTCAGTTTTGAATAGACAAGAGTTGGGATTGTGTGCCTTAGAGAAGAGAATGTTCAAAGGAAATTTGATGGGGATGTCAAAAATCA
Source organism: Sphyrna mokarran (assembly GCA_024679065.1). Taxonomy (NCBI): domain Eukaryota; kingdom Metazoa; phylum Chordata; class Chondrichthyes; order Carcharhiniformes; family Carcharhinidae; genus Sphyrna; species Sphyrna mokarran. The sequence goes on from JAGIQG010000003.1 coordinate 23,535,955, forward strand.
CTGAGGGTTGAGACGGAGCCTAGAGTCATAGAGGTTTAGAGCATCCAGCATTTACAAATGGGAAAGATACTCTAGTGAATCTCAACACTTACACAATGCTGATCAATGTAATGGTTAATTTATTTTTGCAGGACAGAGCTCTATAATCGATCACTGTAGTAAAAACACATTTAACTCACAATAACTATTGAAACTGAAAGAGCAATCTGTTATATGTCAAAGCCTGTTCATTAAAGAATTCCAGGAGCAGTAGTACTGATACTCTGAGTTAATACTTAACAGTTAACTACCAAAGTAATGTTTGACAAATTAATATCTTTTCTAACATCTGATAACTACCCACTTACCCACTCAGTAGTCTCCAAGAATTATCCTATGTGCTGTGAATTCTAATTCTTAACAAATCAGGCCCATGAAAATAGCAAGGGGTCTAAAATTTTCACCCTAGCAATGGAATAGGCAAGAACGGAATGTTGGCTTTCTATCTGCACAATTATTCTGGAGTCATACAAATCTCAGACAATGGGAATATGGACAGGGATTATGGAATTTGGTTTTGCCCTGCCATTTTTAAATCCTGCCCAGTTCTATTTCAAATGGACACCGGCATGAAAATCTGGTTCCATGTATCTCTGGCTTTTTTTGGTCCCTATCCACATCATGGATTTCCCTATCCTCCTCCATTGGTTCATTTCTGATCTCTACTGAGTGTGTCAGTGAGTAGTTACCAGATGTTAGACAAGGTTTTAATCTGTTGAATATTATCTGGGTAGTTAACTCCTACGAACAAGCTGAGAGTTAGAGACATTCACCTGGGGAGCAGGAGATTTGCCCACTGGGACTCCAAACCCTCTGGGCAATTCCTATGAAGATCAGCACATCAGGATTTCCATATGGTCTTGATGCACATCTACAGACTGGAAGATTTGGCCTCATGTCATTTGTTATGTTGCTGCTGACATAACCCTCATTATAGGCATGCCTTCACTCACTGTTTTGTGAGAATGCAGCAATAAAGAAAAGCCCGCTCTTATAAACCATTTTCTCAAGATGTCCTTATTAAGTGCTTCATATTCAATTAACTATTTTGTTTCGGGCATTCACTGTTATAACAGCAAATGTTCCTTCAGTTTGTGAATTGTGAAATCTCACAAATTGTAAATAATAAATGAATGATGAGGTAGTCTGTTTTTGAGGCTTGATGGGTTAGGGAGGAGTGCTGACCAGGAGAACACTTTGCTCTTCAAACATCACAATAGAATCATTTATATTCAGTTTAACATATAGTCAGCTTCAGCTGAATATCTTACTCGAAAGACAGATCCTCTCATAATCCTATCAGTACTGCAATGAATTATTAGCATGGGTTATGTGCTAAAATTCTTGGAAAGACCAGACCTGAAGACTTTTTACTCTGGCAAGATTTGTACCTTTACCTGATGATACCTCAAAACTTTTCCACTATAAGCAAGGCTCCAATTACTTGGAGTGAGTCGTAATACTTATGACTTACTTAAATGTCTGCATTTACAACAATATTTAAGAAACTGAATATCTTCCATAACAGAGCAGTTTACCTGATTAATGTCTCTGCCACTGAACTCATTACTCAACTCCTTCATCATCAATGTAATACAATTCACCATCTAAATGATGCACTGCAGTCACTCATTTGAGTAACTTTGACAGCACATTCAATTCTTGCATTCCCTACCCTCGGGAAAGATAGGAACACAAGAAATAGGAGCAGGAGGAGACTATATGGCTCATTGTACCTGCTCCACCATTTAACATGACCATGGTTGATGTTAGGTTTCAATTCTACTTCCCTGCCCTTTCATCATACCCCTTGCTTCCTTGAGAGGCTAAAAATCTCTCTACAAGATCTATGATAGTAGCAATGCCTTGGGAACACGATGATAATCAAAATCCCCACCGGATCACACAATATGCCAGACTTGGACATTTATCACTATTCTTTTACTGGACCAACATGCTCACATTTTTTCCCAACATCATTGTGGGAAGAACAAACTACTCTGGTTTGAGGAAAGCCCACCAACATCTTCAGAAGGGATGGGCTACAAATGAAGCCTCATTAATGCTGCCCACACACCAACAATAATACATAAAAAGACAATGGTAGACATCACCATGCAAATTTCAGGTTGTTGAAGATTGAGACTTCAAACACCAATCAAATTAAACTGAAATGACTGGGCTTTTGGGTCTGATTGCTTGAGTTTGTAGACCACTGTTTGGGGACTTAATAAAGTTGACGTTTATTTATTAGTCACAAGTAAGGCATACATTACAATTGCAGTGAAGTTATTGTGAAAATCCCCTAGTCGCCAAACTCCCACGCCTGTTCAGGTTCCACAAGGGAGAATTTAGCATGGCCAATACACCTAACCAGCACATCTTTCAGAATGTGAGAGGAAACCGGAGCATCTGAAAGAGACCCATGCAAACACGGGGAGAATGTGCAAACTTCACACAGACAGTGACCCAAGCTGGAAATCAAACCTGGGTCCCTGGCACTGTGAAACAGCAGTGCTAACCATTGTATTACCATGCTGCTGGATAACAACAGAGCACCAATGGAAAAGATCCATCATCTCTGTGTATAATGTGAAAGGGGAACATATAAAGAAGGAAAGATGGAGAACCAGAACTATGTAGTGCCAAAATAATAAGTGTGTCTTTCTATATGTGAATGCTGTTATTACAGTTTTATAGATTCTAAAGTCATGCTTTTGCACAATCAAGGCAGCTTTCCCAGGCTAAAGATCACATTGATTCTTACAAAACTACATGAATTAACTACATGGAAGTGAAGATCCACCCAAGAAAATAGAACAGATCTGCATGCCACGGCATATCAAATACCTTATAATTGGAATGAGAATGACTGCAAGAACTGTTCAACTATGCTGAGGAAATCTAACATTAAGCTAATCTTTATGAGTATATAAAAAAGTTGCAAATGCTAGATATTTCACAAAAACAATCACAGACAGTTCATATATTTCATATATGACCTTCCTAAGATTTTAGAGTAATCCTTTTAAGCACATCAAATGCCAGTCAAACAAATGCTCCGTTTAGCTGAATTATTATGACTACCTTCATAAAATTGTTCCTGGATGTGAAAGATAGATTTGGGTAGACCTCCCACAACCACTTCTCTGTTATTAACATAACTCCTAGTTATTCCGCAAAAATGTATTTTATGCTGGAGCACGCAGCTACATACCTTAGAACGGCGGTTGTGTGATAATTTTAACAGAGGAATTTAGAACACTATTCATCAATTACATCTCCTTCCTCGCAAGATCAAATTTCAGCAGCAATTCCATTTTTTTTGAAAGAATCACATTTCTTCCCCCTTGAAGTGGAAACTATAGAAGGGCACAGGATTTGAGGAACAGATGGAAGAGGATTCCTAGAGCTTAGTACATTTTCCTTGCTCACCTGCAGCAACCAAAGCCTGTAAAGTGTATTACATTCATCACTGTACTCAATTATTAGAAGCAGGACTTATTATTGATTGTAAAACTCATTTTGATTTGATTTGATTTGATTTACTATTGCCACGTGCATTGATATACAGTGAAAAGTATTGTTTCTCACGCATTATACAGACAAAGCATGTCGTTCATACAGAAGAAAGGAAAGACTACAGAATGTAGTGTTACAGTTACTAGGGTATAAAGAAAAATTAACTTAATGCGAGGTAGGTCTATTCAAAAGTCTGGTTGCAGTAGGAGAGAAGCTATTCTTAAGTCGGTTGGTACATGTCTTCAGAGTTTTGTATCTTTTTTCCAACAGAAGAAGGTGAAAAAGAGAATGTCTGGGTTGCATGGAGTCCTTAATTATGCTGGTTGCTTTTCCGAGGCAGTGAGATGTGTAGACAGAGTCAATGCGCAGGAGACTGATTTGAGTGATTTGGTAGCAAGAGAATTGTTGGAAACATATGGGCTCAGGCAGCAGCAATATATTTTTCATTTGGATGGATGGAAATTAGAAGCTGGAAATAATTTTGAGAAATAAACACAGAAGCAGTGGGGCATTAAACTACTGACTGAGAAATTTTCACAATATGAAAGGTGTTTTAGGAACAGGAGCAGACCATCTAGCCCCTTATACCCATTCTGCCAATTAAAAAGATCATGGCTGATCTCTAATCTTTCCCTACACATATGCCTTTGCTCCATATTCCTTAAAACATTTGATCAAAGAGATAGGTTTTAAGAAGCACCAAAAAGAGAGAGGTAAAGAGTTAGACAGGTTTATGGAGGGTATTTGGGTTTAAGCTCCGAAGCTACTGCCATCATTCAGAGTCTTTGTCATAGGAAAGGGGAGGGATAAGAGAAATTAGGGCAAGAATGATTTCATGCGCTTTGTAAAGAGTTACACCAAAAACAATATTGGAAAATACTTTTGAGCAGAAAGCTCTGAAAACTCTTGATCCCAAATAAACCTGTTGGATTTTAACCTGGTGTTGTAAGATTCTTACTGTGCCCACCTGGTCCAAAACCAGCATCTCCACACCAAAATGGATGGTGAAGCTGTTTCAAAGGGCCAAATAGCTTCCTCCAGCTTCTAGTTTCTGTTTCTATGCCATGTGTGTGAACACCAGGATGAAACGGTAGAAAGGTACTTCCATTTCACCAGATATAACATTTTAGAACAGTCAATTATACAGGAGTCGTTAGGACCCTCTTAGCTGGGAGAATTGAGGGGAAATCGAAGGTAAAATAAATATAACGCATAAAGAAAAAAAGAATGCACCATATTTAATTTTCACAGTAACATCTCAATTGAATAAGATAATTCAACTAAAATTTACATAATCACCAATGACAGCAAGCAGCTTAACAACAGCATTTTTATTTCCTGCATCAGCTTTACAGCAGCTACAATCACATGGAATTCACTGCCACAGAAAGTAGTTGAGGTCAAAACATTGTGTGGTTTCATGAAGGAATTAGATGTAGCTCTTGGGGCTAAAATGATTAAGGGATATCAGGGAAAGTGAGATCAGGATTTTGATTTTGATGATCAGCCATGATCAAAATGAATGGTGCAGTAAGAAGTCTCACATCACCAGGTTAAAGTCTAATAAGTTTATTTGGACTTTGAGTTTTTGGAGCACTGCTCCTTCATTAGGTGAGTGGTGATGAAGGACCAGCACTCACCTGAGGAAGGAGCAGTGCTCTGAAAGCTCGTGATTCCAAATAAACCTGTTGGACTTTAACCTGGTGTTGTGAGAATTCTTACTGTGCCCGTCCCAGTCGAACACCGGCACTTCCATACCAAAATAGATGGTGAAGTTGGTTCAAAAGACCAAATAGCTTCTTCCTGATTCTAGTCTCTGTTTCTATGTCATGTATGAGCACCAGGATGAAATGGTAGAAGGATACTGCCATTTCACTGGAGAATACATTTTAGAACAACCAATAATATAGGAATCAATAGGGCCTTCAGTGTGCCCTGTTGAATGTGCCACAGCTGTTGAAATACGTTAGGAACACTTGACACAGCATATGTACAAGTTTTTCATTACTCTTCCATGCCAGATGACAAAACATTACCAAAGAAAATAAAGAAGCAGATAGGAATTTCATATCATGAAATCCATTTAGCTTAGTTGCTAAACAAAATAAGAGTGGTGCAAAGCTTCAGTGCTGAAATACCTAGGAGAGCAAATTGGTAACTATTATACTGTTATCCTATTTGTAAAGAGTTAGGAACCGGTTGTTATGCAAATGTAGATCTCGAGCACTACTGCACTGTCATGAGATGCCGAGTAACAATATTCAGTCCATCATCCATGTGGAGAACTGCAAACCATACACTCTGTGAAGCTCCAGCAAACTGAGTCTAAAAATGTGATTGTTTTGAATTTTGGGAACCAGAAACATAACATGGTGTCAGCAGGTGTCAGTGCATAAGGCTCAAACATTTAAATGGATTTAATGGATTGAGAAAAATCAATCAAAATAGTGCCAGAACGTGAGAGAAAAAACTGAGTGAATTGTGCAAAAAACAAATGGGCACCGCTGTAGCAATGAACACACAGCTCGGTCAATGATGAATAGGGAGGCTGATGATGTTGTGGAGGCATTTGAGCAGCTTAAACTGCAGAACTGGCATTCAACAGCTTTCTAAAAGGCATGAGTGAAGATGAAAGGGTTAGCTCATCCTTTTGGGGGCGAAAATTTGTTCAATAGCCAGGAGATGAGTGAGGACAAACTAAAAACTCAGACAATGGGAGTGATTTTACCATTTCGTTCCACCCAGCCAATAAAATCGTGACAGAACCAAAAAAACAGGTCCGATCCTAATTTCTCACTCTTGTGATCGTACTGGGGGTACCAGATATCCAGCATATTCAGCTTCCTGCCCATTTCTGGAGAGAGGCTGAATAAATCATTTAAATATTTGTAAAATTTCATTTAAATGTGAGTGACAAGCCTGGGATGCAATTGCCCTGGCTCACTTGCCTTAGTGGCTTCGCTGAGAGAGGTAGTGTCTAGCGAGGATCACGAATGGTCCCCATGAATAGGGAACAGTTGTGATGGCCTCACTGGTAGAATTAGGGGCCTCCCTGAGAGGAGGAGGGCAAGAGTGAGTATGCCCCTCAGGCACTGCCAGCCTGGCATTGCCAACCTGACACCGTGACACTGCCTAACGGACACCCTGGTATTGCCCACCAGGCAGTGCTGGGACGGGCCAATTGGGTGAGGGGAGCCTGCTGTTACTGTGCATTGTGATTGGTGCCGGAGGGAGGCGTGGTAGTGGAGTCCCACTGCGAATCTGCAGGCAATCAGTGGGGAAGGGAGGGGGTGATGATCAGTCTGCGCAGCAGGAGGAACAATGTTTCCGGGCAGTATGGGGCTTGCCATCAGCTGCAGACCCCTGCGATAGGTGGTGGGGGTGGACTGGGTCAAGGCCAGCTGTGCATCAGAAGCCTGAAAGATCCCTCTCTCAGACCTGTCAGGCTTTCAATGGTTGTCATTGAGAATGTGCTGCCATGGAGGTCTGTAAATGTGCAATAGCAATCCCTACTACGATAGCAGGCTGGCTGGTGATTTAAGGCCCGTCCCTTCCTTTACAGGTACATAACGGTTTAGCCCATTTTTTCATGCACTGAGAGCATAAAATTCTGGACTTGAACTCACCCAAAAAATGGATGAGAAACTCCAGTCTGCACTTCCCATCCATTCCGGTTTAGAACTATTTTGGTAAGATTGCCCCCAAGGTCTTTGAAAAATTCAGCACACATCGCCACGCAAAGTCAAATCATCAAATCCATCACATTGTGGCAGGAACCTAGTGAGCCTGTTGACAATTTCTTAACAAGACAGAAAAATGCAGCCAGAAAAAGTAAAATTTATTGGTATTGGTGAAATGTTGATAGATCAGCTCATTTCGGGCTTTACATACTCTGAGATACAAAAATGTTTGAGTGAAAAGGAAACACTCACAATATCACTGCCAGAGCCATGAAGCCACGCGGTATCAAAACTGATAAAAAAGGTGACTATACAAATGGCTAGCCTTCAGCTAAGTCAAAGAAAGGCAGCAAAAAAATGATTCCCACCAGAAAAAAAGATGTACATAAGAGGTTGATGATCAAATGAATTCACAAGCAGAAAGAAATGTCCCACATATGAATAAAACCTCAGACCTTATGGAAGGCCCCAATCACTGGGAAAAGATGTATGGAACAACGAAGGAAGATGGTAAATACTTTATCAAAGGCAAAGCTACGGGTGAATATGAAGGAGAAGAAACTGGACATCCATATCCTGGAAGATGGCAGTGAGTTTGAGAACACAATTGACATAGGAACCATACAACTGTATGAAATGTCTGTGTGAGACACTTCTTAGAGAAGAAGAATTCACATGACTCAGGAAGAAGGTGAGTAACATACCCAGAACCGTAAAGCTAAAGCTGGAATTGAACACTGGAGCATAGGTTGTACTGAAGAATCTTATCAATGGTTACTCAACAAAAGATGTTCTGAAGTTTATAGTAATGACACACAGGGGAACTAACAATCAACAGATTTATTCAAGCCAAAGGAAAGGGCCACACAAAGCAAAACATATTAATTATACTCCATGTCACTGAATCAGATAGTCCTGCTATCCTGGAGTTGAGTAGTTGTGAAGAGCTGCAGCTTATCTTAGAAAATCATGAATCATAGAACCCTGTACTGCATAAGGAAACTATCTGGCCCGTCAAGTCTGCAACAATCCCCATTCTCCAAATATTTATCCTGCCTATCCCTCCTGACAATAAGGGGCAATTTAGCATGGCCAATCAACCTAACTTGCACATCTTTGAACATGAGGTAGAAGAAGGCAGATTGAAGGTAGTACACCCACTGAAAAATGTTCCCCTGATCAGAAGTAATTATAATTGCCACTGTTATAGAATGTACAAACTGGGTCAAGTCTTCGTTCAGAGGGATAACAGACAAAGTCAAATGGATAGGTTGAATTCAGATATTATAGTTCTCAAGGCTAACATTGAAAAACATAAACAACTTTTGACAGAAAAGAGAAGGGCTAATGCAGAAGGTTAGGGCAGCTAAAGAAGATAATTCTCAGAAACTTACAGCATCCAAGATGAAAAGTTGAAGTTTATTTATTAGTAACAAGTAAAGCTTACATTGAAACTGCAATGAAATTACTGTGGAATTCCCCGAGTTGCTACAGTACAGCATCTGTTCAGGTCAATGCACCTAACTAGCACGTCTTTTAGAATGTGGGAAGAAACTGGAGCACCTGGAGGGGACACACGGACAGGGGGGGAACGTGCAAACTCTGCACAGATAGTGGCCCATAGCCTGGAATCGCACTGGTGCTGTGAAGCAGTGCTAACCACTCTGCCACCATGCTGTCCCAGTTAGAATAAAATCAGTGACTTAAAGGAAGGCTGAGCAGCACATAATGTGGCAAGCTGAAAAGGAGCATATGGAACAGAAACTGCAAGATGTGCAGAGGAGGCATTTATGAGGGAGATGCTGAACTTCAGGTCAAAATTTCAACAGCACATGCTTCAAACAGAACTTGACAAAGAAAAGAATGAGGTGTTGAATTCAGACAACAAAATAGTATATCACAGACACAGCCTAATACTATATTCCAGTTGGAGAATGATTTACTGAAGACAAATTAATAAACTGTGAGAAATGTTGGAAAGTTTAAAAGAGGAAATACAAGATGCAAGAACCCAGCAGGCACAGCAGGAAGATATAAAACTGGTTGAATACAGGTACGAGGAGTGGTTGAAAGAGAAACAGAATCTGCAGAATCATAATGCAAAGATTGAGAACTACTGCCAGGCTAATGATTGACTGCAGTGTACATCTTTACCTCAAAGAAGTGGCACAACATTCTACCAGTTAAAGTATGCTCTGAATAACATCTTCTGAGGAAAGAGGGCAAACCCTAAAAGACTCTTTTAGTTTCAGATGAGGAAAAGTCCTCTACCTGGAAAAATATTAAAACTTGTTAAAGAATATTATGGTCCTGAAAGGACAGCGCCAATCTCTGAGTGAAATTAACTAACTGAATGGCACATTTAGAGAAAAAAATACAGACACTCCAGCCAGCCAGGAAAAATAAAGAAAACTGAAGAAATTGAAGTTAAAAATCTTCTGACAGCAAAAATATAACGTAATAGTCTGAAAAAAGGGTTCAAGAAAGAAAAGCTGTAGTTTCCTGCTAAAACTCCAGACGTGCGAGAAAAACACAGACAGGGAGAAACAGCAGCTGTGGTAGTAAAAAGAAGTTGACAGTCTTAAAACGGCAGCACATTTCAAGGCACACAGCATTTAATGAAACAACCACCAAAAGGAAATGGTTGTGGTACTCTTTTTCTGGTACTTGGGTTATGTGCTAAAGTTCCTTCTCTCTCCAGCATTTCCATTTGGCATCTTTTCCATAGGCCATGTTATCCTATTAGTTCTCTGCTTGAATTGCTGCTTTGTCTAGATTCTCTCAAGGACAGAGTCCCACTCCAGGCATTGCTGGGCAAGGAAGGTGCATTTATCAACCTGCAATTCCTTCCAAAATGCCCATAGCAGATGGTATCAGTGGGAGCGTGTCTGGTCAGCCTACAGAAGTTATCAGAAAAGCACTGCAATGCCTTGGCAAACATAATCACACATAGAAGTCCATGGTCACCAAAACCCTCGTAAGATATGGTACCTGTAGAAAAGATGATCATTAAAACAGGGCTGAAAAGGCTGACTCCTTGAATTCAGGATCCATATAAAGAACAGAAAGTTTCAAAAGTAATTTATCTGGATGTGGGTTCAGCATTTTTGAAAAATGTGTCATTAAAGCCTCCTTAAAAATATATATTTCTAGATCAATGAGAGATCAAAGGCAATGTTGTGCTCATGCTTTTAATGAACATGCACAGCTGTAGTCTAAGAACAAACTCAAGCATGAAGCCACCTACATCAGGTATGTTGTACAATGCTACAATTTTAATTGGAATAGGAAATTGATATAATTTGCCTCCTGCTTTTCACAGCTCCTTGTGCTTTGTTACAAGATAATAAATTTGGCCGACTCATTCATTTCAACAAGATCCACAGGTTATGAAAACACTTTTATCTGCAAGGTTTCTCAGATTGCAACCAGATATTCCCACCTGTTCCTGTAATAGCTGCCAGTTTATTACTAGTGAACCCTCTGGCCAGTTGTTTATACGGGTCACTTGTTTCAGTGAAAAGGGTGAATCAATAACCAATGATGAGTTAGGGGAACGTACCAAGTGGAACTGTCCAGTCCCAAAGCCAAAATCCCCAGTGGTCAAGACCTGCATTAAATACCAATCACTGTGACATGTGAAATTCCTACACAGTTCTCTCAAAGAACAGGCATATTTTTTGCCATGTTTAAAAAGCCTGCAAGTATATTTAGTTCTAAGTACTGAATATACAGTAAAAAAAAGCACAAATTTAAAGAGTTCCTTGGAAAATTCCATAATTATTCCATGAGAAAATAACCAAACAGAACAAGCCTGGTTTGAACCAAAAAAACAAGACCTGTAATGATGCATTTGGTTCTTCATTCTAAGCTCAGTCTAATTTGTGCTCAGATCAACACTTTTAAAGCTTTATACTGGATCTTCATGGCAGGAAATAATCAGTCTCCCAGTGAGTTACAAAGGAAGAAGATAAACTCTTATGTCTTTAACCCTTTCACCCCAAAGACTATATTTGGAATTTATGAGTAAAGAAGATAGGCAATCAAGACAGCACAAAGCTGCATCCAATTTAAAATATAACAAAACATTTTCTTCATAATATGCCTGACAATACAATTTGGATGGAATCATGTATAATAATACCAGGTGGGTACATAGAATAGAAGGAATTAGAGAGAAATGTATATAAAAAGTGCTCAACAGGCTTCCTCAAAAGCTGTTCATTGGTATTCATTTAAATACATATTAAAAAAATGTTTACCTAATCTCAAGAATAAGCAAGCCAAGAATTGTCCCTTAAACACAGCATTACTCTAGTCACAGTGCTAATTTAGTTTAACTTAATGCATGATGTTGTGATGAATGGTGTCTTAACTATTGCTGTGCTAGAAAGCAAGATTGCAATTACTTCCAAAGTAGCAACTGCTGTATCTACTGGACTTTACTAATAGCTAACAAGATAGCTGTGAATCTCTGGATATTTGAGCCTTCATGATCTGGCTCAGATCACTGTCTGAGAGGGGTTTGCACATTCTCCTCGTGTCTGCATGGGTTTCATCTGGGTACTCTGGTTTCCTCCCATGATCCAAAGATATGTGGATTAGGTTGATTAGCCATGCTAAGAAATTGCCCCTTAGTGTCCAGGGATGCATAGGTTAGAGAGATTAGTGATATAATATGTAGGAATATGGGGGATAGGGCCTAGGTGGGATTGTGTTCAGTGCAGACTTAAAGGGTTGAAGGGCCTCTTTCTTTCTGCAGTGTAGGATTCTAAAATTCTACGATTTACCAAAAACATTGGATATAATTGTGAGTTCCACGTTTCTGTCATTCTTGAGTGTAAAACAGGCAATGTCAATTCTGCTGCTGTAACTATGAAAATCAGGAAAGATGTACAACAGGCAGCAAAGTTACCACCATGATTGACAAAATAAAAGAAATTAGTTAGGGTTACTAAAAGTACATTTGTTACTCTATTGAGCAAAATGGAAATGTCCTACCTTTGATTTATGGCCACTGCTGATTTAACTTCCTTCAGTTTATTAGGATGTCCATTTGAGCAGGCCATGACTTGTTTAGCTAACACTTTGCACATAAATGATGCTGAATATGGGTATTAGTCCATAATGCTGATACAATGAAAGCAGATGCAGAAGCTGGGTGGTATTGAGCGCACAAATATTAGCCTCATGTCTTCTCATTTGGTGGAGTTGGTTGGAGGGAGGAATAAAAATATCAGGTAGGGACACTGTGGATTACGAAATGGTAAAGGTTTCTCTAAGTTTTCTTTATTGTGCACAGCCTGTTCATTTCAATCCATGGTATCTTAAAATTCTTATGCATGGTTGCACAACTGTTTCTTAAAGGGACACCTCGTGAACAGCCTGAGTGCTACCTTCCCAATTGTTGCATGTCTCTGCACATGCGCAGATACCATCTGGGAACACCGTTTGCATAATGATACCTGCTGGAAAGAGTGCATCAAGTCAGGAAAGCTAAGTTGCAATGCTCTCCCAAGGTTGATTAGCTTCTTCATTCAGATTTTAAAAATCCAGTGATTACAGCAGTTCATGGTGGAAAAGATTAGGAATTTTCCTGCCTTGTCACCATGGGAATCGTAATGGGCGAGACACGGACCATGCAACGGTCTGTTGACCTCGGGAGGGATTTTCCCGTCTTGGGATGGGCGTGGCTGGAAAATCTCACCTAGGTCACCAATTTGAAACTTTTCAAAAGCAATCTTTCAAAATGAATTTAATGGTTTGAGTCCACCTGCCAACCAATCAGCATTCTCTTCTCATGCAGCATAAATTGTTTTTTTACATCTTGCATTCTTGTGACTTGCCCTGATGAGTGCAATACTATAACTTCGACATGTGTCTTTTTCAGCAACACTTAAGTTCTCTACTACCAAATGACTATTTGTAAACTGTTAAGATCTTCCCTCAATCATCCAAACAGTGTTCATGGGAAAATGCTGACTAAACCACAAGGTGCTAATTTCATTTAACAAAAACAATAATTGTCGTAAGCCATAAGACAAAAAATGGTGTTGGGACATTTTGTTCTTAACCTAAGGGAGTTTAAATCAAGTTTATGCACTGTGTCTTTGTAATTTAACCCTCTAAGCCTCCGTATTATCCTGGTAAAATTGCAGAGTATTCCTTACAGAGCAAACATATATTTCCTGAGGTTAAGTTCCCAAAGTGAGAGCTGTATTCCAGATGGGGTTTGATAAATGTTTTTTTACAATTGAATTATCACTTTGTCACCTCTCTGTTCAAACTCTCTTGAGATGAAGGCCGATATTTCATAATGTTGCCTTCAGGGGTGACATGGTGGCACAGTGGTTAGCACTGCTGTCTCACAGCGCCAGGTATCCAGCTTCAATTCCAGCCTTAGATCACTGTCTATGTAGAGTTTGTACGTTTTCCCTGTGTCTGCTCAGGTTTCCTCCTACAGTCCAAAGATGTGTGGGTTAGGTTGATTGGCCATGCTAAATTAACCCTAGTATCAGGAGGACTAGTAGGTAAATATGTTGAGTTACAGGAATAGGGCCTAGATGGCATTGTGGTTGGTGCAGACTCTAAGGGCTGAATAGCCTCCTTCTGCACTGTAGGGATTCTATGGATTCTATAAAGTTACTCCCGTACCTATGTCTTAGGCTGAAAACTTCCATCCTAGTTCATGGCTGGGATTCTCTGGTACTGCTGTAAGTGAATGGAATTTAGCCTAGAATAAATGAGGACATGTTGCAATTGGAGAATCCTGCCTTTAGATTTTAGTGTTTTGTGTACATGGAAGTATATAAAATTAGAAGAAGGCTGGATTTCAGCTAACAGACAGGCCAATAAATAGAGGGTATATAGATTTAAAGTAATGGGTAAACAAGTAGACAAGGGGATTTGAGATTTCTTTTCACTCTGACAGTGCTGGAGATTTGGAACTCAATGTCTGAAAATGTGGCAGAGGCAGAGACCCCCCTCATCACTTATAAAAAAAAGCACTCTGATATACAACTGAAGTGCCATAATATGCAAGGTTAGAGATCCAGAGTTGGATGGTGGGATTAGAAGATTGTTCCCTTACAACTGGCTCATAAATGCCTTCTATAAATCTTGCTTCTTATCTTGCCCCATCATCATTCCCTTTGCTTCGTTCACTCCCTCCTGTCATTTATCCTATCATAGAAATCTTCTCAACAGTCCTTTTCCCACCCATTGCTTCTTCAAAACCATTTACATTTCAAACTTTTCCCAGTTCTGATCAAAAGTCAGACCTGAAATGTTAACTTTGTTTCTTTCTCCACAGCTGCTGCCTGACCTGCTGAAACTTCATTCGCCTGACGAAGGCACAAATGCCGAAAGCTAGCAGATTTACTATCAAATAAATCGGTTGGATTTAAAATTGGTGTTGCCAGATTCTTACTGCTGAAGATTTCCAGCTTCTGTAGTACCCTGTTGTTCGATTAAGCTTCAAGAATATCCTAGCCAAAACGTGAATCAAACCCGTACTATTGGCGCTAACTGAACCACATGCTAGTCATCTAACCAACTGAGCTAACTGGCCCTCTCACAAACACACAGCTAATCTAAATGTGGAACCTTAAGGGGTCAAAACTACTTTCCCTTCCTTCACTGCACAGAATTCCAGTGGGATAAGCATCTTTTTTCTCATTTGCCCAGTATAGAATTACCAATGCTAATACATAATGCAGAAAACATATGTTTTTTAATGTTCAGTGCCACAGTAAATCAAACCAATTCACTGCTATTCTTCTACTGAGATTGAAGATCTTAAAGGCTCAAAGCAATAAATCCTGAGGGATAGACAACACTCATCTCAGCAGACTCTTGAGAAGATTTGTGAGGCATTAACAATGATTATGGGGGAATCATTCAAGATGGGGAGGCACCAATAAATTAGAACAAGGTCAGTGCGGTGCCCATATTCAGAAAGGGTGAATTGGATGCAGCCAACTGTACAGCAAGTCATCTTACTTTAATCCCCACATAAAATGCCATCGGTACAAGATACAACCTGCGCAATAATAATTAGTAGTAGTAAACATGAATTCAGAGAACGGGCTCACTTGACCAACCATCATGGCTTCTTTGAAGAGGGAATAGTCCAAGAAAAGAAGAAATTAGACAACAGGCCCACTACACGCAGTCCCAGTAAGTGCTGGCTAGAATTGCTAGTATCAGGAATCTGAGAATTGGGTCCAGCTCGCCAATGTAAAAGACCCCTGGAGTTGTCTGATTCTGCAAAATCCAGCTCTCAGTGATCAAAGCTTCTGACCAATGCAGAGCTGAAAACAATAAAGCTAATAGAATGCTAAACATAGAAAACAAGAAAGAATACAAATCAGAGGAAGTTGTGACCAGATCTGAAAACCTGATTTCCATTCCTCCTTCCCAGACAAAATGCTAGAAAACAAATGGAAACCAGGTCAAAGTGGTTCTCAGGCAGTCTGACAACTAGACCCAATCAAATTGAGATCAGGGATGGAATTTTACTGCTACGTTCACTCTGGAATCGGGGCACATGCAGTTCGCAGAATGGCGTTCTTCATTGGCCTCAGGCAGGATCTTACTAGCTTGGATGGGCGAGGTGGTAAAATTCTGGAATAGAACACCTACAGTGCAGAAGGAGGCCATTTGGCCCATTGAATTTGCACCGACCACAAGTACACTTAGGCACTATTCCTATACTAGGGCCAATTTAGCATGACCAAATCAACCGTATCGGCACGCCTTTGGACTGTGGGGAGGAAATCGGAGCACCTGGAAGAAACCCATGAAGACACAGGGAGAATGTACAAACTCCACAAAGAAAGTGCCGAGTAGGGAATTGAACCCAGGTTCCTAGCTTTCTGAGGCAGCAATGCTTTGTCAAAGCAGCTTTGACAAAGGGTCATCTGGACTTGAAATGTCAGCTCTTTTCTCTCCTTACTGATGCTGCCAGACCTGGTGAGATTTTCCAGCATTTTCTCTTTTGCCCTCACAATACTTGCTGTTGACGCTGAGTATGAGTGGAATCATTCTCCAGTATGGATATCATTCATTCAGTTAACAAAACTGACACCCCTACTTCACAAAATATAAATCTGTAACTATCTCCCAGTTATTTGTACCTAAATACATTTTTCACATCAAAGATATTATAGCCTTTTGAATCAGTTTAACCTAGTTATAATCTTTTTGTTTGCAGCTCAACATTTACAAAACAGTTGGTTCATCTACAAGGAAATTATCCCTAATCACCACCGACCCCAGATCTCTTGCTGAACCTGAAAAGGGTAAGGTCAGTGGAGAATAGGAGAAAAAAAGTTATGGATTGGCACTTCGGTAATCTGAGCTCCTGGAATTCAACTGACCAAATTTAACATCTGCTGCAATACAATATTCTGCAATAGAGATCTAAATACTTTAAAATAAGGTTTTCATTTAAACTATGTCATCAAATACAAGAATACAGTGGTATTAGAATATTAACATCTGTACAAATACGCACTCCATAGACTACAAACAGTGCTTTTTACAAAAGAGACAGCTTCATGAACAGTCTCATATCTATGGGATTGTAGCCTTTTCTCTGAACAATAATACCAAAGCAAGGTGTGATTAGCACTGTTCATAACACTCTTTGCTTTCATCAAAATTCAAGAACCATCAAGAAAGAACTCCTTACTGAATACCATTCCTGCCTGATTCAATGATCTCACTACCTTTAAAAAGTTTACTTTCAAAGAACAAAGAACAAAGAAAAGTACAGCACAGGAACAGGCCTTTCAGCCCTCCAAGCCTGTGTTGCTCATGATGATGTAACTAAACTAAAAGAAAAATCTTCTGCCCTTACTCAAACCATATCCCTCTATTCCCTCCCTATTCAAGTGCCCATCCAAGTGCCTCTTAAATGTTGCTAATTGCCTGCTTCCACCACCTCCTCTGGCAGCACATTTCAGGGATCCACCACTCTCTGCATAAAAAAACTCCTTAAAGCTTTCCCCTCTCACCTTGAACCTGTGCCGTTTTGTAATTTCCACTTCCATCCTGGGAAAAAGCCTCTGACTATCCATTCTGTCTATGCCTGTCATAATTTTGTAGATCTTTTTCAGGTCTCCCCTCAGCTCTGTCCGTCCAATTCAAGTTTATTCAAGCTCTCCTCATAGCCAACACCCTTGAGACTAGGCAATATCCTGGCAAACCTTCTTGTACTCTCTCCAAAGCTTTCATGTCCTTCCGGTAGTGATTGTTTCCGAAAACAATAATACCAGAAGCATCCGAAAAGGTAGCACACTCAACCAAGAGCCATATAAAGGAGGTTCAGGACTATGGGTCTCTCTAAAGGGTTTTAATTTTCTGACCTGGCACAATCATGTATCTTTACATGATTCCTTCCAATTCAACTTATCATCTACTTTGATACCTAAACACCTGCAGTTGGTAATTATTTCAATGTCCACAACCAGTCATTTCAACTTCTTTTTGCTCAGTTTAAGAAAATCACCATTGCACCATTTTGCAAATTTCTCCACCAAATTCCTGCAGTTTCCTCAATTAGTTATTCCTGATTAGGCCCACAAGTATATTCAGTATACTTCAGAATCATTATATCATCATGATGGAGAATCATTCATATAGGAGATGAGAAGCAAAGATCAAAATACACAGCCCTGAGGATATTCAGTATTCACTACGTGAACTCCAAGTAGATTCCATAAATTAACACCCGTTGGGTCCTGTTGTGAATGAACTCACTGATCCAGTGAGGGTTCTATCTTCTTTGAAACTAATGATTTCACATTTAAAATCTATTTGCCAACATTTTGCCCACTGGCTTAATCTATCTCTTTGTAATTTTATGCTTTCATCTACACTGCTGAGAATGCCATCTATTTTTGTGCAATATGTAAATTTGAATGTGTTTCTTTTTATCCTATAATCTAAACTGTTAAGAAATACCATCAGTATTTGAGGCGCCAACACAGATTCTTGTTTAAAACCACATTATTTCTTCCTATCAATTACAGAACCTGGCCATTATTCTACTCTGTCTTCTGCTGCTGAGTCGAATTCCTAACCAGAGCAATGATTTGCATTCAATTTTATGAATTTCAACTTTAGCTAAGTCTCTTATGAAATGCCTCTGAAACCATATAAATAACATCCACTGACATTCCCCTATCTGCCACTTTAGTCACCTCTTCATAAATTATATTAACTATGAGGAGAGGTTGGATAAACTCGGCTTGTTCGCACTGGAATGACAGAGGTAGAGCGGCAACCTGATAGAGGTTTACAAGATTATGAACGGCATGGACAGATGGAGAGTCAGATGCTCTTTCCTAGGGTAGAAAAGTCGAGTACTAGAAGACATAGGTTTAAGGTGCATGGGGAAAAGTTTAAAGGAGATGTGCAAAGCAAGTTTTTTACACAAAGGGTGGTGAATGTCTGGAATTACTGCCCAGGAAAGTGGTGGGAGCAGGTGCGATAGTGACATCTAAGGGATATCTCGACAAATATATGAATGGATGAGAATGGAAGGACATGGACTCTGTAAGTACACATGGTTTTTGTTTAGACAGGCATCATGATTGGTGCAGGCTCGGAGGGCCAAAGGGCTTGTTCCTATGCTATACTGATTTTTTTTGTATTCTTTGTATTTCAAATTCAGTCAGGGTCTTCAGGCCTGGTCTACCCCTCATAAATTCATGCTAGTTCTCTCTAAAAGATTTAAAGAGAGTCAGTCACCTTGATTCCAACAAGTTCCTGACCACAGATTTTAGTCGAACTGGTCCACAATTTGGTGACTGTGTGACAGCCATAGTTCAGGTGATGACATTCTCATGTCTAAATTGCAAAGTTCAGAGTTCAAATCCAACTCCAAAGCTTGGAGCACAAAAATTTACTCTCCAGTGCACTGCTGAGGGAATGCTGCACTATCTGAGGTGCTGTCTTTTAGACGAGATATCAGGCCAAGGCCTCATCTGCTTGCTTGGATGGATGTAAAGGATCCCATGGCACTACTTTGAATATCAGGGGAGTAATCCCTGGAGTCCTGGACAACAGTTATCCCTCAATGAAAACTTCAAAACCCCTCCTGTTTGTGTAGTCATAATCACATTGTTGCTTGCGGGAGCTTGTTATGTGCAATTGACTGCTGTGTTTCTTATATTACAAAAGCAATTACAACTCATAAAGTACTTTGACACATCCAGTGGTCATGAAAAGCATTATATAAATGCAATTCAATGGGCTGGATTTGCATAAAGAAAGCAGAAAGGTTGAAGTGGAAACTTGATCGACCTATTGGCTGGAATTTTACCACCCGTTGTAGGAATTGAAAAGAGTAAGGGGCGAAACATGGGAAGATCCGTTGACCTCAGGCAGATTTTATGGTTTTGGGATGAGTGAGGCTGTAAAATCCCACCCACTGCCTTTAAAAGGGCCCTTTTCTGCCATATTTTCATTTGCAGGCCATGGATCTGCAATGTGGAGTTAAGCCTACAGCCTAAAGGGACAGTTTGGAGGTAGGCGCAAAGGAGGATCCATCTCAATTCTCTGAAACTTTACCAAGTCACGTTAAAGCTTTAATGTCAAGCCTTAATGTAGCTCAGGTAAAGTTTCACCTCCAGCCCTCACCCCTTGCATGCCTTCACTCCCGTGCCTCCTCATATTGCCCATGTGTCCTCCATGCATCTCATAGCCCCATGCTCACTCTATGCCCCCATATCCCCAATGCTATCTCTGTGCTCTCATATCACTTCCATGCTCTGTATACCAAGTATCCACCATGCGCAAACCTCTGGAGTTATGTCCACGTGAAGAAACAACTTTTACCAATCTAACAGAGCTGTCACTCAAACACAACTGACACTAGAAAAAAAACACTCATTCATGAAACTCATTCAAAAATGTAAATCACCCAAGTCTACATCAAAGACATCTAATCCTTTAATGACCTTTTAAAATTATCTGAAATAAGTGGATCTTTTGAAATTTAACAAAATATTCTTTATGGGCTCAGCTATCATAACAAACCTTAGGAAATTTAAACAATTTTTTTGATTTGTTAATGTCACAAGTAGGCTTACATTAACACTGCAATGAAGTTATTGGCAATCACGTCTATTGCGAATCAAAAGCAGATGACTAATGGATTTTTCTGAGCTATACCAGATGGCATGTCAATGTGTTCCAGCAGCAGCTGTGTGTTTCTTTTATATCTAAGTGAAACCTACAGATTGTTTCTTTCATTTTAAAGAGCTGAGGATTTAAATCACTTCAAATCATGACATTTAAAACAACTTTAGCCTGCGGTAATGCATCTTCCATAAAATCATGATTACTAAACTGCACATTAAGGTCATTAAAGCAACAAAAACTTGTTATATTTGGATTCAGCAGTCAACTCAAAGTGCACGCATGAGTTTGGGTTCCCCACTTTTGCGAATCATACCCTACCCTGCTCTCACTGTCTGCAAAAATGGGATCTAGCGGAAATGACAGCAGACTTTCTACATCTGGGTCCTGTCTGACATTTTTAAATGTCTTGCTAATTGTTCCTGTTCAGTGAGATGCTGGTTTCTCTTTTCTTGGTTTCCTTCTGTCACCTTTTCACTAAGGACTTGGATTGCTAATACTCTGAGTGAGAAAATCATAGTGGCTTCTCCAAAACTTAGCTCCACAACTTAATGCAGCACCAGTGATCATTTCTTTGGATTTGTCCAATTGCTTCCTGTTACCTGATATTCCACTGCCACTCACTGATGAGCTGCCTACACCCACTTTTTTTAGAAAGGATAATTGACTAGATCGGTGGGATGTGGGGCTGAATTCTCCAGCCTCCCCAGCCTCATGTTTACTGTTGGTGGGAAGTAGTATATGGTTTGCCCAGGGTGGGAATCTCTGGTCCCACCACTGTCAATAGGAATATCCACCTCACCTCATGCTGGTGGAAAACCCACAGGCGGGGATCCGATAGGATGGGAGAATCCCGTCACAGTGAATGACTGGACAATTCCGGCTGTGGTATTTACCTCGACCTCATCATCCAATTCCTTCTCCGGGTTAAAATTGGATCCTCAGGTTATTAAAAATCATAGTGGCCTCTTTACACAAAAAGGATTCTACTTACATCGATCCTGCTGTAGTGAATGACATTTTTACATCTTTCACAAAGAGTGAAATCAGCAAGTTACTGCAAAAAAAACCAATACTTGTTCCTGCATTCAGGTCTGCCTACATAGATGGTCCAAGCACAAGCATGAAAAACAACTATATTGTCATTCCCATTCTGTAAGAACATGTTACTGCTCTGAAGTTTTGCAATCAGTTTATTTAAAGGTATTTTTAGCTTCAAAACAGGCCATTTGACCCAACAGGCCAGTATTTAAGCTCCACAGAAGCTTCATTCCCCTTTCTAAAATGAAAATGTAGTTATTTATTTTATTACATTACTTTTATTATATTGTTTTATTACATTTATTAGCACTTGATTCTGGAAATGCAACGGTGGATTTGACAAATCTTTGCTCCTGGCGTTTCTGCATCAGGAGAAACTATCAAGGAGGAGTTCTGGAGATCAGTGGGCCCTGCAAAATTAAAACTAATGGATGGAAAATCCTGTGGGGCCCACTGACCTCCCTGTCCAAATTCCTGATATGCGCTCCTGACATGAAAAGCTCATGCTCTTTTACAGATTTGTAAAATCAACCCTGTAATGTTTAATGACACACAAACACACACTGGAGAGTGGTGTTTAAACTGTGCTTTAAACATTATTTGTGATATACTGCTTCACTATTGTAATATGTCCTGCATGTATCCAGTCTAGCTTGCAGTAAATTACAATTACTGGGAAAATTAACAAAAAGTTTTTGCCTTATTATAACCAAACAATCTCCCCACACCCAATCAATGTGACTCAACTTCAGCAAATTTTAAGATGAAAACTTTTTTTCAAACTTGACCTCCCCATTTTTATTTCCATCCTTCCTCCCCCATGATGTATAATTCTGCGCAAGTTTCTTCTGACAAGTCTTCAAGAAACAAATTATGTTTTGTTTCTTGTTAATTTCTATGACTATTTACTTTGGCTTTAAATAAAGAGTATAGGTGGCTAACATCTCGAAACTGGACAACATAGAAATTTCAGAGCACTACTGGTAAGTTAAACAGAGAATAGTACAATACCACGTTGTACTGGCATTATTCCTGTACTTGAGCCAATTTTTCAGTACATCTTAACAGATGTACTGACAGCCCAAAATTAACAGATTTTTAACAGATTTAATTTAATAGATTAACAAAATTAACAAAATTAACAAACTTAACAGATAGCCCAAAATTATTTCAAATCAATACCAATTATCATTTTGGACTTGCAGTTATTTGAGAAATATTTAAAAAGCAATTTTGATTTAGATGTCTTGGTTCAACAGCAAATAAGCCAGCATAGAAGACTCAGGTAAGCTGAAATTTAGTTTCCCAAACAAGAATATGCAGTTACATAAACAATTATTTTTCTCTCTGGACAACCCCAGTAGCCAAACAATGAACACAGAGAACAAATATAGATATATTTATATTATATATACATAATATGTGTGTGGAGTCGCTTTTGGTGGATGTTAAAACCATGTAAAATTCATTCTATTGTCAGGAGCATTGGATTACGGCGATGGAATAACTCAAATTTTGTTTTAATTGCATGATATCTGAGATTTCTAAACTGCATTTTGGGGATTAAATTGCATGATTCTGTTGAATTTTCTACGAAAGTACTATTAGCAACCTCAAATATTATTATTATGCTTCTGTAAGCGTTAATTCCATGTTCCCAGGCGGCATGTTACAAAACCACAGCCTATACTTTTCTACTTACTTAAGATTGATAGATGTGAATTCACACGGTCTATGTCTATAATGCATTCTCTGTGGGCACCACTCCCTACTGACAGCATGACAGCCCAGAACTAGCCCTTTCATTTTTATCTGTTACCTTTTTTTGAAATCCAAGACACAAAGGAAGATAGTAAGCAACAAGTAGCAGATTAGAGATTGTGTGTTTAATAATGGTGTGGTGAGAGAAAATTATAGGGTTCTAGTCATGGCACCGTGTGTGGCAACACTTGGATGGCAGGGAGTACAGAAATTGACGTGGTGTAGTAGGTACTTAACTGTGTCACCACTTGGAGCTAGGTTCTTATGTTGCATGAATGGGGGTTATTGAGCTGCGATCGCTCTGGGAATGGGATTTCTGAGTTGAATCGCAGTGCAATCCTCAGGGTTGGTAAGGGTTCTTGACGTCTCAAAGTTTGGAAACTGGGCACAGGGCATTAGATGTCTGCAAACATTTCAAGGATGTCTCTTGCCTCTGAGGAAACACATACAACAGTTGTGGTTCTGAGGCGCAAGAAGAGACTTTCAGAACTTGACGGTACAATAATGCATTATAAGCACAGAGCGTGTGACTTCACATCTATCAATTTTAAAAGAAGTAGAAAAGTATGGGCAGTGTTTTTGCAACATGCCACCTGGGAAAATGAAATTAGCCCTTAAAGAAGCATAATAATAATCAAGGCTGTTAACATTTCTTTCATAGAAAACTCAACAGAATCATAAGCGGATAATTGCAGAGTCCTGGGCTGGGACAGCATGGGAGGGGAATCACGTGATCTTTTAAATGGGAGCACTGAGAAATAGGGGGTCCCAGGTTTGGAGCTAATTAGAGAAAAGCAGAGTCTTGGAGCACTAAGTGGGTTGTTCTGGTGCCTGGGAGCAAGATCCAGCAACAATTTGACTGAGTATCATCTGGCAGCATTTGGAACAGACGTGTTGAGAATGCGTCCTCCGAAATACTTCTGCCTTTTTAGGTGTCATTCACCTATTCCTCAACTAAGGGTCTCCTTGCATTCCTACCTCTGTCAAAAAGATCAAATCCAAAGCACATTCCAGAATTTAGGAAGATAATCTAGATTAACACTTCAATATAGTATCAAGGGAGTGCTTTGTTGCTGATTGGTGCATTGTCAGAACAAGTGGCTTTCCCATATAATCTCAAACTGAGTTCCCATTTGAATGGTGTGCATGAAAAATCCAATGGCACCAGTTAAAGAGCAGTAAGTTCTTCCAGTGTTGTGGCCAACATGCATTCCTCAACCAACAATCCTTAATCAGATTAACTGATTATTTATCTTAGAATCATCGAATCCTACAGTGCAGAAGGACCTACTCGACTCATTGAGTCTGCACTGATCACAATATGCTAATCTGAATCCCGTGTTCACTGGGTGGGAATCAGATTATGTTTGAACGTGGGGACTGGGAGAATCCCAAAGGGAGTTCTTGCTGGTGCTAAATGTGCTTGGCCCCTTCCCCATGATGGTCTAACCCAGCATGATCCTAACGCAATCCACACTGGGCACAATTTTCATAAAATGTCCCCCCTTTTCCTGGTTGTTGGATCTTGCTGTATGTAATTTAGCTGTTATATTTTTCAACAAAATCATAGTGACTACACTTCAAAAGCAATTTATTGACTGCGAAGCACCTTGAGACATTCTCAGGATATGAAAGGCACTATATAAATGCAAGTTTATTTTTGCACCAGGCAACATGGTGGCAGAGTGGTTAGCACTGCTGTCTCACAGTGCCAGGGACTCTGGTTCAATTCTGGCTTTGGGTGATTGAGTGGAGTTTGCACATTTTCCCGACGTCTGTGTGGGTTTCCAATGGTTGCTCTGGTTTCCTCTCATAGTCCAAAGATGTGCAGGTTAGGTGAATTAGCCATGATAAATGTGTGGGGTTATGGGAATAAGACCTGGTTAAGATACTTTATCAGAGAATCAGTGCAGACCTGATGGGTCAAATGGTCTCCTTTTGCACTGCTGGAATACTATGAATTTATTCCTTTCCCTTGTGCATATTTACATTCCATAAAGTGTGAATAAACAGGCTCTTTCTCATCCTATTTTAAATTTTCACATGTATTTGAATCCTGAGGAACAAACATTAAAATAGACTTGAGGTGAAAAGTCAGTAGATCGGGGAACCCCAGTCAGGACTTTATACAGTAAACTTGAATGTCAACAGCTGTTAAAAGTGAAGTTGATGCTAAAGAACGAATGGGCTATGAAATACTTTCATCTCTAAATTAATTTTAAATAAATGGCTAGATTTCAAAAGACTTGCATGAGCTACACAATAATAATGAGGAAGGTTGTGAAAGATAAAAGCTGTACAGGTTGCTACAAATACTTCATGGGGTACCATCAGCTGATGTTAAAGGAAGTCGAGCACTTCACACCAAAGGTTTCAACTGGCAATCTCAGGATGATATTTTGTTTAGGAAAAGAAACCTTGTACAGTATTACAGATAAAACATTCAAAAAAATACTAAATATAAATTTTGATAGTAAGATAATGTTTGGAAATCTCACCCAGTTTCCTTAAGTCTCGGATACACAATTTGCCTTGGTAAAAAAATCTCCATCCCCATTTTAGTTTAGGTTCTTCCTTCTGTCAGATTGAGAAATCTCACCCATCCCTATCCCCAATTCAAAAACTGCCCCTTCCTTTTTTTGTTTTGGGGACTTCCTTCTCCTGTGGTTACATTTGTTTTACACGGCTGCAAAAGTTGGGTTAAAGGATAGAGTCCAGCCTTGATTGTGCACTGCACAGTTCTGGGGATGATGATGGAGAAATTCATAGAAAACCTATAGTGCAGAAAGAGGCCACCTGGCCCATCAAGTCTGCACCCCACCCAGGCCCTATCCCAATATCCCTACACATTTTACCTGTTAATCCCTCTAATCTACACATCTTGGGACAAGGGGCAATTTCAGCACGGCCAATCAACCTAACCTATACATCTTTGGACCGTGGGAGGAAACCAGAGCAAATCCATACAGACACAAGGAGACACAATTTTGTATCAAATTTGGTTTTTAATCCATAGATCTATAAACATGGACAGGGATAACGAGTAGAGGTAGGAACATCGGGGTGGCGGCGCGGGCTCGTTGGGCCGAAGGGCCTGTTTCCCGTGCTGTTTTGTTCTTTGTTCTTTGAGAATGTGCAAACTCTACACAGACAGTGACCCAAGCCAGGAATCGAACCCAGATCCCTGGAGCTGAGAAGCAACAGTGCTAACCACTGTGCTACCGTGCCGGTCCACACAAACGGGTTGTGGAGAAAACAAATCGATTAGGGTGGCATAGTGACACAGTGTTCAGAACTGCTGCCTCACAGTGCCAGGGAGCTGGATTTGATTCTGGACTCAGATGATTGTGCAGAGTTTGCATGTTCTCCCCATACTGGCATGGGTTTCCTCTGGGTGCTCCGGTTTTCTCCCACAGTTCAAAGGTATGTAGGTCAGGTGAATTTCCATGGGAAATTGCATCTTAGTGTCAAAAGATGTGTAGGTTTGATGGATTAGCGATGGGTGGTCACGGGGATAGAGTGGCTGGATGGGCTTAGATAAGAAGCTCTTTCGGAGAGCTGGTGAAGATTCAATGAGCTGAGTGGCCCCCTTCTACACTGTAGTGATTCTACAATTAAATTGAAAGATATATCAACCAGGGTATAGCCATGCTATCATTGGTGACTAGTTATGGGGACTGAATGCACTTGAGCCTCTTACTGACTTAGGTCCCATTGCGACTGCACTGATAGAATGACCAAGATCCTGCTGCACCCCTTCTCTCAATTTCTGGGTCTCCTTCTCCCAGATTCTGATATTTCCTTATTCATCTTTCAGGACTTATCCTTCTACTTGCCCCAATATCGAAAGTCAGGACTGTGGATTGGGGGGGATGAAAGGGTAGTTGCCATTGTTGGAATCTGTCCCTCCAAGCCCCAGTGGGATCTGCCCCTTCTCCATGTTCCAGTCTAAGGGGGGACCTATCCCGTCTCCCCACTCTGGTCCAAGAGTTATTTGCTCTTGCTGTATGCTCAGTCGAAGGGAAATTTACCGCCCCCACCTCCCTCCGCCCAATCTAACAGAATTTACCTCTGGGTGGCACAGTGGTTAGCACTGCTGCCTCAAAGAACTAGGACTCAGGTTCAATTCCGGCTTTGGGTACCTGTGCAGAGTCTGCATGTTCTCCCCATGTCTGCGTGGGTTTCCCCTGAGTGATCTGGATTCTTCCCACAGTCTGAAAGACATACTGCTTAGTGCATTGGCTGTGTTAAATTCTCCCTCAATGTACACAAACAGGTGCCGAAGTGTGGCAACTAGGGGACCTTCACAGTAGCTTCATTGCAGTGTTAATGTAAGCCTACTTGTGAAACTAATAAATAAACTCTCCATGCCCCAGTTTAAGGGGGGTATTTACCTCTCTCCATGCTCCAGTCTATGTCCATGGTATTTGCCCCCCTCTCTGCCCCAGTCTAAGGGGTGTTTATCCATCTTCATGCTCCAGTTTAAGGGGTATTTGCTCTCTCCCCACACTCCAGTCGAAAGGGCATTTACCCTTTCCATGCACAATCTAAGGGATATTTATCCTCTCCATGCTCAGTTTAAGGGGTATTTACTCCCTCTTCATGCTCTAGTTTTAGAGATATTTACTCTCTTCCTGCACCTTCTAAGGGGGATTTTCCCCCTCTTCATGTCCAACCTCAGGGGTTTTTAACCCTCTTCATGCAGTTTAAGGGTTATTTACCCTCTCCTTGCTCCAATCCAGGGTATTTTCCCTCTCCCTGCCCCAGTCAGGGGGGTATTTACCCTCTCATTACCCCAGTCCAGGGGGTATTTACCCTCCACCTGGCACAATCCAGGGTGTATTTACCCTCTCATTGCCCCAGTCCAGGGGGCATTTACTCTCTCCCTGTCCCAATCCAGGGGGTATTTGCTTTCTCCCTGGCCTAGTCCAGGGGGTATTTACCCTCTCCATGCCCCAGTACAGAGGGTATTTACCCTCTCCCAACCCCAGTCTAATGGGTATTTACCTGCCCCAGTCCAGGGGATATTTACCCTCTCCCTGCCCCAGTCCAGAGGGTATTTACCTTCTCCATGTCCCAGTCTAATGGGTATTTACCCTCTCCTTGCCTCAGTCCGGAGGGTATTTACACTCTCCATACCCAGTCCAGGGGTATTTGCCCTCTCCCTGCTCCAGTCAGGAGGTATTTGCCCCCTCCCTGCCCCAGTCTAGGGATATTTACCCTCTCCCTGCCCTAGTCCAGGGATATTTACCCTCTCCCTGCCCCAGTACAGAGGGTATTTACCCTCTCCCAACCCCAGTCTAATGGGTATTTACCTGCCCCAGTCCAGGGGATATTTACCCTTTCCCTGCCCCAGTCCAGAGGGTATTTACACTCCCCATACTCAGTCCTGCAGGTATTTACCCTCTCCCTGCCACATCCAGGGGTATTTATCCTCTCCCTGCCCAATCCAGGGATATTTGCCCTCTCACTGCTCAGTCCAGGGGGGTATTCACCCTCTCCCTGCCCCTTACCTGCAGGCTTCTGAAGCTGGCGCTCAGGTGTACGATGTGCAGCGCCAGGCAGCGCGAGGTGCACCTGGCCCGCGAGACGCTCGGTCCCGCTGCTCCGCTCCCCGCGCGCCTCCCGCTGCCCACCGGCAGCACGGAGCACAGCAACCCGGGGAGCAGCAGCCAGAGCCCGCTCGGCATCCCTGCTCCGTCCGCCTGGCTCACAGAGAGTGACAGCGCCGCAAGCTGCACCTTCCGATCCTCCTGTTGCTGCTCCGCCCGCTGCTGTCAGAGGCTGGCGGACACCACCAGTCTGTGTCTTCACTGGGAGCAAAGTGGCTGCATGTGGACTCTTGGCCTCGCCTCCTCTCTCCAACCCCGCCTACCCTCCAAGATCTTCCAGCATCCTGAATCACCTTCAGAGATTTCAAGGCTCTTTCTCCCCCAAGTTTATTTATTTAGTGTCACAAGTAGACTCACATTAACGTTGCAATGAAGATACTGTGAAAGTCGCCACACCCCGGCACCCTGTTCGGGTACACTGAGGAAAAGTTTAGCATGGCCAATGCACCTAACCACTTTAGGTGCATTGAGGGAAAATTTAGCAATAGAACATAGAACACTACAGCACAAACAGGCCCTTCGGCCCACAAGTTGTGCTGAACACATCAAAACCTACCCAGCCATAGACCTATCTATTACCCCCAATCCCATTGGATCCCATATACTCATCCAGAAGTCTTTTAAAAGACCCCAGCAAGTTCGCCTCGACCACCACCGACAGCAGCTGATTCCATTCACTCACCACCCTCTGAGTGAAAAACTTTCCCCTAGCACCCCCTCTGTACTTGCTTCCCTGCACCTTAAATCTGTGCCCTCTCGTCGCGACCATTTCAGCCCTGGGAAATAGTCTCTGAGAGTCCACCCCATCTATTCCTGGCCAATGCACATCTCTTGGAATGCGGGAGAAAACCAGAGCACAGGGAGAAAACCGGTGTTGATGAATA
The DNA here is from genome assembly GCA_024679065.1 of Sphyrna mokarran. Taxonomy (NCBI): domain Eukaryota; kingdom Metazoa; phylum Chordata; class Chondrichthyes; order Carcharhiniformes; family Carcharhinidae; genus Sphyrna; species Sphyrna mokarran. Next base: position 23,565,643 of record JAGIQG010000003.1, read on the forward strand.
GAGGGATCTTGGTGTATTTGTGCATAGATCCCTGAAAGTAGGCAGTCAAGTCGATGAGGTTGTTAAGAAGGCATACAGAGTCTTAGCTTTTATTGGTAGGGGGATTGAATTTCGGAGCTGCAATGTCATGTTGCAACTGTACAAAACTCTAGTGCGGCCGCACTTGGAGTATTGTGTGCAGTTCTGGTCCCACATTATAAGAAAGATGTGGAGGCATTGGAGAGGGTACAGAGGAGGTTTACCAGGATGTTGCCTGGTATGGAGGGCAGGTCTTATGAAGAGAGGCTGAGGGATTTGAGGTTGTTTCGTTAGAAAGGAGGCGGCTAAGAGGGGACCTAATCGAAACATATAAGATGATTAGAGGTTTAGATAGGGTGGACAGTGATAGCCTTTTTCCTAGGATGGAGTAAGCTAGCACGAGGGGACACAGCTTTAAATTAAGGGGTGATAGTTATAGGACGTATATCAGAGGTAGGTTCTTTACCCAGAGGGTGGTTAGGGAGTGGAATGCCCTGCCTGCGGCAGTTGTAGATGCGCCAAGTTTGGTGGCGTTTAAGAGGTTAGTTGATACGTTTATGGAAGAGAAGGGAATGGTTTAGTTTGGAGGGTCATTGCTTTTTTCATAATTGGTCGGCGCAACATCGAAGGCCGAAGGGCCTGTTCTGCACTGTAATGTTCTATGTTCTATGTTCTAAAACCCTTACAGACACGGGAGAATGTGCAGACTCTGCACACGCAGTGACCCAAGCCAGAAATCGAACACGGCTCCCTGGCGCTGTAGGTGCTAACCACTCCAAGACTTAACCACAAACTGTCAGACTGACACTCCAATGGAATACTAATACTTTCAAGACAAAACACATGGGATGCTGAAACCTGAAACAAGAATAGAAAATGCTGGGAAAATGTCAGCAAGTCTGACTGCATTCATGGACAGCGACTAGAGCCAACATTTTGTGTCTGGATGACCCTTCGTCAGAGCTGACTAATAGTGCTGCACTGTTGGAGGCATTGTCTTTCCAATGTTAAACTGTAGCTCCTGTCAACTCTCTCAGAGGGTCATCAAAGATTACACGCACCATTTTCAAGAAGAACAAGGGAATTATCATTAGTGTTCTGGCCAATATGTATTTATATATTTATCTTTCGATATCTGTTGGACTGTGGGAGGAAACCAGAGCACCCAAAAGAAACTCGTTCAGACATGGGAAGAATGTGTGACACCCTTTGGGTGCATTGTAGTTATGAAAGGTGCTATATAAATTCAATGATCTTTAGTACTTAACACAACAGGCTAAATCTTTATATATGACAAATATTGGATCATTTCATTCTTTCTTTACCTCCCATATATACGGAATAGAATGTCTATGAAAGTTTAATGGAATGTTGCAATGAACCATGGCCATAAGTAACTTATGTCTCTAAGTGACTCACTTATGACCCCATTGAATCTTGATACATTGGGCTTAATAACGTATTCCCACCCACTCCTGTATGTTGCTGCCCCTGCTGAGGAAATGTTTTGGTTCATTCAGACTTGTGATACCCTACTATATTTAAAAGGTTGCAGTAGCCCTGCATGAAACATTCTGATTGTTTTACTGGTCAGCATTTGTATAATGCAGAATTTTGTAGTAAATTTAAGAAATGGGTTTTCGTGGTTCCCTAGCTCCTCAGAAAAGCAATACTGAGCTTGGTACATTGCCCTACTGGTAGTGAGCATTTGTGAAATGTCAGGTAAATGTCCCTTCCATAACTACTATTTCCTGGTTGCAGAACTCTTACTGTAACGATCTCATCATGGTTCTTGGCAATATTGTGCTCAGGCGCTGTTTGTAATTGAGCCCTTCCTCCACATCTCTTTGGGTACTAGCATTTTAAAAAATGGTGTAAACAGCAATCTGAATGGATCTTGCTGTAACATTCGCCTCCTCAAATTATCTAAACCTCCAAAGAGCTGTTTTATGTTGCCAATTGCCCGTTCTTTGATCTTGGGAGATGCAGTTATGTATATATATATATATATGTATATATATGTATACATACATACATATATATTTGCAGATACACTGTTGTACCTATTACACATTTTCTGACTATGAATGTTAACCCTGTGAATAAGTTCTGTCTCTTGGCATCACCCTTCATGCTTTCTTTTTTCAGTAACTGGGACACGGGAGATTTGACTTAAACATCATTGCTGCCTGGAAACTTTCAAAGCAGAAGAAGACGTAAAATTATGGGGAAATAACAAGACAAAGCTATTTGTTTCTGCATTTTGCCATTGATTCTTTTGCCTATCACCTTACCTCTTTGTTCTTTGTCTCTTGACCCATCAGATAATGGGAACAGTTTCTCTCCATTTATATCTAAAACCCTCATGATTTCAAACACCTACATAAAATCCTCACTTGACTTTCTCTTCTCTAAGGCGTTCAACCCCAACTCCTCTAATTATGATTAAGATGAGGCTTTTGCAGAGTCAGGGTTATTTTAATATTGGCTTTTGGATTACAGGTAAGGGAGGTGGTTGGAGTTGGGGAAAGCACTCAAAAGATAAGGTTTCTGGATAAGTTGCAGTATGAGTGGTTAGGGTCAGAAAAGGGATTACTTTGTGGTTAGAGTGCCAGACAATGTAGAACCTCAGAAGGACATAGACAAGTTGATGAAGTGGTAGAGAGGTGGCAGATGAAGTATGGGGTGATGCATTTTGGTAGGAAAAATATGGACAGACAATATAAAATAAGATGTACATTTCCTAAGGGAAGGGACCCGGATGTGTATGCGCATAGATCATTGAAGATTGGACAGATGTAGAGAGCAATTAGTAAAGCTTACAGATTTTTTGACTTTATTAATAGGGGCATAGAGTACAAGAGCAAGAATGTAGTGCTGAACTTATATAAGACACCAGTTGGACCTCACTGGGTGCTACACCAAAGGAAAGATGTGAAAGCATTGGAGATTGTGGAAGAGGTTTCCAGGGAAATGTCAGTTAAGAGGATAGATTGGAGAATTTGGGATTTGTTCTCCTTGAAGATAAAAAGGTTAAGAGGAGATTTGATAGAAGTGTTCAAAATCATGAGGGAGCTGGTCAAAGTCAATAAGGAAAAACTGTTCTCACTTGTAAAAGGATCACAAATGAGAGAGAACACAAATTAATGTGATTTTCAAATGTGATATGAGAAAAAACTTTTTTACACAGTGAGTGGTTCAGGTCTGGCATGCACTTCCTGGAAGTGTGGTAGAGGCAAGTTTAATCGAGGCATTCAAGAGGAAATAGATGATTATTTGAATAGAAACAATGTACAACGCTGGAAAATGACACAAAGTCATCATGCTCAATTGGAGAACTCATGCTGACATGATTGGCCAAATGGCCTCCTTCTGCACCATAACAATTCTGTGATTCTGAGATTCTGAGTACAAAATAATCTTACGTTAGATTGCATTTCAAAATAATCATTTAAAAATGGTGAAATGTGAGAGGGAGAAAAAGCATTTGCTTGCTTTTGCTTTCACTGCATCAGAAACGTTTGGTTTAAGTGTAGCATTTTTCAGATGCACTTCATTCTATCTTAGATTAATTCCTGATAGCTTTTTCCACAGAAGCTGTTTTGTAATCATTCTGATGCGAGCTACAAGTAATTGATTTTGGTCAAGTTATATGCACTTTTTAGCATCCTAAATACAGTCCAAACTAATTTCACTTAGGACTCCTGCAATTGTTAGAGTTAATGTAGTACAATGAATCATCAATTTAATTGCACCAAAGAACCTCCCTGTTTCTTTTCACCTCATGTAACCTGTTCTTTGATATGGATTTCCATTCCAAACATTTGTTATTTGCTAAATGCTTCTGTGTGCTCACAAAAAAAATACCATCACTCAGATAAAATTAGAATTGAAGGGGTTATTCAGTAGGCTACTGTGATTTGTTCTTCCAGAATTATACCAAATACGTGAAATATTCTAACAATATGCATAGTCTCCTGAGTAATAAGATATACCGGTGAGATATTCAAACTTAAAGAATTAAGGATTTCTTTAGGTTAACATTTTTGATAGCTTCATAGATTTAAGTACCATATTTGACAGCAGGAAGCTATTATATTGAAGCTCTAGTACTCAAAATTAAGAATCAAAACATAAGTGAATTTTGACCTCTTAGTCTTAAGAACACATTACAAGTTTATTTATTAGTGTCACAAGTAGAGTTGTATTAACATTGCAATTAAGTCGCTGTGAAAATCTCTTAGTCACTACTTTCTGGTGACTGTTCAGGTACACTGACCGAGAATTTAACATGGCAATGCACATAACCAGCATGCCTTTTGGACTGTGGGAGGAAACCAAGCACATAGAGGGAAACCGACACAGACACAAGAAGAACATACCAACTTTGCACAGACAGTGACCCAAGCTGGGAATTGAACCCTGGTGCTGTGAGGCAGCAATGCTAACCATTGTCCCACCATGCCACCCAAGATGCTACCTTTCAAGATGTAACCACTTATTATCATTGTGTGTGGAGTCAATAAGAAATGGGAATTGGGATTTCATTATTTTAGTGGGTGAGATTCATTTAGTCAGTGTATTTTGTTTGGATTTTCAAAAATAATTTGTTGAGGTTCTGCACAAAATCATGAGGGAGTTTGAAGATTTTAATATATGCATAGGCTTTTGCTGAAATATTTATATCAAAGTTGTGAGTGTTCACTGTCATTACTCCTTGAAGATTGGCAGCAAATTCTGCACTATTAAATACAGAAATTCAGAAGTTGCTCTTGGTGATTTAATAATTTCCCAAAGGGTTATTTATTGAACACTCCATACTATGCAATCAGTTAGAATCACTGAATTGAGAACATGCCGGCTTACACTAGATTTGCTATGAAACCCTTGAAAATGATACACTTTGTTGAATAAGGTGTAAATGGATTTTTAACAACATATGAGGTGCATCTTTTGCTTGGCCATCCTATATGATCAAAGATGAATATGACACCAACTAGAATTCAATGGGTGGAATTTTTCCATCCTGTCCACCATGGGAGTTGCAGTGGGTCGGGGGGTGGGGGGGGGAGATGCCGTCTATGGAAATGTCCATTGACTTCAGGTAGGATTTTTTGGTATTAGAACACAGAACATAGAACATTACAGCGCAGTACAGGCCCTTTGGCCCTCGATGTTGCGCCGGCCAGTGGACCCTCTAACCTAAACTATTCCAATATCATCCATATGCCTATCCACCAAACATTTGAATGCCCCCAAAGTAGGCGAGTCCACAACTGCTGCAGGCAGGGCATTCCACGCTGTCACCACCCTCTGTGTAAAGAACCTGCCTCTGACATCCGTCCTATAACTACCACTTCTTAATTTAAAGTTATGTCCCCTCGTGTTGGTCATCACCATCCGAGGAAAAAGGCTCTCACTATCCACCCTATCCAATCCCTTGATCATCTTATACGCCTCAATTAGGTCACCGCGTAACCTTCTTCTCTCTAATGAAAATAACCTCAGGTCCCTCAGCCTTTCCTCATAAGGCCTTCCCACCACACCAGGCAACATCCTGGTAAACCTCCTCTGCACCCTTTCCAATGCTTCCACATCTTTCTTATAATGCGGCGACCAGAACTGTACGCAATACTCCAAGTGCGGCCGCACCAGAGTTTTGTACAGTTGTAACATAACCTCACGGCTCCTAAATTCAATCCCTCTACCAATAAAAGCTAACACACCGTACGCCTTCTTAACAACTTTATCAACCTGGGTGCCAACTTTCAAAGAGCTATGTACTTGTACCCCAAGATCCCTCTGCTCGACAACGCTATTAAGGGTCCTTCCATTAGCCCTATATTTCATATGCCTGTTATTCCTACCAAAGTGAATCACCTCACACTTATCCGTATTGAATTCCATTTGCCACCTCACGGCCCAGCTCTGCAACCCATCTATGTCCCTCTGCAAATTGTAACATCCATCCTCGCCATCTACAACTCCCCCCACTTTGGTATCGTCAGCAAATTTACTAACCCAATCCTCTACACCCTCATCTAGGTCATTTATAAAAATGACAAACAGCAGTGGCCCTAAAACAGATCCTTGAGGTACACCACTTGTAACTGCACTCCAGGTTGAATATTTCCCATCAACCACCACCCTCTGTCTTCTATCAGCTAGCCAATTCCTAATCCAAACTGCTAAATCACCTTCAATCCCATGCATCTGCACTTTCTGCAGTAGCCTACCATAGGGAACCTTATCAAACGCTTTGCTAAAATCCATATACACTACATCAACTGCCTTACCCTTATCTACCTCTTTGGTCACCTCCTCAAAAAACTCAATAAGGTTTGTGAGGCACGACCTACCCTTCACAAAACCGTGCTGACTATCCCTAATCAATTTATTTCTCTCTAGATGCTTATAAATCCTATCCCTTATAATTCTTTCCAAGACCTTGCCCACAACAGAAGTCAGGCTCACCGGTCTATAATTTCCAGGATGGTCCCTACTCCCCTTTTTGAACAAAGGGACAACATTTGCCATCCTCCAGTCTTCCGGCACTATACCTGTAGCTAACGATGACATGAAGATCAAAGCCAAAGGCTCTGCAATCTCCTTTCTAGCCTCCCAGAGAATCCTAGGGTAAATCCCATCTGGCCCAGGGGACTTATCAATTTTCATACCCTCAAGATTCGCTAACACCTCCTCCTTATGAACCTCAATCCTACCCAGTCTACAACCTGGTATCGCAGTATTCTTCCCGACAACACTGTCTTTCTCCTGCGTGAATACTGACGAAAAATACTCATTCAGTGTCTCTCCTATCTCCTCAGGCTCCACACACAACTTCCCACTGCTATCTCTGACTGGCCCTAATCTTGCCCTAACCAATCTTTTATTATTTATATACCTGTAAAAAGCTTTAGGATTCTCCTTAATCCTATCCGCCAAAGTCTTCTCGTATCCTCTTCTAGCTCTTCTCAACTCCCTCTTTAGCTCCTTCCTGGCTGATTTATAGCTCTCTATTGCCCTAACTGAGCCTTCACGTCTCATCATTATATAAGCCTCCTTCTTCCTCTTCACCAGAGATTCAACTTCCCTAGTACACCATGGTTCCCTCACTCGACCACTTCCTCCCTGCCTGGCAGGTACATATTCATTACGGACATGCAGAAGCTGTTCCTTAAATATGCTCCACATTTCAGATGTCCCCAGCCCCTGCAATTTCCTGCTCCACCCTATGCATCCTAAATCTCTCCTAATAGCCTCATAATTACCTTTCCCCCAGCTATAACTACTGTTATTCGGTACGTGCCCATCCCTTTCCATCACTAAGGTAAACGTAACTGAATTGTGGTCACTATCACCAAAGTGCTCACCCACCTCCAAGTCTAACACCTGGTCTGGTTCATTACCCAGTACCAAATCCAATATAGCCTCACCTCTTGTTGGCCTATCTACATACTGAGTCATGAAACCTTCCTGCACACATTGAACAAAAACTGACCCCTCTAACGTACTTGAACTATAGCTTTTCCAATCGATATTAGAAAAGTTAAAGTCCCCCATTACAACTACCCTGTTACTTTCACACCTATCCAGGATCAACTTTGCAATCCCTTCCTCTACTTCTCTGGAACTTTTTGGAGGCCTATAAAAAACTCCCAACAGTGTGACCTCTCCTTTCTTGTTTCTAATCTCAGCCCACACTACCTCAGCAGACAAGTCCACATCAAACGTCTTTTCTGCCACTGTAATGTTGTCCTTAACTAACAATGCCACTCCTCCCCCTCTTCTACCACCACCTCTGCTCTGACTGAAACATCTGAACCCCGGAACCTGCAACAACCATTCCTACCGCTGCTCTATCCACGTCTCTGAAATGGCCACAACATTGAAGTCCCAAGCACCAATCCAGGCTGCAAGACCATGGTCTTGGGACGAACATGGTCAGAACATGGTGAGTTAAATTTCAGGCGCAATGTGTTCGAAGATGACTAATCAGTTCAATTTGAGCATGGAAAGATATGTTGATGTTGGACGCACATGTATTTTGGATGTGGAAAAAGTGCTTGTAAAGTTTGTGTTTCTTATTTGCCAGTGTGACTCTTCTGTTCATTGGAAGTGCTACCTTTGCTGATGTGATGGCACCTGAGAGAATGATCGTGAGCAACAATCTCCCATGTCTCTAGAGCAATGTTAAAGTTCTTAAATGAGATCTTAGTGCAATTGGTTGCCTGTTTCTTTGTGTACTCAGGGTCTGAGTGTGTTGCCAACTGGTACTGAAGCCTGCCTGTTAGGGCTGGAATGTTAGCACGTTTGGCCTCAGTGCATTGGAAGATGTGATATGCCACAGTGAGATGGCTTGCTTAATACCTGGCTGCAGGGAGGGAGAGCTGTAATGGGTCTTCAGGGAGGTGCAACACTAATGAGGCTTTCAATTGTTCCATGTCAGAAGAAGACAAGTTATAATGCTGTGGAGCCCCACAGAGCTGGTGGGGGAAATACCAAATCAGCTAGTCCTCATGAAGCATGAAAGAAATGCACTGGAGCTGGGTGCCACTGGCCAGCTTGCTCGCCCACTTATGATGAAGTGGGAGTCTCAGATGAAGGTAAGAGCGCTAAGATGTGTGAGTGGCAGATATTGGTTTCATCATAGACTCCTCTCAGTAGAAAGTGAGCTGTTGTGGCCAAAGTGCCCATTGAAGCTCCAGTGCAAATGGCACCATGCAGCAGGTTTCCATAATCTCCTCAACCGCATAGTGACAATGATGATTAGATTTAATGATCTTCTTCTTGGGAGAAATGCCAAAGATTCCCCCATGCTGTCCCCAGCATTCAGCTTAGAGGAAGACATTGCTCTTGCACCAGCTTCACACTGTCTCATGGCACTAGGCAGTATTGTAGATGCTCACACATTGGTGGACATTAGGTCATTGGCTCCATAAATAGTGCAAAGTGATGAGGGTACATCACACTCAGGTGAGGAGCTGGCCTAGGCAGAGAGCTCCCAAGGTGCCAACAGTAGGAGCACAGCTGGAGACCAGGACTAATGCTGTATCTGATATAGATGATGAGCCTCTGGAGTTGTCCTTCAAATATATGATATGGCATGGATGTGGAAATCTGTCAGAGATCCAGGAAGGTCTGCATTCCATGGTCTCCATCATGGTGGAGCTCAGGAAGAGTCTGTGTTGACCCTTGACATTCAATGCACAGCCATCTCTATGGAGAGAATGGCAACCCTTTTGGAGGAGAGCAGAATCAGGAGTTCCTGAGGCTGCAGTCAGATCTGCAAGAGCTTTGCACAGGCAATGAACTGAGGAGATCATTGCCAGTGTGTGACATGGACGAAGTATCTAGTCTCTCTGCTAGCTCGTCCTTCAGCAATGGTGAGCAGGGAGCTACAAGCTCACAATGCTGGCAGACAAGCTGCCTGTCATCTCCAAGAACTTCTCTTAAGGTGCTCTGGATGAGGATGTCAGTTCCTTTGCTCATCTGCTGGTAAGAAATCTTATAACACCAGGTCAAAGTCCAACAGATGTATTTGGTAGCATGAGCTTTTGAAGCACTGCTCTTCATCAGGTGAATTAACCTGTAGTTCTGAGACTTCTTACTGTGCTCACAGTCCAACACCAGCATCTCCACATCATCTGCCTGTGGCCATTGCATCTAATGATGCTGCAACAACAGAAGAGTGCCGAGTCATGGTGCTGGACACACCTTTCCAGGCAGAGCTTACTCAAGATCTGGTGGCCAAAGGACAACCACCAAAATCACCACACCCTTATTTAGCCCTGTAATTATCAGTGGATGCACATCCAGTTTATGCTCCTTTCAACTGCAAACTTGCACCCTTGTGTGATGACATTGGGAAACACACCCAATACCACGTGTCAAAATGTCATGCTTGGTCAGATTGATCCCATGCCCAACCATTGAATCTTAAATTGAGACCACAGTATTAAGTGATTTAGCAGGATTCTTGCATATACTTAACTGGTATGGTGGCAGAGTAGTTAGCACTGCTGCCTCACAGCGCCAGGGACTCGGGTTCAATTCCAGCCTTGGATGATGAACTATGTGGAGTTTGGACATTGTCCTTGTGTCTGCGTGGATTTCATCCAGGTCTCCTGGTTGCCTCCCTCAGTCCAAAGATGTGCAAGTTAGGATGATTCACCCATCTTAAATTGTCCTTAGTGTTGAAAGATGTGTAAGATGGGGGTTAGTAGGGTAAATATGTAGGGTTTGGGAAACTGCCTGGATGGAATGCTGTGCCAGAGAGTTGGTGCAGACTTAATGGGCCGAATTGGCCTTCTTCTGCATTGTACGGTTCTATTTTCTGATCAATGAGCAATAGAAAACTTCCTTGATGGTTGTTGCAAGCTAGACAGTTTATTTTTCTTTTCTGAAGGTGGATACCATCTTTGAATTCCTGAGGAATGGCTTCCTGGTTCCAGATTATCTGGGAAAATATGGTGAGTTAGGGAGTGAGAGTTGTGTCTTCTGTGTTGTATATTCTTCTTGGGAGACACATTTCATGTATCTGACATTGCCTTGCTACTTGATAGGAGATTTCATGATCTCAGCTTTGTTGGAAGTGTCAGCAAGTGACATGTTTTGACTTCAATTTGAGGAAAGCATATAATCCTGAACATTGTTAAAATTTTATGTTCATCTCTCCCAGAATTTAATCTTGTCTGAAGTGATTCCATTAGTAATGGAGAAAAGCAAATTTCTGGTAGCCTGCAGACTATCGATTGTCTTCAGAGCATGATAGAGATGTTTAATATCTCCACTGTCTGCATCAGATAATATTTTCTCTCCCTTTTTGCTTAAGCAGTGATCTTGCATCTCTCTAAGCCTTGAATGGATATTGTTATCGGTGTTTTTGGAGGTGCCTTTCTTTGAATCAGATGAATGGTTGTATTGTTATGCTCTAAGGAGATGGGATTTATGCTAAATATATAGCCACTGCTGAGAAACCACTCTGACCAAATAATTTTACATTGATAGGATACCAAACTTCTCCTTTATGGTAAAAACAAATCATGCTTTTGAAATACTGATCTTTTAAAATTGATTGTGATATCTCAGTTTCTACCACAATCCCATATGGATGTCCCAATCATTTATCTTTATTTACATAAAATGTTATTCTAGAAGTGAAAGGTAATTAGTGAATTTACATTATGCTGTCTCTAAGAATATCAGTGTTGTTGGATGCTTGGAGATCCCATAGGTGCGAAATTTAAATGGCAAATGATGTTTCATTTACAAGCCTGAGGCACTATTTTATACATTTCTATTATGATCTGTCTAAATGGCTTCCAAATTGTACTGTTTTAAACTGAGAAATGTACTGAATCTGTAGTACATGATACTACTATTCTAGACAATATTTGTAAATTTATAATAATATTCTAACTTCAATGAATGCATAGTCAGAAGATGAAGGCATGTATAAGTTGTAATGATATAGTGATATGGAGAAATTTGCACACTCCTGAATAGATTCACAATGTTGAACAAGTACACAGACATAGTGTTGCTGTCGACATGCTGGTCACATATCAAAAGTGAAGGAATCCTTCATCGTTTTGTGTGGAAACTTCATTCAGCATTGGTTGTATACAGAGTGAAGAATTCCTTCACCTTTGCAAAGACTATACATGACCTGTATATTGGCAGCAATGCCACGTCTATGTGCTTATTTGACATTGCAAGCCTGTTCACTAATGTGGAGCTTAAGGAAGCCATAGGTATTTCCAGCATGTCACTATATCATGCCTCCAGTTTCTGAATTAATATTTTAAAGTTAGTTGATACTATGCTATGTACAAAGTGATCTGTGTTGGAAGCATAGTTATAAATAAAAACATAAGAACTAGGAGCAGAAGTAGGCCATCTGGCCTATTGAGCCTGCTCCGCCATTCAATAAGATCATTGTTGATCTTTTTTGTGGACTCAGCTCCATTTACTCACCTGTTCACCATAACCCTTAATTCCTTTACTGTTCAAAAATCTATCTTTGCCTTACAAACCTTCAATATTCAAGATAACCTTAACTGCTTCGCTGGTCAGGGAATTCCACAGATTCACAAGCCTTTGAGTGAAGAAGTTCCTCTTCAACTCAGTCTTAAATCTGCTCTGCCTTATTTTGAGGCTAAACTCCCTACTTCTAGTTTCACCTGCCAGTGGAAATAACCTCCTTGCTTCTATGTTATCAATTCCATTCATAATTTAAATGTTTCTATAAGATCCCCTTTCATTCTTCTGAATTCCAATGAGTATAGTGCCAGTCTACTCAGTCTCTCCTCGTAAGCCAACCCTCTCAACTCCGGAATCAAGTAATGAATCTCCTCCGCACCCCCTCCAGTACCAGTATATCCCTTCTCAAGTAAGGAGTCCAAAACTGTGCACAGTTACATATGCTGTGTAATCTCACCGGCATATATTTGAAAGGAACTAGCTAATTTGTATAACATGAGAAAAGGGTTGGGAATACTCAACAAGCAACATATTACCTGATGTACAAGGTATTCCCTGCATTTTCTCCTTTGATATGAATACATTCAAACATATTTTGCATTTTTGTTATAATCAGTCAGATGGGCTATGAAATGCTGTTTGGAACTTAGAGAAATTCAATGATATATGTGCATAGTGGATATCAAATGTTTATATACAGCAATCAAGTCTCTTTTGTTAAATAAAAAGCAAGATACCATAGATAATGGAAAAACTGAAATAGAAACAGAAAATGCTGGAAATGCTCAGTGCGCCTGACTTATCGTAGCATTTTCTGTTTTTACTACAGAAACAGAAATAGAGTTGTTTGTATTTATCAATCATTCCCTTCAACTATCTAGTCAAAATGAAGCTGCTACCAGGAAGACCAAGTCCTGAAATAAAAATTGAAACAAGTTATTTGAAAGTTGCATTACTCATCAATGAGGACATACTTGAAATTATTAGGTAAGAAGATGAAAAGCTAGTCTAATGACGCACTACATTTGTTTGTGTTTTGGTTCAATGCAGCTGCAAAATTTAGGAGTATTAATTATATTGTTAATGCGGGCTGTGGGAAAGATGTGCTTTGAATATTTTTTTCAAAAGGATTTTCAAAGTAAAGATAGTCTAGTAATTAGGCTGGAAAATTATGTCTAAAAAATCTATGTTTCATGAAAACGACTTGTACTTATTGCATAATCCCAACAGGCAGTAACATAAAATGGGTAACAACAAACTAGCAGCCAATTTTAAATTCCATTTGATCGTCATTCCCACTGGTTTAATCTGGTAAAGTACTCAATAGTATGATAATTTTCATCAGATGGAGTACAAAATAGTTTGCTAAATCTTCACCGAGTGTGTTGATCTTCATCAAGTAGAGTGTAATACAATGGCTGGAATTTTACCGGCATGCCCGCCTGAGACCCACGGAGCGACATTCTCCATTGGGCTTGGGGGTGGGGGGGAGGGGGGTGGGGGTGGGAATCTTACGAACCTTGGGCAGGCGAGGCAGTAAAATTCTCCCAAATGTGTCAATCTTTATCAAGTGGAGTGTAATAGAATGTGCTAATCTTCGTCGAGTAGAGTGTAATACGGTATGTCAATATTTATTGAGTAAAATATGATGCCATGAGTCATAATGCCATGGGTGCAAAGTTAAATACAGTACCTGGGAGGATCCTTCTGACAGCTTCATGTCTGGGTGAACCTTTATAAATGACATGATGTCATGTTGGCGCAGTTTGAAAGCGTGCCTCGGGCTCAATATACAGTGAAGGGGCTCTTTAATAATATGTTAATATATGGAGGTGTATTGAAATCAGGTTCACAACTATCGTGGATGTGTACCTGATTACATCATGGGCGAGGGCTGGCAAAAATCAGCGGTCTCAATCTTGCCGGCAAGACTTCTGACTTCCAAGTTTCGCTGGATCTTGAACCCCCGCTGCCATTCCCATGGATGATGGGCCCGAGCTCAAGATCACCTCCAGTATGTCAATGTTCATCGAATAGAATGTAATACAATGGGCAAAATTTGCTGATCCCCTCAATGTTTTTCTCTGCAGCAGATGACGCGCGTCATTCACTGGTGGTAGGAAATGCTGGTTCAACTGCAATAATTGGGAATTCCCCTTGAAGCCACACCAGACTGCTGGGAAACTCCCAAAAGGGACTGAGAATCCTGTTGGCAGGAATGGCTGGAAAAATTCCAGCCAGTGTGTCAATCTTCTTGAATGGATTGTAAAACAGCGTGAGTGTCAATCTTCATTGAGTAGTGTATAATGCAGTGTATCATTCTTTATTGAATGGAGTGCAATATAATGTGTCAACCTTCTCAAGTAGTGTGTAATATGTACATCAATTTAAATCCACTTGAATGTAATACAGTATGTCAATCTTTATCGAGCGGAATGTAACACAGTGTGGTAACTGAAGCAGTTCCTGTGCAAATGCAGAAAGACCTATATAATGTCAAGGCTTAGGTGACAAATGACAAGTAACAGTTGTGCCACACAAGTGCCAGGCAATGGCCATCTACAACAAAATAACCCTTTGACATTCAATCACATTACCATCTCTATTATCCACATCTTGGGGATAACATTGAGCAGAAACTCAACTGGATTCACCACATACATAACACAGCTACAAGAGAAGTCAGAAGCAAGGTATCTTGTGGGATGTATTTTACTTCTTGACTTCCCAAAGCCTGTGCACTATCTATAGGGCAAAAATCAGGAATGTGATGGATGGAATACCCTGAACATACTCGATGAGTGCAGCTCCATCAACACTCAAAAACGTGTGCAAACCAGGATAAAGCAGCCCACTTTGATTAGCACAACATCCACAGACATTCACTCCCTCCGATGCAGAGTGACAGCAACGTGTACCATCTACAAGATACACTGCAGGAACTCACCAAAGCTCCTCAGACAACACCTGCCAAACCCTCAGCCACTGTCATTTAGAAGGACAAGGGCAGCAGACACAGGGAACACCACCAGCTACAAGTTTCCCTCCAAGTCACTCACCACTCTGACCTGGAAATATGTCACCATTCCTTCATTGTTGCTTGGTCTAAATCCCACAACTCCCTCTTTAACAGCGCTTGGGTGTGCTTAAGCAACATGGACTGCTGCTGTTCAAGATGGGGGCTCACCACTACCTTCTCAAGGAATAATTAGGGACAGGCAAAAAATGCTGGCCTGGTCAGCGGCGGCCATATCCTAAGTATGAATTAAAAAAAATGTTATCGAGTGTAAAACAGCGTGTCCATTCCATATTGCTTGTTTTGTGCAACTGTCAAGATAGATTTCACCCCCCTGGCAAGTTTCTATTTCCTTGGTAATTGATTTTATAAATATGATAGTGTTTCAGCAAAAACACACAACTGCCCATATTTTTGCTATGAGAGATTTTGCCATTAGTTTCGCTGTGTATTCCCCACAGGGTTTTCAGGGCTTGTGAGAGAAGACCTCCTCTCGTCAGGTGTCCTTTTGAATTTGGTGCCCTCTGCAGGGGAAACTGTGGCATCTCTGAACCGAGCGAGCCGTGGCTAATAATTTCGGCTGAGGAATCCTCACTGACACATGCAAGCATCAGAGCAGTAAGGACAAAAAGGGAGATATAAATGATATTTAAATCATTGTACAAAAAGCAAAGTGAAGATTGGGACATACCTGTCTTATTAAAGGAAGTTATTAAAAGGGCAAAACAGGAAAACTAGAATGCAATTATTCCAATTACATTTTTAAACATCTGTCTCAGTAATTTTGTTCTGACAGAATGGGATTCCATACTCATTAAATTAATTCTTCAGAGCCTTGGAATTTCTGCAGCTGTATTATTACTTGGATAAAATTAAAGCCTTGTTAATCTTGATTGAACAAGATCTAATATTTTTAGATATTTTTAATATGAGAATAATTAAGTTCACATGATAAAATTAATTTTCATGCGTGTCCCCTCAGCGAAACCTGTACGAGCAGTGCCTGTGGAAGTGTAGACTATCACTGACAACAGTGTCTATATTTTGAGTTTAACATGTATGTGCCCACGTGAGTCATTGTTCTGAAGTATTGTTCCTTGTGCGCTATACAGACAAAGTATACCACATACAGAAAAGGAAAGGAGAGAATGCAAGATGTAGTGTTACAGTCATAGCTAGGGTGTAGAGAAAAATCAACTTAATATGAAATCAGTCCATTCAAAAGTCTGATGGTAGCAAGGAAAAAGCTGTTGTTGAATTGTTTGGTACGTGTCCTCAGATTTTGTATGTTTTTCCCAATGCGGGAGGGAAGAAGGTAGAAGAGAATATGTCCAGGGTTTGAGGGACCCTGGATTATGTTGGCTGCTTTTTTGAGGCAGAGTCATTGGATGGAAGACTGGGTTGTGTGATGGAGTGAGCTTCATTCACTAACTTTTGTAGTTTTTTGTGGTCTTGGGCAGAACAGGAAACATACCAAGCTGTGATACAACCAGAAAGAATGCTTTCTATGGTGCATCTGTAAAGATTGGTGAGAGTCATAGCAGGCACACCAAATTTCCTTCGGCTCCTAAGAAAGTAGAGGCATTGGTAGGCTTTCTTAACTATATCATCAGCATGGAGAGACCAGGACAAGTTGTTGGTGATTTGGACATTAGAAACCTGAATCTTTCGACCATTTCCACTTCATCCCCATTGATATAGACAGGAGTGTGTCCTCTACTATGCTTCCTGAAGTTGATGGCTTTCTCCTTTGTTTTGTTGACATTGAGGTAGAGATTATTATCGATTGGAACTATTTCTGTGTGGATGAAAGACTCACACCAGTTTGTTGGATTGAACTGCCTGTTTCCATGTTCTAACTGTTACTTATGTATGCGTTTACATGGAAATCTGTTTAATTGGTTGCACTTAATTAGTTTTGAGATTTTCTGCAGTTGGGAAAGCTCATGTTCTTTAATGGTTAAGTGGATGGGCTGGGATGGTACATTTAATTCACATTTGATCAGAAGAATATTGTTTTTATTGTACAATCAGTTTGTCATTTTAGATTTTTTATTATTTCTTGGTTAAAAAAAATTGGTTGTCATCTTTAGCCACATTAGCAGCTGCTGGTCTTCCTACAACAACTGCAGGCCCAAGGTAGGTGGACATTCCATCCCTCTGAAGTTACAGCAGGAGTTCCTTAAAGCAGAACATCCCATCCTCCATTGACACAATGTCCATGAAGATAAAATAGAGTCATTTCACCATCAAGTTGTGCCCATTTTTGGGCGCAAAAAGTTGGTCAAGTCGGGCGTGAGGCAAGTAGCGTGATCCGCACCCACCTCTGTGTCAGTTCACTTAAAAATGGTCGCAATCAGGACCGAATGTGTGTGCATTCATTTAAATTGACTTAATGGGCAGCATGTCCAACGTAACCAGCACTTCCCCCTTTACTACCGCTTTCACCAATCCAGATTCGGTGAGAAATAGACATGCTCTTCAAAAGTCCAATTCGGGTACTCCAGCTAGTGAGGAGATAAGTGCTGAGTCTCTGACGGCTTTCTACTTGAGAGCGGTGGGGAAGGATGGGGGGGTCCACTGTTACTCTGCCTGTTATCAGTGAGGGGGAATGGGGAAGGCATCCGTGATCGGTCTGGGTGGTGGAGGATATGGAAGGATAAGTGGGTCAGTAATGTTGTGAGGGTGGAGAAATATCTGTGAGGACCTGGAAGAGGCATTATCTTGTCCAGGATCAATGTGGCAGGGGAGCAGCATTCTATCCCTTTTATTTCTGCGCATACACCATTGGAATCAGCAATCAGATCTGCAGGATTTTGAATGTGTTAATAAGCCCTGCCCACAGGCTTCTGCAGCACGATTCAGAATTTCTGATGATTTTTCAGGCAGAGTTCATATGGGGGCACCTGAGAATGGGTCTAAAAGTTGGATCTGAAATACTCTCTCCATTTAGAACCAAAATGGTAAAATAGGGCTCATAGAGTCATATAGGTTTACAGCATAGAAACAGGCCCAATTTGTCATGTTACCTTTTTTTTAAATGACTGAGCTAATCCCAATTGCTTGCATTTGGCCCATATCCCTCTATATCTATCTTACCCATGTAAATATCTAAATGCTTTTTAGAAGTCAAAATTGTACCCACTTCTACTACTACTTCTGGCAGCTTGTTTTGGACATGCACCATCCTCTGTGTGAAAAATTGCTCCTCTGGACCCATTTGTATCTCTTCCCTCTCACCTTAAACCTATGCCCTCTAGATTTAAACTCCCCTACCTTTAGGGAAAGGTGCTGACTATGTAGCTAATCTATGCCTCTAATTATTATATAGACCTTTAAAAGATCACCCTTAAGTCTCCTATGCTCCTGGGGAAAAAAAAATGTCCCACACTATCCAGCCTCCCTTTATAACTCAAACAATCAAGTCCTGGTAGCATCCTAGTAATTTTTTTCTGCTGGGGTTCCCGGAATGATTTTTGGCGGCTCCACTGTTCACATGAGTTTAATAAAAATGATGACCATGGATAGCAGCTCCTAAACATCTCATCGCACACCATTTAGAAATTCACATTCCCAATTATTAAATGTGAAACAGGAGTTCATTCACCCTTCAGGTGAGACTTCGACCAAAGGTCAAAGTCTGGGTCAGGTGAATGCTTTAAAATTAACTGGAAAAAAGTAGGGAGTTGACCTCGAGTCCTGGCTAATTATTTGTTTTAAGATTTTGTTGCATACAAATTATCTGCCGCTTCTGCTTGGATAAAAACCATCACTGTGCTTTCAAAAGCATTTCATTATATGTGACGTGTTTTGGGACCTTTTAGAAAGACATAATATGGCATGTCTTCTTTTTTTTTCCTGTTTCTTACCAAGCTGATTAATAATCTTGGGTTATGTCTGCCTCAATTCCCTCTACTCCACTTGGCAAAGGGAAGCTGTAAGTTTATTCAATTAAAATACAGCTTAGTTTCAAATTTCTTCTCTTAATAAAATCACAAATCTCACCTTGAATTGAATACTACTGACTTTGCTTTCCCAAATGGTTCATTCACAGAAATAAATATATTTCATGGGGAGAGTTCCAGAAAAGGTGCTTTTCTTTGTAGTAAGTAAGGCTTTATTGTGAATGATTCCGCTGCGTTGCCTTCAAAAAAACATTGCACCATATGGTTTCCATCCAGCGTGGGCTCTCACATCATGTATTCTTAACATAAAAACATGAATCCTGATCTGTCCTCTTATTTATATCACACAAAGGCAGGATGTATAAAATTCATATTAATGTCTTTGGTTAGGGAGAGGAAATGAAATTCCTAAAGAAAATATTAGATGTTGCATCAACTGTCATTACAGCTCTGGTAACCCAAAACCACTGTGGGAATCTGTTCTGTCTCTAGTTGGCTGGCAGTGGACTCAAAGGTCTTACAATTCTAATCCTCGCAAGGTCAGACCAAACTTGCCAATGACATTCTGACCTGAGTAATATAGGTCAGTAAAAAGAAATCAGGTTGTGTTTTGTTTTTAACCTCTGGATATTTCTGCAGCCCGTACAATAATAGGATGTGAGCTATTTCACTCTGCTAGTTGTCAGAGCCCTAAATGAATTAACCTACAGTTCTTACAGTTCCTTGTAGGTGTGTGTCCATGACTCAAAATTATGTACAATTCTGAAAGCATTGCCATTATTCACCATAAAAAAGAGAGATCATAACATGAACACGTGAAAAGAAATGTGTCAACTGATCCATTAAGCTCATGCTAACAAGACATGGTGCAGTCACAGTATGCCACTGTGCTAACCACTGTGCCACCGTGGAGCAGTACTATAACACAGTAATTAGCACTGTTGCCTCACAGTGCCAGGGATGTGGGTTCAATTTCAGCCCTGGCGAATGTCTGTGTGGAGTTTGCACATTCTTCCCACACCAGGTTTCCTTTTGGTACTCTGGTTTGCTGCCAAAGTTCAAAGGTGGGCAGGTTTAGCTGGTTTGCCCATGCTAAATTTCCCCTCAGCGTTTGAAGATGTATAGGCTAGATGGATTAACAGGTTAAATATGTGGAGTTGCAGAGAAAGGAAGGGAGATGGGCCTGGGTATGGTGGTCTTTTGGAAAGTCGTGCAGACTTGATGGCTAAACGGCCTTCTGTGCTGTAGCAATTGTATGATATGTACCATGATATCACCCCTCCAATTATGCAATCTTCTGAGTGCGGTAATAAAAACAAAGAGACAGCTTCAAACCTGACAAAATCTGGGAAATTCCTTGTTGACTGCTGAAGACAGAGTATATCCAAAATGTTAGGTATCTTCTACCAATTTGGAACATCCTCAACCCCAGGACATCATTCAGTTCCTTGTTGACGATAGTAGTGAACCTACAATTGCATGTTATGGAATCTATTCCAAAGTTAGTGACCCGGTGAAAATAAACACTTCTTAGCATCTAATCCAAGTTTTGTATTTTGTACTCCCATACCTGGTTCTCCTATCTCTATGTACTTTACTTATTAACCCCGACAAAATTTACTCGATTTATCATTTTGAAAACCTCAATCATTGTAATTTGAAGACTACTTTTCTCCAGTGAAAAAAGAAAACAAATTTCTTCAATCCACCTTATTTGCCCTTTGAATAGAAAGAGGCCGGAATTTTATATGTCAAATGGTCTCCTTCAGCACTGTAGGGACTCGATGAATTCTCCGGCCATTCATTCCCCAACACTTCTGCTAACAAGAACAGGGAATTTGGCATTCAGGTTTGAAGGTTTGTGAAGGAACAACCACTAAATAATCGACTCCAAGAATCTAGCAATGGGCAGAATTCCGCAGACATGAGATCCATTGTTGCTGCTAGCCACTCTTCAGGAGGCATGGTAGAAGGAGGAGGGTATTAAACACTAGAGAATAGGTTGAATAAGAAGAGTCCATCCAATAGTATCTTCCAATAGTTTGTAGAAAGCTGTAAAATGCTTTTTTTTTACTGTTAAGTTTACCTACTCAAACCTGGAGTTAGTTTTCCAACCAAAATCACAGCTTCAAGAAAGTTTGGGAAGGCAGCAACAGCTCAACGGCACCATCATTGCAGTCAACCAAGAAGCTACAGTGAGTTAAAGTACTGAAAGTCAGGGAGCCACAAGAAATCATGTTCTGAGATCCTGAACACTTATAGTTGTTGGGATTTTCTGGTTGGGATTTTCTGCAGTTGGGAAAGTCCATGTTCTTCAATGGTTAAGTGTGGTTTGGTTCAATGTGCTGGGATGGTACATTTAGTTCACATTTGGTCAATAGAATATGTTTTTAATGCACGATCAGTTTGTCATTTTAGACTTTTCATTATTTCTTAGTTAAAAAAAGCAATTGGTTCTCTTCTTTAGCCACATTAGCTGCAGCTAATGTTCCTGTTACAGATACTTCTAAAAATCATGCAAATAAAAACACACAAGATGACCATAACATTTCTAATCCTCAACTGAAAGGCACCAGACATCTTCTGTGAATTCTTTCTGATAAAACGACACACAGAATTCTGTTTTTTTGGTTTTGGATATTACTGATCTGGATAAACAAGCCATTAAGGATAAAATTGCTGTAGGCAATGAAGTGCTCCACAGTCTAAACATTTCAGGTCTGTCAGATGATGACACCAAAAGCCTAAACAAAGTATGGTCAATACTCAAAGATACAAGTAAAACTCAACTTCCGAATTCACTGTCTGGAATTCATGAATGAGATTCTTTAGCCTTCTCTCAGCACATTTTTTGGTAGTGGGAGATGGTGCACTATTGGCTGGTGGTGGGATCATCTGTTCCCACTGATGCCAATGGGAATTCCCACTGAAGCCATCCCACATTGCCAGAAAACCTGTGGCCAGAGTTTGCCACTAGTGGGACCAGAGAAACCCATTGGTGTAAAAGACTGGAGCATTCCAACACAGATCCTTTAGAATGCAGCTGAAGCTGACCATGGATCAATTCATAAGTCAATGCAGAGAAAAGTGGGGGTATTTTGATTTTATGGTAGCAGAGCTAGTCAATGGAATGATCAAGCCTATGATAACACTTACCTTCAGAAAAACATTCCAAAAAGACCACATGGACCCCCCAAAAGAAAGGGTTACAGAGTGCAAGCATTATTACAAAGTGAATGCAAGTATGAAGCCATACTTCTGGGTAGACAGATTCTATGGACTATACACAATGTATCCTCCATTGGCATGATATCCAACACAGGCAAGCCTCAAAGGCAATGTAGCTTATTTCAAACATGCACCCAGAAAGAAAGATTTAGGTGGATTGGCCATGTTAATTGCCCCTTAGTATCAGGGCCGAGGTGGGATAAATGCATGAGATTATGGGGTTATAGGGTTATGGAGTTATGGGGATAGGGTTTGTGTGAGAGTGTAGTTGATACAGATTTGATGCTTCTGCACTGTAGGATTTTATGATTCTGTGATTTTAAATGTCCCAACTTTTAGTGATGTACGCAAGGCTTGTTGCATTAGAGGACACTGAAAGCGCCAAAGGAGAAAGCAAAGGCCAGAGGAAGTTTTGACAGCATGAGAAGCCGTATTCAAACACCAGAGAGGTGCAGCATTCCAGCAATGAAGAGTACATACCAAACATTGTCAGAACAGGATCCATGCAATGTCTAGCCAAGCTATATGTTCAGATGATGAGGATAAATAAGATGGATGGAAACAATGTAATTGACCCTTACTGTTTCATACTCTCATATCAAGTATGTAGATTATTTGTGATTTTACTATTTGCAAGATTTCATGGGAGTATAAACTGTAACAGTGGGACTTTATTGTATAACCATTGCTTTACTATACCTGGTTCATGAGCAACAATAAAAAATCTTTAATTCATTCGTGGGACATGGGCCTCACTGACTGTTCAGCATTTATTGCCCATCTCCAGTTGCCTCTTGGAGGACCAGAGAGTCAACCACATTGCTGTGGCCCTGGAGTCATATGTAGGCCAGATAGCCGATTTCCGTCTCTAAAGGACATTAGTGAACCAGATGGTTCAGATGGTTTTTCCAACAATCGAGAATGGTTTCATGGTTGCCATTAGATTCTTAATTCCAGATATTTTTTATTGAATTCAAATTCCACCTTCTCCCATGGTGGGATTTGAACCCAGGTCCCCAGAGCATTAGCTGAGATTCTGGATTAATAGTCCAGTGATAATACCACTAGGCCATTGCCTCCCTATTTAATGAAGGATTGAGGTTGCTTCATTAAATATTCTATTTTACTGTTATTTATTTCACTGTTTGTTATGTTACATGAAAACTTGACTAATCTTAATCGATGCAATGATGAATTAAGCTGCTTTGGATGGTTGAGATCTTTTTTCACTTAGTTGTTATGTAGACACATATACTGACAGCGAATTGAGGGCAGATTTTTTTCACTTAGAATAGTATTGAGTGTGATGTGCACCCACTAGTGTCCATAAACAAGCTCAACTGTCTGAATCTTCAGGATGAACATTCAGATTTGACTGGCTTTCTTGACCTATCATTACTAACACGACGTGGGAAGATTTAAGATTATTTACAAAAAAGTTTAAATGGGACATATTTTTGTTGGCCTACCAGAATAATTACATAACCCATACACAGATATAGAATAACATTTCATGTCATAAATAGCCAACAAAACATATGATCGAATATGTACAATATTTATTGAAAAAGTAACTAATACACTCTAATTATAAGCTCCCCTATGAAATTGAGTAATTCAACAAAAATGTTTTGCTAACGTTTTCTTTGTTACTTTAACATTGATAAAGCTCCACTTTTGAGATAAATGACACAAACATCAACTCAACTGAACAATTCTCAAAGCTGATTGAACAAACCTTCATTAAAGTTTAATAAGATTTTGGCTAATCATACCTTCTGCATATCAGTTAAAGTATCTTGTT
This sequence comes from Sphyrna mokarran, assembly GCA_024679065.1. Taxonomy (NCBI): domain Eukaryota; kingdom Metazoa; phylum Chordata; class Chondrichthyes; order Carcharhiniformes; family Carcharhinidae; genus Sphyrna; species Sphyrna mokarran. The sequence goes on from JAGIQG010000003.1 coordinate 23,589,599, forward strand.
GTACTTTCATGTTTCCTCCCTAGGGCTGGGATTTCCTTATTTAGCCTTGACTAACGATATTTTCCCTCATTCACATTTCCATCCTCTACAGGTCTGCCCATACTCTGCTCCTCATAGACTCTCCATCATTGCTTAGTATTAGTATTCACCTGCAACTTGCTCATGATGAATTTTTTTTTAAAATTCATTCATGGGATCTGGGCTTTGCTGGCCTGGTGAGCATTTATTGTGCACTACTAACTGCTCTTGGGGAGATGGTGGTGAGCTACGTCCTTGAACTGCTACAATCTATGTGGTGTAGGTACACCCACAGTGCTGTTAGGGAGGGTGTTCCATGATTTTGACTCAGTGACAGTGACGGAATGGTAATATATTTCCAAGTCAGGATGGTGTGAGGCCTAGAGTGAAACTCCCAAGTAGTAGTCAGCTGGCTATGTATTTCTAGATGATATCGGTGGATTGACAGATCCTTCCACTGAATCCCTACAGTGTAGAAGGAGGTGATTTGGCCCATCGGGCCTACACCGAGCTCAATCCCACCCAGTCCCTATCTCATGTAGTTAGCCTGCTAATCCTCCTGACCTTAAGGGGCAATTTAACATGGCCAATCCACATAACGTATGCATCTTTGGACCGTGGGAGGAACTTGGAGCACCCAGAAGAAACCCACACAGACATGGGGAGAACATGCAAACTCCACACAGACAGTGACCCAAGGTCAGAACTGAACCTGGGTCCCTCGGGCTGTGCGGTAGCAGTGCAAATCACTGTGCCACTGTGCTGCTTTGGCTTGACATGCAGTATCGTAAATACTAACAGAAGCCTGATGTTGTTTGTACATTGCTGTTATTAGGATGTTTGATCTGCTAATTTTCTGAAGCAGTTACTTCAGCAACTCTGATATCAATCTGCTCAATTTATTAAGGGTTGGATATGTTTAAAAGAAATGGCTTGTAAGGATACTCAAAATGCAAAGATGTTAGTTGCAAATGGCAAGGCACAAATTATTTTTCAGTACGTTTTATCTTGAGCACCATCCATTTAACCGTGTCTGTACCTAGATTCAAATTATTTGTGATGATAATGACTGGGTACATGAGATGGTGTGAAATCACCAAAAAGAGTTTTGGATGAGGTGTAAATAGTTCCCGACATAAATTAAATGGATGGAGTGAATGGTATTGAATTTTGAAACACCGAGAAATTAAATAATATCTCTGCTGATTGAAGAAACATTCTGAAGCTCTTTAGTGCCACCCACTGAGTAATGAGTGAAAGCACGTTGCTAAAGTTCACAATTTTATTATCATTAATTATATACTCACATGTCCACTCGCTGCAATATGCAATGATAAATGTAACTCTGCATGACACTGAAACTGTATTGTGAAAAAATTACTTTATGAGCACTCATACTTAAATTACAAACTTGTGCACCAAGAATGGGTTTGCATATTTGTCACGCATAAGGATGATCCCATCAGCTGTCAATGGCACCAGGGAGCCACAGTGGAGGACAGGACAAAATTTCGAGTACAGAGAAAATCTTTCCATATTCTTCCAATGGTTGGATCATGGGTAGAATTTTCCCATTCTACCAGGCTAGAAAATCCTGTCCACCAAGTCTAATTCCAGTTTTACAACTCCCCTAAATCAGGGAAAAGGTATCTGGATAGGGATGGAAACTGTTTAGATTAATCTTGTTGTGACCAGTAGAAGGGGTTGAATAAAAGAAAGGTGGGAATAATTCTTCCAAAAAAAATTTCAAGTACTGAATTTCTGTTAAAAACACTCTCGTGAGATTTTCAAAATGAATCTCCTACACCCTGAGCATCACAGAGTGCCTCAGAGATTCCCGCTGGAGAGGTTGGTAGCAGAGCATTGCGCTGGTCACTGTGCATGCTCTGGTCTGTCATAGCGGAGACCTACGCATGCAGAGTGGCAGCAGGACCCCCCACTCTACCAATCTCCCCTCCCATAAGTCCTGCCCCCCTCTCATCCTACCCCCTTTGCACTGCTTGATGCCCTATGGGCAGTGTCAAAGTGCCCCTTGGTATTGACACTTTGCATCTTGGGCAGCGCCTGGGGCCAGGCTTGCATTGCCTGGCAGCCCCTTTTACCGCAATCTCCTGGAGGGCCTCCATGGCCTCCCTTCACTCCAGCACGGTTGTGCCACCAGCTGCCCATTAACGGGGAGCTGTTGTAAACCCTGCTGGAGTGAGGGAGTTGGAAGAGTGAGGGATTTAGGAAGATGGGGAGGGAGAGGCTAGCAGGCCCAAAGATTTCAGTCCAAGCCCGCCAATGATAAGCAAATTGCAACTTTAATATTTAAATCAGCTCAGTGCCGATCTCTGATGTGCAGGTGCTGACCACTCCACAAATCCTGGCCCTGAAGGTGTGCATTGTCCGTGAACCTCAGTGGGGAGTACGCTAAGCAGTCTTTGCTGATGTCTCCTGGGCTGTTGTGCTGCTAGAGCAGTTTAGCTGGTCACGAGAATCGCCCCTGGGGAACCAATTCATTCCTTCTCTCCTGGGGTGTAACAATTTGGGATGGCAACAAATTGAGGGATCTCGCTCTGGATAACAAATTTGGGAATCCAATCCTGGAGATCAATTGTCGCAGGAGACATAACCACTTCCAGAATATTAATGCTGATGAGCTGCCCTCATGTAATCGTGTTCCTTGAGGAAGAAAGGATGGGAACGGTTTTATCATACACCTCTAATAAAGATTTACACACATTTTTCTGACAACACACAGGGATGCGGAGGCCAATTCTGCTGACAACAATATCACATGAATATTAATCTCAGAGTGGGACATGACCACTGAGTGGGAAGATGGCTAATCCTCCGCAGAAGAGGATTCCAAAGTACAAAATCACCATGGTTTCACTTGACCAAAACATTCACATGCCTAGCAAATGAATTCACAAAATGCTTATGATTTTGACCAAAATATTCATATACCGAGCAAATGAATTCACAAAATGCATATGATTTACAATGATAGCACACTCGAGAACCAGGGGCATCATCAAAATGTTTTAACTTTCCTAACTCTGCCACTGTGCCTTGGCGCAGCCCCAAAATCCATAGCGGAGGTGGAGGTGGAGGCCGTCTACTGATTGCGACATTCTGTAATGACCTTAGCAGGTGTTCTCTGGTGGACTGAGGCCTGGAGGGCCCTGACCTGATAAAAGGGTCTCCTGCTCAGGCAAAGAAGCGTCCTTGGCAGTCTGTGCTGCTGCAATGGGAATGGGCACGGGCTTTGGGGGTTATGAATGGGTGCACATCCTTGATGTAACCTGTGAGAGACCCCCAGGTTGTCTGGCTTTCAATCAGCCTCCTCAGTTCCTGAAAGCACTGGCCTGTCTCCAGTAGGGGATGCAGTGTTTGAAGGGAAGTCAAGGTGCCACTTCCCATATTGCCTATATCCTAATAGTGTCCACCAGGATGTGTGGTATAAATTGCAGGACCAAGCACAAATCTGGCAAAACCTGTTGGAATAAGGTCTTCACATTGATGAACTGGCTGACCTTGGCTTCAACCGCTGTGGGGATGTGTCAGTGAGGTGTTCTCCAGAAAGTGAACCTGAGCCTATTCTAGAGCTGTGCCCTGCTGGAGTGTGTTTCTCTGCGCTGGTGAAGGGTGTGGCTGAACACCACGAAAGTTCTTCATGAGCCTCCATGCTTTGGGGGCTAGGAGTGCTCCACAGCTATCTGGAGGGCCTCAATCTGCTGGTGCTCAGAATGTTAGTTGAGATGCACAAGTAATATAAGAGTACACGTGAATCACTGTGATGGTCAGGATTTGATGGAATGTTGGAACTGTATTCTGTACTAAATTGATGGGAGAGGCCAATCTCCCCTTCCCCAGTGAAGTGACCCTTTGTCCTCCCCAGTAAGGTCAGTTGCAGCCTCCTTAAATTTGATGAGTACAATGACTTCAGCAGCCCTCTCCCAGTCAGGGTTCTCTGAAGCTTATTGTGTGCCAGCTTGCCCTGCATGAAGACAAAAGAAAGCCATGTGGTGAGGGGGGAATGGAGCAGCAGCTGGATGAAATGCACGTCCCCGTGTCCCCAGAAGGGCTAGAGGATGGAAAGTGAACAACGTGATTGGTGGGATGTTCGTGAGATGAAAGACTCCATGAGAGAATGAGTATTGATTTATGAATCCTGCCAATGGTTGAGTGAGATCTGCGAAGACAGCAGCCATTTGAGTTCATGATGCAATGATGAGATTTTAGTAGTGGAGAGAGTTGCACGATGACTTACCCTGATGGAGTGGATGAGATATTTCAACCTCTTCCTGAACTAGATGGTGCTTTGGCTGTGGTTATCATCTACGCTGACTTCCTGGGCAATGACTGGAGATGTGAGGTTGCTGTGCCTCCTTGACCCATCCTGGGGTAGAGGACATATCTTTACACCAGGACTCCTTAGAGCAAGGCCTGGTTTGGTGGGTGGCTGCAACAGGATGCAAACTTTCTTGAGGCTGCTAGCTCATTCCTTGTGCCTTTCAGCCATGTTTGGTGAGCTGGAGAGAGTGAGATGTATGCATTAGATTGGCATTTAAATATGTCACTGGGACTGTAGAATATGGCATTTGACTCCATATGGACAAACGAGCTCCGGGCATACCAGGGTATTCGGCCCAATACTTGGCCATGCATAGTTAATGAGCTTCCAAGCACAGAAATGGGTGCAGATTCCCACCATTCCAGTCACTGGGAAAAGTGCTGCTGGAACTGCTCGCCACTGGTTTCTACTCTGGAAATTTCTGCCCTTTGTTTCTAATTGAAGCAGCGGCCAAGGCTGTGAAGGGTCAAAAAGTTGTTCTTTTTAAATTCATTCATTGGATATGGGTGTCACTGGATGGCCAGCATGTATAGCCGATCCCTAGCTCCCTGACAGCAGTTGAGAGTTAGTCACATTGCTGTGGGTCTGGAGTCACATGTAGGCCAGACCAGGGAAGGATGACAGATTTCCTTCCCTAAAAGACATTAATGAACAAGATGGGTTTTTCTGACAATTGACAATGGTTTCATGGTCAGCAATAGATTCCTAAATTTAGATTATTTTTACTGAATTCAAATTTCACCACTTAGAGTGGCGGGGTTCAAACTTGTGTGTTCAGAACATTAGCTGAGTTTCTGGATTAATAATCCAGTGATAAAATCACTAGATCATCACCTTCCCCATAAATAAAACAGCTCTTCCATGACATGAGTGGCTTTGTTTGATGGAGGTTGAGTTCTGTGCGGTAAGGCTGAAATTAATTCTGAATTGAAGCAGGAATGAGACTGCCTCCTTCAAGGGACATGGAGAGTGAACAAAATAGCCTTGGATTGACACAGCAAAAATCCAATGCACAAAATATCCCCCTTGCTCTGCTATAAATCTCAATCATTCTCAGGTTTTCCAGAATCAGAAAGAAAAATGACAGTGGGGGAAATCAGGTAATTAGGAAAAAGCCAAGCACAATGGAGAAGCCCCATATCTGAAGGTTAGATCAATCGTTACAAGTTCCTGATTGCAAACATGTTTATGTATCCAAAAAATATTAACTACTTTATAATTGAACTATCATAAGCAATACAGATGGAGGATCATAAAAATCAATTTGGAAACAGAGCCACAATCATTTAATAGCTAATCTAAAGAAATTATCACAAAATCATTGTGATAAAATTGTTGTGTTTGTTTTTTTTTGCTGTGACAAACAATCCTTTAAACCCTTAGTTGTGTAATAGACTTCAGAAAATTTGTTTATTCTAATCTCTATCACAAACCTGCTGGCTGTTCAGTAGCTCAGTAATTTGTGTATTTATCTCCGTGATAAGGAAGTCACCATTTCATAGAGTCATAGAGGATTACAGCATGGAAACAGGCCTTTCAGCTCAACTTGTCCATGCCGGCCAGCTTTTACCACTAAGCTAGTCCCAATTGCCCACATTTGATCCATATCCTTCTATACTAATTTTAAAATTGTAGCCGCCTCTACTACTGCCTCTGGCAGCTTGTTCCAGACACTCACCCCCCTCTGAGTGAAAAATTGCCCCTCTGAATACCTTTTTATCTCCCTTCTCTTACCTTAACCCTATGCCCTCTAGTTTTAGATTCCCCTACCTTTGGGAAAAGATATTGATTATGCACCTTATCTATGCCCCTCAATATTTTATTGACTTCTATATGATCACCCCTAAGCCTCCTTTGCTCCAGGGAAAAAAAACCCCAGCCTATCCAGCCTTTTCTTATAATTCAAACCATCAAGTCCTGTTAGCATCCTTGTAAATCTTTTCTGCACTCTTTCTAGTTTAATAAAATCCTTTCTGTAATAGAGTGATCAGAACTGTACACAATATTCCAAGCGTGGCCTTACTAATGTAAAGTACAACTTCACCAAGACGTCTCAACCTCTGTATTCAATGTTTTGACTAATGAAACCAGACATATTGAATGCCTTTTCATCAAAAAGGCCTTCTGTCACTTGTGACTCCACTTGCAAAGAGCTATGAACTTGTGCTCCTGGATCTCTTTGTTTTGTAACTGTCCCCATTAACTAATTAAGTCCTGCCTGGTTTGATGTACCAGATGAATTACTATGCATTTATCTAAATTAAACTCCATCTGCCAATTATCAGCCCATTTGCCCAATTGATCAAGATTCCATTGCAATCCTAGATAGCCTTTTTCACTGTCTACTATGCCACCAATCTTCGTATCATCTACAATCTTACTAACCATGCCTCCTAAATTCTCATCCAAATCATTAATATAAATAGCAAATAACAGTTGACCCAGAATCAATCTCTGAGGACAACGTAATCAAGTTAGTTGTAAATTAGATGAACCAATCAATAGATTTGGTTTTAGCTTTGGTTTTGCCATTTTTGTATCCTTGGTTGTCAATTTACCAAAATGCTGGAAGCACACTATCACAAGGTCCTTGCAAGTTTTTGTAGCTCCATTTTAAACTAAGAAGGAAGACTGACAGCAGCACAAAGTGAAAATGCCTGTGGCAACAGTTCAGGGACCTGAATAAATCAAAGGGGATAAACTGATAATGAATTTATCCACCAAGTCAATATGTACCAGTTTATTTCATCATGCTATTCAGGTCTTGTTGATAGTGCATTGTATACTTTAGGATGAGTCAAAGTCTGTCAACAACAAAGTATATATTGTAGTCTTTCGTAAACAGTTGGCCTGTCTACAGGAAAGAAGAATACACAACTAGTGCAGAGGCCCAGATATGATTGATATGAGTGAAGGCTAAACTGAATCTTGTGAAAGAGGTAGTTCAATGTTCATGATGGCAGAAAAAGTCCTTGCACTGATCTAGCTGGAGGAGGTGAGGTTAAGCTAAATAAACTTTATTAGCGTCAAAGTTACTTGCTAACCTTCAGGAATATTTATTGCACATTCCACACAAAGAAACCAACTCTTCAAATAGTCTGCTTATGTCATCTTTAGTTTCCTGTTAAAATCTTCCTCCCCTGGAGATAGTGGGCAGCACAATGGCACAATGGTTAGCACAGTTGTTTCACAGTGTCAGAGGCCTAGGTTTGATTCCTGGCTCAGGTCACTGAGCGGAATCTGCACATTCTCCTCATGTCTGTGTAAGTTTCCTCCATGTGCTCCAGTTTCCTCCCACAGTCAGAAAGATGTGCTGGTTAAGTGCATTGGTCATGCTAAATTCTCACTCAGTGTACCCAAAAGGACGCTGGAGTGTGTTGACCAGAGGATTTTCAGAGTATTGCAGTGTTAATGTAAGCCTACTTATGACACTAATAAATAAAAATAACAAATTAAAAAAAAACACAGTGCCATTCAGTTAACCATTACAATTCACAGAGAGGCACTACTAGATTGAATAGCAAAAGCAAAAAATGCTGGAAGATCTCAGTAGGTTTGACAGAATTGTGGAGAGAGAATAGAGCCAATGTTTCAAATCAGGATGATCCTTCGTCAGACCTGAAAACAGATTTAGTAGGCTTGATCCTCAGCAACTTTCTAAAATCTTTGCAGATCAATAATTTAGGCATGTACTGGATCTGGAAAATATGATTCCAAATCTTTTTTAAGTGTCTGTAACAAAGGTCAGTTTGTAACTCACTAAGCAGTACTCAAGATTGGCATTTCATAAATGCAAATTAACTCTTATCTTGAATTAAAATGATTTGCTAGTCTCCTATTCTTAAATTCATAATGATAAGTAGTTTTTTTTAAACTGGGGAGATGGATTCAATAGTATTTCAATAGTGGGTACAAGGGACCACTTTTATACATATATTAATGACCAGAAATTAAGTATACAGGACTTAATTTCAATTTTTTCCAGATCTGATTATCTCAGAAATGTAATAAACATTGAATCATAACAAACTTCAGAAGGGCAGATGAAAGCAAAATACCCTGGATGCTGGAAATCAGAAATGAAAACTGAAAATGCTGATCTTAACCAAAGCTCTCATTTTACCAGAGAACAATTTGCTTTAACGATTCTGTTTTTATCATTCTCAACTCCTCTAGACACTTGTTCCCCCCAACCCTTTACCTTTTATTTCTTTTGTCAATCTATCCTGCCTGCCCTCCACCCTGTTAACTGAATGGTATTGTGTGTTTTTTTAATTTGTTATTTTTGTTTATTAGTGTCACAAGTAAGCTTACATTAACACAGCAATACAGTTACTCTGAAAATCCCCTAGTTGACACACTCCAGCGTCTTTTTGAGTACACTGAGGAAGTAGCAAGAGGGAACAATGTTACTTTTGCTATTTCCACAGCCCCTCCATCCTCCTGCCTCTTTGCTTGCTTAAAAATGTGCTGCATTTCAAAGTATTTCCAGCTCTAACGAGAAAACATCAACCAGCGACGTTAACTCTGGAGGGAGAAACATTAACGTCATTAATGTTCCCCCTTCCATTAATGTACCTGCTCTGTATTTCCAGCATTTTCTGTTTTTATTTGAGGAAACATAGACTGGTGTAATGCCAGGCATACAGCAGATAAAATTTAACGCTAAGAAATGCCAATGCTTTTGATTAGAAGCATTAGGAGCAGCAATATAAACCAAAGTAAGATCATTTTAAAGGTGATGCGGGAAGAGGGAGACTTCGAGGTATGTCTGCTCAAAACCTTGAAGGTGTCAAATTAAAATGAAAACACATGGGCTCATTGGCTAATAGAGGCATAGAGCACAGCATTGAGGAAGTTATGCAAATCTCTTAAAGCATTAACCAGTCGCAGCTTGATTATTGAGTTCAGTTCTAGGTACCACACTTTAAGAAGGATTTCAAGGCCTTACAGAGGTATGGAATCATAGAATTTTATAGTGCTGAAGAAGACCATTTGGCCCATTGCGCCAGAACCGAAACAATTCCACCAGGTCCTATTCCCATAACTCCACATATTTACCCTCCTAATCCACCTGATACTAATGGGCAATTTACCATGGCCAATCAAGGTAACCCACACATCTTTGGAGTGTGGAAGGAAACCAGAGCACCCAGAGAAAACCCATGCAGACTCAGAGAAAAAAATGCAACCTCCACACAGACAGTGACCCAAGGCTGGAATTGAACTCAGGTCTCTGGCGCTGTGAGGCAGCAGTGTTAACCATGTGGTGCCAAGAGATTTACTAGAGTCAGAAGTTAAGAAACTTGAGTTATGTGGAAGGACTGGAGAAGTTGGTGTTAAGAATATAAGAAGTAGGAGTAGACTTTAAGACACTTCAAGCCCGCTCCGCCATTCAACATGGCTGATCTCCAGCTTCAACCTCACTTTCCCATCTGCTCACCTTCCCTTGATTCCACTGAGAAATCAAAATTCTGCATATATTAGAATTAAATATATTCAGCAATAGAGCTAACATAATCCACTTGGATAAAGAGTTCCAAAATTTTACAGCCCCTTGAGTGAATAAATTTCTCATCATCTCAATCCTCAGTTACCCTTTTCCACTTGTTCTTACTGGCAGAAGAGTTAGTAACCAGAGGACACAGATTGAAGGTGATTGGCAAAAGATCTCAAGGCAACATGAGGAAACCATTTTTACGCATGAGTTGTGATCTTGAATGTGTATCCTGCAAGGGCGCTGGAAGGTGATTCTATAGTAAATTTCAAAAGTGAGTTGGATAAATAATACAAAGGCTATGGGAAGAAGAGATGAATTGGGAGCAGTTGGAGAGCTCTACTCAAGAGGCAACACAGGCACAATAAGCAAATAGGCCTCTATTTGTTTCATTCTGTGATTCTTTAATAAAGGAAGCATTCTTTTTGACTCCATGGGTCGAATGAACTCCTTCTGCATTGTAGGATTTTAGGATTCTATGAAGTAATACTAGAGAATAAATCAAAGCTTTTTTTTTGACAGAAAAATTGCCAGAAGGCATTTACACCAAGTTTTCACCTGAAAATCAATCAATCAGCCTTGCTTTTTGGCCCTCGTTGTAGTCGTTCGGGTTTTGACTAAACTAATTTTCATATACTATAATGAGAAACTGTGACTCAAAGCTTCCTGGTTGTAAACAGGCAAAGTGTTTGGAGTCAAAGTTATAAGGTGTAGCTGTTTCCAGGAAGTTTAAGGTTTATTTATTATTGTCACAAGTAGACTTACATTAACACTGTAATGAAGTGTTGTAAGTAAAATAATATCTCTGAGACAGTGAGTCAAAATACAGTGGTTTTTATTCCAAAGCTTTGGGAAGAAACTGGCTCCAACTAAGGCTTACCAGACTTCTCATAGAACACAAACACAAGTGGGTTTTTATTCTTTATGAGCTCCAGCAGAAATCACGATTCAAAATTCCAATTCCTGCCAAACCTCTTCCTTCCTGGGTCATGATGCCGACCCAGAGCTAATCAAGGATTACAGTCCTGCAGGCAGAACATAGGAAATCCCTTCTGCAGCAGTACTGGCATCCCTTCTTTGAAGTTACTTGTGCAATCGCGGCTATCCCAACAGGACTCTTCCTGTTAAAAGTTGGTATCGTGATCTGCCATCAGCAGTGGTCAAAAGCTGGTATCGTAAACCACCATCAGTGTAATGATGTCTACTAACACAAGTAGGTAAGATTTACAAAGTCTACAAAATAACAGTCACATTAAACTCTCTGTCTTTTATAAAAATGAGAATTAAAGCATGTAAGACACAAACAAATAACTTATATTACTGTCAGGAACAGTATAAGTTTAAGGAGATCAGCAATGAGGAAGGGTTATGTTTGTGACATATTCTAGGTACAAAATTCATTAATCCTTTCCTTTCAGGTACAAAATGCATTCATCCTTTTCCCACTTCAGAAGTTACTGTGAAAATCCCATAGTCGTCACATTCCAGCACCTGTTTGGATACACTGAATTTAGCATGGCCAATGCACCTAACCAGCATATCTTTTGGATTGTGGGATGAAACTGGAGCACCTGGAGGAAATCCACTCAGATACAAAAAGAATGTGCAGACTCTGCACAGTGACCCAAGCCAGCAATTGAACCCAATCACTGGCGCTGTGAGGCAGCAATGTTAACCATAATGTTTCTGTTCCACCCCTCTGTCAGGGGGTCAAAGAACAAAGAACAAAGAACAAAACAGCATGGGAAATAGGCCCTTCGGCCCAACGAGCCCGCGCCATAACCCCGATGTTCCCACCTCTACCCGCGATCCCTGTCCATGTTTATAGATCTATGGATAAAAACCAAATTTGAGACAATTTAGGGAGAATTTGTTTTGCCAATTAGCCGAAGAGCACATCTTTGGGATGTGGGAGGAAACCGGAGCACCTGGACAAAACTCACGCAAGCACGGGGAGAATGCACAAACTCCCACAGACACAGGCCCAAATCCACGTATCTGCGCAGCACAGCGATAGTCACTGAGCTGTCGTGTTGCCCATCAAATGGTCCAGGTCAAGCGTACACTAACGACGTGAAGCACTAGGCTACTCGAAAAAAAAATCCAAGAGCAGCCCTCTCATGACCCATTGCGTGTATGCCCCTCGTTAGACAACAAGGCGGACCAAAGTACTTATAGGATAAAAACAAATACATCAATATCATTGACTATTTACACACTTCCCAGGGACTCCCAAGGCTCATGATCCCTATATTAAATCAGTTTTCTACACCCCTCCATTCCCATTCTGTTCATGTGCCCATCTAAGTATTTCTTAAATAACTCCAGAGTACCTGCCTCTGCCACTTTACTTGGCAGCGCATTCCATACCCCCACCACCCTCTGTGTGAAAAAACTCCCTCTAGCATCCAAATTATACCTTACCCCCCTCACCCTAAGCCCGTGACCCCTCGTGCTATTTCAGTCCATCCTAGGAAAAAGCTTAACCCTGTTTACTCTATCTATACCCCTCATAATCTTGTACACCTCTATTAGATCTCCTCTAAGTCTACGTCTTTCTAAGAAAAACAGTCCCAATTTGCCTAACCTCTCCTTGTAACTCAGACCTTCCATACCAGGCAGCATCCTGGTAAACCTCCTCTGCACTGTCTCCACAGTCTCCACGTCTTTCCGGTAGTAGGGCGACAAGAACTGGACGCAATATTCCAAATGAGGTCTAACCAATGTTTTATACAACTGCAACATTAAAGGCCAGCTCTTGTACTCTATACCCCTTCCTATAAAGGCTAACGTACTATATGCTTTCTTCACAACCTTCTCCACTTGCTCTGCCACCTTCAGAGACTTGTTCACCTGCACCCCCAGGTCCCTCTGCGTTTCTATACTCTTAATAGGTCTACCTTTATCATATACCTCCCCCCTACATTCTTTCTCCCGAAATGCATCACCTCACATTTATCAGGATTAAATTCCATCTGCCATCTGTCTGCCCAAGCTATCAGCCTATCTATGTCCTGCTGCATCGCCCGACAATGCCCTTCACTATCCGCAAGTCCAGCCATCTTTGTATCGTCTGCAAACTTGCTGATCACTTCACTTACTCCCTTTTCCAAGTCATTTATATATATAACAAATAGAAGAGATCCCAGTACCAAGCCCTGCGGCTCACCACTAGTGATCTACCTCCAACTAGAACAGTGTAAACTTGGTGGGCTGAGTGGCCTCCTTCTGCACTGTAGGGTTTCTATGGTTCTATATTTACCATTAAAGAAGGATGGAATCAACCAGATATTATTCCTTTATGTAGAACATTCAGAAATACAGGTCAGAAAAGAAGTTTACCAAATATATTAGAGTACACTCCATTAAAGAGGTAATTAGACAACTCTCCCACATAGTGCATGAGAAATTGCAGTCATAATAATTTGCTCGCACTGTTATTTCCATGTTTTTGAAGATGATGAAAGCATTCCACTTCTTTAGCCCAAGCTTGTATAGGACACAGACAAATCTCTGCAATATTAGCAAATAGTCAATTCCTGAAAGGATAAATCAACACCAAGTTAAAAGCATACTTCCTGCATTATTTTAAGTGTCATGAATAATGAGGTGAGTGCATATTATATTGAAACAAAATCCAAAATTAACACAATGCATCCTTGCCTTTTTTAACACTCAAATCTGATATGACTACATGTTCTTCCTTGATGTTTTATATGTATGTATAACCTGAAGGCCAGTATTCCAAGAGGATGTCAGCTATTCACAAACTTCTTGAATGTTGTTGCAATATTAATATACTGATGTATATGCTGCCTTTATCCTGTGCTCAGAAAAACTATGTTATTTTCTGTGAAGTATTGCAATTTTTTTCTGTTTATTCACAGTTATGTGATCATACTTTATAAACTGCATAAATTTGTAATGCATGTTGGATGGCAAAAGTAAATGATGCTTTTCCACAAGAAAATTTTTGTACTGAAACTGAGGTTGAAGAACTCCATTGATAAATAATCCTCACCAGAAAATACCTCCACTGGCAAGGCCGTTAAGGCAAGTCAGCCCAGACAATTCTTCCTGGGCTTTTTCCCCAGTTCCATAATAACCATTGCTCTGTGAAACACCCTTATGAAACACTAGCCACATTTATCCTGACTTGGAGGCAAATCGTTCCTTCACTGTCATTGAATCAGAATCCTGAAAGTTCCTTCCAAACTGCACTACGGATGTCCCAGCACCAGACGAATTGCAATACTCCAAGAAGGTGGTTGGCCACCGCTTGCAAGGCAACTAGAGATAGACAAGAAAAGCTCACATTCCATTAAAGAATATATAACAAAATACTGTCTTTGAATGAGATGTTAAACTGAGACCCTGCTTGGGTGGATGTTAAAGATCTACATTAGGACACACGAATTAAGAACAGGAGCAGACCATTCGATAAAATAATGCTGGATCTTATTGGTGCCAACTTCACTCTCCCATCTTCCTCCATAACCTTGGTGTCCTTTACCAATCAAACACCTAACTAGCTGAGCCTTGAATATATACAATAGCCTGCATTATGACACTATGCATTCGTCAAAGAAGTCATGATATGGAGATGCCAACACTGGACTGGAATAAACACAGTAAGAAGTCTCACAACACCAGGTTAAGGTCCAACAGCTTTATTTGATAGCAAACGCTACTAGCCTTCGGGGTTCTGCTCCTTCGTCAGGTGAGTGGGGAGCTCTGATCATAAACAAGGCATATAAAGACACACAATCAGTTTACAGAATACTGATTAGAATGTGAATTTTTATAGCTAATCAAGTCTTAAAGGTGCAGACAATATGAATGGAGATAGCATTAAGCATAGATTAAAGAGATGTGCATTGTCTCCAAACAGGACAGTAAGTGAGATGTTGCAAGCCCAGGCACACGACACATGAAAGTGCACAGTCACCGAGCCGAGACTGATAGCCAAGTTCTGCACACATAAGGACAGGATCTTGAGATCATGTCACACTATTTGTAACCCCCGTGAATTGCCTGGACTTCTTTATATGCCCTGTTTGTGATCAGAACTCTCCACTCACCTGACAAGTGGTGTTTGCTACCAAATAAACCTGTTGGACTTTAACTTGATGTTGTGAGACTTCTTACTTAGTCAAAGAAGGACAGTAGAAAAGTTTATTTATTTGTCACAAGTAGGATTACTTCAACATTGCAATGAAGTTACGGTGAAAATCCCTTAGGCTCTATACTCCTGTGCCTGATTGTGTACACTGAGGGAGAATTTTCTGCAAGCAGTCACTGGCAGTTTCAATCAAACTCTATTTATTTTCACCTCTTGGGAGATGCTTTCCTTCTGCAAAATTTGCAGAATTCTAAAACTAAGTAGCAAATGCTTGCAAATAGCAAATGCAAATAGCTTGCTCTGTAAAATTTGGAATTGATTACTTTGTTAAAATATAACCCATCAAGGGTCTGATTGACGCATCTACTTAGAACACTGTTCATTCACCCAAGCACAGGAATTATATCCAAGCCAGATTGTATAAACAGAAGTTTCCTCTATCTTTGGATCCAAGCCACAGTAACTTGTGGACATTCCCTCTATTTGCTGCCTGCAAAATTTATCTTGTGGGATACTAGCATACAGATTTTTAATGGACATGATTGAAATTTCTTCCTCGGCTATTTTCCTGAAAGTGTCATTTCCAATCTGAAAATTTTATTTGATTTATTATTGTCACATGTACTGGGATGCAGTGAGAAATACCGTTTCTTGAGTGCTACGCAGGCAAATCAAACCACTCATAAAGTATATAGGGAAGAAGGGAAGGAGAGGGACAGGGGAGGAAGGAATTTAAAGCACTACCTTTTGGATGATTCTCCATTGGCCTATCACTGGGATTAGAAATCACCATGGCCATGGTTTGAGGAGCATCTTTCCAGTCAGTTATCCCTCCACCAACAGCACCACACACAGATTATCCGATCGTCTCTTTCACTGATGTTTCTGCATGTGCAGAAATTGGTTGCTGCCATTTCTCACAGGACAACACCGGTTACTGCAAATACTGTAACACTGACACTACGCACATAGGCGCCTGATTATGTCACTGGCGAGAAGTGGCAAAATTTGGAAATTGCGATCTCGCCTTGGGATCTGCAGATTCTGGGGTTCCGCTGAACCTTGAGCCCCTCTGCCATTCCTGCAGGCTGCAAAGTGTGGGCTCAAGGTAGCTTCCAGTATAATTTTAATATAATAAAAACATATTTAAATGTTTTAATACAATATATCGGCTTCTAATGTGTATGTCCCATTCATTATTCTTCCCTGCAACATTTATGAAAATGAAGGATAATCATTACTTTCTGGTTTGCTGTCTGTAATGTTGTTGAATACCTGGGGATTTTTACAGTAGATTCAAATTAACACCAGGGATGTGGAAATTCAATCTACCAACATTGCTCGATTCTTACAGGCAGCTTCTATAGAATCCCTACACTGTAGAAGGAGGCCACTTAGCTCATTGAGTCTGCATCAACAAGCACACCTAGCCCTATCCACCTAACCCCTCATATTTACCCTGCTAATTCCTCTGACATTTATTTTGCATGGATAATCAACCTAACCCGTACATCCTTGGAAAGTGGGAGGAAACCGGATCACCCGGAGGAAACCCACCCCTTGAGGCTAACGGCATGGTGGCAAGTAGTTAGCACTGCTACCTCACAGCACCAGGGACCCAAGTTCAATTCCATCAAGTGATTGTCTGTATGGCGTCTGCATGTTCTTCCTATGTTAGTTTCCTCCCTAACCCAAAGATATGCGTGTTAGATGGATTGGTCATGCTAAATTGCCCCTTAGTGTCAGGGGGACTAACAATGTAAATACATGAAGTTACGGGGATAGGGCCAAGGTGTTGTCAATGCAGGATCAAAGGGCTGACTGTCCTCCTTCTCCACTGTAGGGATTCTATGATCACTTCTGCCTGAAAAATTCACCCGATTTGATTTATCGTTATCACACGTATTAACATACAGTGAAAAGTATTGTTTCTATGTATTGTTTACATAGAAAAGGAGAGGGAGCAGAATGCAATGTTTCAGTCATAGTTAGGGTGTAGCAAAAGATCAACTTAATGCAAGATAGGTCCATTCAAAAGTCTGATGGCAGCAGAGAAGAAGATGAAGAAGCTGATATTGAGTCGGTTGGTACGTGTCCTCAGGCTTTTGTATCATTTTGCTGATGGAAGAAGGTGGAAGAGAGAATGTCCAGGGTGCACGGGATCATTAATTATACCTGCTGCTTTTCCAAGGCAGTGGGAGTCTAGACAGTGTCAATAGATGAGAAGCTGGTTGAGTGATGGATTGGGCTTCGTTTACAACCTTTTGTAGCTTCTTGTGGCCTTGGGCAGAGCAGGAGCCATACAATGCTGTGATACAACCAGAAAGAATGCTTTCTATGGTATATCTACAAAGGTTGGTGAGAGTTGTAGTGGACATGCCAAAGTTCCTTAGTCTTCTGAGGAGCTAGAGGCATTGATGGGCTTTCTTAATTATAGTGTTGACATGGAGGCACGAGGACAGATTATTGGTGATCTGGACATCTGAAAACCTGAGGCTCTCTATTATTTCTACTTCACCCCATTGACATAGGTAGGGGCATGTCCTCCACTATTCTTCCTGAAGTTGATGACAATCTCCTTCGCTCTGTTGAGTTTGAGGGAGAAATTATGATTGTTGCATCAGTTCACCAGATTCTCTATCTTATTCCTGTACTTTGTCTCATCATTATTTGAGATCCAACCCACTATGGTGGTGTCATCAGCAACTTGAAAATTGAGTTAGATGGGAATTTGGCCACACAATCATTGGTGTATAAGGAATATAGTAAGCAGCTGAAAACACAGTCTTGTGGGGCACTGGTGTTGAGGATGACCACGGAGGAAGTGCTGTTACCTATTCTTACTGACTGTGGTCCGTGGGTTAGGAAGTTCAGGATCCAGTTGCAGAGGGAGGAGCTGAGATCCTGGGATATGGAATTTGGAGATCGGTTTCATGGGAATAATGGTGTTGGAGGCTGAGCTGTAGTCAGTAATCAGGAGCCTGACATAGATGTCCTTGTTATCTAGATATTCCAGGTTGAGTGCAGGGCACCTGCTGCGGACCTGTTGCGGCAATAGACGAACTGTCGTGGACTCAAGCAATCTGAGAAGCCAGAATTGATTTGTGCCTTGATTAACATTTTGAAGCACTTCATGATAATGGATGTCAGAGCCACTGGATAATAGTATTAAACACACTGCCTGGCTTTTCTTTGATACCGAGCTGATGGTAATTTTCTTGAAGCTGATAGGGATCTCTGATCATTGTAAAGAGTGATTGAAGATGTCAGTGAATACTCCCGCAAGCTGGACCAAGCAGGATCTGAGTGTTGACCATGTACCCCATCTGGGCAAGTTGCTTGCCATCATGGTTGACCTTCAAGAAGGCTACTCTGATGTCTGCAGTGGTGACCTTGGGTACAGGTTCATCCAAAGCTTCCGGAGTGGAGGGTGTACTCTTGCTGACATCTTGCTGGGAAAGGGCTTAGAATACGTTGATCTCATCAGGGAAGGGTGCAGACGATTTTACACACCTTCATCTTGTAACTTGCAGCTTGTAGCCTATGTCTTGCAGACCTTGCCATAGTTGGCAGGGGTCCGTGTGGCTAGCCTGGGATTCTAGCTTGGTCCGCTACAGTCTTTGGCAGATCTCCTTCGATCATATTATATCAGGGTTATCTGACTTGCATATCTCAGACCTGGACTTCAGCAAGCAGTAGATATCTCTGTTCATCCAGTGGATTTGCTTCTTTGGTACACAGTCTTCTACACACTTACTAATGAAGTCAGTTACTGTAGCGGAGTACTTGTTTAGGCTGGTCACAGAGATTTTAAATACTGACCAGTCTATTCACTTCAAGCAGTCACGTAGGATTCCTCAGACTAACATTGCATGACTTCATTTGACCGATTCCCCCGTTTCAGTTTTTGCTTGTAAGTCGGGAGCAGGACCACAGCCTTGTGGTCTGATTTGCCAAATTGTGGACAGGCAATAGAGCGTTAGGCATGTTTGATATTTGTGTAGCAGTGGCCTAGGATGTTTGGGCCTCAGGTAAAACAAGGACCATGTTGGTGGTACCTTGGTAGGACGCTCTTGAGCTTGGCCTGATTAAAGTGCTCGCTACGACGAACAAAATCTCGGGATGTTTTGTCATGAGGCAAATGAAAAATAATACTTAATCAGTGGAGGGTGGAAAGAGTGAAGAATTAAGAAAAGAACTGGAAAATCACTAAGAAAGCTATTGAATCAATAAAGTGTGTGGAGAGACTTGCAATTGGTTTGTAATTTTCCAACGCTCAGTGACCTTCATATTTTGACTCCAGCAAGACTAATCCTATCTTTGATTTCATAATCAGTGCTGTCATTTTGCAATTGTTTACTTTCGGTCATGTGATATTTTCATTGATTTCTTCCCAACCCCAGAGCATTTAATGCCAAGCTTTCACTGCCATTTCTGTCAGCTCCATTTCTCTCTGGCCAGTCATCTATGCTGCATTAGACCTGCATTCAGTTAAGTCAGAGGTTTAAACTGTCTGAACTTTTATTTCTTGCCAGTGCAGTTTCTAGAGCAACATGAAGTTATTTCTCGCACTAGTGGTCTCTCTGCAGCTGTTTAAGTCTTGGGCTGTGCCAGTAAATCCCTATGTTGCTGTACCCTGCGACGGGGCGGAAGTGGTGGCTCTGGCAGAACTGGCAGTTGATCACATCAATGGAGACCTAAAACATGGATATAAATTGAGCCTGGACAGAATAGAAAATGCCCAGGAAATGAAGGAGGTATGTATGCAAGCAAGCTTGCCTAACTGGTTTTATCCCCACCGCACCCCTACACCCCCATGGTTGCTAATGTTACAAACTGGGCAAAAATGTTGGTTCTCAGACACACTGGAATGGAATATACTCTGGAGATTAAATATTAAGGACAAGTTAACAGCAGGACCCTGAACAGCATTGATGTACAGAGAAATCTTGGGGTTCAAGTCCACAGCTCCCTGTACGTAGCCATTCAATTAGGTAGGGTGGTAAAGAAGATGTATTGCACGCCTGCCTGTAATGGTCAGGATGTCATGTTGCAGTGTTGTAAGTTGTTGGTTAGGCTGCATTTAGAGTATTACATTCAATTCTAGTCGCCATATACAGGAAGGACATGGAGAGGGGCAGGAGATGTTTACTAGGATGCTGTCTGGATTAGAGAGTATGAGCTATCAAGAGAGGTTGGACAAACCTGATGTAAATCTACAAAATTATGAGAGGCATAGATAAGGTTGACAGTCAGAATATTGTTCCCAGAGTTGAAGGCTGTGATTCTTTTTACTTACTTGTCGGGTGAGAAATGCTTGTCTGCGCCCTTGAACAGGGATTTGTGCATGTGCCAGGAATGCATGCACATTTCCCAGAGCTGGTGAACAGTAACCAGTCAGACCATGCTAGAAACTGGTGGGAAGACAGATATATATTCTAAGCATGTATATTTGTTCATTATCGAGACCTTTCAGGTTCTGATTGAATCTCCCACCTCGCCAGGAGTACTTTATTCCAGCAGGGTTTAGAGTAGCTCCCCATGTTCAGGGAGACCCGCTGGAATGAAGGGAGGGCAATCAGGGCCCTCTCAGGGGTCAGGTAGCAGGGGGTGATGCCCCCAGGCATTGGCACCCTGGCAGTGCCAGCCTGTGCTCCCTGGTGCTGTCCAAGGTGCAAATGCCTATGCCTGGGGGCACCTTGGCACTGCCCAACAGCCAGTAATTGAGCTGGTGAGCAAACAGGGTGTCTGACAAATTGGGATCACTGCGCATGTATAGACTGCCAAGGAGTCAGGGCCCACTGTGGGTAGATGTGATTGGTGGGGGTGGAGAGGTCCCACTGGCACTTGGCATTGGGTAGGGATGCCGGCATTGGACTGGGGTAAACTCAGTAAGAGGTCTGGCAACATCATTTTTAAATCTCATCGGTTGGATTTAAAATTGGTGTTGCCAGACCTCTTACTTGGCATTGGGATCAGTCTGGGATGGAGGGAGGGCAGTAGTTGGGGTGAGCGAGGGAGGGTATGGTCTGCTGGGGGGAGGGGTGGCCTACCTCCAGGGGGAGAGTCTGACCAGGGGTAGGTGGTCAGCAGGAGGGAGGGTTTGCTGCAGGATAAGGGGGAGGGGGGAATCACCACTGCTGGGGTGTAGGCCTGGGGAAGGGGAGGGATCAGGGCTGGCCTGGGATTTGCTGTGAGGTCCACAGTCAGGACATGGGAGGGGGAGTTGGATGGGCAGCACTGGGGGGAGTCCCGGGCTGGCCAGTGATCGAGCTGGCCAGCAAACAGAGTGTCTGACAAATCAGGGCCACTGTGCATGTGCAGAGTTCCAGAACTGTCAGACTGTGACATGAGTGACACTGTCCCTGTGGGTTTTTCGTGAGATTCATGACTGGGACCTCTGCAATGCACAGAGCGGAGAGATTCAGGTGAGAAGCTGAACTGTCAGAACAGTTAAGATTTAGAACAGTTTTCCCACTTTTGGGAGAATCTCCCCCGAAATGTCTAAATTTATGGGGCATGCACTTAAGATGAGAGGAAGAAAATTAAAAGGAGATGTGACAAGATGTTACACAAAGCGGCGGGTGTCTGGAATGCGCTGCCAGGAGTGGTGGTGCATGCAGATACGATAGGAGAATTAAGGGGTCTTAGACAAACACATAGATATGTAAGGAATAGAGGGATGTGGGCCTAGAGCAGGCAGAAGGGATTAGTTTAATTTGGTGTCATGTTCAGCGCAACATCATGGACCGAAGGGCTTGTTTCTGTGATGTACTATTGTATATTCTATATGGGTGGAAGAACAGGGATGCTGGAATAAGCCAGTCTGGTTTTTCAATGCTGCAGATCCACTATCCCACAGAAACCTATCTATTCTTTGACCCAGCCATCAGCTGGTGCACAGCTCATGTCACACTCAGTTCAATCTTGAAATGTCACCAGGGAGGCGCCTTTCAGCACAATGGAATCCTGATTCTATTGCTTAGATTAGCAGTGTGCCCTCTGCAGATGGCTGCTTGAGCCATCGACTGGAGAAAGCCATGGAGGGCACAGTATGGTCACTTCTCCCACACTATTTTCTGACCGAGACTGCATGCACTTCTGCCAGTCCCTCTGTGTCACAGGATACGAGATTGTGTCACATTGCTGATCTAACTGCCCTCTGGGATGGACTGGCAGGAAGGGGGTGGGGTTTCAAGGCTGGCAGGGCAAGGGATGAGAAGACCATCATTTTCCAACACTTTGACTTCCATGCCAACACCCCCCCCTCCCCCAGAGGCCAATTGAGCTACTCAAGTAGCCTCATCCTGCCATTGTTGGATTTAACCATTGGCGGTTGGCTCTTTTGCTGTGTGGACAGAGCCCTCAGATGCACCCTGGTGTCCTCCCAGTGGGCTCAGGGTGAGAGCAATAGCATTACTTGCCCTCACCAACAGTCTCCATCCTCACTGGGACATGCCCAAGGCCCCTAGACTGGTCTGGATGGTGATCTCCTTACATGCTGTACTCTTTTTCAATGTAATCCCGGCAGTGACCACTGCTTCCAACTGGCTGGAAACTCCTGGGGACAAGTGGCCAATCTTATTCAGAATAGTAGCCCTGGTAGTGACCGTTTAGTTGCCCAACATCTGTAAAAAGGGCTCTGGGTCTGGGCCTACCACAGGAATAAAATTCCTACAATGAGTTTCCCCATTCAAAAATAATGCTGGCGAGAAAAAGAGGAGTTGCTGGAAGCTAAATTGGATAGTCCTCTAAAAAGGGAAGAATCGGAATGAATGATAATTCTAGTTCTGTACATTGCAATGTTAGCTGTGCTAACCATGCACTGAAGAGCTTGGTTGGGAGTTGGCAAAGGACATCCACACTCTTACACTAGCCCTCCCAACAAGTAGTCAGAATGCAGTGGGAGCAAATGACTTTTCAGCTATACACTCCAACTATAATCCAACATATGGGCCTGAATCTCACTGCCTTTATTACTGCTCCTTCCTATACATTAGTTGCAGGACAAAGATCCGCTTCCCTTTCATGCAAAAATCATCACATTGAAACATTTCACAGAACACACAAATCGTTCACATCTTCCTGCATGAACATTTATTTCTATCAGGTTGCCCTTGGTGATAGTATTGTGTTGTGCTATCTACTCTCTAATTTCCTGCTTCTTCACTTGGTGATGAAAATGTGGTGACACCTTGCTGCTGTTCCATTACCCTTGCAATTCACCTGTGATGAATGCCATGTTGTTGCTGGAGTATGGAACAGTCTGGCTGTCACTGTCAGCCATTCTGTGTCTGCTCTGAAAGGCTACTACTGCTTCCTATCTGCTTCTCTGGCAATCCTCTGAGACAATCCGCTAGCAGACAGGTTCACACCTATCCCTAAGACTTCTGGCTAATAGGAGGGTAGCGTGAGTTTCTCCTGTGCCAAGATAATTGTCAAGGGGAATGGCTCCTCAGCCAGAAGTGAAAACAAAACAGCAAGAATGAGGGAAAAAGTGAATAACGCCACTCACAAAATAATGCAAATGTATACCTAAATTATAATATTATTGATTAAACTAATTAAAAACTAATAGATGCAACTAAATGTACTCTGAAGATCCTATATCCACACAGAATCAAACAATTCTACCACAGTGCCAATATATTCTGAGAACATTTTAATATTCTGCTTCCATGTTGAATACTTAACAACTATTTCCTACTAGGCAAATGCAACTACTGTCCATTTTCTGGATTTTGATGTCCGAGAGACAAAGTGCCATGTTTTGAGTCGTACACCCATCAAGGATTGTGAAATCCGACCATTCAGGGAGACTGTGAGTATTCTTCTCTTAAACACCAATAAATGCATTGAAATCACATGAAGATTTTGGAACTTTATTACTTTTCTATTCTGTGCGTTGCAGTGGGAAACTAGTTATAGGATTCCAAGCATGGTATCATGTAACACCCATGTGTGTCCCTTCACTGCAATTTTATGGGAAGCCCCAAAAATAAAACACCTGTTGGGTAAATCTGTGTTAACACACAGAATATAAAACTTGGAGAATGCATTGACTCAAACCTCTTTCAGTTCGGCTTTTATTAGCTGACTTCCCTGCATCCAGATTAAGATCAATGGTTTAATGCTGATGTTAAAGTTCTGCTGATCAAAAAAAAATCTAGTTTATAATGTTGAGAATAAACGCCAGTTTGGGAAACTATTATGCGCAAGTGAAAAAATGCTGTAGAATTGCTACCTTATGAAAAATAAAATGAGGTAAAATGAAGAGTGTGTTTGGGGTCAATTAAGTTCTTATTTTCTTGATGACAAAAATTGTTAACTTGAAAAGAATCTGAAGAATGCTATCATCAAGTGGGGGTCAGTATCCAGGAGGCTGAACAACAGGTTATTGGTGCTGATTACATTGATCCCTGTCTGAGCCCAGTCTAAAAAGCCAAAGTATCACCCATCTTGTAATGATTCTGAAAACCTGAAAAATGTGCAAAGTACACTGGGAGATCGAGGCACCTGCGCAATGGCACCACAAGAGCTCAGCAGCTGGCTTCATAGCTGATATTAGGATCCACTCCTCCCCTTAGTGATGAGGATTGCCTCCTGGCTCTTTGCTGCGACTGGGAGCTCCCTGAAGAATTGGCACAATTCTCTCCCATTTTCATACTTGTTCGTCACTTAGAATTTTTCCTGTAAAGTTCCAACCAGAATTTTACAATTTGGAAAATTGCCGCTATTATTCCTGATGTGATGGCAACAACAAGATGGTTTAACCTCTCAATTGTCAGCTGGAAACATTGCAAAATAAAACAACTACATTCTGGGTCAGTGGAAAACGTCACTCTTTCTGCTATCTAAAATATTTGAAATGTGACAAACCAGCTGAGGGAGACAGTGGTGTAATCCAAGGTGCTGGGGCCAAGGGTTCAAATCCCAATATCAAAGCTGGTGAGAACTTAAGTTCAGGAAATGGAAAATAAAACTTGTCTCACTAATGGAGACCATGGGTGAAAGTTTATCTGTGTGTCCCCAGCAGGGACTGATCGCCAGGGCTCATTATGTTAGGAACTGTTGTAAAACCCATCAGTGAGGCAGTTGAGAGGTTGACGGGTTGGGGAGCGGGCAGGGGGGGTGGATGGATTTCTTATCTGGGCAGATAATACAGCAGGAAGACCCACTAATGACATTCAAGTACATAGCAATTAGATTCCCAAACATTCAAATCATGCACAAACCCGACATTTGTGTTCATAATACAACTCAACAAGTGACTGTACCGCATTGCATATTCTACATTTATTTAATATTATTTTTGTCTCTTTGTCATCTTAGAAAGTAGATGGAGATTGTAAGGTATTGATCGAGACCAAAGCTGGAACTCCAGGTCATGTGAGAGGCTACAAGTGTGAAACATCTCCAGGTATTTATCTTTTGGTAATTGATACGTTAGCAGAAGTATAAGTTTTAATGGTGAAAAGTTACAGTTGAACATGCAATATCATAGGCTACAATTTCTGTTAACTGAATCTTGCTTTGGATTTGTCAATGGTTGGAAAGAAAACTGTTTAACGAGTGATTTTACTGATTTTAGTAGATGGTCTAACATGCCCACTTTAATTCCCATGGGATGAGCATCCTAATGATTTGAAAGAAGAAAAACCTGATAATCAGCTGTGAACTGGAATTGAGAGCTATTTAAACAGCTGAAATAGTGTAGGCAAGGTCAGGATATCTGATAACTGAACAATATTGCTGAGGAATGGAATACAGCACAGTGAGGAAAACCAGCTTTATTGGCCAGGAGCTGAATGCCCTTCTGGAAGCAGTCAGAGAGAGGATGCCCTCATATATCAGATTAATGGCCACTGCACTCCCTCAAGCACATCTGTTGCAGCAGAATTGGACAGTTGTGTAACAATCAATGCGCACAATGTCCAGCCCTGCAAGACCTGGAAAGACATCAGGAAAATTGGCCTGACCTTAAGAAATCTGATGAGGTAAGGCAACAACACTGTCCTAAATGGCGAAAGCTGCCCCAACTACACGTGCAAGGAAGTCATCTGTGCTATCAATTTGATGCCATGATATTAGATGATGCTAGGTATCTTTGCCTTAAACATCCAGAAAAGCCAAGGCATGTTTTTTTTGAATGATGATTCTTAGCATGTATGCTGTAATTCCAATTAGGAAATGCATACGGAACATGTGTGCATAGCAGCAATTCTTAAAGACTTCACACCAGAAATATATCTCTTCAATTTATAGCACATATTTCCTTAAAGCTGTATAACACAGCAATATTTTAATTTGCTCCTTCTACTTCCAGTCTTCTTCCACCTTCTTTCATTTGGAAAAAGATACAAAGGTCTGAGAACATATGCTCACTGACTCAAGAACCGCTTCTTCCCTGTTGCCATCAGACTTTTGAATGGACCTACCTTACAATAAGTTGATTTTTCTCTGCACCCTAGCTATGAATGTATCTGCACATTCTCTTTTCCTTCTTCTTCATGCATTCTATGAATGTGTGCTTTGTCTGTATAACAGCAAGAAACAATATGTTTCACTGTATACTAATATACGTGACAATAATAAATCAAATCAATCTCTCCACCCCGCTTTCAATTGACAAGAAAAAGCATGAAAAAGAGATGATCCAATAATTTAAGCCGTTGACTCCACTCTTGACATCATTGCCTGAGAATGCATTGAGGAGACACAGGGTGGGATTTTCCGGTTGGTGCTTGTCCAAGACCGGAAAATCGTCTGAGGTGAACAGATCTTGGCATGGTCCTGTCCTGCCTGCTACGATTCCCATGTCAGGTGGGGGGGGGTTGGGGGGGGGGGGGGGGGGGGGGGGGGTTGGTGGAATTCACCCACAATGTAGCAAAAGGCTTTCTTTGATCTCAGGGCAGACATCATAAAATTCATGTCGTGTCATGTTATCCTGCAAGCAAGTTTAATTGGAAGAGTGTTATATTTGAAAGTAGAGCTTAAAAATAATTGTTTGGGACAACATTTTGATATCTTGTTCTCTTCTCCTTTCTTAGATGGAGTGTCAAACTGTTGCCACTGCCAGTATCTCTGAGCAAGCCAGCGTCTAATGGCACCATTACCACCTCTGCTAATCACCAGCTCAGCTGCACCAAACCATAGAGGATCTCGATAGTGAGAGGGAGAGGTAATGCAGTTGAGTCATGGTGCTGGTGAGCAAGTGGTAAAAGCTGCTGAAGGCTAATTCCCCTGCTGGCCAATGGCTCAGTTACATTGTCAAGGGATTTCCAACCTTGTACAGCCTGCTTAGAAAGGAGGTTTGTGCAGGATCAATATAAGTTGATTCCAATTGCGCCATAAGAATCTAGGACACAAGATGAAGGTGTCTGCTACCTAGATTTTCATAGAACAGTTGATTGCAATGGAATTTATCTGGCAGCATATCACAATGCTGTGGCATGTACTGCAAGACCCTTTGCTCCAGTCGCAGGTATAACAGCTACATCTAGCACTTGCCAAAGTTATTCTAGAAACTCTGTCTTCAATCGTAAAGGCCCTGACTTGACCAGCTTCATCATGTCAGAAGAAATAACCTTGAGACAGGAAATCACAGACCTCACAGTGGCCCAAAGTCCTGTTCTCAGATAGAGCAGGGGACAAGTTGAGGAAGTGTCCAGCAGCAAGGAAACACCTGGAGTAGGAATGGATCAGGCCAGTCACACATCCAGTCCATCAAATATTAATGCTGATAGTGGATGTGCAGTGGGCCATCTGTAACGACACTCTGCATATCTGTAACAACATTGAACATAGCTGATTCAAATCACAATCATCACAATGTAAATCACAAGAAGGTATGCAACCTTCAGAATCCTCACTCTGCACCATATCCCATGCACCTCTATGGTGGCAATGATTAGTTACGTGCTACACAACAGTCACAATGCACAAGCACAGAAGAGGAATACTTACATCATGCCAGCAGTATTCACTGCTCTGCATGGTGGATTAAACAGCATATTGCACTGCTTTGAATATTATTATGTACTCATTTGTAATTGTTTACAACAATGGATGAAAGCAACAAAAGACGAGATTCGATGGTATTTGGGAAACTTGATAGGAAAGATGTAGTAAGGTGATTGAGGTACAGTTGATTTGATATAGCAATTGCATTCATTGGAAGGCATTCTTTATCATTTCCCTGAAATAAGCAATTTGTCCTGATCAGAGTTCTAATTCATAATTATTCTGCTATGCGATGGTGAGAATTGCATTGAAAAGGACAGAAATGGATTTCATTGTTCTTCCTCCCAGGAATAAAGGAATAGCTTTATTCACTATCCAGATTCATGCATGAAGAGGGATGATGTGTTCATAACCCTTATCCCCCATTCTCTTTTTCAGGAATAGTGGTTCAAGAATCGTAAATCTCCATTTCCTAATAGCTGTGAATCTCTGGAAAATTGAAACTGTCTTTTACTTTAATTGTTCCATGATCAAAATCCAGACCTGGCTGCTGAAAAGAATATACAATGAGATCAATTTTTGATTTCACTACCATGACTGTAACTTGGAGAAGGTGCTGGTGTGGCCTCTGTAGAAACCCCTGATTTTCCTTACATTGGCTGTGGGTTGGGTAGTTGGGGTGGCAAGCTCTTTAAAACTCCTTTCACCACCACAAACTGCTTGTGAATTTTTGGTGGTTGCCCATGATTGCCCCAAGTTACAAGCAACTTTTAAAATCGTTCAAGGCAGGTGATGTCTAAAGATGAATCTGAAATTATTCAAATAACATCACTGAACATACGTGTCTCCTCAACAGATTCACAAGCAGCCACTCTCCAGGCAACGGCTTAGAAATATTGGTGTTTGATAAAAGATGGATGAATGAATTGCAATCTAACCTGCCAGAAAAAAAATGTTTAAACAATGATTATGAAGAGAATGCTGGAGGAGTAGAAAGGTTAAGTTACTGAAATGCGAAGAAATGTTTACAAGATATTTCAATAGATTGAGTTATCAATGTCAGTTAGGTTGGTATTAACTGGGCTCAGTTAGGGTTATGGAAGATAACTTGGCTCTGCCTGATACACTGGATCAAGTCCTGTACATTGCCACATTTTGTGTGGTATTTTACCTGTAGCATTCTTGATGGCATAACAGTCATGGTGCACTTCTTCTGTCCTCTTCTGTTTTCCAAGTTTTCCTAAAGAAATATCTTGGTGCTGGCAGTGTGCACAGAAACACGTGTGATTCCTTGATGGGGAAAACCTTTCTTAAATGCAACCCTACATTATCTGAGAATGTTACAGTTATTGGTGGGCTATAAGACAGTCAGTTTCCTGGACAAAACTGGAGGCTGTGCATCATGGCTACAACCGTGCTGCCAAATGCCAATGCCCACAGGGAGCTGTATCCTGACCTGCCACTGGAATTCTAAGCTTAGTTGTTGACTGGCTGTAGCCTTCATTTGTTACATCCTCTGCCTGCTCCTGGGATGATGGATGTATGAGTTCCAGTGGTATTCCACCATTCAAACTGTATGAAGAAGGCAGACAGTGGGATGAGATCATGTATAAACTGATGAGAAATGAGAATTCCAATTCCTTCCATTGTCCATAATCAAAACTTCACTCACCATCCTCAGGATGCTGGGCTCTTTCCTCTTCCACTTCTTGATGTACCTGATCAGAATCCCCCCCTCAACTCCCCTTTCCCACTTCTGACTGAC
Organism: Sphyrna mokarran; assembly: GCA_024679065.1. Lineage (NCBI taxonomy): Eukaryota > Metazoa > Chordata > Chondrichthyes > Carcharhiniformes > Carcharhinidae > Sphyrna > Sphyrna mokarran. The sequence continues at coordinate 23,619,306 of JAGIQG010000003.1, forward strand.
CATTGCTGCTCCTGAATTTCCGTGCAATCACTCATTCTTCAACTCCTCTCCTTTCTACTGCAGAGTTCAAGCAAAGAAAACTGCTGATCTTACACACAACAGCATAAACCCGACAGGGGCACAAAAGTAAAGCCGGTGCTGTGTGATTCCCATGTGCTGCTGGCTTTATTTTTAATGTAGTAAGGTTAATGAACATTCGTGGTAAGCAGATGTATTTACTGCAAATACCAACCTTCTGTAGTGGGGGGGAGTGAAGCATGACCCACAGCAAGCTCACAGCTAACAACACCTGACATCTTGACTTGCAGTTGTGATAACAAAATTTTGGGCTCCTGCATAATGAAGCTACCCCAGTCATTGCATTTCCCACTCTTGCAGTCTCCATAAAATCCCTCCCATTTGTGTGCAGCTAGATTCTGGTTGGAATTTGTAGAGTCAGTGAAAATGCCAATTCTGAGCATCTGTGAATGACAATTATTTGTTTTCCTCACTAACTATTTGTTTTTGTGAGGGTTTTAAAAATGAAACATAGAAAATAGGTGTAGTAGCATGCCATTCCCCTTGAGCCTGCTCCATCATTCAATATGATCATGGCTGATCCATACGATTGTTTTGAGAGAGATAGGGAACAATCATGCTATGAAATAATAACAGTACACTCATTAGTGTCCGTTGCAGGCAGAGGGAAATGTTTTCCATTCTTTTTAAGGACTGCTATCCTTTAATATTTTGCAGATTCAGCCGATGACGTTGCTAAGAAATGCCCTGACTGCCCACACCTTATACCTTTAAATAGCACTGAAGCTCAACATGCTGCACAGGTCTCACTTGCTAAGTTCAACAAAGAAAGCAACCATCAACACACCTTTGCAATTGAAGAAATTACAAGAGCTTCCACAAAGGTTAGTCACAAAGGTGTAAACTTTTTCAATAACTTTTCATTGTCTTCCCTTCTTTGCTGGTAAAAAGCTAAGCGCAAGGCCTATTAGACTAATGTCAATGTCTCCAATAGATAACCACAAGGAGATCCTGCTTTATTCCTGTTCAGTTGAATTTCCCTGAACTTTCATAAGGATGGGTTGGCACTGATTAGATTGAGAGGTAAATAGGATGGGAATTGTATCCATCACAAACCAAGCACTTAGCTCTTAGGCTGTCTGAAATGATACCTTGCAAAATAGAAGTTCTTCACAAGGGAGGGCAGGTGGGTAAATGAGCATTTGCCACTTACAAATGAATTGGTATGTTTCTATAGATAGAGCTTTTTGGGCTAAAAGGATATGGGAAGAAGGGGGGCGTGCAGCGGATCAGGATATTGAATTTGATGATCATCGTGATCATAATGAATGGTGGATTATGATCACCATTCGAAGGGCTGAATAGCCTCCTCCTGCAACTAGTTTCAGTTTCTATGAATGCTGAGTTTTAACCAACAATTGGAGATGTACAAGAATAATACTGATGACTTTCCAATATTTCCTATCTTCACAGTAAGATTGAGACAGTATAACAAATCTCATTTGCAGCTCTAACCCACCTGACATTGAATTCAATCTTCTCTTGTAAAGATAAAAAGGGAGTTTTGTAAGCACCACAATTAGTGTTGAGCAGAAGCAATGGTGCTATTTGTATTGAGCAGATCTTGTTCTTTGTAACAAAAAAAGGCAATTTTAAATCCTTTTCAGGGAAGCAACACCTGAAGCAATCTTTGACTTGTTGCCCAGGATTAAAACTAGTGTTGTGTATCAATTTAAATGAAAATCAGACAGTTTCTGTAAGGAGCAGCCAATCTTCAACAGTGATTTTACATCTGGGCAGCAAATTGGAAATCTATCAGCTGCAATGCAGGCAGGTCTTGACTCAGATCCCAAGTTTGTATGATCCTAGCATGATCTGAAGCAGAGTCATTTGAATTGCTCTCGGGTCACCATGATAAGAGGGAAAGGGTTCAGGCAAGGTTTCCCTTTCTGATTCCATTCAGTGTTTACTGCTGGAAAGTGCCAATGTGTGAATGGGACTCAGTTCCTGGTTCTGATTGAATGGCTTCACACATGCCAGGATACAAGAGAGAAGTAGATACTGATTAAAGCACATCAGAATGAGTCAGATATTAGTTGGAATAAGCAACAGAGTATTCAGAAGCCAATCCACTTTATCAAGGGAAATGTGTCTGACTTCATCCCAGATTAGTGCAAGGAGCTGATACGAAATTAATCTGGATGGTTAGGTTATTTTCTAATTTGTGTGAATTTCAGCACAAAATTCCCTCTTATCAATAACTCGGCATTAATTGACTGCCGGAATGTCTGAGCTCCCAAATTGTTAGATTTGGTGGGGTGCCCCTAAAATACACAGGAAATCCCTCTCAGATTCTCACAGGTAAACATTCACATGGCAATTGCAAGAAGCAGAAACTTCCTTTGAGCAATTGCCCTGCGCTGGGAACAATCCAAAAATTCAATCGAAATCGTAAACTTTGGATGGTTCTGCCAAGGTCTCGCCCAACCTTCTCTCTCAGGTTGGGTGAAATCTATAGGAAGTATAGTTAGCTCTGAAGTGTCACAGCCAACAGAGCCCCATTGCACTGTCATAAAACTAGGTCAGTCCCAAGATCCAATTGAATCAACAGATCAAGGTACATGCCTTAGGTAAGTGGATATGATTAGGTAATCATAATACCTAATATGATTAGGTAAGTGATATGATATGAACAGTGTTCCGTGTCAGAGTTTGAAGAGTTTGGGGAGTTGAACATTTGGACACTGGGGATTTGGACCTAGAAAGAGTGCAGAAAAGATTTTCTAGACTGCTACTGGGATTTGTTGAGTTGTAAGAAGAGGCTGGATAGACTGGGACTTTTTCCTCTGGACTGTAGAAGGCTGAGGGGCGGTCTTATAGAGGTCTATAAAATAATGGAGGGGGCATAGATCAGCTAGATAGTCAATATCTTTTCCCAGAGATAGAGGAGTCTAAAACTAAAGGGCGAGGGGAGAGGGGACAGATACAAAAGTGTCCAGGAGGGCAATTGTTTCACTCAGAGGGTATGAGTGTCTGGAACAAGCTACCAGAGGTAGTAGTAGAGGAAGATACAATTTTGTCCTTTAAAAAACATTGAGACAGTTACATGGGTAAGATGGGTATAGATGGGTATGGGCCAAATGCGGACAATTGGAATTAGCTTAGGGGTTTTAAAAAAAGAGCGGCATAGACAAGTTGGGCCGAAGGGTTGTTTCCATGCTGTAAACCTCTATAATTTTATGAGTTAACCAGAAATTAGTAGAGATTTTAATTTCTCACTTTTCCTGAGTAACTATTGGTGTAGCCGAAGAATAAAGAACAGTACAGTACAGGAACAAGTCCTTCTTCCCACTTATCTGTGCTGACACAGGTACTTCTCTTATGTTGTTTTGCCTCAATGTGGTCCAGGCCCTTAAGAGCCTCAACTGGGGCAACAGCAAGCTTCCCATCCAAGCGTGAAATTATTGTGTGGTCAGGCAAGGCAGGTACTTGGAGGGAATCCCGTTCCTTCAATTTCATGCTTCCTCACCCCGACTAAAATCCCATTGGAGGCAGAACCTAGGCTTGTTTTTCACTCTCACTAATCTGTCGTGATGCTACTTCATAGCAAAGATGCAGAGAAATGTTTCAAGGTCCACTCGCAGACAATCCCGGCAAAAGTTAGGATTTGTAAGCATAGTAAAATCAATAACTGACTAACCTTGGGTGTTTCCCATTAACATTACTGTGTCCACATTGTGTTTCAGGGCCCTGGGACTCCGGTGATGGTGGAACACCTCATTCAGGAGACAACATGTGTGAAAGGCAGTCCTGCATGTACTCTAAATTTACTTGAAAATCCTGTGAGTACATTGAAGTCAGAAGAGATAATGCAAATTAACTTATAGATTGTAACTAAATCGCAACACTTTGTCAGTTTATAAATAGAGCAATGGACATTTGGTTACACACTGCGAAATGATTGAGAGCAGATGTTTCATTTGTGGTTGGGAATGAATAAACTTTGATGTAACAAAGGAATTTACATGGTTTGGGTAAAGAACAATGAAAATCTAGTGATGACTCTAATCAAGTCAATAGCTTCAAATACTTTAAATAGAGAATACTTGAATCTCAAGTTCGATTTACAAGTGCTGTGTGTTTGCAAGGGATTTAGTGAATGTGTTGTTTGGAGGCATTTTTCAATTTGATTTGACTTGATTTATTATTGTCACATGTATTGGGATACAGTGGAAAGCATTGTTTCTTGCGTGCTAAACAGACAAACATATCTTTCATAGAGTACATAGGGGAGATGGAAAGGAAAAGGTGCAGAATATAGTGTTACAATCATAGCTAGGTAGTCAGGAAAGATCAGCTTACTAGACAGTTGGTCCATTTAAAAATCTGATGGCAACAAGGAAAATGCTATTCTTGAATCGATTGGCACATGACCTCAGACTTTTGTATCTTTTTCACAATGGAAGAAGGTGGAAGAGAATATGTACAGCATGTTTGTGGTCCTTGATTATACTAGTTGTTTTGTGGCGAGGTGGGAAGTGTGGACAGAGTCAGTGAATGGAGACTGGTGTGTGTGATAGATGGGCTATGTTTACACCGCACTATATTTTCTTGTAGTCTTGGTCAGAGCTACACCCCAAAAGGAGGCTTGTGGTAATGACTAAAGCTTTGTTAACTGTGCAAGCTGATGTTACCAAAAGTATTTATGTCATTTCTTGGCTACACACTTCAGTGATGGATTGATTAGATCATTGTAGAAAATGTTTTAATTTGTAGAGGCGGGGTCTTCACTGCCAATGGGCTGAGCTGATGTCCATGTTGTTGGTGACAAATTTTGTTACACTTAATCCACTGGTGGAAATGCTAATTGTTGATTGATACCAGTTAATGCATTTTTAGTTCATTGGAAGAACCGGATTATTCTAGCTTCATATAGTTAAATCGTGGAGCTCCATGCCCTGGCACATACATCATGTAGCTGTTACATATGCTTTGTATTATGTGTTACCTTTTATTACTGATGAATCATCTGTTAAAGTAAGGAATCAGATCCATGCTAGTAGGTAAGTACACACAGTAGCATTAATTCAGGTTATTTTTGCATTGCCTTGAATTGGTTTCAGTGAGCTTTGATTTGAAAACTCTAATCTATAAACTTTATTCCACATTTGTAACCAGTGGTGGGTTAACATAATGTGAAAATCCTATGAATAATGTTAAAATTAGAACTTAGCCACTTAAAAGGGAAACCAGAAACATACTGCAAGTCACAATTTGGTTCCCAAAAAGACAATGAATGCTGGATCAGTTTAAAATTTTAAAGTTGAGATTAATAGATTGTTCATTTGGTAAAGTTTTCAAATGAATGGAAAATTGGTGGACAAATGGATTTGAGGTAAGATCAGCCATGATCAGATTCCCTTGCTCCCCCTGGATCCAATCTGAATTGGCACACTGATCGTAGAATCATGGAATCCCACAGTTTGGAAGAAGGCCATTTGGCCCATTGAGTCTGCACCAATTATAATCCCACCCAGACCCTATGCTTACAACCCCTGCATTTACTCTAGCTAGTCCCCCAACACTAAGGAGCAATTAAGGATGGCGAATCCACCTAACCTGCACATCTTTGGACTGTGCGAGGAAACCAGAGCACCTGGAGGAAACCCATGCAGACATAGGGAGAATGTGCAAACTCCACGCAGACAGTGACCCAAGCCGGGTCTCTGGCGCTGTGAGGCAGCAGTGCTAACCACCGTGCCACACCCTCAGATCTTGGCTTGAGGGGTGGAATGGCCTAGCCCTATTCTAATGTTTCCATGTTCCTGTATATTACAGACGCATTGAACTCTGTGCTTAGTTGCACTTGATTGATGATTCAATAGGTTACTAACAGCCACAAGCAGTGGGCTTGGGCACTGTGGCAGTTTTTAATTTTGAATCAATCCAAATGCTATTGATGCAAAGATATGGGTTAACTACAAATTCCTTCATGAAGATTATTTCAAACTTAGTTGATACAAATAAATATTGGAGGAATAGATTTTCAATGGTCGTTTTAGAAGACGTTGGAACTACTTCACAGAGGGTTAGATTGTGAGATGTGTGAAAAATTGTAGTTTAGGAATAGCAGGGTAAGACTATAATCGTGTTGTCCTGTTGGATAGTGTTCACAGGATGCAAAAGATACAGGATTAATACATTGTCAGCTGCAAATTTGTAACCTTGCTCCCCACTTGCAGCATAGAGCTTGGAACAATCCCCCAAATTCCAACATCCAATTTGTTTTTCATCTTGCTAGATTGACAAGTAACTAGAATGGGAACTGTAGCAGGGCGGCACAGTGGTTAGCACTGCTACCTCACAGTGTTACAGACTTAGGTTCAATTCCTGTCTTGGGTCACTGTCTCCATAGAGTCTCCCCCTGTCTGCATAGGTTTCTTCCAGGTGCTCCTATCTCGTCCCACAATCCGAAAGACGTGCTTGTTAGGTATATTAACCATTCTAAATTCTCCCTGAACAGGCACCGGAATGTGGCAACTATTTTCACAGTAACTTCATTGTAGTGATAAAAAAAATCACAAGCCTGATAGAAGAAGCTTTTGTAAAACAACTTGGCACCATCGCACACATTTCATCATTGTATTTGTTTCTGTGTTTTCCCTTTTGTAGGATCGAGTATTCTGTACATCTAATGTCAATCCTGTGAATGCTACTACTGAGACGATTGATCAAGTTTGTGCGTTTCTCATGATAAAGGTAACGTCTTAGTCTTCAGTGTACTACAGGGACTAATGTTGATACAGGGCTCTAGCTACAGACTTATGCTTAAACACAGACTGCATCGTCAGCAACAGATATTCTATGAATAAAGTTTTACTGCTTGCTCAACATTATTCATAAAGCTCATGTCACCACAGCTCAGGATGAATATATTGCAGATTATGAGGTCAGCTTGTATACACATAACATACATTCTGCCGAGAAATGGTTTAATTTAGATTGTTTTTAATCGCTCACAGGATATGGACATCGCTGGCTGGCCCAACATTTATTGCCCTTGCCTAACTGCCCTCCATTTCAGAGTAAACTACATTGCTGTGGCTCTGAAGTCACATGTAGGCCAAACCTAAGGGCAGTAGATTTCCTTCCCATTAGTGAACCAGATGGGTTTTTATAATAATCAACAATGGTTTCATGGTCATCATTAGACTTTCAATTCCAGACTTTTTTGAATTAAAATTTTACCATCTGCCATGCTGGGATTTAAACCCGGGTCTACAGAGGGCCTTTGGATTACTAGTCCAGTGACAATACCACTAGGCCATCACCTGCCCACTGTTTAAAATGTTAAGATATTTGGTAAATTGGATGCTGAGTCGTAGATATTTCCTCTGTAGGGGGAATCTGAAGCAAGGAAACAGTCTTAAAACTAAAGCTGAACTATTCACGGGAGGCAAGTACTTTGTGCTATTGTCATTCGGTTGATAATGTTCTGGTGACCCAAGTTCAAATCCCATCATGGCAGATGTTGAAATTTGAATTTGATGACCATGGTGCCATTGTCAATTGTTGTAAAAAGAAACCCATCAGGCTCACTAGTGCCCTATAAGGAAGGAAATCCACTATTCTCACATGGTCTAGCCATATGTGATTCTAGATCCACAGCAAATGTGATTGACTCTGAAATGGCCTAGCATAGAACATAGAACATAGAACATAGAACATTACAGCACAGAACAGGCCCTTCGGCCTTTGATGTTGCGCCGACCAATATAAAAAGCAATGCCCCTCCAAACTAAACCATTCCCTTCTCTTCCATATACTTATCAGCTAACCTCTTAAACGCCACCAAACTTGGCGCATCTACAACTGCTGCAGGCAGGGCATTCCACTCCCGAACCACCCTTTGGGTAAAGAACCTACCTCTGATATCCGTCCTATAACTATCACCCCTTAATTTAAAGCTGTGTCCCCTCGTGCTAGCTTTTTCCATCCTAGAAAAAAGGCTATCACTGTCCACCCTATCTAAACCTCTAATCATCTTATATGTTTCGATCAGTTCCCCTCTTAGCCTCCTCCTTTCTAACGAAAACAACCTCAAATCCCTCAGCCTCTCCTCATAAGACCTGCCCTCCATACCAGGCCACATCCTGGTAAACCTCCTCTGTACCCTCTCCAATGCCTCCACATCTTTCTTATAATGTGGGGACCAGAACTGCACACAATACTCCCAAGTGCGGCCGCGCTAGAGTTTTGTACAGTTGCAACATGACGTTGCAGCTCCGAAATTCAATCCCTCTACCAATAAAAGCCAAGACTCCATATGCCTTCCTAACAACCTTCTTGACCTGACTGCCTACTTTCAGGGATCTATGCACATACACACCAAATTAGGGCAATTAGGGATAGGCAATAAATGTTGGCCCATTTAGTGAAGCTCGTAACCCATGAAAAAAATTAGGAAGCATTTCCACACATGAACAGTGTAAATGTTAAGCAGAATCATACCAAAACAAAAGACAAAAGGCTATTCACATTCCTGCAAGCATGGACAGAGAATTTGGTGCTCAGAAAATCCTGCTGGTGTGAATGGCCAGAACATTCTGCCCAAAATATCATGAGCTGCCTGAAAACCAGTGCGTTTCTCTCCAGGTCTTATGACACTTTATCAAAACAAAAAGGGGGCTACGTTTCGTGCCGTCATTTTGAGGGACGGGGCCTAAATGCACAGGTAAAGCCGGCTGCATTGAGATGAGAGTTCCTGATCAGAGGGAAAAAATTATCTCCCCTCTCCACCCCACCCTGGACATCTCAGGGGCTCCCCACTTCAGTCATTGTTGGCATCTCACCCAAAGCCCCCAAGCCTTCCCCCTGCCCCACTCTCCTTCTGATCATCGCTAATGTCTCTTCCCTGAACCCCTCTCTAATTAACAGCAGAATCTCTTCCCACCCTGCCCTCCCCAATCAACACTCCCCTACTTCTTCCCTCCTTCATTAAATGCCCCATTACACTTATGTGTGCCCACGCCAGCCAACACCCCCACGGCCATCACCGGGTCCTTTGTTTGCCCCCAACCACCGCTACATCTAAGTGAATTCAGGCCTTCCCCCCCACTCCCATGCATGAAGCTCCCACAGATTGGCATTGTCCATCCAAATACATGTAAAGCTAATGATATCCCCAGCGAATGGCGAGGAAGAGCCAAAATTGCGAGCTCGCCAGCAAGAACTGCAACTTTCAGATCTTGAGTACTCACCGATGTTTGCATGGACGGCAACCATGGGCTCAGCATCGCACCCCCCCCCCCCCCCCCCCCCATACCCCAGCATCTATTGAAATTTTCAAGAGGGAGATGGAGAGTTTTTTATTGGGGCAATGGCGCCCTTCCTGCTGGAGTAGAGCTTGGGTTACTGTGCCACCAGTCCAGTTGTCTTCTCATTTAGAACTGCAAAGAATCTTGCATTAGATCCAGAATTTTGCATTTGACCAAAATGATGTAGAATAATATGAGTTCTGAGAATATAAAGAAGTGGAAACCACTCAGAAACTATAATCTTTTCAATCCATATACTCTCCTATACATATATTATTATCCCTAAATGTTTATCAGTTGGCAGTAGCATAATGCAACATGAAAATCAGTTCTCTGGAAATGTCCTCCAGTTTCCTCCCACAGTCTGAAAGATGTGCTGGCTATGTGCATAGAACATAGAACATAGAACATTACAGCACAGAACAGGCCCTTTGGCCTTCGATGTTGCGCCGACCAATATAAAAAGCAATGCCCCTCCAAACTAAATCATTCCCTTCTCTTCCATATACTTATCAACTAACCTCTTAAACGCCACCAAACTTGGCGCATCTACAACTGCTGCAGGCAGGGCATTCCACTCCCTAACCACCCTTTGGGTAAAGAACCTGCCTCTGATATCCGTCCTATAACTATCACCCCTTAATTTAAAGCTGTGTCCCTCGTGCTAGCTTTTTCCATCCTAGGAAAAAGGCTATCACTGTCCACCCTATCATCTTATATGTTTCGATCAGGTCCCCTCTTAGCCTCCTCCTTTCTAACGAAAACAACCTCAAATCCCTCAGCCTCTCCTCATAAGACCTGCCCTCCATACCAGGCAACATCCTGGTAAACCTCCTCTGTACCCTCTCCAATGCCTCCACATCTTTCTTATAATGTGGGGACCAGAACTGCACACAATACTCCAAGTGCGGCCGCACTAGAGTTTTGTACAGTTGCAACATGACGTTGCGGCTCCGAAATTCAATCCCTCTACCAATAAAAGCCAAGACTCCATATGCCTTCCTAACAACCTTCTCGACCTGACTGCCTACTTTCAGGGATCTATGCACATACACACCAAGATCCCTCTGTTCATCTAGACTACTAAGAATCCTACCATTTGCCCTATACTCTACACATTTATTATTTCTGCCATAGTGCATTACCTCACACTTTTCCACATTAAACTCCATTTGCCACCTCTCGGCCCAGCTCTGCAACTTGTCCAAGTCCCTCTGCAAACTATAACACCCCTCTTCACTATCTACCACTCCACCGACTTTAGTGTCATCTGCAAATTTACTAATCCATCCTTCAATACCCTCATCCAGATCATTTATAAAAATTACAAACAGCAGGGGCCCCAAAACAGACCCCTGAGGTACACCACTTGTCACCGAACTCCAAGATGAATATCTCCCATCAACCACCACCCTCTGTCTTCTATCTGCTAGCCAATTCCTAACCCAATTAGCTAAATCACCCTCTATCCCATACACCTGCATTTTCTGCAGAAGTCTTCCATGGGCCACCTTATCAAACGCCTTACTAAAGTCCATATATACCACATCAACTGCCTTACCCCCATCTACCTCTTTAGTCACTTTTTCAAAAAACTCAATGAGGTTAGGATGCATCGGCCATGCTAGATTCTTTCTCAATGTATCTGAACAGGCACCGGAATGTGGCAACTAGGGGATTTTCACGGTAATTTCATTGTTAATATAATGTTAATGTAAGCCTACTTGTGACACTAATGAACTATAAACTGTAAACTTTAATACACTGGGGCACTGTTCTAATGCAAGAAAAAATAAACTTAGATATAGATCACATGTACTTAAATGTTTCTTAAAGGAACTGAAGGATGATCATAAAAATCAGGTCAACATTTCAAAAACAAGAATTGCTAAGTTGCTCAGTTCCTATATCTGCAAATAGAGGAAATATAGTGGTGGAGAATAAATAATTGATAAAACAGGAATGTTGTGACTTTGCAGCTGTTAACGGGTCCTGGACCTGCACTGATGCCAGTTGGGGAAGAGGAACATGCTACTGTGGCAGCACCAGAAGAAGAAGGAGGTGCCGCACCAACAGCAGCAGTAGAATTGGAAAAAGGTGACACTGCAGGAACAGAAGACCACGATTCCCCCTCTGAGGCACCACACACCGAACACCCTGCTCCAGATGTAGAAAATTCTGACACTCTTCCTAAACACAAACGATCTGTACAAGACTCTTCAGAATCCTCTGAAGATCACCTTTCCAGCCCTGGGAAACAGGTTATCCACTTTCCTGACCTACCTGCAGATGCAGCAACCTGCCCAATGAAACACAAATATCCTGAGGATCAGTGATCTGAGCTTCCAAAGATAATGTGAAACCATTCCTTACAACATGGTGAAATTTTTTACAGATGATTAACCACATCGGAACAAGGAACATGTAATGCAAATTTCTCCTGTTCCCTCCCTTTGGGTGACTACAGTAATAAATTGTAATTGTAAAATGTATATGGCAATGATTGAAGAAAATGTCCTAATGTAACAGCAACTTGTTAGAAGGAGACACCTAGCCAGTGTGATTTTGTAAATCCTGTATTGTTGAAGTGTGACATTGCTACTCTTTATGTGCAATAAAATGTGTTTGTAATTAGCACATCAAGGCAGGAATGTTCTTTTATTCAGTGTTGCTAAGCAAAGACCACATTATTCTAATGAATGTATGCAAAGATAAAAAGAAAGGCTTGAATTCATTCATTTCATGACTTTAGGATGTTCCAAGCTTTTCAGTCAATCCACTTTAAAAGTGGAGTCACTGTAGGAAAGATTGCACCCGAGGCCAATGGAGAATGCTATTCCATGAGCCCCTGCCGGTAAAATCAAGGTCAACATTTCGAACCCATTATGAACCTTCTTTGGAGCCTGACATCACTCAGTGTGTAATACTGATTTGATACTGGAGCATCATGTTTTTCCCCTCACTATTCCAGCTAATGCACTCTCTTAAGTAAGTATAGCTAACATGTGTCCAAAGCAGGAAGAAATTCTTTCTCCACTGCCACCTCTCACAAGTGAGTTGGATTTAACTGGCAATTCCTGCCAATGGAATGTTTAGTCCCGCTAACAGCAACCCTCCTTCCCCCCACTCCCCGCCATGGTTTCCAGTGGCTTTGCCAGGATAGTGTGTAGGGTGGCATTGACTCCATACATGTGGCTTGCAGGTACCACACCTCAGTGTAGAGAGTCAGTACTCTGTAATCTCAAACGTTATCACTCATTGAAAGTGCAATTGACTTTCAGTTCATTTGATGATGCTGATGAGTACCCGCTGTCCTGGTCAAGATTTTCTGCCCCTTTTTTGGGTGGATAGATGAGCTGGAGGGGATGGAGAATTGAGGGTAGTCCTAAACTGGCTTTAAGCTGGTGCAATTTCCCCATTTGATTGTCCCTGTCCTCCCACCAATGACATAGTGGGATTCCTGATATAGAACTCTCAAAGGGGAGAAGATCATGCTTGGGCAATATCCTGACATTGCCCCCGAAACAATGTTGAGGTCATGGGGCTTCCTTTGGAGAGGTCTGTGGTGGGGATGGCAGCTGTGTGCCACCTGCATGTACAACCTACTCAGAGAGGATGTACCTGAACTTCTCTCTTTTGGCATAAAGAACCCATGCTACATTATTGATGCCTCAATGGATAACAAGTGGCAGATGTTACATATGTTGCCTGCTCCAACTTGGAAAAGTTCTGACATAAAGACCGAAATTTTACCATTGTGTTATGACCTCTTTTGGGTGCGACACCGTCATAAAGTGGGGCATAAAGCAATTAGTGCCGGTTTTCGCGACTGGCGCAATTTTATGAGCGCTGGTGGAACTGGAGGCCACTGAGGCTCCTCTGGGAAGGGCTGAGAGTAGGAGTACCCTTGGGCAGTGCCACCGATGGAAGGGGCTAATGGGGGAGGGGCTAGTGGGAGCGGGGCTCTCTCTTTAATGCTAATGCGCATGTGCAGCATTCGATGTCTGTACACATGCACAACCCAGCTCTGCAGACTTTTGTACATGGTAAGCTTCACCAGGCTTATTTGAATTTTGCAGTCAGTGTGCATATGGGGGAGCCTAAAAACATGCTCAAAAGACAGACCTGGAACTTTCCCATGTTGCCATCTGCCCGGAACTTAGAATAAAAATGATAAAACATCACCCAAAGACATTCAGGGTTGCAATTTTCTTTACAGCTACTGGCCACATCATCCTCGTCCCAGGGTAGAAGTCTGACATTGCAGTTCTTCCCTGGGAGAGGGAGCTCCTTGCGCTCCCCTGGCAGTAGTTCCAATGACCACAACCCCAAATTGCCAAAAACATAACAGAGACACATTTTACCTCTGCTTTGGCATTATTAGTGTATTTTCACGCCCTCGCTTTGCTACCCTTTCACTCCTGTGTTTTCTATACCTCGCCGGGTTAGACTTTGGCTGGTGTGAAAGAGCAGTCAGGAAGGACCCCAGAGACCAGAATCTTATGGTTCCTACAGGCCTTTTGAACCTTGCTAGATGTAACAATGTTGAAGAGTTGTTAATGAACAGTCATCTCAGAACAAGACTGAGCCGCGTGCTTCCAAATTTGCCAGAGAGGATAGCAGCCAGCCAGAGCAATCAGATGACAAACCACGATCCAGGCAAGTCAATACAGTCATTTTGAGTGGATGAAGCTGTTTACGTGAGGAATTTTGGATTTGGGTTGAATTGGCTCCCTGGAATTGCTTTCTAAACTGAATCTCTGTCTTATCAAGTGGACCTAGAAGGAAGGATCATCCGTAAACCATTTGAGAGAAGGTGAGTTGCCCCACCAGTAAATACTGCCATCAGGAGCTATATTGCCATCTAGAAATGTTGTTGATTATCCAAGCAGTGAAGTACTTGCTCATCTTGTGACAGGCATGACTAATATCTCCATGGAAATGTCCAACAGAAACCAAACTGCCTATGCCTGAACAGGAACCTGTCATTGTGGTTTCAGATAACCTATCTTTGTCTCATCAGTAAATTTACTTCAGTCCATTCATCCAATTGATACAACCATAAATACTTGAGGCCCCAAAATAATCCTTATAGCATTCCATTCATCGCATCTTGCCATCCAGAAAATTATCCATTTATGTCTACTCTCTGTTTCCTGATGTGTCACCACTATATAATGAGCTTTTATTTTGTGTTGTAACGTTTGATACGGCACCTTGTCATAGAATCCCACCAATGCCCACAGGAGGGATTCCAGCCTCAACAAAAATCCGACCCTGCCCTATCCCTGTAACCCCATGCATTTACTCCGACATGAGTGGGAAGTTTTGCATGGTCAATCAATGTAACCTGTACATCTTTGGACTGTGGGAGGAAACTAGAGCACCCGTAGGAAATCCACGCAGGCACGGAGAGAATATACAAATTCCACCCAGACAGTGACCTGAGGCTGAATTGATCATGGATCCATGGTGCTGTGAGGCAGCAATGCTAACCACTGTGCCATCCCATTGTCAAATGCCTTCCAAATACATTCACAAATTAGTTTTATCCATGTTTCTTGTTACTCTCCCAAAGAACTTCAATAAATTAGTTGAACTTGATTTCCCTTTTGCTGAACCATGTTGACTGTGCCTGATTGCAATAAGGCTTTCTGCGCTACAACCTTGTTAATAACTCCAGCAATTTCCCAGTGGCAGATAATAATCTAACTCACCTGGAATTTCCTGTTTGCTACCTCTCTTCTTTCTTGAATGGGGGAGTCACGTTTGCCATTTTTCCGTCTGATGGGACCTTTCCAGAATATAGGGAACTTCAGAAAGTTTAAACCAATGCATCTCCTATTTCAGCTGCCATTCTTTTAAGACTCTACAATGAAGCCCATCAGGACCTGAGGACCATTGAGTGTCTTTATGACAGAGATAGATAGGTTCTTGGTTAATAAGGGGATCAGGGGGTTATGGGGAAAAGGCAGGAGAAAGGGGATGAGAAAAATATCAGCCATGATTGAATGGCGGAGCAGACTGGATAGGTCGAGTGGCTTACTCTGTTCCTATCTCTTATGGACCTGTCAGCTTTTAGTTCTCCTAATTTTAATTCTAATAATGTGGATGCCATCTTACAAAAGGAATAGGACAACCAAGACAATCACGGTTAATTACTGCCTGGCTAATACCTGATACTCATTTTCACATAGGATGTAGCCAACATGTCAGGTAGTTGCTGCTTCCATTGTTCTGACTAATCTACAATGTTAACACAAAGCCTTATCTGATAATCACATCAAATTCTCACATTCTCAGCATTTCTTTATTCATTTTATCTATTTTTTATAGTTTTAAAATATTTTTTAATAAATTTATCTACACTCGTGTTAAGCCGGTAAGCTCCTCAATAATTGGTACTAATACTTGTACTGCTTCTTTCTCTGTTTGTCCCTTGAATCGAACATGATCGTTTTCATCTGTGTTTGATAGCGTTCTGGTCGGTATGCAGATGACTGCAATAGCTAATCTACACCTAGAAGATTCTGCTGCAAGCAGAACAGGATACCACAGATTTCCGAATTTTGGATGCCTTGGAATCCCTCTTGCAGGGTAGGATTTTCCAGACGCACTCCCCCAAAGCTGGAAAATCCCACCCGAGGTCAGCATGGTCTGTGTCCCGCCTGCTACGATTCCCATGGTGTGTGGGATGGGAAAATTGCCCGTTGTGTTTTCTCTTTGCCTCTGATATGTGCTTGCTTTCAAAGGAGGTGGTATTGTTTTTAGTTGTTTGTTCCACTTGCTGAGTGAGCTTCTGTCAGGACGCAAAGTTAATATCAAAACTGCTCAGTGCAGAATGTCCTGGTAGTGCTTTCTTTGAATGCCATGAGAGCACATCCCAGACCTCTATAAACTGCAGTACTAACTGCAGTACTAACTACAATACTAACTACAGTACTAACTACAGTAATACCCGCAGTACTAACTACTTTACTAACTTCATTGTAAATTACAGTACTAACTGCAGTACTAACTACAACACTAACCGCAGCACTATCTGCAGTACTAGCTGCAGTATTAACTTCAGTACTAACTGCAGTACTAATTACAGTACTAACTGCAATATGAACTACAGTACTAACTAAAGTACTAACTTCAGTATTAAATTCAGTACTAACTATAGTACTAACTGCAGTACTAACTGCAGTACTAACTTCAGTACTAACTGCAGTACTAACTACAGGACTAACCACAGTACTAACTACAGTACTAATTACACTACTAGCTATGGTACTAACCGCAGTACTAACTGTAGTTCTGACTGCAGTACTATCAACAGTACTAACTATAGTACTAACTACAGTACTGCACTACTATATGTGTGATTCAAATGAACTTTGTTTCACAAGTTGCTGTGTCATTGAATTCTCTTTGATTTCATCAATTTTTATCTTTGTTTTGACATGTTTATTTTTCCCATGGTCAAACGAGTGATCTGAAATCAAACAGCATTTAGACAAGAAACTGAACAAATGGCATCTCCCCTGTTGCAGTGAAAATCCCTTTCCCACTGCTGGTGTGAACTTCCCATATTCAGGATACATTTGTGTTGTCTCTCAAACACAGTACAATCCCTTTATTGCAGCTATCATACAATATGAAGCTGTTGATTGTTCTGGTAGTCAGCACTCAGCTCTTCCAGCCCTCACTTGCAGCCCCTTACCGAGCCCTTTCCTGCAGTGAGCCACTGGTGGTAAAAGCAGCAGAGCTGGCTGTGGAACACATCAATGCCGATCAGCCAGGAGGATATAAGTATGTGCTGAACAAAATTGAAAATGCTCAGGAAGATAGAGTGGTGAGTACAAAACGGATGTAAAACTGAAATTATTTAATTTGCCATGGAACCAGAGTTGGAAGAGAAACAAAGAACTTCGAAAGCTAACATTACCTTACAACAGTATTTAAATGATCCCGTGTTTGTCTATTTACAGTACTGTAACATTGAGATAGTCCCAGTGAATAACACTTTTACCTGGTTGGATGAAGAGTCCTTTCTAAAATGCCACCTACCTTTTCACCTTACAAATACTGGCAGACCTGCTGTGAGATGAAATGCGAGGTGATGCATTTTGGTAGGAAGAACATGGAAAAGCAATAGAAAATAAGGGGTACAATTTTTGAGAGGGATTTGGGGGGTATATGTGTATAGATCATTGAAAGTGGTAGGACAGTTGGAGAGAGCAGTTAATGGTGGCAGGGCACAACAGCAATGCTGCGTCACAGTGTCAGGGACTCGGATTCGATTCCTGGCTTGGGTCATTGTCTATGCTGAGTCTGCACGTTCTCGCTGTGAATGTGTGGGTTTCCTCTGGATG
This sequence comes from Sphyrna mokarran, assembly GCA_024679065.1. Taxonomy (NCBI): domain Eukaryota; kingdom Metazoa; phylum Chordata; class Chondrichthyes; order Carcharhiniformes; family Carcharhinidae; genus Sphyrna; species Sphyrna mokarran. The sequence goes on from JAGIQG010000003.1 coordinate 23,637,001, forward strand.
CTCCAGTTTCCTCCCATGTCTGAAAGGCGTGCTGGTTATGTGCATTGGCCATGCTAAATTTTCCCTCAAAGTGCCTGAACAGGTGCTGGAGTATGGTAACTAGGGGATTTTCACAGTCCCTTCATTGCAGTGTTAATATAAGCCTAATTGTGATAGCAATAAATAAATCTTAAACTTTAATAAAGCACATAATATTCCGGGCTTTATTAATAAGGGTAGACAGTACAACGGTGTAGAAGTTATACTGAAATTATACAACACAATAGTTAGACTGCGGCTGGAGTGTTGTGTACAGTTCTGGGTGACACACTATTGGAAGAATGTGAATAGAATGGAGAGTGCAAAAGATACAAGATTGATTCCTAAACTGAAGAAATATATTTATTAGAGATGTTGAGTTTGCTCTCCTTGGAGAGAAGAAGGCTAAGAAGAGATTAAATAGAAATATACAAAATCTTGAGGAGACTGGACACAGCAGTTATGAAGAAACTTTTCCCACACATATAAGGATCAAGATGAAGAGGACACAGGTTTAAAATGATTTGCAAAGAAGCAAATGTGACTTGAAGTAAAAAACTTTATCACACAGTGAGTGATTCAGGTCTGGAACGCACTATCTGAATTGAGGCATTCAAGAGGGAATTAGACAATTATTTGGACGGAAACAGTATGCAGGATACAGGCAGAGGAACGATACTAAGTCATAACGTTCATTTGGAGAGCTGGTGCAGTCATGATGGGTCAAATAGTCTCTTCTGCACCCTAATAATATTGTGGCTCTATATGTCCAGTCTCTAAGGACATTTCCAGTTAAATTCCCCTCTGTGCAGTCATCAGAGTTCGAGATTATTTAGCATTATGGTTATGAAATTAACTTCAATTATCAAATTATAAAGGAGAAAGTGGGCATAAAGGAAGAATTTTTTCATGGCAGTAATTTTTTTCATGCTTGACTTTTCCTATGTGAAGCAATTGCTATGACATACTATCATGTTCCAGCTGTTCCGGCTGGTGGAATCTTTCAGTCATGCCGATAGCAACTTCCCACCACAGAGAAGGTGTGAGCAACAGGAAACCCTATTGACAGCAATGGGACTGGAGGATCCTGTGAAACACGCTGCATTGGTTGGGGAGGGGGGGGGGGGGAGGTGTGTGGTGGTGTTGAATTGCACTCACTGTCTAATTAATACATCATTCCATTGTTTGCTGGGCAACATTTCTGGTGAGGCTGATATCATATTGGCTGACGTATATACTTACAATGCTATCTTAATGAAAATGTGCTATAAAAATAGAACAGATGCAGTCAGGAATTCACTTGCAGTGCAACACTTGAGATCAGAAGACATAGAAATGGGTGTAGGCCGTTCAGCCCATCAATGCTGCTCTGCTATCAATAAAATTGTGCTGATCCGAATGGCCTTACCTCCACTCTCCTGCATACCAACTAAAGGATAGAATTTTTCCGTCCTGCCTGTTCGTGTGGGACATGGATCAGGCAAAGGTCCATTGATCTCAGGCAGGATTTTCCCTTCTTAGGGTAGCACAGCTGGAAAATTCTACCCAAAATGTCTGATCCCTTTCTAGGTCAAAAACCTGCCTAATCCAGCTTGGAATATATTCAATTATCCAGCTTCCACTGCCCTCTGTGGAAGAGAATTCCAAATCTAACCACCGTGGAAGGAAAGAAACTATGCCTGATCTCCATTTTAAATGAGAAACCCCTTCTTTATAATCTATGCCCCCTAGTTTTAGATTCCCCCATTAAGGGAAATATCCTCTCAGTATCTAACATGTATCTAACTTTCATCAGATTTTTTTATACTTCAGTAAAGATTACCTCTCATTCTTCTAAACTGCAATGAGTCCCAAACTGTTCAACCTTTCCTAACAGCAATCCTTTCATCCCAGGAATTAGCCTAGTGAACTTTCTCTGAACTTCTTCCAATGTAGGTATATCCCTCCTGAATTAAAGAAACCAAAAGTTTATTTGTTAGTGTCACAGCTGGGCTTACACTAATACTGCATGAAGTTACTGTGAAAATCCCCTAGTTGCCATACTCCAGTACCTGTTTGGGTAGACTGAGGGAGAATTTAGCATGGCAATGCATCTTACCAGTACGTCTTTTGGACTGTGGGAAGAAACAGAAGCATCCAGAGGAAATCCCCACAGACAATGTGCAGACACTGCACAGACAGTGACCCAAGTCAGAAACTGAACCTGAGGCCCTGGCGCTGTGAGGCAGCAGTGCTCACCACTATGTCACTGTTCTGCCCATGTATGCAGTGCTCTAGATGTTCTCCCAGCGATGCCCTGTACAGTTATAACGAAACTTCCCTACTTTTATATTTCACCTCCCTTGCAATGAAGGCCAACATTCTATTTGCCTCCCTATATGCCTGCAGGTTTACATTTAGTGATTTGTGTATGAGGGAGTTCAAATCCCTTTGCACTGCAGCATTCTGCAGACTCTCTCCATCTAAATAATATTCTGCTTCTCTATTTTTCCTCCCAAAGCCCTTACATTTCCAAATGTAATACTCTACCAATTTTTTGCCTGCTCACTTAACTTCTATTTTTTGGGAGTTTCAATCTGATTTCGAAGGGCTTTTGATTTTGTCCATTTATTAATGGTCCCTCAGATGTGACCAGATTGTTTTCGTTCAGTGATTAATTTATTTTTTTCTTTCAGAAACAAGGTACGTCCTCTGTTATTTTAGAGTTTGAGGTACTGGAGACCAGATGCCACTCACTGAATCCAAAACCTGCGGCAGAATGTGGAATACGATCAGGTCCCGAAGCTGTAAGACTCCCTTTTGAATGTTTCATATTGGCTGAAAAATTCACGTTTAAAGGCACTTTACTTTCCTTTGTAACATATATGGAGGTACAATTCTGCATCTATCTTTACAAAAGAGCTTATATAATGTAGAAACATAGAAACTAGAAGCAGGACTGGGCTATTTGACCCTTTGACCCTGCTATGCCATTCATTTTGATCCTGGCCGGTCATCAAATTAAATATCCTGAATCCATTTTCCCCTATATCCCTTTGAGCTCTTTAGCCCCAAGAGATATATCTAATTTATTCTTGAAATCACACAGCACTTTGGCTTCAACTACTTTCTCTGATATTGAATTCCATACATTTCCACACAAAGAAATTTCTCTTCACCTCAATCCTAAAACCCTTATCTTCAAAGTATGACCCCTAGTTCTGTGCTGCCCCACCATCAGGAATATCATTTCTAATTCCACCCTGTTTAATCTTGTTAGACAACAGAATCAACACCCATTCCAATACTTGCTCACTCATTACCTGCACTGTTGTGGTGTTTGAGGAAGAATGATCTAATATTGATTTCTCAACCCAAAAATTCATTCAACACGAGGGTGTAGTGAACATCGACTAAACTGAATAATTAGAAGCGTATTGGGCTCAGTCACAGTGAAGTACATTAGCCACTAGTATTATTTGATTCCTGGGTGTGAAAGAATTACTTACAGATGTCATAATCACAGGACATCCCAAAGCACTTATATACTTGAAGTATATCGTTATATTGTTGAAAACATTGTAACATTGCATATTATAAGTTCCCCAAACAGCAATCAGATTTTTTTTTAATGTTGATCAAGAAATACATATGGCCAGGACATTAAAGATTACTCACCTGCTCTCCTGCAAAATAGTAGATTGGGCTATGGGCCCCAAAATTCAGTGTATTTTCCAATCATTAAAAAAGCCTAAAGTCTAATACAGTTAGTAATCGTTTCTTGCATTTTTTAATGTTCCTAGTGAATCTTCATACCAGTAAATAGCTGGTAATATAGAAGAGGTGGGGGAGGGGGCAGTTTCTGATCAATTTTCTCCCCAACTTTTCTTTTAGGAATCAACACTATACTGAAGGACGATTTCAATAATATTGATTATTCTCCAGCACTTTACATGTGCATTGTGACAGTTGATGTTGACTAACTGTTTGACAGAGCTATCAAGTCTCATTCTGATCCTTTGTTTTTTAACTTGATGCTCAATACAGTACACTGGATAATGATAAGATGAGATAATTAAATCTCTTGAGTGTACCATTTGGTGAGGTAGCCAAATGGATACAAAATTGGCTTGATGACAGAAGCCAGGGTGTGGTTTAGAGGGTTGTTTTTCAAACTGGATGCCTGTGACCGACTGTGTGCCTCAGGGATCAGTGCTGAGTCCACTGTTATTTGTAATTTATATTAATGATTTGGGTAAGAATTCAGTATGGTTGGTAAGTTCGCACATGACACCAATATTGTTGGCCTACTGGACAGTGAAGAAGGTTATCTAGGATGCAACAGAATCTTGATCAATTGGGCCAGATGAATAGCAGATGGAGTTTAATTTAGACAAATGTGAGGTGATGCATTTTGGTCGATCAAACCAGGGTTGGACTCACTCAGTTAATAGTAGGGCGTTGGAGAGTGCTATAGGACAAAGAAATCTAGGAGTGCAGGTTCATAGCTCCTTGAAAGTGGAGTCATAGATGGACAGAGTGGTTTGTTTCATTAGTCAGAACATTGAATATAGGGGTTGGGACATTTTTTTGAAGTTGTACCAGACAGTGATAAGGCCACACTTGAAATACTGTGTATAGTTCTGGTCATTCTATTAAGAAAGGATATTAGTAAACTAGAAAGAGTGCAGAAAAGATTTAATAGGATGCATTCTGGACTTGATGGTTTGAGTTATAAGGAGAGGCTTGATAGGCTGGGACCTTTTTTTTCTGGAGTGTAGGAGACTTAAAGATGATCTTATAGAGGTTGATAAAATAATGAGGGGCAGAGATCAGCTAGATAGCCAATATCTTTTCCCAAAGGTAGGGCAGTCTAAAATTAGATTTAAGGTGAGCGGGAATAGATACAAAAGGATACAGGGGGACCTTTTGTGAGTGTCTGAAACAAGCTGCCAGAGGTAGTAGTAGACACGAGTACAATTTTGTGTTTTAAAAAGTATTTAAATAGTTATCTGGGTAAGACAGGTATAGAGGGATATGGGCCAATGCAGGCAATTGGGCCTAGTTTAGTGGTTAAAATAAGGGGTGATATGGACAAGTTGGGCTGAAGAGCCTGTTTCCATGTTATAAACCTCCCATGACTCTATGACTATGAGAGGTCACATGATATTAGCTTATTGTCCAATAGGTTTATTTGAAATCACAAGCTTTTTGGAGTGCTGCTCCTTCGTCAGATGAAGATGGTGATTCCAAATAGACCTGTCGGAGTATAACCTAGTGTTGTGTGACATCTCATCTTGTCCACCCCAGTCCAACACTTTCATCTCCACACCATGAAGAATGCTCATGAGCTAGAACTGCAATTGATTTTCCACTTTATGATCAGTGATTATACAAGAAATTATATTTGTCTGAGATCATGGAACTGATTGTTTGTCGTATTCCAATCCTAAAATTAAGTTTAAAAAATCGGCAAAACGACTAGTCCTTGAGCAAGATGAAAATTTGATGTTAATAAGAGGCAACCTGCGACAACCAACAGTCAGCTGTATGTTGGCTGGAGGCCGCTTACTTTTACAGAACATAAAGGAGAAGCAGAATTTTATCGCATCCTCTTACAATGGCCTCTCATTCTTTTTCTGTTTTGAGAAAATGTGCTACAGAGGTGACAATAAAACCATAAATAACTAACAAGGGATATTTCTTTTTATTCAAATAGATTTCTGGTGACTGTAAAGCCCAATTACAAATTGACCCAACAACACAACGCTTCCAGGTTCAAAAGTACCGGTGTTTGATATCACCAGGTAGGATAGATTTCTGGGAATGGGATCTTTATTGTACACTGGATAGAGTTGGCACTTGCATTCAATTACAAAGGTGTGACTGCTCAATATGGGCAGGCTCAGTAAGAAGATAACTTACTTTTTCTGTCTTATTTGAAGATTCAGATGACATGGTTTTGAATCGATGCCCGAGCTGTCCACATCGTATACCAATAAACCATACTGACGTTAATCCATCTGTCATGAGGGCTCTACAAAAATACAACAGAAATAGCAGCAGAACAAACTATTTTGCAGTACAGAAGATAACAAGAGCTTCCTCTCAGGTAAAGATCATAAGCATTTTGTTTCTAGTAGAGCTTAACTTGTTAAATATTGTAAAGCAATGCATCTCTATATGATTTAGTTTATTTGTTAGTGTCATAAGTTGGCTTACATTAATATTGCAATGAAGTTGCTGTGAAAATCCTCTCATCACTGCACTCCAGCGCCTGTTCGGATACACTGAGGGAGAAATTAGCATGGCTAATGCACTTAAGCAGCTCATCTTTCAGACTGTGGGAGAAAACCTGAGCACCCTGAGGAAATCCACGCAGACATGGGGAAAATGTAGGAATGCTACACAAACAGTGACCTGGGGCAAGAATAGAACCTGTGTCCCTAGCTCTAAGAGGTAGCAGTGCTAACCACTGTGCCACCAAGACATGTTGTGATATCACCAGAGGCATCTTGCTTCCATGTTAGACTTCAGCCACCAGGGGATTTTCAATGAATAAAGCTGCAATGGTTTGTTTAAGTAACCATGATGTAGAAATGCCGGCGTTGGACTGGGGTAAACTCAGTAAAGTTTGACAACACCAATTTTAAATCCAACTGATTTATTTGATAGTAAATCTGCGAGCTTTTGGCCTTTGTGGCCTTCGTCAGGCGAATGAGGTGTTAAGTAACATCTAGTATGGCACATCAGAAAAACTCTGTCCTTATTGTCAAATCAGCCAGGAACAATTACACATTCACAACAAGAAAAAATTGGTGATGAGATTGGTTTTAATCTGACCAGAATTGACCAGATTTTCAACTTTTGTTTAACTGCAAAGTTGGAAGGAAATTCAGCAGCTCGACTCTGAAACAGACTGAAGTAACATCCTCTGCAAGGAAGACCATGAACAGCCTAGAGAAAGAAGAGTTTGCTTCTTGTTTAGCAAGTGATAGGACTTCACACGTGGGGGCTGCAACAAGGAGGTCCTCGCACTCATTAATAAAAGTGAGAGAGAGCAAGGTGGTGCATTCTGAAAAAGGAGGACTACTACTGCAAATAAAATAAAGCCAAACAGAAATTAGAAGTCTTCTTGTTTAGGAAATAGAAGTGCAGTTGCCACTAAGAAATAATTTACACAAAAATCCAAATTACAGATCCAACTAACAAAAAAAAAACAAGTAATACAAATTAATGAGGAAGATAAGAAAGAAAATAAGAGGGGAGGAAAAGTTAAAAAATGTACAATGATTTAATAATCAGTAATGCCAATGATGGGCAAATACAATGCCATAGAGGCATTTAAATAAAATATGGAAACATGAAATGCTTATGAAGAAAGGTTTCAATGTTATCTGACTGCGAACAAGATACTGGATGAAATTAAAGTGGTCATTTTTCTAAGCCAAAATCAAACTCAACTGGGGAGCAGTTATCCAATTGGTTAACAGAAAGAACATGATCCATAAACTTCTAGAGAGTACTTTATTTTCCATGACTGGACTGGAGGCAAAGTTTAAGATCAAACCTCATACTAACCCCATGTGATTCAAGGCAGGGATTGTGCCTTAAGCAAAGGTTGAATAAGAATGTCGGATTAACCATCATCTTATAGAATGGGGAAGAGAAAAGTAACAACCATGATTAAATGGGGAAGCAGATTCAATGGGCTGAGTGGCCTAATTCTGCTCCTATGTCTTATGGTCTTATGATCTTACTGAATAGTAAGCAGGCTTGAGGGATCAATTAGACTATTCCTGCTCCTTTTTTTTATGGTTTTATCTACAACTTATGGAAAAGTACAACCTGGTACATGCATTTAAACATTCCACAAATTACAAATATATATTTCTTTTACAATTACAAATATCTTACATGAAAAGATTGATAATCATCTGCTGCAATTATTCCAATAGGTTATTTGCTGCCAAAATACATTTTTATGTGATTTTATTTCAGGCTTTGGCGGGGAAGAAAGTATTTGTTGAATTTGCAATCCGAGAAACTGCATGTACAAAAACTTCCAACTTTCAAAATTGCCCAAGGGATAGAAGAGAATTTGCTTCTGGTGTAAGTACTGTTGTCAAACAGCCTCCTGGCCCAATACACACTAACATAATTGTACATTCTACTAGAACAATAGGGACACGCTGACACAGTGATGTAAGTATTGTCATTGGACTAGTCATCTATGGACCCAGGGTAATGGTCATATCCTTATCCTTAGCCTCTGTCCCCCAGGTTCTGGACTCCCCCACAATAGACAACGTTCTTCCTATATCTATAAAGTCCAGTCCTCTTAGAACTTCATAGGTTCCTATGAGATCCCCTCTCATTCTTCTAAACTCCAAAGAATATTATGCTAACTGATTTAATCTCTCCTCATATGACAGTCCAACCATTTCAGGAATCATAGAGTCATAGAGGTTTACAGCGTGGAAGCTAACTCTCCGACGGCCCAACTTATTGTCCTTTTTTTAAGCTAGTCCCAATTGCCCACATTTGGCCCATATCGCTCTATATCCATCTTACCCATGTAACAGATTAAATGCTTTTTAAAAGTCAAAATTGTACCCCCCTCTACCAATACTGCTGATAGCTTGTTCCAGATACTCACCATGCTCTGTGTGAAAAAATTGCCCCACTGGACGCTTTCATATCTCTTCCTTCTCACCTTAAACTTGTGCCCTCTAGTTTTAGACTCCCTTATCTTTGGGAAAAGATATTGACTATCTAGCTGATGTATGCCTCTCATTATATTATAAACCTTTAGAAGACCACCCCTCAGCCTTCTACACTCCAGAGAAAAAAGTCTCAGTCTATCCAGCCTCTCCTTATAACTCAAGTCATCAAGTCCCAGTAGCATCCTAGTAAATCTTTTCTGCACTCTTTCTTGTTTAATAATATCCTTTCTATAATAGGGTGACTAGAACAGAGCACAGTACTCCAAATGAAGCTTTATCAATGTCTTCTATGACTTCAACAAGATGTCCTAACTCCTGTATTTAATGTTCTGACCAATGAAACCAAGCATGTCGAATGCCGATTGCTTTCTTCACCACTCTGTCCACCTATGATTTCACTTTCAAGGAACTGTAAACATATACACCTAGAGCCCTTTGTTCTGTAACTCTCCCTAATACCCTACCATTAACTGAGTAAGTCCTGCCTTGGTTCAACCTACCAATCTCGCATTTATCTAAATTAAACAACATCTATCGTTCATCAGCGCACTGGCCCAATTGATCAAGATCCCATTGCAATCCGAGATAACTTTCTTCACTGTCCACTATGCCAGCAATTTTGGTGTCATCTGCAAACTTACTAGCATGCCTCTGATATTCTCATCCAAATCATTAACATAAATGACAAATAACAGTGGACCCAGTACTGTTCCCTGAATCACATCACTAGTCACAGACCTCCAGTTTGAAAAACAACCCTCTACATCCACCCTCTGTCTTTTGTCATCAAGCCAATTTTGTATCCATTTGGCTACCTCACACTGGATTTCGTGAGATTTAACCTTATGCAACAACCTATTAGTTGGTACCTTGTCAAATACCTTGCTAAAGTCCCTATAGACAACATCAACTGCACTGTTCTCACCTACTGCCTTGATTACCCCTTCAAAAGCGTGATAAAGCTTCACTGCACTCTCTCTATAGTAAGAACGTCCATCCTCAGGTGAAGAGACCTAAACTGCATGCTGTAGAATTGCAGTGAGATATTCCTACTCCTGAACTCAAATCCTCATATTGCCTGTTGCACTTTCATGCTTACCTTTAGTGACTGTTATATGAGGACACCCAGGTCTTGTTGCATATTCCCCTTTCCTAATTTATGACCATTCAGATAATCTGCCTTCCTATTTTTGCCACCAAAGCGGATAACCTCACATTTGTCCACATCATTCTGCATCTGCCATGCATTTGCCCACTTTCTCAACTTGTCTAAAACACATTGAAGCAACTCTGCATCCTCCTTTCAGCTCACTCTCCTGCCATAGTTTGTGTTGTCTGCAAATTTGGAGATATTGTAGTTCCTTCGTCTTGATTATTAACATATGTTGTGAATAGGTGGTGTTCTGGCATTGATCCATGTGATACCCCACTAGTTGCTGCCTGCCATTCAAAAAAAGAGATCCATTTATTCCTACTCTTTGTTTCTTGTCTGTGACCCAGTTCCCGATGGTGTGGGTGTCCAGAACCAGGGGTCACAGTCTAAAGATATGGGTAAACCTTTTAGGACTGAGATAAGCAGAAATTTCTTCAGCTAGAAGGTGGTAAGTCTCTGGGTATTTACTACCACAGAAAGCAGTTGAAGTCAAATTGTTGAATGTTTTCAAGAAGGAATTAGATATCACACTTGGAATGAAGGAGATCCAAAGATATGGGGGAAGGTGGGATCAGGCAATTGAATTAGATGATCAACCATGAGCATAATGAATGGTGCTGTGGGTTTGAAGGGCTGAATGGCCTACTCCTGCTCCTATTTTATATATTTGAAATGTTTCTATGATCAGATCTTACACTGCAGTTATATCCAACCATGAATGATTGTGGATAATTAAACAACTCATTGTAGGAAGAGGCCCCACACATATCCCAATCCTCAATGATGTCAAAGGCCAGCACATCAGATGTCAGTCTTCAGCCAAGTCAATTTACTCCATGTGATATGAAGAAATAGCTGAAGGCACTGGAAAATACAAAGGCTGTGGGTATCAATTGTACTAATAACTGTGCTGAAGAACTTACCATACTCCTAGCCAAGCCATTCCAGTACATTAACAATAATGACTATGTCCTTTTCACAAGAAACAGGACAAACCTAACCCAGCCAGTTACCTCCCCATCTGTCTACTCTCGATTATCAGTCAACGATTGGAAGGGGGTCATTTTCAGTGCTATAAGCAACACTTACTCAGCAATAATCTGCTTAATCTTGGTTCCACCAGTACCACTCAGCTTCTGATTGCATCATACTCTTGGTTCAAATACGGACAAAAGATCTGAAATCCAGAGGTGAAGTGAGAGTGACAACCCTTGACATCAAGGCAGCATCTGACTAAGTGTGGCATCGAGGAACCCTAGCAAAACTGAATTCAATGCGATTCAGGGGGAAAAATCTTGCTGGTTGGACTTATAACTGGCACAATGGAAGATGGTTGTTGTGGTTGGGGTGCAATCATCTCAGTTCCAGGACATCACTGAAGTAATTTCTCAGGGTAGTGTCCTCTGCCCAACCATCTTCAGCTATTTCATTCTTCCATCATAAGGTCAGAAGTGGAGATGTTCGTTGATGACTGTAAATTGTTCAGCATTATTCATTATTCCTCAGATACTGAAGTATCCATGTCCAAAGGCAGCAAGAGCTGGATAATATCCAGACTTGAGCTGACAAGTAGCAAGTAATATTTACGTCATACAAATGCCAGTCACTCATCATCTTCAAGAGAGGATCTAACCATTGCTCCTCGACATTCAGTGGTATTACTATTGCTGAATTTCCTTCTATCAACCTCCTGGGGATTACCATTGAACAGAAGCTGAATTGGACATGCAGAAATACTGTGGCTACAAGAGAGGGTCAGAAACTAGAAATCAAGTAGTGAATAACTCACCTCCTGACTTCCCAAAGTATGTCTACAAGATACAAGTTAGAAGTGTTATGGAATATTCTCCACTTGCGTGGATGAGTGCAGCTCCAGCAACACTCAAAAAGCTTGACACCATCCAAGACAGAGCAGTCTGCTTGATGTTGGTATCTCTTCCATCAATCCTTCCACCACAAATGAACAGTGACAGGAGTGTCTACAATCTACAAAATGCATTGCAGGAACTCACCAAAGTTCCTCAGTCAGTAGTTTCCAAACCCATGACTGCTTCCTTCTAGAAGGACAAGAGCAACTGATACACGGTAAGACCGCTATCTGGATATTCCCTTCCTAGTCACTCAATATCCTGACTTGAAATATATTGCTGTTCCTTCACTGTCACTGCTGTCAAAATCCTGGAACTCCCTCCTTAACAGCACAATGGGTGTATCTACACCTCAGGGACTGTAGTGGTTCAAGAAAGCAGCTCATTACCACCTTTCCGAGGATAACAAGGGATGGGCAACAAATGCAGCCCTAATCAGCAATGTCTGTATGCTGTAAATGAATAAACAAAATTTCTGCTCAATTTTCAGTCTAGGATTGTGGAAGAATACTTCCTGTTCTCTGTATTTAATTTCTATATGTAACCAAGATATTTAAATTAGATAATCGCTTTAAGAGGACCTTGCTAACTTTTGTTTGCTTAGTATTTCCCATTGCCTTTGCTTCTTTTGTAGAGCAAGGGCTTCTGCACTGCGTCAGTCTATAAACCCATTCCTGGGAAAGAAGAAATTGAAGTGAATTGTGAGCTTTATGGACCAAAGGTAATCAAACACTGAGGAATCAGATTAACATTCATAACATGGATCTCAAAGTGGTAGCCAAAGATTTTGGGATTGAATTTCCATGGATGCGCTGTCCCATGAATGTCCCACACTCCCAGCAAGTGAACCCCTCACCATGTCCCCCATTCTGCCATCAATCACTCATGACCTGTGTCCCACCACAATCTAAGGTCTCTCCCTGGGTACTTTGCCAGAAGGAGATTTTGTTGGCGGGATACCCTCCCCGAGTTCTGGATTCCCAGTGAAGGCACGACATTGGTCAGTTAATCGGGCCTTCCCCAGTGTAGGAGACATGGGATTCCCACATGTTCTCTGACCAGTGGGTAGGATCCCTATTGCCAAGGCTAACTTCAATCTACCACCAGAGCAATCTCTGCAAAAGACTATTCCCATTTTGTTCTGCCACCAAAGCTCTCGACTGAATATTGATTCAAGTCAGTGACAGTCTTTAAGTTGTGTAGTTAGATTTGTAGGAACTCTATGATATGGCTGACATAATCTTTGTGTTGTTAAAGGTGGCGATTAGTTCAGCTAAGATTGCAGGTGCTGTCAAGCAAAGACCCGGCAAAAGGAAAGGACAAGGACAACGAAATAAAAGACAGATCAAAACTTTGCGTCGTATTAAACAGCTGAATCCTCAAAGTGGAACCCCCAGGAGAATCGAATCCTCGGAAGAAGTGCGGGGCGCTCTGGGTTTTGTTATTGGCACAGGCAGTGAGACTAACTTCCCAGTACTGCCAGTGCCTCGAAATACATGCCCAGGGAGGGCCAGGCACTTTGGCAGAATGGTTTGACAAATCTGAACTGTCTCTAAAATAAATCCAGGAAGAGATTGGCAGCAGATAGAATACCCATCTTGTATTTTGAAAATTACTAATTAAAACTGACAACAGAAGACACAGACATGCAAGTGAAAATTGCCTCTTTGGGATCCCAAATTCTGAAAAGAGCAGAAATGAAGTGTATTTAGGTCAAAATAAAACAACAGTATCCAATAATTTCATAATTTCAAATATACTCCATTCCCAGATTCAGTTCTAATGTTATCCAATATCTCTACTATTGTTATAACCCTTTCAGATAGATTATTTCCATCACTCAATTTATCCTCATTCTCAGGCTCTTTATATTAAAGGACTATCAGATTGTTCTTGTACTTTTGTGTTCCATTCCATACGACGTAAAATGAAAACTCCTCAGCTTTTAGATTACAAATGCAGAGTGTATCTTTGTGCCGCAGCCATTTTCTTGTTGCCAAAATATGTTGCCACATCAGAGCATCATGAAGCATCAATGAACACATTGGAGAAAGTGCTGAAGAGATTTTCCAAGAATGGTTCCCGAGATGAGAAAACTTCGGTTCTGAGGAGAGATTGAATATGTTGGGATTATTCTCCTTGGAGAGAAGAAGGCTAAAAGGGGGCTTGATAGAGATATTCAAAATTGTGAGATGGCTGAACAGAGTAGATAGGGAGAAATTGTATCTGCTCGTAAAACGATCAAGAATGAGAGGCTACAGATTTAAAGTGATTTGCAAAAGAAACAAATGTGTTGCGAGAAAAAAAGCTTTATCATACAAAGAATGGTTTGGATCTGGAATGCCACTGCCTAGAATGTGGTGGAGGCAGATTCTTAACTGAGACATTTCAGGTAGCATTGGATGATTATCTGGATAGAAACAATGTGCAGGGGAAAAGGCTGGTGAGCCATCACAGATAGGATGGGCCAAATGGCCACCTTCTGCACCATTCCATATCTGTGGTTCTGTGACAAAGCTTTAGCCTTGGAATGCTAATTTTGCTCCTCAATTGTACATATCCTTTCTTAAAATCCAATGTGCTACGCAAACCTTACGAAATCTAGGGCAGCATTTTTGTCAGGAGTCAAGCATTACCCTCCCATCCAATGCTCCCCCGCCCCCCTCAACCTCCCCACCCATCACCAATTAGTAGCCAGAAGCAAGTTCTCCATCCATGAAGACATAGCCTGCCATTCAGGTAAGCGAATGATTAAGCTGGAAGTGTCTCTCTCCAACAGTGTTAAATAATAAGTGAAGGTGTCCTTAGCAGCTCGACTGCCATTGTGATGTGTGATCAAGGCCCTCCGCAGGGCAGCCTATGGCTGTTGCTTTAACCAGGTTCAAAGCCTGCCGGAAACATTAGTATCCTTGTCTGCCACTGGGAGGCTTGATGCCTTACGGTATTGGGAGTGATGGAGCAGAGGGGTGGGCTAGAATGGAGGGGAGGGAGGTTGTGTAGTGTGTGGGGGGTTAACTAGAAAATTTGGCTTCTGCCAATCGACTGTAAGTGACTATTAAATCCTATAAATTGGTCACCTGCTGCAAACAGTGGTTATCCTGCCACCTCTCATGCCATTCTGGGGAAATTATCCCAAGAGTGGGATGGAACTAGTAAAGTGGAATGCCTCATACTCATCCCATTAGGGGCCAAACATCCTAGCCCTTATTTCTGTATCTCCTTGTTTTAGATCGTTCACATGTGGTAACAATCTGTGCTTATCTACCCAATGATAATTTAAAGCCTTGCTATCAAACCCATCAAGAATTTTTTCTATTTGAATGATGACTGCCCATAATTTCCAAATCTTTCTTTGTATTTCTTCATAAATATCCCAATGTGTTTACAATGTACCCTCTGTATTGTCTCAGTTTCCTTCCTGCAATGTGGAATGCAAAGCTACACATCATACTCACCCTGTTATCTTATGGAGGTTATCTAGATTCACCATTACAGTTCAACTTTCATGTTTGGCCATAACATCCAGTTTTTCATATGGCTTTAACCATTGGCAGTACTTCATTTCCACAGTCCTTTCAAAATGCTTCTAAATTTCTCTCAATTTGGGAAATGTTTCCTTGAGATTGGTCCCTCTGCTATTTAATAAAGTTGGCAAAGGGGGATTGGGCGATTATAGACCATTTATCCTAATGTCTGCTGTTTAGCTGTCGATAAGTAATTATACTGGCCCCAGCTTTTGCTCCTGAACCAAATGCACAGAGTTGGAAAATTTTCTGACTCTAAACCCAGCACAGGAATAGCTTCCCTGAATGGTTGGATTTTCATTCTGAGAGAGTGGGTACTAACTAGAACAAGACCTGTCAGTCCTAAAAATAGTGAAAAGGCAACCAGATAGGCCACTGAGTGTCAGGGTGAGCTGTCTAACAGAAGTTCTTCGGTTATAATAAAAGCAGTAAGGTCCTTCACATCTCACATTTTGCACCCCCCCCATGAGTCACACGTTTCCCTTGCCGCAAAATTGCAACTCATACTATTTCATACCCTTACCCATCTCTCATAACCCCTCATACCTTAAATACCAACTCATGAGCCATACTCACTTTCAAGGCCCTTTATAACCTTCATTCCAACTTAATAACAAACTCAAGCCACCTCCTGCTCTACCACACCACCTTTTCTTTTGTATCTCCATACCAACTCAACAAGTATTCACCAGAGTCTACCTTCGGAATGATTCTGAGATGAAATAAAATAAAGTTTGAAGTATCTATTACAGACTTTGCTATACTAAAAACACATGTAAAATCCATTTAAATAAATGTAAATCTCTTCAGTACTTAACTTTTTATAAAAAAATTTGTATTCATAGCCCAATATCAAAAGAAGTCATCTGTTTATAATCAATTGGAGCTATCGATCAAATGGTTAACCTATGGACTTCTTACTGTGATAATTGATAGAATCACAGAAACCTTACACTGCAGAAAGAGACCATCTGGCCCATCAAGTCTGCACTGAACACAATCCCACCCAGACCCTACGCCCATATCCCTACATATTTACCCACTAATCCCTCTAACCTACACATCTCAGGACACTAAGGGGTAATTTTAGCATGGCCAATCAACCTAACCCCCATATCTTTGGACCATGGGAGGAAACTGAAGCACCCTGAAGAAAACCATGCAGACATGAGGAAAATGCGCAAACTCCACACAGATAGTGACCCAAGCCAGGTCCCTGGAGCTGTGAAACAGCAGCGCTAACTACTGTGCTAGGTTGTGCTATGTTGTGGTAGAGATACTAATGTTGGAAAGATAGTCTTCAAGCTTATGTTATCAAACATTTATTGATATTGTAAGAACTAATTTTTTTCAGCTGACAGATATAGCAAGTTGTTGTTTTTTCAAAATTTAAAGAGCAGGGGATTTAAATGACTTGCCAGCTCGACTGTTCCACAGACCTTATTCACCTTTTAAGCACATGCATGCTGACTCTAAGCCATCCCAAAAGAGTACCTGAATGTCCAAGAGGGACATTCTAAAGAATTCTAGTAAGTTTAGACATTTTTCTTCAAGTTCATGAAGTCCATGAGTTATGTTTCAGAAAGTTGGGTGAGAAAAAATTTTTCTGAGTGAAGACAGCTATACTTTAAAATGTGCTACTGCTTCCACAAACACAAGTGGGTCTGTGAAATGCATCCTGTCCATTCACCAGCATTCCCCTCTGGCAAGAATTATAGGTATTGGATAATGGGGCAAGACTTCCACCATTCTGATTACGACACAAAGCTCTTCATCTCATGAAAATTTGGGCTGGGATGACTAAGCACCAGGAAAAATTTCAGCATGGGTTTGGAACGGGTAGTCATGCCTTATTAATCTGATTGAACATTTTGAAGAGCTGTCTAAAGTTTACAGGCTTTCTATGGACTTCAAGAAACAACTTTATGATGACCCTCATAACAGCCTGTGGCTAAGGTAGATCAGTGAGTACAGTGATGATAAGATAACTTGCTGTAAGTTCAGTTATGGGCAGCAGACTAGGAAATTTGCAGAAGGTAGATTGTATTAGACTGGCCAAAAGTACATCAGATTTGTCAATTTTAGAGATAACAAAATTATTTTTAAATAAGATCAAATGAAGACAAAGGGAACTCTTCAGACATGCTATCCATACTGAATGGTTGGAGTATTTAATCACCACCAGAAAATTAGTGGAGGAAGAGCAAGAGGCTAACAGTAAAGGATGGAGATGCACAATATTAAAGGCCAGTTTAACAATGGGCTGAAGGACCTCTTTTTGTGCTGTAAACTCTATGAATGGAATATTCCCATCCCACCTGCCACATAAATTGTAGTGGGCGGGACATTGACCCTGCAAAGGTTAGGTGGGATTTTCTGGTCTTGGTATGAAGGTGGCCAGAAAATTCCACCCTATGACTCAAAGTCTCCAAAGAGTGCGGGTTCGGTGGATTTACTATACTCAATTGCCTCTTAGTGTCAGGGAGATTAGTGGGGCAAATACATGGGGTTACAGTGATAGGGCACCAGTGGGCTGACTGGCCTCTTTCTGCATTGTAGAGACTCTATGATTTTATGACTAAGGACAGGATTCTCCAATCTTGTTTTCCCTGACACTGCTACCATTCACAGCAGTGGGACTGGAGAAACCAAGGTGCAGGCAAAGTTGGAGAATTCCAACTTATGAACAAGAACTCCAACAATGAAAGCACCCACTCTTGCTATGATCAGGAAATTTGGAAGTCCCACCATGGTCTCCCAAGCCACTTGATACGGCACTTAAATGACGATGTTGCTGCAAAAAATACTAGCTCATTCATCAATCAAACATTAACAGAACTCTGTGCACTGTGTTTGGGGGTGTAAAATATTGACAAAGTTATCTATGTTGTTCCATCGTGCAAAATATCAGGTCAGCAACTATCAGTATCTAAAGCCAATATTGACCATAATGGATGATGGATATATCTCAGACCTGACCTGGAACTGACAGTCCAGGTTAAAAGCAGGGTGTCAGCAAATTAGAAGGAAAAGAAGATGAAATTTGCTTAAAAAAATACAGAAGTTAGTTTTCCCTTTATTTGCTTGTCTTTTTGACATGGAGGGACTAATTTTTCAGATTAATAAGATTATAAATGAAATTTCATCAACAACAATTTGAATTCTAAATCCTGAATCATAACCCCATTTTTTTCTCAGCTGCCGTTCCGTTTATTATCTGGATTTTGACATTGTAAAGTATAGATAAAGTTCAGGTACAGCAGCATTGTGATTACGTAGCTGGACTAGCAATCCAGAGGCCTAGATCAATAACTGAGGAACAAGTGTTCAGATCCCACCATGGCAAGATTAAATTTAATGAATTAAATCTAGAATAAAAAACTAGAATTATAGAATGATTTGAGCACAAGGGATACAACTTAATCTATTGAACCCATGATGGTTTTCTGCAGGAGAAGTTCACCTGGTCACAGTCACCTACCTGCTTCCTGTAGCCCTGTAGGTTTCTTTTAAGGTCCTTATCATAGATTCAAAGAATATATACTTTGCAGAAGGAGGGCATTCAGCCCATCAAGCCTACCTTGACTTGCAAATAGAGCACCTTACCAAGGCTCCATTCTTGAGACCTCACATATTTATTGTCTCCACAGGCTGTTCGGTCCACCTTGTTAACCAACAAGGTGCATGCATTCGGCAGGTCGTGCGAGGGCTGCTCCTGGATGTTACTTCAGGAGTGGCCTAGTGCTTCATGTGTATGCTTAAACTGGACCATCAGATGGGCAACATGACAGCTCAGAGACTATCGCTGTTGCTGTGCAGACACATGGATTTGGGCCTGTGTCTGCGGGAGTTTGCGTGTTCTCCCCATGGTTGTGTGGGTTTTCTCCGGGTGCTCCGGTTTCCTCCCACATCCCAAAAATGTGCTCTTAGGCTGATTGGGTAACAAATTGTCCCTATATTGGTCTCTATATATCATTAAGACGTTAGGATGGCGGCGCGGGCTCGTTGGGCCAAAGGGCCTGTTTCCCGTGCTGTGTTGTTCTTTGTTTGTTCTTTGTTTATCCCACTAATTCCCTTAACATATACATCTTGGGACACTAAAGAGCAAGTTAACATGGCCAATCAACCTAACCTGCACATTTTTGGACTGTGGGATGAAACCAGAGCACCCAAAGAAAGCTCATGCAGACATTGGGAGATCATGCAGACTCCATACAGACAGTGACCCAAGGCAGGAATCGAACCCTGGTCTCTGGCACTGTGAGGCAGCAGTGCTAATCAGTTTGGAAAACCATGATGGGCTCTGCCTCCACCACCTTCCCAGACAATGCTTTCCACATCCTAATTACTTGCTGCATAAAACATGTTTTCCTCATGTCATATCAGTTTTTTCACCAACCTTTCACCAAAGGAAACAGTTTCTCAGTATGATCTACTCTTCCAGATCATTCATAATCAAATGTCCTCTCAACTTTCTCATCTCTGGAGAGAACATAAGCTCCTCCAGTTGTTCATGTTACTGAACTCCCTCATCACGTGAACTCTCAACAACAACGCTACCTTACATTCATACAGCCTTATAAACATAATGAACTGTCCCAAGATGCTTCACAGTTGAATTATAAAATCAACGAAGACACTAATCCGGTCAGATGACCGAAAGCTTGGTCAAGAGGTAGGTTTTAAGAAGTGTTTTAAATGAGGAAGGCAAGATAGAGAGGCAAAGAGGTCACGGAAGGCAAGTCCAGAGTTCAGGCCTAGGCAATTGAAGGTGCAGCCTCTCATGATGAAACGACTCAAATCAAGGATGTGCTAGAAGCCAGAATTAGAGGTGCGCAGATATCTCAAAAGGTTATGGAGGTGAAAGAGATTGCGGCAGTTGGGAAGGACAAGGCCATTGAGGGTTTTGAAAAGCAAATATGAATTTTAAAATCAAGATGTTGTTTGAATGGGAGGCAAGGTAGGTCAGTGAGCACAAGGATGAAAAGGAAACGGGACAGCTGCAAAATAAGACACAAATGGCAGTACTTTGGGTGACTTCAAGTTTGTGAAGGATAGAATATGTTAGACCTGCCAAGACTGCATTGGAGAAGTCAATTCTAGAGCTAACTAAGATATGAATGAATGTTTCACCAGCAGATGAGTTGAGATGGGGCAAAATCAAAAGATATTACAGAGGTGAAAATATGGGATCTTAGTGAAGGCCCAAGTATGAGGTTGGAAGATCATCTCAGAATCAAACATGATATGAAGGTTGCAAACAAATTGGCTTAATCTCAGATCGTTGCTATGGAATAGGCTTTGAATTGGTGGCTAGCTGTGTCTGATAACAGTGACTTTAATTTTCCCAAGATGTGATAAAAATAGTGGAAATAAAAATCAGGGAAGATGTAAAATGGGCAGCTGACTTCCACAGACTTTTACATTATTCCACAAAGTCGAGGCTGACATTTGTGTTTCCTGTTGCATTGCACGTGCTCCTTGCCAGAGCAACACTTTTGTTGCTCTACAAAGTGTCTAAATATTTCACATTTAACAGTTGGGAAAGGAATGCTGTGCATGGGTATCATTATTTCTGTTCTCTCAAACTATTCAAGTATCAGTCACGCAGTATAAGCATGGTATTGTTCAGCTGAGATGCAAGTCATGCTTTTGTGTCTCAATGTGGTAACTGCAGTGTAAAGACACCTTTAAGTGACTTTTCCAGCTCTTTTGCATCTTAACAAAACTCTACCATCAAAACTAAATCATTTCATCTCTCCCCACAAATGGATTGTTTCTGCAACCCAAAAAGTACAAAATCTTACTACCTTCCTTTAAAGTTTGTTTACTTATTAATCACGAGAGGTCTTACATTAACATTGCAATGAAGTTACAGTGAAATTCCTCTAATCACCACACTCTGTCATCTGTTTGGATCGATGTATCTAACCAGCATGTCTTTCAGACTGTAGGAGGAAACCAGAGCACCCAGAGGAAGCCCACGCAGAATGTGCAAACTCCACACAAATAGTGACCCAAGCTGGAAATTGAACCCAGGTCCTTGGCACTGTGAGGCAGCAGTGCTAACCACTGTGCCACTCATGTGCCTCTCCTCTTACCAACTTTTCTGTTGTAGAAACTGGGGTCTCTTGTGGAAAATCTAAGTTGTTAGCTAAGTCGAGTAGCTTACATCCAGTTAAATGGTTTCATTTGCATAATTAAAAGTGATATTTCATTAAATGGCTTAAATCGCACTATCTAACCAAAATTAAGACATGCAAATGGATAAATTGTGCTTAAATGCTTAGGCAATAACAATATTTAGATGCTCTATAATTACCACTGAAAGTTGGATGTAATTGATATGAGACTATTACACAGTCAGTTACAAGATTATTATTCACTATTATTAATGAACTTGTACTGTCGTGCTATCTCCAGATTCTGCAAGAATTGTCAACAACAACATTTTCGAGAATGACCTTTATCTGGGTTGGGTTCAGCTGGATTTCACAATCGCTACTGGATTTAAAAAAATTAACTTTACTGGTCTGAATGAACCTTGCAAAACCAAATACACTCGCGTTCATTTTGTTTTTGGGAGGTCTAGACAAATATCTATATTTTACTGCAGACTTTCAGTTATATGTGAAATAATCTCCCACTGTCCCTGGCTGCAAAAGGCGATGAGAAATATTATTGATTCTTTCTGCATAATTTTCTACCCTGTCTGTTTTTTTTGGAGTTGAATGCTCTGCGATGCTCATCAGTTCCTAGGCATCATGAATTGGTTAGTTATATTAGTAGCCAGCATTCAGCTCTTTCACTCGAATGCTCTTTTTTATCGGCAAGTTGTCACCTTTTCTACAATTCCTTGTGATGCGGTGGGAGTAGTGAAAGCTGCTGATCTCGCTGTTCATTACATCAATAATGTTCGAAGAAAGGGATTCAAGTACAAATTGAACAGGCTGAAGAATGCCCAGGAGAAACAGGTGGGTTGAAGATTTACAAAAGGGAAATAATAAACCTGTATTTACTGAAATCTTGCTGAGATGTTTTTCCACAGCCTGTATTAGGAGGACACAGAAGCACATATGGTGAATTCCTTGTAAAAATGTGAATTATTCACAAAACATTTGCTGTTCTTCCCTTGTTCAAACTCCAATGGGAATGAGCCTTGATGTGGAGCTAACCAGTATTTTGAAGGTTATCACAAGGGGATTAGGACTGTGTATTTGAAACTTACTTCAGTCAATTGGATGAAAAATATTGCTTGAATTTTAATCAGGAGGGGAAAGCTTGTGAGGCCTCTGCAGAGTGTCAGTACTTAGGAATCTTATCTTACCTAAACTTGGCTGAGGAGCAGTGGAGGAATCTCCTCCACTTCATGAAGATTGTTGAAACTGAGCTGTGTCACATGTTGCAGCACCAGTTGGAGTCCCACATCGGAGTATGCACAGTGTGGCTTTCTAGATGATGGTGACCCTTAACCTCAATGTCACAGGGGTTGCTAGCTAGGGAAGGCTGAGCTTCAGACTGCTGAACCTAGGTGCTAGCTGCCTTTCTGGAATGAACAATAAAAGACTGGCAGGCAAACCAGGGGGTTCAATGAAACTTGGACTCAATAATCTCATTGTTCTGAGCAGGAATAATCTCGGAACCGCTGTCCACATTCTCTTTTGTGCTTTTAAGCTGAGGAAGTGCCTCAAACAATGAGCCAAGATAACAGCGTTCCCATTGCTGCTGCCACCAAAGTCCACTCCCGCGTACCATCCAACATTGTTCGTGGAACCAATACTTGTTGACTGTATAGTTTTGATGCACA
Source organism: Sphyrna mokarran (assembly GCA_024679065.1). Taxonomy (NCBI): domain Eukaryota; kingdom Metazoa; phylum Chordata; class Chondrichthyes; order Carcharhiniformes; family Carcharhinidae; genus Sphyrna; species Sphyrna mokarran. Next base: position 23,660,076 of record JAGIQG010000003.1, read on the forward strand.
ACACAGCTGAGCAGTTTTAATGAAGTTATCTGAGGGATAACTATCGACCATGCATAAGGGAGAACTCTCCTGTCCCACTTTGAATCATGTCATGGAATCATTTGCGCCCCCTTGAGAGGAGAGGTAAGCTCATGGTTTAACATTCATTGGAAGACGGCATCTCTGATAGAATGTGTACTACCTCAAAATAAGCACTCAATGACAGACTAGCTTTGGGCTTAGGCCTATAGAGCGGGTCTGATTTGAACCCATAACTTCTGACCCGGTATCAAAAATATAGGAATCAAGGTCAAAACTTTCAAATATGAACATGTATGTACCACAGGAAGGTGAATAATAGGAAGGAAATTGAATGTCAAAAGCTCTGGTTCAGTTTATTTCTTTCAATTTCAGGAACAAAACGAGATCAGCTATTATCTGGAGTTTGAGGCTTTTGAAACCAGATGTCATGTCAGAAGCTCCAAGCCATTGAAAAATTGTAAAATTCTACCATTTCGCTTGATGGTAAATTTTGCTTGATGATTATATTCTCTTCTCTCACATTCTTACTGAATAGTAAACTTTCAAAGATTTCCCACAATCAGGCTGGTTATTTTTTTTTGAACAGCTCCAGAAATAAAAGCTACCTCGATTTGAGGAAGATTTCTATTTTGCTGAATGTCGATAATCTGTGTTTTCTTATTAAAGATTAAAGATGTGTATTTCCTGCAGACTTTTATTTCATTTCACAAGTACAGTTTTCTTCACTTGTTATGTGTAAGAAATATGAACCACTTGACACGGTCTTGATATTTGATCTAGGTCATTGAATGTATTTAAGACAGAAATAGATATGTTCTTGATTGGAAAAGGAATCAAGGGTTATGGGGAATTAATGGGAGAAAATGGGGTTGAGAAACTTATCAGCCATGATTCAATGGCAGAGCAGACTTGATCAACCAAATGACCTAACACTGCTTCTACATCTTATGGTTTTATAAAAGCTACCTTGCTAATTGGAGCAGAATGTGAAGTTTATTGGACTAATAGTGTACATGTGAGGGTCATCGGGGTTATGGTTATATTGAGGTACATTGTGTTAGTTGTAATAGCGTACTACAGTAAGTTATTAGGTTCCTTTGGTATAAGTGTGATTGTTATGGGACTAATAGTTGCAGTGTAAATAGAAGCATTATTGGACTAGTTGTAGAATCATAGGATAGAACTTCATGCTATTAGTGGTTTTTTAAGGATTTGTATTGGCCCATGGGCAAGTAGCCTGCCTGACATCTCCTCTTCTGCTGGCAAAATTGGAAGAGTTGGTGGTCAGAGGCAGGTAGGTGCCAGGAATGGTGCTGTAAGCACAGTTATTGGCTGGGGGAGGAGAGTCAAGACAGAATGTTCAATAAAACTGCATGACGTTACCTTAACTCCTGTGAAGGAACTGGATAAAGATCCCAAAAAAGAACCCACACCATTTACCTTGAACCAGGTTCAAGTGTGTAAAGTGCTTCCTGTAGAGATAACATTGGCTCACATGAGTTTATACCAATATATACACCTGCATTTTGGAGTCTCATCAGCCTATGCCATTTTCCAATGTACAATGGAAAGAGTCTATTGCAAGATATCCCAAATGTAACGGTTTACCTTAATGACCATTTTACTACAGGAATCACATCTGAAAATCGCAAAGCAAACTTGGAGGAAGTTTTGAAGCGATCTAAAGGAGCAGTGGTTAGGTTTTAATGAGAGAAATGCACATTCAAGCAGATAAAATTACCTATTTAGTTTCTAGGGCGGATACAAAATGTTTGCATCTTTTGCAAGACAAAGTAAAAGCCATAAAAGAGGCTCCACAGCCAACAAATATCTCTGAATTAAAAGCATTTCTTTGAAAGATAAATTATGATGGTAGATTTATATAAAATATACCGAACATCTTAGTCCCACTCTGCCAATTGTTAAAGAAACATTAATGTTGGAAGTGGAGAGATGACTAGAAAGCCATGTTCACGAAAATCAAATGAATTCTGCAATCGTCTGCTTATTGGAGCACTATGATCCAACCAAACTTTTGGTGATAACTTGTGATGCTTCAGCATATGGAATGGGAGCAGTTTTGTCCCACAGTATACCTGATGGAGCAGAAAGGTCAAATGACTTTGCCTTAACGATATTGTCTGTGAAGGAAAGTAAATATTCCTAAATCGATAAGAAATGCTTGGCAATCACATACACAGTCAAAAAGTTCTATCAGTACATTTATGGTCGGCACTTTACAATAGTTTCGGATCATAAGCCATCGTGGGTTTATTCAGAGAAGATAAGCCAAAGGAGTCAATAGCTTTGGCAAGAGTGCACAGTGGGCCTCTCTTTTTGGCCACGTACAATTATACGTCACAGTATCGTCCAAGAACACAGATATCAAATGCGGATGCACTCAGCAAGTTGCCCTTGCCACAGACAGTGGCATCTGCCGGTTCTGCTGTGAATAGTGCTGGCACTGCATACGCTCGAGACCTTGTTGTTCTCATTGTAACACATTAGGATGTGGACAGAAAGAGATGATGTGAGGATGCTTGTATTGTGAGACTTCCTACTGTTTTATATAAGAACAGTAGGAAGTCTCACAATACCAGGTTAAAGACTATCAAAGTGATATCAAATAAACCTGTTAGACTTAGTGCTACCAAATAAACGTGTTGGACTTTAACCTGGTGTTGTGAGATTCTTACTGGACAGAAAGAGACATTTTATTATCGGAAGTTAAAAAAATGGTATTGTAAGGGTAGCGATATGACAATTCAGAGTTGTGAAAGCCCTACCAACAAAGGAGGATGGAGATAACTTGTGAAAAATGTGGTGTTGTTGTGCGTGGGGTTGACTAGGGTTATAGCCTTGTTCCAAGGAAGATGGCTATTGTTACAAGAGCTGCATGACTCACTTCAGGGTTTACACGGAATGAAAGCACTAGCCAGAAGTTATGTGTGGTGGCCAGGCCTTGATACAGGAATAGAAAGGATGGTTAATTAGTGCCCCAGTTGTCAAACTTGACAAGGTCTGCCACTGCCCTCTAATCTGCATCCTTATGTGTGGTGGCCAGGCAGACCCTGTGCAAGAATACACATTGACTTTGTGGGACTTTTTATGGGCCGTATATTTCTGATTCTGGTGGACATGTGTTCAAAGCATCCAGATGTCTACTGATAAAGTCCACAATGGCCACTATCACCACTGGTAAATTGAGAAATATTTTTGTCACTCACAGTTCTCAGAGGTCATAGCATAAGACAGAGGTATACCTTTCACAGTGAAAAAATTTCAGAAGTTTCTAAAATCCAATGACATTTACCATATTATGTCAACACCTTACCAGCCAGCATCAAATGGGTTCATGGAACATGCCATGCAAACTTTCAAAGCCTTAATGAAGTAAATAGGCCTCCATCTTTAAGGGTCACCAGCTTTTTGTTGTCCTATAACACCATGCCGAATGTGACCACAGGAGTCAATCCAGCTGAGCTGCTGATGGGACATCATCTAAGGACATTCTGGGATATGATATCTAAATTTGATGGGGAAGCTGGAGGTGAGGCTTGTCAGAAAGCAAATCATGACTCAAAGGAGAATGACAGAGTCTTCCAAGATGAGGATGTAGTCATGGTGAGGAATTTCACAGTAGGGCCAGCAATGGATGGCTGGTACAATCATGGATGGACAATCCTGGTCTCTATGTTGTAGAGATACAAGGACATTGAATCGAGAAACATATGGATCACCTAAGGAGGAGAGCAGAGCCTGATACATGGGAACAATAGGGGCTCCAGCAGTACATGTAATTCAGCCTGGATGGGGAGCAGGAATTCCAATAGTTAATGTGGAACCAGAACACCAAATTGTTTCAGTAATGGAGAACACAGCAGCTGATTGATGATTTAGACCCTGGATTGATGAGTTTGTCATTCACATTAGCCAACCTGATTTTTTTATTCAGACGAACCTTGCTTGAGTTGAGATGTTTTGCAAGAGTTTATAAGTCACCGGACTGACAAAACTTATGACAGATTGCCAAAGGTGTTTCCCCTGATGTTGTTTATGTAATTTGCTGTTTGTGATATTGTGTTCTCCTTATGTGATTTCAGGAGTTAGTGAGTGTGGTAGTGTGGCCCCTTTAAGGGGCCTTTTCCTGAGGGTCACTGGTCTGACTGGACCCAATGGAATGTTGAGGCAGAACGCTATGCCAATTCAGTACAAGGTTGTGTATCTCGGATTGAGAAGGATTGGCATTTGAAGCCAAGAAGGTGTAGTGTACAGTTGGATAGTTATTTGGTTGGACCACAATTGTTTATATAGTTAATCACTGCTTTAGCAATAAAACCTTTTATTCCAAAGCCTCATTGAGTAACTCTTGATTCATTGAAGATAGTTATTGGACATGCTATAGTGAAGTAGTATTGCTAAAATTATTGGACAACACGATGGCACAGTGGATGGCATTGTTATCTCACAGCAATAGAGAATCCGGTTCAATTTCACCCTTGGGTGACTATCTGTATGGAGTTTGCATGTTCTCCCCCTGTCAGTGTGGGTTCCCTTCCATAGTCCAAAGATATGTTGATTGGCCATGCTAAATTGCTTTTATTTATGTATAAAGTAATTAAAAGTTTATCTGTTTATTAGGCACAAATAAGGCTTACATTTCAATGCAATGAAGTCACTATGAAATTCTCCTAGTTGCCTGTTTGGATAAATGTATATGGCCAGCACATCTTTTAAGACGATGGGAGGAAATCTACAGAGCCAACATGCAAACTCCACACAGACAGTGACCCAAATGGGAGATCAAACTCAGGTCCCTGATGCTGTCAGGCAACAGTGCTGACCACTGCGCCACTGTGCCGCCCAAATAATCCTTAGTGTCAGGGGGATTAACTGGGTAAATGTGTGGGGTTATGGGAATAGGACCTGGGTGGCATTGTGATCGGTACAGATTTAACCGAACGGTCTCCTTGTGTATGGTAGGGATTCTATGAAATTCTATTCTATGCAGTGGTGTAGGTATGGCAATTAGAAAAGTTGTTGCAGCCTTAGTGTTGATGTTATCAAACTTGTTTTTGTATTGAAGGTGATGAGATTATTAAAATTAGTTATTTGAATTTGCAGGGACTAAAGGTTAAACAAGATTGACATATGCATGAAGTAGTCATCAATACTGAGTTTAGATTACTGCAGATACTCCAGTTTTTTCGATTATCACTCAATTATGATACAATCTAGCAGATGATTTGTTTGTACTGTACTGTATTGTCACTAATCCAATATTATGCTTTATGTACTTCCATTAGAAAATAGTTGCTGAATGTAAAATCATCATTCGCATTTCAAAAGGTTTGCAGAAAGTGAAGGATTATCAGTGTTCTGAATATCCAGGTATGAAAACTTCATGAACGTCATATTGATTTCAAATAGATGTTAGCAGATAATTCTCAGTGAATTACAGGACTCGAGGCTAATTGAAAACGTTCAGATCATGGTAACGAGACAGTGAACTGGAAGCCTCCAGTCCTTGACTTTCCATTCTGCGGCCCCGAGCTGCAATCCAGGAAACACCGACTGGATCGAAATTTGTTCAGTTAGTTGAAAGAGTCCAAGGATTATATAGGAATACTCTCAAAGCTACTTTTGAGTGTTTGGAAAGACGTTGTTTCGTTTAACAAAAGATGACAAGGTGGATTGTAATACATGATTACATGATTACATTAATACACAACTCCATTTGATCTTCCAGTGAGCAAAAAGATTTGCAAAAACTTCTTGACACTGAAAATTCTCAAGAATTTGATCTAACAGAATTTGAACACTATCAGCAGAAACCCTGCCAATATGGACACAACTAGGACAAGTGGGGGGAGGGTCATAGTCTTAACATATGGGAATAGGCCATTTAAGGCTAAGATGTGGAGAAATGTCTTCCTTCAGAGGATGGTGAACCCACAGAAGGGTATGGAGGCCAAGTCATTGAACTTATTTAAGAAGGCATCAACTGGTATAAGCAGAGTATGGAATATGGTGTTGAGATAGATGATCAGCCATGAAGTTATTGAATGGGTGAACAGACTCAATGGGCTGAATGGCCTTCTTCTGTTCCTATTTTCTATGATTGAGGCTAGGCCATAGCGAGCACGGAAGTGACTTACATAGTGGATGCTTAAGTGCCATACTGTGAACGGCACAGCGGCACAGGGATGACATGGTGGCAGAGTAATTAGCAGTGCCAGCAACCCAGGTTCAATTCCTGACTTGGGAACCTGTCTGTGTGGAGTTTGCACATTCTCCCCGTGTCTGAATGGGTTTTCTCCAGATGCTCTGGTTTCCTCCCACAGTCAAAAAGATATGCTGGTTGGGTGCATTGGCCATGCTAAATTCTCCTTCAGCATTCCTGAACAGACGCAAGGAGAGTGGTGACAGGGGAATTTTCACAGTATTATTGCAGTGAGAATATATGCCTATTTGTTACTCTAATAAATAATAAATTTTAGATCCTTCAGCTAATGAAATTCCTGATATCAGAACTCTCTAATTTTCACCCTATCTCTCCTGATGCCAGAGACCATAATTCAGCTGTAGAAAACTCTGAAATATTCATGTTGGAAGTCAGAAGTCAGGCTTTGGGGCAGACCTAAGATTTCGGAATTGTACCAGAATTTTGAACTTTGATGCTTTGGAATATTTTCTTTTGAGCTGTCCCTTCTTTAAACATGATGTGCACCATAAACATGTTATTGTGCTTTTTTTTCAGTGGAACGTCCATGCCAAGGATGCTTGTACACAAGACCATTAAACAATAGAGATATAGATCGTGCTGTCCAAGTTGCTATTCAAAAATATAATAGCGAGAGCAATGATACCAATTATTTTTCGCTTTTTAATATCACAAAGGTTTTAGGGAAGGTAGGTTTTGTTTCTATAATCAAGTGGTGTAGCAGAGAAAGCCTAATTATCTTCAAGCTCTTAAAGTGACATGTCCTGATTCATTTTGTAAGGACATTCAGAATTGCTTGAAAGAAAGCTGTGCATAGTTTGTCATCAATCAGGTTCTAGCCCTTTCACGCAATAATAATAATGTTTAGATGTGGTACGTGAATTCACAAGATATTGCTGCCATTCCCTCAGTATTTAGCCCATTAGAGCAGTTTAATTCTGTTATGCAGCATAATTATTTGCTACCATTATAAAGAACTACATGTAATATATTGCACAGAACAGGGCACTTGTGCTAGCACTTACATTGCACACAAAACCATCCCATCCCATCTACCTAATTTTCAGCCGTCCAGCATATATTGCTATTCCCCTATTGATTGTGTACCCATCTAATTTGGTTTTGAAAATTCATGTGCCCCATTTTTTGGCTGTGAGGGTTGCAATTCATGACCTGTCCACCTGGGTTCTGATTCAGCAGGTAGTAGACTTGAGAGGAACAAGAATTCTCTAAGTTCCATAACAGTGGTGGCTCTCAGCATCATGACGTTAACAAAGCCCAGGTTATCTAACATTGCGGAAAACATTGAGAATGATTGTACGTTCCAGCATTATGCCTCTTCTCAACTCCCACACTGCCTTCATATTGCTATCTTAGTTTAATTCTTTCCTAGGATGTGAATGGGCTAACATTTATTACCCATCCCCAATTGCCCTGAACTGAGTGGCTTGCTGGGCCATTTCAGAGGTGCATTTAAAGAGCCAACCATATTGCTGTGGTCTGGAGTCACATGTAGGCCAAATGAGGTAAGGATGGCAGATTTCCTTCCCTAAACCTGATGGGTTTTTGTGACAATCAACAATGGTTTCATAGTCATCATTAAATTTTTATCTCCAGATTTTTATTGAATTCAGATTTCAGCATCTGCCATGGTGGAATTCAAACCCTGACCCCACAGAACATTACCCTACATCTCTGGATTACTAGACTAATGACAATACCACTACACCTTTGCCTTCTCTTACTTGGCATGATGAATAATATTGTGACCTGTTTGTCACTCGTACTTTTGGCCCTTTGAGTTCCTGTTTTCACAGTAAGTAATCTGACAACACCAGGTTAAAGTCCAACAAGTTTATATGATAGTAAACCCACAAGGTTTTGGAGTCTGTCCCTTCATAAGGTAACTCTCCACTCACCTGACAAAGGGGCGAATCCCGAAAGTTGTGGGTTTACTATCATATAGACTTGTTGGACTTTAACTTGGTGTTCTGAGACTTCTTACTATGTTTACCCCAGTCCAATGCCAGCATTTCCACATCATTCCTGCTTTCAGACAGTCAAGAACTGTCACATATCCAGGCATTATAACTCAAGTGGGGGAGAGAGAGAGAAAGAGGGAGAGAGAGAGAGAGAGAGAGAGAGAGCAAACATCAGTAGGGTACTGATGAAGAGGCACCGACACTTGCTGTGACACTTGCAATCACCAACTCAGAAACTGGTACTGCAAATCTTATATAGGGTTAGGATCATGGTGAGTCATGCAGGAATGAGTAGGCTGCAGCCTTGTCAGGTTAAAGGATGGTTTTGTGCAGCTGAGTGGGGGGCAAGACCACAGTCAAATTCAGGAGCAGAGAACTCAGACAAGAAGCTTAATGAGGTGGCCTATAGCATAGTGTTGCCGATCATCCACACTGATGTGCATTGGATGATCTGGCAGACAATCTAGTGACATGATAAAAGAGGAGGACTTGCAAGGAGACATGGTGCAGAACTTCTCTTCTCCACTGCCTCTGCTATGGGGAGAACCAGTTCTTTTAACGATTTGATAAAGGTGTTTTTAGTCGGCATTTTAGCAAAATTATGTGAAAGCTTCCTGTGTATTTCATAAACACATCATTATGATGACAGAAAAATAAGGGCTGGTTTTCATCTTCACTTCTGGGCAATGAACTTGATGAAAATTGTAGTTTGGGGGCTTATTGTTCTGACACTACAGTACTTTGGTTGGAAACTCTGGAGTGACTGGAAAACACACAAGTCTCTCAATCCATAAAAATTGGCATCTTAGTTCATTAATAGGACTCCTTTAGAACTTTGAAGTGCTATTTATTTGAATATATATGGTGCTGCACATGTCCATTTGTTCTTGGCAGAAGGCAGCATAACCAGTGAAAGGAATCACTTTCAGATCCGCCACAAAGTTCACAGGTCAGTTTTTAAATGATACTTTGTGGCATCAGGTATCACAGTAGTGTCTCACAATAGAACAACCTGGTGCTTAATGCGTTCCTTCCCATTTTAGTTCCGTCAATCTTCTACAACATGGGAAGAGTTGCCTAATTTCCTGCCCTCTCTACTTGGTTAGCGTGATCCTTGATGACCTGACAATATGGGCCCCCAAAACTCCCTGTAGTTAACTTGTTCATGTATGGTATTAAGATACATCTAAGATCAAATGCCTTATCTTGGGTTAAAATTGTCCTTGGTTTTTCATTCGCGATTGAGTTTGTTATTCTCATCTTGGCCATTAGATGTTTGTAGGTATGCCTAGGAGAGGATAGGGTAGACAACATACCATTAAAGAAAGAAACAATTTACCATGTATCCAGGGTTAAAGGGATTAAGGGATATGAGGGGAAGGCAGGATCAGTATATCGATTTTGATGATCAGCCATGATCGAAATAAATAGCTGAGCAAGCTCAAAAGGCCAAATGGCCTAATTCTGCTTCTATTTTCTATACTTCTATGTTTCTATGTATTTCAGTCAGGAACAGACCAGAGGGTATTAGTGGAATTCATTATCCAGGAAACAAATTGCTTCAAAGATGACTTCACAGTAGTGCTGTCAACCTGTGTTCCAAAACCTCATGAATTTGCTGTAAGTATTGCTGAACATTAGCTTTGTACTTAGAATTAGATTGAGTGTAACACACAGAAACAGGCCAAGTAGGTACCAATGATACAAGTAGAATGAGAAAGAGGTCCTGCATAGGGAATAATAGGAGCTCGGTGCTAAATTAGAATGCAGAACCACAAAGGCAATAATCTCTGGATTATGATCCGGACCAAGAGCTCATTGGCACAGGGTTAATAAGATTAAGGAGGTAAATGTGTGGTTCCAAGATTGGTATGGGAGAAAAGGGTTTGAGTTCACAAGACATTGGCACCAGTACTGGGGAAAGAGAGAGCTGCTCTGTTGGGATAGGCTTTGAATCATTCTGGGACTAGTGTTCTAGCAAATTAAATAACGAGGACTACAGGGGAAAGCATTCAGTTGTATGGAATTTAAAAAAAAGATAGGAGTACAGGTTAATGATGAGGCTAATTGTTACCAGAGAATGAAAAGAAGGGACAGAATATGAAATGTCATACGACACCATGGTACCAAGGCTTTTTATTTGAATGTGCATAACATTTGGAAATGGAGACAGAGCAATTTGATTTTGTGGTAATTGTTGAGACATGGTTGCAAGGAGACCAGGTCTAGAAATAAAATATCCATAGGTACTCAGTGTTTTGGAAGGATGGAGGGGAAAAGGTGTAGCTTTATTAGTAGAGGTAGTGATCTTCTGCTATTGATGTTTTGTAAGCACATATGTCAGTTGAGTCAAAGTGATTCAATCCTATCAAACATGTATCCTCTCTGCCTCTATATGTGGTGGTCTCCACTTTTAATGTTCTGCCTCTTCCAAACATCATTCACATCAGAAACTTAAAAGAGTTTGCATATTTCATGGCCGTTTTGATGTACACTCAATCTAATAAATAGACAAGCTTGGTTGATTTCTCATCCACCATTCACTCATTAATGAATTTATTTCCAAAACTCTTCACAATTTTTCCTTCTTTGCAGCATTTAGGTGTCTGTACAACATCTTTTGATTCTGAGAGTCCTGCTGATGACGTGATTCAAGTGACCTGCGATATTTATGCAACAAAGGTAGTTTCAAGGAGCCTTTTGGTTTGATTTATTATTGTCACATGTATTAATACAGTGAAAAGTATTGTTTCTTGAATGCTATACAGACAAAATATACCATACATATAGAAGGAAAGGAGAGGGTGCAGAATGTATATTACAGTCATAGCTAGGGTGTAGAGAAAGGTCAACTTAATATGAGGTAAGTCCATTCAAAAGAATGATGGCAGCAGGGAAAAAGCTTTGTGTGCATTGCTGGTTTTTATTCACTGAATCCTCTGGAAAAACCAGAGCCACAATTTTATGCTCTTCATTGGCAGGATCTGAAATGGAATAGGAGTGTAAATTTGCAAGGGTGGGATTCCCCCTGGAATCCTGCTTGCCTGATCTGATCACAGTATTACATAGAACATAGAACATAGAACAATACAGCACAAACAGGCCCTTCAGCCCATGAGTTGCGCCGATCACATCTACCAATCCACAGACCTATCTATAACCCCCTATCCTATTCTTTTCCATAAACTCATCCAGAAGTCTTTTAAAAGACCCCAGTGAGTTTGCCTCAACAACTTCCGATGGCAGTTGGTTCCATTCGCTCACCACCCTCTGAGTGAAAAACTTACCCCTGACATCTCCTTTGTATTTGCTTCGCTGCACCTTAAATCTGTGTCCTCTCGTAGTGACCATTTCAGCTTGGGGAAATAGTCTCTGAGAGTCCACCCTATCTATTCCTCTCAACATTTTATAAACCTCTATCAGGTCGCCTCTCAACCTATGTCTCTCCAGTGAGAAGAGTCCCAGCTCCTTCAACCTATCTTCATAAAGCCTGCCTCCCAATCCAGGCAGCATCCTTGTAAATCTCCTCTGAGCCCTCTCAATAGCCTCTACATCCTTCCTATAATGGGGCGACCAGAACTGCGCACAATACTCCAAATGGGGTCTGACAAGATTCTTATAGAGCTGCATCATTACCTCCTGACTCCTAAACTTTATTCCTCGATTAATGAAGGCCAGTACACCGTATGCCTTCTCGACCACTTCCTCCACCTGCGAGGCTGATTTAAGAATCCTATGGACCCGGACCCCGAGATCCTTCTGCTCTACAACACAGCTAAGACTTCTACCCCTTATATTGTACTCCTTCATCCCATTATTCCTGCCAAAATGGACCACTACACATTTATCTGCGTTGAAGTCCATCTGCCACTTCTCCGCCCAGTCTTGCATCCTGTCTATGTCCCGCTGCAACTTTTGGCATCCCTCCAGACCATCCACAACACCACCGATCTTTGTATCGTCAGCGAACTTGCTAACCCATCCCTCCACTTCCTCATCCAGGTCATTTATGAAAATGACAAACAGCAGGGGTCCCAGAACAGATCCCTGGGGCACTCCACTGGTTACCGACCTCCATGCAGAACAAGACCCATCCACAACCACTCTCTGCCTTCTGCCGGCAAGCCAGTTCTGGATCCATGAGGCCAAAGCCCCTTGGATCCCATGCCCTCTCACCTTCTCCAGAAGCCTTGTATGTGGGACCTTATCAAATGCCTTACTAAAGTCCATGTACACTACGTCCACTGACCTTCCTTCGTCAATGTGTTCAGTCACATTTTCGAAGAACTCAACTAGGCTCGTAAGGCATGACCTGCCCTTGACAAAACCATGCTGACTATTTCTAATCAGTCCAAACTTCTCCAAATGTTCATATATCTTATCCCTCAGAAGCCTCTCCATCGGCTTACCAACCACTGAAGTCAAACTCATCGGTTGGTAATTTCCTGGACTATCCCTGTTCCCTTTCTTAAAGATAGGAACCACATCTGCAATCCTCCGGAACCTCTCCCGTTTCCATGGACGACGCAAAGATCATCGGCAGGGGCTCTGCAACCACTTCCTCACCTCCCACAATAACCTGGGGTACATCCCATCCGGTCCTGGTGACTTGTCTATCTTGATGGAATTTAACAGGTCTAACATATCCTCTTTCCTAACATCCACATACTCAATCTTTTCCATATGCCGCAAACCTGCAGTGCAATCTCCCAGTTCACTTTCCACCGTGAATACCGAGGCAAAGTACTCGTTAAGCACCTCTGCCATTTCTTCCGGATTCACACAGACTTTTCCCCCTTCACCTTTTATAGGCCCTATCCCTTCTCTTCTCATCCTTTTACTTTTCACATATTTGTAGAAGGCCTTGGGATTCTCCTTAATCTTACCTGCCAAGGCCTTCTCATGACCCCTTCTGGCTCTCCTAATTTCCTTTTTAAGTTCCCTTCTACACACCTTATACTCCTCTAGATCCCTAACATCCCCTAGCTCTCTGAACCTTTTATATACCATTTTTTTCTTCCTAACTAGGTTCACCACTACCTTCGTGCACCATGGTTCCCGTGTCCTACCCCAACCTCCTTGACTCCTTGGAACGTTGTCTTGCAGTGCCCTAGACAAACATTCCTTGAAAAACCACCACTTTCCTTCTGTACTCTTCCCCAAGAACACCTCCTTCCAGTTTATGCGTTCAATTACCTGCCTAATGTTTTCATATTTCCCCTTACTCCAGACATACTCCTTCCTAGCCTGCCTGATCCTATCTCTTTCCATCGCTATCGTGAAAGAGATAGAATTATGATCTCCATTCCCAAGATGCTCACCTACCGTGAGATCTGACACCTGCCCTGGCTCATTAGCAAGCAGCAGGTCAAGTACAGCCTCTCCTCTCGTAGGCTTTTCCATGTACTGTATCCAGTATATAGAACCTCAGATGGGAAGCCTGCTCACCATTGATCCAATTAATGCCCTTAAATGGCTCCAACCATTACCAGGATCTTCCAGTTTTGCCAAAGAGCAATGGACTTTCAATTAGTCTGCTGCAGGATCCCAAACATCCCAGCCATAGTTCACTGAATGGGAAAGAGAACACTTGTATTTTCATTCTTACAGATTTATAGATCAGAAACTTCGAAATAATTATTATTAAATGGCTAATTGGGCTGAATAACAATTAAAAACAATTCTAAAACAATTCGATAATAATTCTAAAACAAAATCAACAGAAAGGAGAACTATGACTGATCATCTGATGACTGTATACAACAAAATAATTTTCTAACGTGAGGCCACTTTTAAATTCAAAATGCTGATTTTTACTGTTACTGCAGGGAGTGACAGTCAAAGGACTAAGTGGACAGACGGAACCTCATGAGGAAAACAATCCAGATAAAGAACAGATATTTAAATCCAAGATCAAGAGATCTGTTTCCAAATCCAAACACTGGAAGATAAAATTGTCAAGGAAGGATGATTCATCATCAGAGTCGTCAGAGGAACAACAAATGCACAGTTATCGTCAATCTCCTAAACGCCCATCTGTTCAGTATCACAACTTCCCAAATCTCCCTCCACATCCCTACACCTGCCCAGGTCAACCCAGATATATTCTGAGAGCATACTATCCAAATAATGGGGAGAAATAGAGAGAAAGCAAGAATGCGGCAATCTTTCTTCTTTAGTGCCTGGGGCTAAAGCACTTATTGTAAATTTGGGCATAAGCTGATCATGATTTTTCATCCAAATGGGGAATTTTTACTCTGAGTTTTCTTGTCCAGCTGCTAAAATGCCTGCAGAAAATGCAAAAAAATTACAATGGTCATGGTAGATTCTTTGTACCAGAAATGATGATGATGTCTTTAATTTGTCCATACTCATAAATTTCAAGATAAATATAATCTGAAGTAAGTGGCAAGTATCAATATTAAACTCTCAGCAAATGCAACATTTTGTTTTCATAGAAATCTAAAGATGAATTTCCACTGGGACAAAATATTAACTGGTTTTTATATGTATATATGCACATTTTCCACAAAAAATTGTTCAAATTAGCACTGCTACCTAAAAAGGTGAGTTCAATTTCCAGCTTGGGTCTGTGTGAAGTTTGCATGTTCTCCCCATGTCTGTGGGGGTTTCCTCCAGGTGCTCTGGTTTCTTCCCACAATGTAGAGATGCCGGCGTTGGACTGGGGTAAACTCCGTAAAGTTTGACAACACCAATTTTAAATCCAACCAATTTATTTGATAGTAAATCAGCGAGCTTTCGACTTTTCGTCTTCGTCAGGCAAATGCAGTGTTCTGGTCTGCAATAGCACACATCAGCACAGACAGTCACAGATTGCTGATTAGAATGCGAATCCTTACATCTAACCTGCTATTCAAGTGTTAAAGTGGCTAACAATGTGTGTGAAGGGAATCCTGAGCATTGGTTAGAGAATTGTGTATTTTCTCCAGACAGCACAGTAAGTGAGGTTTTTTGCTAACCCAGGCAAGTCACAGGGGTTACACGGGGGTTCTTCCCACAATCTGAAAGATGTGCTGGTTAGCTGCATTGGCCATGCTAAATTCTCCCTCAGTGTAGCGGAACAGATGCCAGAGCGTAGAAAGTAGGGAATTTTCACAATAACTTCATTGTATTGTAAGTTTGCCAATGACATTAATAAAGTTAAAACTAAACTTAAAAACTGAAATTAAACATGCTGAAACCCTATTTATTTTTCTTGTAAATGTCCAATCAAAAAACTTGCCCTCATCAAACCATTGCACTCACAACTTAATAATGATTTTCATTAATGATATTCTCAATAAATGGCTGGAAAACCTTCCTTTTTTAACCTCAGCCTGGAAATAAGGTACAGATGGGTAGAATGCTGGGCAACAACTGGGCAGTATATGGCACAGTGGTGAGCGCTGCCGCCTCACAGCGCCAAGGACCTGGTTCAATCCCCAGCTGTTTGTGCGGTTCTGCATGTTGTCCCTGTGTTCATGTGAATTTCCTCCGGGTTTCCTCCCACAGTCCAAAGATGTGCGGGATAGGCGGATCAGCCATGATAATTTGCCCCTTAGTGTCAAGGAGATTAGGAGGGTAAATATGTGGGGTTATGGGATAGGGTCTGGATGGAATCATAGTGGATACAAGCTCAAAGGTCCAAATGTCCTCCTTCAGCACTGTAGATTCTATGGTTCTGAAAAGAACTGCAGACTGTCTCTACACTGCGGTGGCAGTGCAGTGGTTAGCACTGCTGCTTCATAGTGCCAGGGACCCGGGTTCAATTCCAGTCTTGGGTCACTGTCTGTGTGGAGTTTGCATGTTCTCCCCGTGACTATGTGAATTTCCTCTGGGTGCTCCAGTTTCTTCCCACAGTCCAAAGATGAGCAGGTTAACTTGATTGGCCATGGTAAATTGCCCCGAAGTGTTGGGGGATTAGCAGGATAAATGTAAGCGGTTAAGAGGATAGGTTTTGGGTGAGATTGTGGTTAGTGCAGGCTTGAAGGGGCAAATGGCCTCCTTCTGCACTGTCGGGATTATATTATGAACAAGGTGAAGTAAGTTACATGGAAGTTTGGGCCTAAATCCGGTTTTGGATCCTAATTTTCTTTAAGGTCTCTTGGCAAGTGATGTGACTTCCATCTGGTTCCATGTAGTAATACAGTCATAGTTAGGATGCAAAGAAAGATCAGCCTAATATAAGGTAGGTCCATTCAAAAGTCTGATGGCAGCAGGGAAGAAGCTGTTCTTGAGTCGGCTGGTATATGACCTCAGACTTTTATGTCTTTTTACTGACAGAAGAAGGTTCAAGAGAGTATGTTTGAAGTGTGTGGGGTCCTTGGTTATGCTGGCTGTTTTTCTTAGGCAGTGGAAGGTGTATTTGGAGATAATGGATGGGAGGTTAGTTTGCGTGATGGACTGGGCTTTGTTCACAACCCTTTGTAGTTTCTCACAGTCTTGGTCAGAACAGGAAGCTGTGGCACATCCGGAAAGAATGCTTTTTATGGTACACCTGTAAAAATTGGTGAGAGTCATAGTGGACATGTCAGTTTTCCTTCATTGGAAAGTAGAGGCATTGGCGGGCTTTCTTACCATTTTCCACCTGAACAGCCCATTGATATCTTGCTGCAGTTTACAGCCTTCCTCTGCATTATCAATCAGATAGTAAATTTTCATCTCATTAGTAAACCTCTGGATCATGCCTCAATGATTTAAATCTAAAACATTGATCTTCACCAGAAATAGCAAATAACTTTGAACTGAGTTCTGCAGATCTCCACTGCAAACAGCCTTCCAGTCACCTAAACAACTATCGACTATCACCTTTGTTTCTTGCCAATGAGCAAATCTTGATCCAAGTTGCCACTTTAGTCTGAATCGTATGAGATTTAAATATTTTGACCAGTCTGCTAAGTGGAACATTATCAAAAGCTTTGTTAAAATCCATGTCAATTACAACACATATACTGCTCTCATCAACCCTTCTTGTCACACTCAAAAAATCCAATTAACTTAGTCAGATAAATTAATCTATAAGTTAATCTAACAAATCTATGCATACACATCCATGTATATGAGACATTTATAAAGTCTCTCATAATTTTCCCTATGATTTGTATATAATGGAGGCTAGGTTGTTTCAACTGTAATTACTTGGACTTCTCGTCTTCCCTTGCTAAACTAATTGGTACGATATTAGTAGACCTCCAGTCTCTTGTGGCACCATTCCGGCATGCAAAGAGGAGTGGAAAATGGTGGTTAGAGCTTCTGCTATTTTTTCCCTGGGTTCTCTTAGCAGCCAAGGGTACTTTCATACAGGCCTGGGAACTGATCCACTTTCAAGGATTCCAAGAACCTTATTATATTCTCTTTTACTATAGCCACATGTAATATAATAGCCTAATGACTTAACCACTATGGTGATGTGCTCTTAAACATTAAATTGACAAAGAATGTGAGCATGTTCTCTGACATTTGTCAACTCAAGCCTACATATTATTATGCCCTATTGCATGCTGCTGTGAAGACTTCATAATTATGATGACAGAAGCAGGGGACTAATTTTCATTACATTTTTATTTCAATGACGTGTGAATGGCAGCAGTGTGATGGAGAAATCACGTGACAATGTTCAGCTTGGGAGTCTGTTCATTGAGCTACTTAGCAACTTTGAAGAAAAAATCAACCTTTTCAAAGAAATGTGATAACTATGAAATAGCATTTCAATACTTGCGACTTGTGCCCAACAAGGTGTACAATAAATGTTATTGCCATCAGTTCTGTTTATCAGAATCTTGATGACATTGTGTGTCAGTGGGAGGGCAATGAGGAGGCAGCATATGTTGAAATGTTGAAACATTTGTTTTCTTATCTTGAGGGCAAGGCCATTCTTTACTGCAGTTAGTCTGATAGCTGATTTGTTTAAATATGGTAGGACAAATATTTTAAAAAAAGTTGCACAAGCAAATTCAAGTATTTACTGGAAGATTGGCTTTGCCAGACCTTCCTAACTATTTATTGAATCACAGACATAAAGTGGTTTAATACCCTGATTTCTCCTTCGTGCTGATACTTGTTTGGAGGTAGTGTATTCTGCACATCCATTGGCCAATATGAAGCTGCTATGCATTGCACTCTTTACCATTCAGCTGTTAAGTGTTGATACAGTATCGGAACCTTCAATTGATACTGGGGGTTTATCTGCGTCTTCTTTAGCATATCCCATTAATTGTAGTAATCCAGAAGTTCTATTTGCTGTGGATTTCACTCTTCGTAAGTTCAATGCTGAGCTGAAAGGCGGCCATCAATATGCTCTTTACAGAGTCACTCACGCTGAAGCGCAGGTGGGCACTTCTCTTATTCTGATGTTGTGCAATATTTGCATGCAAATCATATGATAACTTTGCTTTGCTTTGTGATATTTTAGTGTCTTTTTTCCAAGACAATTTGTGTCCTGTGTGTATCCATGCTATGTTTAATTTATCATTGAGAAAAGATTTACCATCCAAATCTTCCCATTACTTAGTTTTTGCTCAGCACATTTACTATACTGTAATTGAGATCAGGAACAAATACTTATCTCACTATATTGGAGCTCCAGTATACCAAACTATTATACCACTGTACTCCACTAACATGGTACCCAATATACTGCAATGCCATGCTGCATCACCATGCAACATTACTGATTCATTGTTTAATGATCCTCTTATAATTAGCATAAATTCCAGACAATACTATCACATACTTACAATTTAGTGGTTTATTGAATTGGAAGGAGAGGAAGAAACCAGAAAAGGGTACCAGGTCACTGTCAGATTAATCCTCACTGTTTTCTGATGTGAAAGTTACAATCTACAGGAGATTCACTTGAGCATCTGCATATGAAAACCGTGACTGGACCTGCTTCAGGCAATAAACCCTGCAACTATCGTCTGTGGCCTATTGGTTCCCTGCTTAATTAACATCAATTTCTTGGCTCAACTTGAGGGAACTTTGGCACAAAGTTCTTCCTAAGGCTGTTCTCCCTTTCATTTTTGTAATTTCCTTCCAGAAATGGTGTCTGCCCATTCAGTGGAAAGTGAATCATTAGTGTAGAACACAAAGAACCTCATCTAATAAACGTTCTGTCATTTGTGTTGTGGCAGTGAGGGGATCAGGGATACCAAGTTAAGGGACCCATCCTAAAATGTAAAATGAATTCGGAATTCCTTGTGAAAAATTGGGTTTCTGCTGTTAAGGTTCAGATGCAAACTCTATGAAAACAGCCATAGATGTCGAGATTGACGACTTTAGTTTTCTCCTTGTGGGAGGGATTATAACTAGGTGACACAATTTAAAAATAAAAGGTCTCCTGTTGAACATAGAGATAAGAATTTTTTTTCTCAGAGGGTTGTAATCTTTGGAAATCTTTTCCAGTGGTGGAGGCAGTGTCAATGAATATTTTTAAGGCAGAGGTGAGATAGGTTATTGACTAATAATGGAATCAAAGGTTCTAAGGGTGGGTGGAACGTGGAGTTGAGGCCACAGTCAGATCAGCCATGATCTCACTGAATGGCAAGGTAGTTTCAAGAGGCTGAATGGTTCATTCCTGTTCCTAATTGTTATATCCGCATACTTGTAATTCTGCTAGTATTGTGACAATGTTATCTATAGAATGTTAATTGTGAGGAATGAATAATGTAAATCTGTTAAATTCATAATTTGTATTTTTTAATTAGATTATGATTGTTCTTGGTTAGAGACAAATTGTCATCACAACAGTCCAAGTATGGTAGAAAAAATAGGCTCTATTTAGAAGAACTATATCTATGTATATATAGATATATATATATATATCTAGAAGAACCTCTCTTCTCCTGTTAGCTTCCCTAGAATATGACCATTTTCACAATTCTGATAATATTAAGGACCTTTTCAGAATTGCTGAGAGTTTAGCAAATGTAAGAAACATGCACCTAGTGAAGTGTCACCTCTCATACGTACATTGTATTTGTTGTATATGAACAGGTACATAGATTTCATGCAAATTATATTCCTCCCCCAAGCTCAACAAGTTCTTTATGTTCGTAGCTGCCTTTACCCCAAATGGTTCCAAATGATATTAAACTATTCCTGTTAGTGTCAAACAGTTTTGCTTGGTTCAACCAATAGTTCTCTTAGGTCACAGTTTCTTACTTTGATTCTGCCTGTGAGCAAGTCATCACTCTCTATGAATTTCTATGCTACAGTATAGAATTTGAATAACAAATGTGTAGAGTATAGAGCTAATGGTAGGACTCTTAATAGTGTTGAAGAACAGAGGGATCTTAGTGTATATGTGCATAGATCCCTGAAAGTTGGCAATGAAGTCGATAAGATTGTTAAGAAGGCATATGGAATCTTAGCTTCTATTGGTAGGGGGATTGAATTTCGGAGCCACAACGTCATGTTGCAACTGTACAAAACTCTAGTGCGGCTGCACTTGGAGTATTGTGTACAGTTCTGGTCCCCGCATTATAAGAAAGATGTGGAGGCATTGGAGAGGGTACAGAGGAGGTTTACCAGGATGTTGCCTGGTATGGAAGGCAGGTCTTATGAGGAGAGGCTGAGGGATTTGAGGTTGTTTTCGTTAGAAAGAAGGCGGCTAAGAGGAGACCTTATTGAAACATATAAGATGATTAGAGGTTTAGATAGGGTGGACAGTGATAGCCTTTTTCCTAGGATGGAGAAAGCTAGCACGAGGGGACATAGCTTTAAATTAAGGGGTGGTAGTTATAGGACGGATGTCAGAGGTAGGTTCTTTACCCAGAGGGTGGTAAGGGTATGGAATGCCCTGCCTGCTGCAGTTGTAGATGCGCCAAGTTTGGTGGCGTTTAAGAGGTTAGTAGATAAGTTTATGGATGAAAAGGGAATGGTTTAGGTTAGAGGGTCATTGCTTTTTCCTAATTGGTCGGTGCAACATCGAAGGCCGAAGGGCCTGTTTTGTGCTGTAATGTTCTATGTTCTATGTTCTATAGTTCACCCCAACCATTCTGAAACCTCAAATTATCATAACACCGTATTCATCCCACCAGAGATGTTGCTAAGGTCCAATCCATGTTCTCAAATAATCCCCTAATCCACATCCATTCATTTTTCCTCCTGCCATTTCCTGGTCATGCATCCTACTCACCCACTGACTATCAACTTCAACTCCACCCACATGCAATTCTTCTTTATTAGTGCTATTTAAATTAAGGTTGACTTTATCTCCTGCTCTATAATTTAATTGAATGCTTGTTGTTGGCATTGCTGACATGAATCAGATAAACCCAACTGTCAGAGCCCGGCAGCAGTTGGACACAGTGCGCCCTTGAAAGATTCCTTTTTCTTTGTAAAAAAACAAAAGAAGGCAAAGGCAAAGTACTCCAGATGTTGGAATTTGAAAGAAAAGCAGAAAAGGGGAGAAAAGCTCAGCAGGTCTGGCAGCATCTGTCGAGAAAGAATAAAGCCAATGTTTTGAGTCCAAAAGGCCATCCTGATTTGAAACATTGGCTCTGCTCGATCTCCAAAGATGCTGTCACACCTGCTGAATTTTTCCAGCATTTTCTGCTCTACAAAAGAAGGCACTTTACCTCTCAAAATGAAATGTTTTATTATTGTAGCGACTAAAAACTCAGAAATGTAAAGCAAGATCTTCTGCTTTATGCTTGGGTTAACTTTTTCTCTAACATGGTGAAGGGGAATGGGGCCAAGAAGAAAATGTCCAGTGAATAAAAGCTATTGAAAGAATGTGCTATCAGCTTCTCTCTCTTCTGTTTTGATCCACATTGAAATTGATAACTTCAAGTGGCTGACTAAAAGGATCACGTGACAAGATTTTGAATTTTATGATTTTTGTTGTAACAATCAAACTACATGTAACGTTGATGAAGCACTATATTTTCTCAGCAACTTATAAACTATAGAAACAATTCCCTATTTAACTTTTAAAATGATCACGAGATTCACGACTGGGGTCTCTGCACTGCACAGAATGTGGAGATTCAGGTGAGAAGCTGAACTGACAGAACAGTTGGCATTTAGAACAGTGTTCCTGCCAATTTAGTGCTTTTGGGAGAATTGTCCCCTACATTTCCGAGTATATAGACAATTACATGGTTATAGAGGAATAAGGGCCAAATGTGGGCAATTGAGACCAGCTTAGTGATAAAAACTGGACAGCATGGACAAGTTGAGCCGAAAGGGCCTGTTTCCATGTTGCAAACCTCTATGATTCTAAATATTTCCCTTCACAATTATAATTTTACTTTGTCTTTAATTCGACACTGAATTCTCCAAGGATCAGTCAAAAGTCTTCTCAGTTCCCCATGGCTTGCTTTCTATTTTCTAGTCAAATAGCTTCCAATCTTTGAACTGACTTTCACAGTGAGGATTACCTTGGACATTCCTCCCTTTAGCCAAAACTAGTTGAATCTTCCAATCATGTTTAAATCCTCACAAACTTGGAGTAGGATTTTCCAGACGCGCTCACCCCATGACTGGAAAATCCTGTCCAAGATTAACAGATTTTTACATGTCCATGTCACGCCTGTAACAATTCCCATTGTGGTGGTAAAATTCCAGTCTTGATCTTTTCAATCCTTGTACAAGCTCCTACTTAAATCCTGCTTCTATCTCTCTGCTCTGTCTCTCTTTCTCTCTCTCTGCTTTTTGCAGAATGACCCATCTTTGAGATTCAAAAATATCTTAATAAAACTCCATAACTTGATCCTACAATGTTCTGTTCTCCTTTCAAAGTCCATCTTCATAGAAAAATGAATCACGTATCCAAATCAATCTATCTTCAAATTAAATAGACAATTTTAAGCATAACTATTTATAAAGCCAGATCTCCCCAACCCCTCCCTGTAAGAAAAAAAGAGAAAATTGCTGCAGATGCTGGAATCTGAAACCAAAAGTGAAAATGTTGGAAAATCTCAGCAGGTCTGGCAGCATCTGCACAGAGAGAAAACAGCTGACATTTCAAAGCCAGATAACTGTTTATCAAATCTAAAAGGCATAGAAAGTGGGAGATATTTATATGGGAGATATTTATACGGCAGGGTGAGGAAATAGAAGATGAGTCATAGCCATAGAAACCAGGGGAAAAGATTGCTAATAGCTAATCTCTCCACAGAGAGAATAAAGGGTGTGAATGGCCAAATGGCAGAGAAGTTAAAATGGAAATATTGTTTGGATGGGAGTTAGGGAGGCAGGGGGAGGGTGATGTTTGGTGGCTGTGGAATGAATGGGACAGAGGTAAAATTTAGAAAAAAGGAAGCAAAAGGGGAGAAAAGCTAATGGAAGGGGATAAAGTAGGGGGAAATAGTGGAGGCGGAAGGGAAGAAAAATGAAAATAAAGAAATAAAAGATAGAGAACAGTAAAAAATTAAATAAAATAGAATGAAAACAAAGGTGTAGAGGTGAGGTAGAGCAAATCATATGAAGTTACTGAGTTTGCTGTTGAGACCAGAAGGTTGTAAAGTGCCGAGTCGGAAGATGAGAGATGCTGTTCTTCCAGTTTATGTTGAGCTTCAGTGGAACATTGCAGCAGGACAAGGATAGACATAGAGTCATTGAGGTTTACAGCATGGAAATAGGGCCTTTGGCCTAACTTGTCCATGCCACCCTTTTTTTAAAAAACTCTGAAACTAATCCCAATTGCCGCATTTGGCCCACATCCCTCTATATTCATTGTACCCATGTAATTATCAAAATACTTTATGTAGTTTATGTGGGCAGGAACCTGTATTAAAATGGCAAGCAAAGGGAAGGTCAGGGTCTTGATCGTGTACAGACTGAAGGTGCTCAGCAAGGCAATCACCCAGTCTATGCATGATATCTCCGATATAGAGGAGACCGTATTGGGAGCAGTGAATGCAATACACCAAATTGAAAGAGGTGCAAATGAAATGCTGCTTAACGTGGAATGAATGCTTTGGACCTTGGATGGTAAGCTTGAGAGAGGTAAAGGGACAGGTATTCCACCTTCTGTGTTTGCATGGAAAGGTGCCATGAGTGATGGGAGAGGTGTCGGGTATAGCGGATGAATGGACTAGGTTATACCTGAGGGAACAATCTTTGTGGAATGCTGACAGAGCGTGTGAAGGGAAGATGTGTTTGATGGTGGCATCATGTTGGAGTTTGCAAAAATGACTGAGGATTATGCTTTGCATACGGAGGCTTGCAGGATGAAATGTGAAGACAAGGGGGACTCTACCCTTGTTCTGGGAGGGAGAAAAGGGGTGAGGACTTTGGCACATTAGATGGACTGTACGTTATTGAGGGACCTGTTAACAACTGTAGAAGGGAATCCACAGTTGAAAAAAAGGGGCACATACTTTGGAAAGTGACATCATTAGAACAAATGCAACAGAGGTGAAGGAGCTGAGAGAAAGGAGTGGAGTCCTTACAGGATATAGGGTGTGAAGAACAGTAGTCCAGAAAGCTGTGGGAGTCAGTGGGTTTGTAATGGTTATTGGTAGATAGTCTATTGCAGGAAATGGAGACAGAAAGGTCAAGGAAGGAAGAGAAGTATCTGAGATGGATCAGGTGAAGGTGATGGATGGATGGAAATGAAGTTGATGAATTTTTCAAGGTCTGGGAGAGAGCATGAAATGCCACTAAAACAGTCATCGATGTACTGGTAAAGGAGTTGTGGGAGGGGACATGGGTAGGTCTAGAACAAAGAATGTTCCACAAACCCCATAAAAAGACAAGCGTAACTAGGACTCATGGGGGTTCCCATTGCTATTCCTTTGATTTGGAGAAAGTGGAATGAGTTAAAGGAGAAGTTGTTGAGAGATAGAATGAGTTCAGCCAGACAGAGGAGACTGGTGGTGGATGGGAATTGTTCAGGCCTCTTTTCAAGAAAGAAGCAAAGAGCTGTCAGGCCATCCTGGTGTATGATGGAGATGTAGGGAGGTTGCACATCTATGGTGAATAGGAGGTGGTTAGGGCCTGCAAACTGGAAACTGTCAATATCAGAGGGCGTCAGAGAAATTGTGAGTGTAGGTGGGGAGGGGATGGGCCAGGGGAATGAGGATGGAGTCAAGGTAAAATCTGGAGACTAGCAAAGTACCTCACTGATTTGGTTGTTAGTTATTAATACAAACATCTTGCATTTTCTTTTCAGTAAATCCATCTGAGTTTCATTGTTTCCATAGTAACCAAACAACCCAGTCATCGAACAGGATTTGGAACAGGTCACATGACTCCATTCAGCACTCCATTTAACTTTAAATTAAGCATACACTATCAAAACGTGATAAACTTACACACTATTATTCCTCACATTGTAGTACTCTATACAAAAAGCAATACAATTTGTTGCATGATTTCTAATGCTTCAACACTTGTTTTGCTGTGTACAGCAATTTAAAATTTAGAATTAAAATTTGTCATTGTATCATTTAAAATTGTTCAAGAAATAACACAGAAGATTGTAACATCCTTTCTTTTACTCATTCGTGAGATATGGGTATCGCTGGCTGGCCAGTATTTATTGTCCATTCCTAATTGCCCTTGAGAACTTCTTGAAACACTGCAGTTCATGTTCTGTGAGTTGACCCACAATGCTGTTAGGAAGGGAATTCCAGGATTTTGACCCAATGACTGTGAAGGAACAGTGATATATTTCTGAATCAGGATCGTGAGTGGTTTGGAGGGGAACTTGTAGGTGGTGGTGTTCCCATGTATCTGCTGCCCTTGTCTTTCTAGATGGAAGTGGTCATGGGTTTAGAACATGCAGTCTAAGGATTTTTGGTGAATTGCTGCAGTGCATCTTAATGGAGTGGAATTTTTACAGCCATACACAGGGAGGGAAGAGGTGGGGCTATAAAATGTGCTGAACTGTTCAAAGGTCCATTGACTTCAAGGGGACCATAACATTCAATCAGCGTGAAATCCTAATGTCACAAAGAAGTTTAACTTGAATTCCATTTCAATGTTTTAATTTGAGAATCAAGATACTTTTTTGACATGAATCTATTATTTACAGGGAACGATTGGAAAACAATATTTTGTTGAGTTTTCTATCAAAGAAACAGATTGCCCTGTTGGAAATGGAAAACTCTGGAAAGAATGTAACTACAAAGAATCTGGAGAAACTGTAAGCTTTTTGATGATCAATTCTGAATGCCCCTACACTTCAAATGGCAAACATTTGCAACAACTTTCTCAACATTGTTTCACATCACAGTCAGTACAGTCTTTGGAGGTTTCTTTAAGCTGGGAATTTCTTCAGAGCCTGCTTCAGGTGCATTGCAGTATCTTGACTAATGTGTAGCTGGAACTTCATCAATGCACATAAAGAGGGTTTCTCTTGCCTTTATGGGATGTTGGTTGACAGAGTTGGGGCAGAGGTCCAATTTGTTGGGCAAATTTGTTGGACAATATTGTTGGGCAAATGGCTCTGACGAAATTCCTGGCTGCTAATGAAATGGTGAAGCATAGATGCTCGAGATTGCTGCTTGTCTAGAGGAGTGAAAATATCAAGAAAGGCTTGAAAAGTGGAACTGTTTTTAATAGGAAAATTGTTTGTGTGATCCTGGGTAGGAGCTGTTGTCAACTGTGTTGCTTTATTTCCATTTCCTACATTCTGACGGTGATTATGCTTCAAAAATACTTCATTAACTGTAAAGAACTTTAGGATATCTGAAAGGCAGTATTTGAATGCAAGACTTCCCTTGTTCCTGAACTGGTTGGTGTCACCCTATAATAACTCAGGTGTAAAAGAACAGTGTCTTATTGCACAAAGTAAGAATAAAGTAAAACCACAGGCCTGTGGTGAACACATGTATGTCTCAAGCGGAATTTACAATAATGGACCTGCTCAACGGCCTGCTTTATAATGGACTTGTGATATGAGTTCCACTGGTAAGGTAATTAGCAGTCATCTGGGAACTTGTATTTTATGAATCCTACTGGGAGATTGATCAGGGATTCCACGTGCAAGTTCTGGAGATTATCACACAGCCTTTGTGTATCAATTATACAATAAAAGGGGAAAGGCTAGATGCTTGGCACAGCCTGCAATCCTTAGAAGTGGCAACCTTGTGCCTGTTCAGTTCAGCCATTTAGCTATTGCCACTGCATTGGCCTTTGGACCTGTATATCCACAGATCAGCAGACCAGTGATTCAAATGGCAGCTAGCAGATCCTCAAAGATCTGAAACAGTGGCATGTGGCAGCTATAATTGTTTTACCTTAATGCATTCATATTCAGTCATTTGCTGTCATATATAATATTGTAATTAAACTGACGGCTTTGATGTTTGGATGATTTTTACATGTAAATTGCAGATTTTTTCCTAATTCTGATATTTTAGTCTACAGGGTATTGTGAGTCAGATGTGTTCATCGATAAAACCCAAAGTTTAGTTGATGTGAGCGAACACAATTGCAGCATGCATTCAGGTATGAGACACAAATACTCCACTTGGTAGCAATTGTGGGTAAGTAGTTGTGCCTCATTTTCAGACGCATAATTATCTACCTTGGAGTCTTATTTGATACTTTAGATGAGCTTACAATATTTGCCATGCCTCCAGATGCAATTCACTCATTTCTGAGAGGTTATTTTCAGGCTTCCTGACCTGCAAACAGCAGTCTTGCTAAGTCACAGAGTGTTCCTCAAGGACGACACAGAATATAAGAAATTTGAGTAAGATTTGGCCCTGCAAGCCTGCTCCGTCATTCAAAAGATCATGCTGACTTTGGTCTTAACTCCACTTCCTTGGCTGTTGCCCCAAAGTTTCATCTCTCTAAAGTTCAAGAATCTGCTGATCTCAGCCTTGAATATATTCAATGGCTCAGCCTTCTTCCCTGTCTTTGTGGTAAAGAATTACAAAGATTTGCAATTCTATGATGGAATAAATTCTTCCTCTTCCCTGTCTTAAATAGGTGATACCTTATTATTGAAACTGAACCCACTATCCCCATGAGGAAACATCCTCTCAACATCTATCCTGTCAAACCCCTTCCGCATCCACTGCATTTTAAAAAGATCACCTCTCATTCTTCTCAAACCTAATGAGTACATTCCCAACTTCCTTGACCTTTCTTCATACAACAACACCTTTATTGGATGAATCAAATTGGTCAGCCTCCACTAACATGTTCCTAATGTAAGTATAGCACTCCTTAATAAGGACACTCTATTTAGTACTCAGATGTAGTCCCGTAACTTCCTAGCTCCCAATTGTTGGAGTTAGTGGCTACCTCAAAGATGCACTGGGGAATTTCCTTGGTAGGTTCCAGGTAAGGGTCTATCCAGTAATTGGCCAGATGCGCTAACTTCCCCCGAGTTGTGCTTGGAACCATCCAACAATGTGATATAAATTGCTAGTTTTAGATAACTTCTGGATAATTCTTTATTCTGAAAGAGTTAGAGAGAAATAAAAGCAGTTCTAACTTCAATGTAATGAATTTAAATACCCAAATTAAGCTTCACAACACACATAGCCCCAATCACTAAACCCCGCAAGTGGGACCCCATCTCCCACCTGCACAATTTTGCAAATTTGGCTACGATACATTCAATCCTTTATTCATGTACACTTTAAATTTGTTGAGGCTCCAGAACTGATCCCTAGTTACAGTTTATCAAACTGAAAATTACCCATTTATCCCAGTTTGCTGTTTCTTATAATTAACCAATCCTGTATCCATGCAAATATATTTCCCTCAACGCCACAAAGTCTTAACTAGTGCATTAAACTTTTGTGTGACAACTTATTGAATGCCCCAGTTTGCACATTCTGCTCCCTACTCCCATAAATGTGTGGGTTTCCTTCAGGTGCTCCGATTTCCTCCAACATGCGGGTTAGGTTGATTGGCCGTGCTAAGTTGACCTTTGTGTCAAGCGGGGTGAATGTATAGGGTTATGAGAATAGGGCCTGGATGGGATGTGGTCAATACTGACTTAATGGGTCAAATGGCCTTCTTCTATACTGTAGGGATTTTATGAAGTTATTGAGTGACCCAGGCTCTCCTTGGCGATCTTTCTGGAATAATTTCCTTCTAGACTCAACTTTGCTGTGTTAAGTTCCCAGTGATCCACTTGTACACCTCCTACTCCGCTCGTTTTCTCCTACTCACTGGTCTACATTATAGATGAGCATCTCAGGCCAGGGTCAAGACTACCCATTAAAAAATAATGAACCACTTAAAATGGATTCATTGGTACACATTAATCAGCTTCTTAATAAATTCAATATTTTGTGATATGAGAAAAGCTTTCAAAAATAGCAATCATTGCCTATATTCCTAAGAAAATGAGTATATTATGAAGTTGTTCCCCAAACCAGCATAGTTGGTGGAATCTGACAATTTCAACCTGAGATTGTGCTCAGTTTTATAGTAAGGATCTCTCGTGAGTAAACTGAATGTTGAACAATGTAAAAGATCACAGGAAATACAAATGTTAATGGGTTTGAGTGCAATTCACGTGTAAGTTTCGCCAATCTTTTATGTTGGTTCAATGGATGTTATTCAGATTGTGCTTTATATCTCATGGAGATGAGCAAAAATTGGATCCCTTGGTGCTCAAGACTTGCAAGTTAACCCAGGAACTCTAACTCAGCAGAAAATTCTACAAATTGAACTAAGCTAGTTCTTCTAATTATATAACACAAACAATGGAATATATGGGACAACCCCTTATCTGTGTCTTTTTCTTATATATAATATACAATATAAGGGGTAGGAGTCTTAGCTGTGTTGTAGAGCAGAAGGATCTCGGGGTCCAGGTCCATAGGATTCTTAAATCGGCCTCGCAGGTGGAGGAAGTGGTCAAGAAGGCGTATGGTGTACTGGCCTTCATTAATCGAGGAATAGAGTTTAGGAGTCAGGAGGTAATGATGCAGCTCTATAAGACTCTTGTCAGACCCCATTTGGAGTATTGTGCGCAGTTCTGGTGGCCTCATTATAGGAAGGATGTAGAGGCTATTGAGAGAGTGCAGAGGAGATTTACAAGGATGCTGCCTGGATTGGGAGGCAGGCCTTATGAAGATAGGTTGAGGGAGCTGGGACTCTTCTCACTGGAGAGACGTAGGTTGAGAGGCAACCTGATAGAGGTTTATAAAATGTTGAGAGGAATAGATAGGGTGGACTCTCAGAGACTATTTCCCCAAGCTGAAATGGTCACTACAAGAGGACACAGATTTAAGGTGCAGGGAAGCAAATACAGAGGAGATGTCGGGGTAAGTTTTTCACTCAGAGGGTGGTGAGTGAATGGAACTGATTGCCGTCGGAGGTTGTTGAGGCAAACTCACTGGGGTCTTTTAAGAGCCTTCTGGATGAGTATATGGAAAAGAATAGGATAGGGGGTTATAGATAGGTCTGTGGATTGGTAGATGTGATCGGCGCAACTCGTGGGCCGAAGGGCCTGTTTGTGCTTATTGTTCTAATGTTCTACGTTAATTCATTTGTGGGACATGGGTGTCACTGGCTGGCCAGCATTTATTTGCACAAGGGCAGATGAGAGTCAAGTACATTGCTGTGGCTCTGGAGTCACCTATAGGCCAGACCAGGTAAGAATGGCAGATTTCCTTCCCTAAAGGACATTAGTGAATCAGATGGGTTCGTCTGACAATTGACAATGATTTCATCATCATTCACAGATTTGTAATTCCAGATTTATTTTTTATTGAATTCAAATTCCACCATGTGCTGTGGCAGGATTCAAAACAGGGTCCCTATTACATTAGCTGAGTTTCTGGATTAATAGTTTATTTTTAACGTCCCTAGAACATTGCGCCCTGCCCTCCCCCTTATTCATTAACTAACAAACAAAGGGAGAGTGGAGGTGTTTTTCCATCCCACCCACCATGGGAATTGCAGTGGGGTGGGAGAGGGGGGCACTTCATGGAAAGGTCTGTTAACCTTGGGTGGAATTTTCCGGTTTTGGAGCAAGCGCAGCTGGAAAATCCTGTCCAGTGATTGGGAGAGTTTTTCAATTTGAAAGTTTTGTTTATAACATGGAATGGCATATCAGAAACAGTGATGGAAATCAATAACTAGTAGGATTTGAAAATAAAGTTGGTAATTTGTTTTAAAAATGTAACATTGAAAAGGGTGTGGAGAAAGGGAAGAGAAATGAGAAGAAATGAATAGTTATTTCAGGAAACTGTGATAAGTGTGATGGACTGAATAACCTTCTACGATTCTATGGTGCAGATTAATTCTTGTTTCCAATGTAAATTATTTCATCTGTCAGGCTGTGCACTAATTGCCTGTAACATTGCTTCCCAATAGAAGACTCAGAGATTGAGCCAGAAACCGCACCATGTCTTGGATGTCCAATGGAAGTGCCAACTGACGATCCCCGATTAAATCAGACAATTAACCTTTCTATTGCAAAGTTTAACCATGAGAGCAACCATACAAATTACTTCAAGCATGACACCGTACTCAAGTTTACTCAGCAGGTTAGATCTTTCATTATAATTTTCTTTTACATTTCTAGGTTGTCTTGCTCTGATCATCTGATAGATTTTCTTAGTTCCCAATGGATGAAATGCCCTGACTTGCCACTTATTTCCACTTGCCAGCACTTGACCCATAACCTTAAATGTTATGGCATGCCAAGTACTCATCCAGGTACTTTTTAAAGGATGTGATGCATCCTCTGTCCACCACCCTCCCAGGCAGTACATCCCAGACTGTCACCATCCTCTGGGTAAAAAAGATTTTCCTCCAATCTCCTCTTGGGGCATCATGGTAGCACAGTGGTTAGAACTGCTGCTTCACAACTACCAGGGACTTGAGTTCGATTCCCAACTTGGGTCACTGTCTGTGTGAAGTTAGCACATTCTGCTCGTAGCTGTGTGGGTTTCCTCCAGATGCTCAGGTTTCCTCCCACAGTCCAAAGATGTGCGGGTTAGGTTGATTGGTCATGTTAAATTGACCGTAGATGCATACATTAGAGGATTAGTGAGTAAAATATGTATGAATATGGAGGTAGGGCGTGGGTGGGATTGTGGTCGGTGCAGACTCAATGGGCCAAATGGCCTCATTCTGTACTGAAGGGTTTCTATGATAAACTTCCCATCCCTTACTTTTAACTTGTGTCTCCTTGTAACTGACCCTTCAACTAAGGGGAGTAGCTGCTCCCTATCCACCCTGTTCATGCCCCTCATCATTTTGAACACCTCAATCAAGTCACCCCTCAGACTTCTCTGCTCCAGAGAAAACAACCCAAGCCTATCCCACATCTCTTTATATGTTCCATCCCAGACAACATCCTGGTGAATCTTCTCTGCAGCCCTACCAGTCTGATCATATTCTTTCTATAATGTAGCAACCAGAACTGCATACAGTATCCCAGATGTGGCCTCATCAAAGTTCAATGCAACTCCATCATGACATCTCTGCTTTTGTAAATTATATCCTGATTGATAAAATTGAGTGTGCCACATGTCTTTTTCATTACCATATTAACCTGCCTTTCCATCTTTAATCTTCTATGGACAAACATGTCAAGGTCCCTTTGTTCTTCAGAACATCTCCATGTCAGACCTTTCGTAGTATACCTTCTTGTCAAATTAGTCCTTCCAAAGTGTATCATCTCACACTTTTCAGGGTTAAATTCCATTCCATTTGATAAAACATTCATCACTATGTTATTCAAATGCTTCAAAGGCCTGATTCATCTCCCTCATAATCTTGCTTTGAATAATGATAAAACAATAATATGTCTGAACTCCTTTTCGTTTTACCTTCCAAAATACCTTGTTGTGTCTGAGTTCACCTGCCTGCCATATTTAAAGTCATTTTCTTACTGCGTTATCTACTGTAAAACATGTATTTTTAAAAGTGCTCGGAAAAATTAATCACCGAAGCAAAATGAAAATATTTTTTGTGATAATTGAATGATGTTTTTTCACAGAAATTCTGCATTGATGGTGTAAAATTTATTATCAGGTGGTGGCTGGAATGAAATATAAACTGTGGTTCACAATTAAGGAAACAGAATGCAGCAGGGAAGATTCTGTCAGTATTCCTGATGAATGTAATTTAAAGGATGATGGCATAAAAGTAAGTAAAAGTTAAAAATGAACTGTTCTCTATTGCTTATGAATACCTTGTGGGCAACTCACGTGCAAGATAAAGTTTATTTATTATTCACAAGTAGGCTTACATTAACATTGCAATGAAATTACTGTGAAAATCCCCTAGTCGCCACACTCTGGAATCTGTT
The DNA here is from genome assembly GCA_024679065.1 of Sphyrna mokarran. Classification (NCBI taxonomy): domain Eukaryota; kingdom Metazoa; phylum Chordata; class Chondrichthyes; order Carcharhiniformes; family Carcharhinidae; genus Sphyrna; species Sphyrna mokarran. The sequence continues at coordinate 23,693,491 of JAGIQG010000003.1, forward strand.
TGGGTACACCGATGGAGAAATCAGCACAGCCAATGCTCCTAACCAGTACGTCTTTCGGATTGTGGGAAGAAATCGGAGCACCTGAAGGAAACACGTGGGGAGGCATGGGAGAATGTGCAGACTCCGCACAGACAGTGACCCAAGCCAGGAGTTAAACCCAGTTCCCTGGTGCTGTGAGGCAGCAGTGCTAACCACTGTGCTGTCCTAATTTCAAATGTTAGAATTGTTAGTATTTGTTGTGTGGTAGCAGTTAAATCTCCACCATCCAAGGTATTCTTAGGCAAGAAGGAAAGATGAAAGACCAATTGAAAATTACTGCCAGCACAACCTGCACAACCTTCAGAGCTCTATTTCCTCCACCCTCACTCCTGGTTATCAACAATTTACACTCGCCAGCACACTCTAGGCAGTTCTTGCTCTCTTGTTTGGAGCTGTAATACTGTTCACTGACCTGACTGCGGACTAGGCATGCTCTGTGTGCTGATCCTGCCTTGAGGGTATTCTCTAAAATGGATGTAAAAGGCTCAGTTTCTGAGCTGATGGCTGAGAGGTTGAGAAGGGCTAATGGTGTTCATTCAGAATCACTGCCTTCCTGTACTTCCAGCCCATTCTTTCTCACCAGTGCCTGGTCAGGTCGAAGCTCTTGAGTATCTGGAGGGCAAAAGGTCCAAGGAGACAGTGGAAAGTAAGAGGTGTAATACTTAAATCATGTGACACATTTTAATTAAAAAAGACTGTGAGATGAAGGGGAAATGGGATGTGAGAATTGCAGAATGTTAGAATGGTTACAGCATGGGGTGGGGGGTGGAGGGAAGGTGGGAGAACAATTTGGCCTATTGAATCCATGACTGGCGTCCTCTGCATGTTTTCTGAAAACCTGAAAATGTTTTGCCTTCAGGTGCTTATCTATTATCGTGTATTTTCCTTGATTCTTTTGGCAAACCAGATCTGTGACTCTGGTTCTCAACCCCTCCAATGAAGGGAATTTTTGCTGGCTATCTGCTCTGAATTTCAACATTTCCTTCAAAATCTCCTCTTGTTCTCTTCTCTAGAGAATACCTACAGATTCTCTATGCAGGTAAAGTCCCTCATGCTGAGACTACTTCGACAAATCCTTTCTTCACACTCTCTAAAGTCTTGACATTCTCCTTAAAGTGCAATGGCCAGAATTAAACACGATATTCCAGGTGCTTCGGAAAGATTTGTTGTAACTTTCTTGCTTGTGCCCCTAATTATAAAGTCCAGAACGACAATTTGTTTTTAACTACGCTCCCAATTTGCCTTATCAGTTTCAATTCGCCTGGATGCATAACCCATCAAGTCGCTCTGTTCCAGCATCCCTTTTGCAATTTATAGTACCTCTCCATATTCTTCCTACCAAAATGTGTCATGTCACATTTCTCCTCATTAATTCAATCTACCATGTGTCTATCCTACTCACAGTTCACATCCAAATATTTGCAACTTTTGAAATTGTGCCCTGTACACCCAAGTTTAAATGTGATGATGTGGAGATGTCGGTGTTGGACTGGAGTAAACACGGTAAGAAATCTCACAACATCAGGTTAAAGTCCATCAAGTTTATTTGATAGTAAACCCACAAGCTTTCAGAATGCTGCCCTTCACCAGGTGAGTGGAAAGTTCTGATCAGAGAAGGGCATATAAAGGCACACACAGTTTACAGAAGGCTAATTAGAATGCGCATCTTTACAGCTAATCTGCTATTATGCTCTTCAAGTCTTAAAGATGCAGACAACGTGAGTGGAGATAGCATTAAGCATAGGTTAAAGAGATGTGTACTGTTCAGATAGGACAATAAGTGAGATGTTGCAAGTTCAGGCAAGTCATGGGGGTTACAGATGGTGTGACATGAACCCAAGATCCCGACTGAGGCCATCCTCATGTGAGGGGAACTTGGCTATCAGTCTCTGCTCAGCGACTCTGCATTGTTGTGTGCTGTGAAAACCGCCTTGGAGAATGCTTACCCGAAGATCAGAGGCCGGATGCACTTGACTGCTGAAGTGTTCACCAGGAAGGAAACAGTCTTGCCTGGTGATTGTCGAGCGATATTAATTCATCTGTTGTCATAGCGTCTGCATGGTCTCCACAATATACCATGCTTTGGGACATCCTTTCCTGCAGTGTATCAGGTAGACATCAGACTGAGTTGCAAGAGTATGTGCCGTGTACCTGGTGGATGGTGTTCCCGCATTAGATGATGTCATCCATGTCAATGATCTGGCATGTCTTGCAGAGGTTGCTGTGGCAGGGTTATGTGGTATCGTGGTCACTGTTTTCCTGAAAGCTGGGTGGTTTGCTAACAGCGAACACAATGAAACAGCCAATGAACTGGAACAGCCAACAGGGAGATCAGCAATATAGCAACTGAAGAGGAAACAGTCCAATTGATCTCCTCTGGAAGGTCACTGCCCTCGACTGGACATGTATGCCCAAGCCATCAGGAGGTGCGTCAACACCAGATTCATTAACCACACTCACAAGAGAGCCCCGAACATCATCCAACATAACGTAACTCTATCTGTGCTCTCGAGACTAACCACAACATTGTCATCAAACCAGCAATCAAAGGAAGGGCCATCGTCATACTGAACAGAATGGATTACTCCAAAGAAGTGTACCGACAACTGAACGATGAGGAACACTACAGACAGTTACCCATAGATCTGATCAAAAAACACACCATCAACTCAACACTGATCAAGATCTTTGATCCGTACCTTCAGAGCACCTTCTGTGCTTTCATCCCATGTACTCCCAAAGATGTACAAGGGAAACACACCTGGCCGTCCCATTGTATTGGGCAATGGGATCCTGTGCGAGAAACTCTCCAGGTACATCAAGGGCAGCCTAAAACCCATTGTACAAAGAACTCCCAGCTTTTGTTGCGACATTATGGACTTCCTACAGAAACTTGGCACACACGGAGCAATTGAACCAGGGGCACTCCTCGTCACAATGCATGTCTTGGCACTCTACACCAACATTCCCCGTGACAATGGAATTGCTGCAATAGCCTCAGTACTCAAAGCCAACAACTGCCAGGCTCCAAATGCAATTTTACAATTGATCGGCTTCATCCCAGACCACAATGTCTTCACCTTCAACAACCAGTTCTTTATCCAGGCACACGGAACAGCCATGGGAACCAAATTTGCACCTCAATATGCCACCATCTTCATGCACAAGCTCGAACAAAACTTCTTCACCACACAGGACCTTCAACTGATGCTATACACTAGATACATCGATGACATTTCCTTCCTTTGGACTCATGGTGAACAATCATTGAAACAACTGTATGATGACATCAACAAGTTCCATCCCACCATCAGACTCACCATGGACTATTCTCCAGAATCGGTTACATTCTTGGACACACGCATCTCCATCGAGGATGGTTACCTCAGCACCTCACTGTACCGCAAGTCCACAGGTAACCTCATGATGTTCCACTTCCCCACCCTAAACACGTTAAAGAAGCCATCCCCTATGGACAAGCCCTCCGTATACACAGAATCTGCTCAGGTGAAGAGGATTGCAACAGATACCTCCAGACGCTGAAAGATGCCCTTGTAAGAATGGGATAACACGCTCGACTTATTGATCGACAGTTCTGATATGCCACAACAAAACACTGTACCAACCTCTTCAGAAGACAAACATAGGGCGTGGTGAACAGAGTACCCTTCATCGCCCAGTACTTCCCCGGAGTGGAGAAGCTACAACATCTTCTTTGGAGTCTTCAACATATCATTGATGAAGACGAACATATCGCCAGGGCCTTCCCATATCCCCACTTCTTGCCTTCAAACAACCGCACAATCTCAAAGAGACCATTGTTCGTAGCAAACTACTCAGCCTTCACGAGAACAGTGACTACAACACCACGCAGCCCTGCCACAGTAACATCTGCAAGACATGTCAGATCATCGATATAGATGACATTATCTCAGGAGAGAACACCATCCACCAGATACACAGTACATACTCTTGCAATTGGGCCAACGTTGTTTATCTATACGCTGCAGGATAGGATGTCCCGAAGCATGGTACATTAGGGAGACCATGCTGACACTATGACAACGGATGAATGAATATTGCTCGACAATCACTAGGCAAGACTGTTCCCTTCCTGTTGGCAAACACTTCAGCAGTCAAGTGCATTTGGCCTCTGATCTTTGGTAATCGTTCTCCAAGACAGCCTTCACGACGCATGACAGCGCAGAGTCACTGAGCAGAGACTGATAGTTCTGCACACAAGAGGATCTTGGGATCATGTCACACTATCTGTAACTCCTATGACTTGCCTGAACTTGTAAAATCTCATTACTGTCCTGTCTGGAGGCAGTACACATCTCTTTAACGAATGTTTAATGCTGTCTCCACTCACATTGTCTGCACCTTTAAGACTTGAATAGCAGAATAGCGGATTAGCTGTAAAGATTCGCATTCTAATCAGTATTCCGTAAACTGTATGTGCCTTTATATACCTTTCTTTGATCAGAACTTTCCACTCACCTGACGAAGGAACAGCGTTCCGAAAGCTTGTGGGTTTACTATTAAATAAACTTGTTGGACTTTAACTTGCAGTTACAAGTGGTGTACCTCAAGGATCTGTTTTGGGGCCACTGCTGTTTGTCATTTTTATAAATGACCTAGATGAGGGTGTAGAGGGTTGGATTAGTAAATTTGCTGACGATACCAAAGTGGGGGGAGTTGTAGACAGCGAGGATGGATGTTACAGTTTGCAGAGGGACATAGATAGGTTGCAGAGCTGGGCCGTGAGGTGGCAAATGGAATTCAACACGGATAAGTGTGAGGTGATTCACTTTGGTAGGAATAACAGGCATATGAAATATAGGGCTAATGGAAGGACCCTTAATAGTGTTGTCGAGCAGAGGGATCTTGGGGTACAAGTACATAGCTGTTTGAAAGTTGGCACCCAGGTTGATAAAGTTGTTAAGAAGGCGTACGGTGTGTTAGCTTTTATTGGTAGAGGGATTGAATTTAGGAGCCGTGAGGTTATGTTACAACTGTACAAAACTCTGGTGCGGCCGAACTTGGAGTATTGCGTACAGTTCTGGTCGCTGCATTATAGGAAAGATGTGGAAGCATTGGAAAGGGTGCAGAGGAGGTTTACCAGGATGTTGCCTGGTATGGTGGGAAGGCCTCATGAGGAAAGGCTGAGGGACCTGAGGTTATTTTCATTAGAGAGAAGAAGGTTACGCGGTGACCTAATTGAGGCGTATAAGATGATCAAAGGACTGGATAGGGTGGATAGTGAGAGCCTTTTTCCTCGGATGGTGATGACCAACACGAGGGGACATAACTTTAAATTAAGAGGTGGTAGTTATAGGACGGATGTCAGAGGCAGGTTCTTTACACAGAGGGTGGTGAGGGCATGGAATGCCCTGCCTGCAGCAGTTGTGGACTCGCCTACTTTGGGGGCATTCAAATGGTCGGTGGATAGGCATATGGATGATATTGGAATAGTTTAGGTTAGAGGGTCCACTGGCCGGCGCAACATCGAGGGCCGAAGGGCCTGTACTGCGCTGTAATGTTCTATGTTCTATGTTCTATGTTTAACCTGGTCTTACCATGTTTACCCAAGTCATTAAGTCATTAGTATATATCAAAAAATTAGTGGTCAATTCTGACCCCTAGAGAACCTTCATGTATAGCTTCCTCAAGTCTGAAAAACAACTGTTCACCACTGCTCTCAGTTTCTTGTTGGTCAGCCAGCTCAGCAAGTCTGGCAGCATCTGTGCAGAGAAACAAATGTTTTGGGTCTAAATGACCCTTCCACAGAAGTGCTTAAACATAATTTGCCTTAAAAGATTTGTGCAGGTGTTACTGGATTAATCCAGTTAATTGTCAATGCAACCGTTAATTCTGTTCCTGAAATTAAAGTGATTGGCTTGCAGTTGCTGTGTTTGTTACACCTTTTTTTCTTAAAGAGGATACAACATGTGCAATTCTCCAGTCCCCTGGCACTAGTGTCTAAGGAGGACCGAAAGATTATGGCCAGTATCTCATGGAATCTCAGGATCTCTACAGTGCAGAGACAAGCCATTCAGCCAGTTGAGTCTGTATTAGCACTCCAAAAGAGCATCCCCTCCCCTCTGTCCTATTTCCGTAACTTTGTGCATTTACCATGAGAATCCACACATCTTTTGGAAACTAAGGGACAATTTATTATTGCCAATCTATCTAACCTGCACAACTTTAGGCATCTCTTGTTTTCTCAATTGTAATATCAAGCTGACATCAGTTATACACACCTTCTGTTCTCCTTCATCTTAATCTCAATCTTTTCATCACCCAGGGTGGACTGCCTTTACCCCTTAAGTGAATGCATCGAGCATGTATCTGTGCCATTTCCACTTTACAAGCAATCATTGTTCTGTTACAGTTTGGCCTGCTAATCTTTCATTTGAATTTACCAGGGACAGATCTATTCTCATAGAATCATGAGCCTCAATTTTTATTTTTGAGGTGGGAATCATGAGTTAGGCCATCTCTTAATCTTATGAAATCACGTTCTGTCTTGCAGGCTGCACTCACATTATTTTTGTTGTGGTGAATGTCCCAGTTATTTGGGACTTTAGCCCAAGTCTGTACATGAGTATTCAAAATTCTAACCATCACCCCTCAACCTGCTACCTATCTTGTATGCCAGCTCAATGACTGTTTCATCCAAACTTGGAAAAACTGAACCCTCTTAGGAGATCATAAAACTATCAAATGAACACTACTCAAAATTCACTTAAAAAAAGCTTAATCTTATTAAGCAGTGATAAAACTGTCAAAAATCCAAACAGCTATTCAAAACATTTTCAAAAACAAGTCTGAGCTCATAAAACTGTCAATTAAAACATATCTTATGTTTGAGAGCAAAATCAACATTGAGACCCGGTTTGGAGTTCCACTACGCACTCATAATGTGATCTCATTGTACAGCTATGACAGAACCCAATAGATAAAAGCTTTTGAAGTAGTGTAATGGGTAACAATTATTTTACACTGCTTCAAATTTTCAATCAAATAACTTAGCCATGTATTTCACTGCGTCAAAAATATAAGTGGCTAATCCATCAATCAATTAAAACAACAAAGCACAGGGTGCAATTGAAACAATATAACATGAATTGCAACATTTATTGATGCAGAAGAGTACAATGTAAACTAATGTATCTGCAGATTTTCTCACTTTCACAATATTTGTCAATTTAAGAGTCACTTACCTTTTATAAACAAATCTTATCAAAACTACTGTATTAAAAACTTATTATACACCATTATACTATGACATGTGGAATAAAAACTTACCAGTAAAGAGTTTACTGATTGGACTAAGGTTCTTATGATTCATGACTCTTCTGAGATGCTGTGAACAACGTCTCCTCTCAAAATGAGCCCAATTCCATAAAAATAGCACTGAATCTAATGTGTCAATTCCTGTAATGAAACTGACAAGATTAGGAGCACTGCAAGCAGGCTTACTACCCACACACTCATCCCACATTATTAAAATTAGTTGATGATGGGTAAGAGGCAGGAATTTGGGGATTGAATCCTGTTTGCCTTTTTAAAGCAAATCCATTCCTGTGCAAACATTGACAGAAGCATAAAAATCTGGGCCATAGAGCCATCATTGTATCACGGGAAGTCATTTCATCTTTCAGTTCATGTTAGTTTCTATAGAGAAATTCAACTGGTTATAGGCAGTCCTCTGTTATATCACCATAATTCAGAAAATTTATTTCCCTCAAATGCCCATTCAACTTCCATTTGGTATCGTTGATTGTTTGTGTCTCCATCACCCTCAATTGGCCCTCTTTCAGTTGAATATTTTTACTCTAGATTGTTCTCGAGTTTTGTTTCCACGTATGGCAAATACAAGTCCTATCATATCATGATCATTAGTCTCTAAGTGCTCCCCATTTGACCTACCCATCTATCTCAGAACTTGGTCCAGCGATGCCTCCTTCTGTGTTGGATCAGAAATTTACTGATCAGGAAGATACTTCTGAACACACAAAAAAGTCTTCTGGCTCTCTGGTCTTTACTTATTATTATTCCTGTCTACATTAAGATAATTAATGCCTGTCATTCTTACTACTCGATTGTTTTTGCCCATTTCTATAATTTCCTTGCAAATTTTCTCCTTTATCCCTTTTCCACTAGTTAATTATTCATAGAATGTACGTAATATAGTAATGGCACTCCACTGTATGTTAATTCTAACCAAATAGATGTTTTCCTTGCCCACGCCAGGATGTCTTGTATTATTTTCCTTAATCAATACTGCCATCCTTTCTTTCCTTCCTGATCTTTACCGATCACCAGGCCAATTTAATAGCCGGTCCTGTCCATTTTTGAACCAGGTCTCCATTATTGCCATCCTATTCACATGGTGGCTATTGTCCCTGCAGTTCACCAGAATTATTCAATGTTCACTGTGCATTTATGTACACGCACTGTAAACCTGAATTAGATCTTATTGTATTTCCTCTTACTCTGACCACATCTATTGTCTTATTATTTCTTACCATACTTGCCTGCGGCCAAACTAGTCTGAAAATGCCTGGTCTTGTCTGGTCTCAGAAGCTAAGCAGAGTCAGGCCTGGTTAGCTATCTATATCTCCCAATCATTAGTGCACCTTCTTTATCCTTTCTTTCCTCCATGCTTCTTCCAAAAAAAAAACGCTGAACATTATCACTTTCAATGGTTTCAGCGCTGCCTCTGTCTTGGCTGCTCCAGCCAGAAAGTACTTCTCCTTTAAGAGATGCAAGCTGGCTTTAAGTTGTTGTAGGCTGGCTTTAAGTGACAGTAGCCTTTCGTGAACTTGGGCTTCCTGTTAAGGTGTGCAGGCATTCAATACTGCATTTAGATCTTGTCTGAATTCAACATTCAACATGAGCTGACTGTGTGAGGTTTGTGTGTTGCCTGCATCAAAAACAGCACACAGGTATATCATGCATCTCGATTTTGCCTCTAATGTGTTGTGTTAACATTACAAACATCTGGTAAATGTCAGTTAAAAAAAATATTGTTTTAGATTTTGGTTATTTTACTTTAGCTGTTACACATTGCGCACACACAGGTAGCGTAATGACTGTTTGCAACAAATACAAATAGTGAAACACTTATGTCTTAATCCTTTTGTGAAAGAAATACCTATAGCACTCAAATTACGTAACACACGAAACATAGAATCATAAATTGAAGAACCTGAAAGAAAACAAAGAGATAAGAAACACCTTCAGGAAGCTTTGGATAAAAAATTCTCAGAGGTGATACTGCTCAACTCATGTTCATTCTTAATGTTTGCAAAAATGCACTCAAATAACTCAGTTACACTGGGGGGATGCTTTGCTCTGTGTTAATCACTAAACCAGCATGGGGTAATAAAATAGCTATATCAATAGACACACAATATAATCCGATTAGACAGTTTAGCACATTCAAATACCATCATGATGTTCAAAATCTGAATATAAAAGCCAGTATCAGTGAATAGACCATAAAGCTTTTGGAATCAGATTTTTGTAAAAACCTAACTGGTTCACTAGTGTCCTTTACATAAAGAAACTAATCATCATTGCCTGGCCAAGTCTATATTGTGTCTTCAGTCCTATTCTAGTGCGATTGCCTGTTAACTGCCACCTGAAGTGGTACTAGCAAGACATTCAGTTGTCGTCAACTACAGCAAAGAATTTGCAGCAGTCCATGAAAAAGGCCTATCATCACAGTGACAAATAAAGATTGTAATAATAAATGCTGGTCTTGTTAGTGGTGTCCATGTCTGAGAATAAATTATTTCATAGTCAGTTGGCTGCAGTTGCATTGGATGGTTCTCAGTCCCTCTAATATTTCTGGGCATTCCTCCTAAGATGTCAAGAAGAATGTAAAGACGGCGATTTTTCATCAGGCAGCAGAAAGTGGACAATGCCACTAACAAGGGCAAAGGAATGACTGAATGTTGATTTTAGTTTAAGCCTTTGTTGTCTTTGGGCCCTACTGCCATTTATGGTGGGTGGTACAGAATGACTAGTGGAAGAGAACAAAAAACTAATTTGATCAAGGATAGTTAAAAAAAGGCAGCATGGGCAAGTTGGACTAAAGGGCTTGTCTCCATGCTGTAAACACTATGACTATGACTCTATGATGTGGCTGTAGGCCACTTATTGGTATTTATGGTGATTTCTGTCTAGTGAACAGTCCAATGTCAGGTGGTAAAGTAGAGGAAGATCCACCTAATAACTGCAAAAAGTGTTACTGTCGAGGTCATATTTCAACGATGATATGAAAGCTTACTTTCTGGATGGGTAAGTCATAGCTGAAGAATCAATCATACGTCATATTACTGTACTCATCCATTACAAATTTGAATGCCGTGGCTCTGATGGCTAAAATGCATTATTAACACGTTATAAAATACATATTAAAGTAGTGGATAGAATTAGTTGAAATGAATGTATTTGTGTTGTAAAAATTGAAAGGCATCATTTCAAATTTTTGAGCATATCGATTTTAAGAGGTTTAATCTTGGCCTTGAAACATGCATAGAGATGCCATTTTAATAGTCATTAAAATGTTTCAAGTCAGTAAGTTAGTTAAAGTAGTACCCGAAGGAACATTGCATTAATGATGGAAGTAGTCCACTACCTAGGAAATTTAAACTCTTACCTGCTATAGGGTTGCACTTTTAAAACTAAATCATTTATCTTTTTTCCTAGCTGCACTGTCTGTCAACTATGATTACAAAAGTTTGGGAAAATTATACTGACCTAATTGTGATCTGTAACCCTAAACCATTGAGTCAGGTAATCCTAGAATTCATTCTTTTTTGATGTATGATAAATTATAGTATCTGTTAACAATACTTAAAAAAAATGCATTTATGACTGTCTTAAGGAACTGATTATGTTAATTGAATTTTCCAGCTAGTCAGAAACAAATTGGTTCCAGTTCCGGTGAATCTAAAATTGAATGTGTCACATTTTTCACAGGACCAAAGATACAGCTTTTAAACTCTTCTTTATTTCATCACTATATTCAAATCATATATTTATACCTTGGATTGACATTGCAATCCCTCTCTTTTTTCCCCTTTTATTGTCTCTTATAGCGGCAACATTCAGATTCGTAAAATTTATTTATTTAATTTAGAGTAACATGTAGGCTTACTTGAACATTGCAATGAAGGTACTGTGAAAATACCTTAGTTGCCACACACAAGCACATTTTTGGAAACACTGAGAGAGAAATTAGCATGGCTAAAGCTAAACCAGCACATCTTTCAGACTACAGAAGGAAACCAGACCACTCAAACGAAACACACACAGATAGGGGGAGGATGTGGGAACTTCATACAGACAGTAACCCAAGCTGGAAACCGAACCCATGTCCCTGGCACTGTGAGGCAGCAGTGTTAACCATTGTGCCATAGCCAAAGCCATGTGTATGTTAGCATTATTATAGCATAATGTAGCACCAGCTCACTGACTACCTACCAAGACATTTTACAGTTTTGTTTTGCTAATTTTGGAGTTTTACTTTTTAGCATTAAAGTGCAAAGTAATGGCTTATTTTGACAAATAGGAGGTTAGTTTTATGGGGGCAACTCCCAAATATTGCTTCCAATATTGAAAGAATAATACGAGAGAATGAGCATTGTTTGCCATGGGGACACAGTTGGCTGCATAGCATCAAACTCCTTTTTTCTCACCTGTTTTACATGTAGAATTTTTTGAGAAAATTCTGCCCATAATCTCCAGATAAATGTTCCACTTCAGGAAGAATGGTCAATGTTTTATTATGTGGATGTGCTGGCGTTGGACTGGGGTAAACACAGTAAAAAGTCTCACAACACCAAGTTAAAGACCAACAAGTTTATTTGGTAGTAACAGCCGCCAGCTTTCAGAGAGCTGCCCCTTCGTCAGGTGAGTGGGAGATCTATTCACAAACAAGCATATAAAGACACAAACTCAATTTACAAAATAGATTGGAATGTGAGTCTTTACAGGTAATCAAATCTCAAAGGTACAGACAATGTGAGTGCAGAGAGCATTAAGCACAGGTTAAAGAGATGTCTCCAGACAGGACATTTAGTGAGATTTTGCAAGTCCAGGCAAGTTGTGAGGGTTACAGATAGTGCGACATGAACCCAAAATCCTGGTTCAGGCCATCCTCGTGCATGCGGAACTTGGCTATCAATCTCTGCTCAGTGACTCTGCGCTATTGTGTGTCGTGAAGGCCGCTTGGAGACCGCTTACCCACAGATCAGAGGCCAAATGCCTGGGATTGCTGAAATGTTCCCCAACAGGGAGAGAACACTCTTGCTTGGTGATGGTGGAATGGTGTTCATTCATCTGTTGTCATTGCGTCTGCAATGTACCATGCTTTGGTCATCTTTTCCTGCAGCATATCAGGTAGACAACATTGGCTGAGTTGTAAAAGTATGTACAGTGTACCTAGTGGATGGTATACTCATGTGAGATTATGGCTTCCATGTTGATGATCCAGCACATCTTGCAGAGGTTGCTGTGGCAGTGTTGTGTGGTGTCGTGGTCACTATTCACCTGAAGGCTGAGTAGTTTGTTGCAAACAATGGTCCGTTTGAAGTTGTGAGGTTGTTTGAAGGAAAGAAATAGGGGTGTGGGGATGGCTTTGGCGAGATGTTTGTCTTCATCAATTACATGTTGAAGGCTCTGGAGAAGCCTTTTGTAGCTTGAGAGGCTGTTGTAGCTTCTCCAGTCCAGGGAAGTATTGGTTGATGAAGTATACTTTGTCCACTGTGTCCCATGTTTGTCTTTTGAGGAGGTTGTTGCGGTTTTTTGATGTGGCGCAAGGGAACTGTCGATTGATAAGTTGAGCGCCATATCCTATTCTTATGAGAGCATCTAGAAGTGTCTGTTGTGATCCTTTTCATTGAGGCAAATTCTTTGTATATGGAGGGCTTGGCAGAGGGAATGGCTTCTTTAACGTGTTTAGGGTGGAAGCTGGAGAAGTGGAGCATTGTGAGATTATTGGTGGGCTTGCGGCACAGTGAAATGCCAAGGTGACCATCCTTAATGGAAATGCATGTGTCCATGAACGCAACTGAGTCCAGAGAGTAGTCCATGGTGAGTCTGATGCTGGGATGGAATTTGTTGATGTCATCATATAGTTGTCGTTTCAGTGATTGTTTCTCCATGAGTTTAAAGGAAGAAAATGTTATCAATATATCTAGTGTACAGCATCGGTTCCAGGTCCTGTGCGGTGAAGAGACCTCAGTGCTCAATGCAGACAACTGCCAGTTTCCGGATGCAATTTTACAACTCATCTGCTTCATCCTGGACCACAATGTCTTCACCTTCAACAACCAGTTCTTCATCCAAACACATGGAACAGCCAAGGGGACCAAATTTGCACCTCAATATGCCAACAACTTCATGGACAGGCTTGAACAAGACCTCTTCACTATACAGGACCTTCAACTGATGCTATACACTAAATACATTGGTGACATTTTCTTTCTTTGGATGCATGGTGAACAATCACTGACAAGTTCCATCCCACCATCAGACTCACCATGGACTACTCTCCAGAATTGGTTGCATTCTTCAACACATACAACTCCATTAAGGACGGTCACCTCAGGATTTCACTGTACCGCAAGCCCACAGATAACCTCACGATGCGCCACTTCTCCATTTCCTACGGACAAGCCCTCCATATGTACAGGACCTGCACAGATAAGAAGGATTGCAACAGACACTTCCAGACACTGAAAGATGTCCTCATAAGAACAGGATATGGCGCTTGACTCATTGATCGACAGTTCCGACATGCCACAGCGAAAAACCACACTGACCTCCTCAGAAGATAAACATAGGACATAGCCAACAGAGTATCCTTCGTTGTCCAGTACTTCCCTGCCTATGACACCTTTTGTGGAGCCTTCAACATGTCATTGATGCAGATGATGACACCACAGAACCCTGCCACAACAATGTCTGCAAGATGTGCTGAATCATCGATACAGATGCCATCATCTCATATGAGAACACCATCCACCAAGTACACGGTACATACACTTGCAGCTCAGCCAACGTTATTTATCTGATAGCTGCAGGAAAGGATGTCCCAAGACTGGTACTTTGGGGAGACTATGCAGATGCTACGACAATGGATGAATGAACACTGTTCAACAATCACCAGGCAAGTGTTGGGGAACACTTCAGCGGTCACTGGCATTCAGTCTAATCTTTGGTAAGCGTCCTTTAAGGCAGCTTTCACGACACATGACAGTGCAGAGTCACTGAGCAGAGACTGATAGCCGAGTTTCACACACGAGGATGGCCTCAACTGGGATATAGGGTTCATGTCACACTATCTGTAACCCCACAACTTGCCTGGACTTGCAAAGTCTCACTAAGTGTCCTGTCTGGTGACAAATACACATCTCTTTAACTTTGTGCTTAACATTCTCTGCACTCACATAATCTGTACCTTTAAGACTTGATTACCTATAAAAAATCGCATTCCAGTCATTAATTTGTAAATTGAGTTTGTGCCTTTAAATGCCCTATTTGTGAATAGAACTCCCACTCACCTGATGGAGGGGCAGCACTCTGAAAGCTAGTGGCTTTTGCTATGTAATAAACCTGTTGGACTTTAACCTGGTGTTGTGAGACTTCTTACAATATTTTATTAACAGCATCTGCCAAGGATCTGAGAACAAGCAATGATGTTAATAAATTGACCCGAAACGAGTTCAGTCTGTTATTATTGTTACTGGATTTCAGAGACAGTTAATAACATTACATCTCTCACTCTGTAGGATTTCATTACACTTCGGTATGCAGGTTGGGGGCCATTTTCTGACATAAAAGAACCACCAATTCCAACAGAGAGTGCTGAACCTTCAAGTGACTCAGAGCCGCTGTCCTCTGCTGAGCAACAACTCGCTGATTATCTGGCAATTGCAACATGCCCAGGAGAACCATGGAAACCATTGCAAAGAGCACCAGTCCCCCAAGTTGAAGACAACGCCCCAAATGAAGAAACATTCAGTGATCATGACTTACTGCAACGTTAATGGAAGATGTCTTGTATCATTGTTGGTTTACATTGATATAAAATAATGAATTAAACAGTGCACTGAAGTATTTATTTATAATTCAACAGTCCCTGTTTCCATCAGCTCGCCACCTTTCATAGGATATGGTTGTAATTTTCGTTTTGTTGCACAGAGTGCTGGCTGAGTTGATGAAACTGGTGTATAGCTCACTAGCTGCACAGCTCGCTGGTTGCACAGTTCACTCGCTGCACAACTCACCAGCTTCATAACTCACTGGTTGCACGGCTCACACGTTGCATGACTGTTGGGGCGGAGCTGGAAAAAGTCAGGAACCCCAGAATCCAGAGGAGGGGAAAGGGTGCTGTGACCTTCGGTAGTAAGAAAACAAGAAACCCACCCATAAACAGCGATCCACCCCACCATGCACATTGGCAACCCCAGCCCCCATCCATCCACAGATATGGAGAATCTCATTCCCCATGGATAAGGGAGCACTCACCAATGGAATTCTCAATGATACCAACCTTCTTGACACTGCCCTTTAGCACTGCCCAGTGGCAGTGCCATGGAGTCAAAGGGCAGTGCCAGGTAGACAGCATCAGTG
The DNA here is from genome assembly GCA_024679065.1 of Sphyrna mokarran. Lineage (NCBI taxonomy): Eukaryota > Metazoa > Chordata > Chondrichthyes > Carcharhiniformes > Carcharhinidae > Sphyrna > Sphyrna mokarran. The sequence goes on from JAGIQG010000003.1 coordinate 23,709,187, forward strand.
CCAGGTGCCTGAGACAGTGCCAGGTTCCAGGACATGGTGCCAGTAACAGTGCTAGAGAACCAGGGAAGGTGCCAATAGGGCAGTATTGGGTAGTTCCTAGGTACTGCCCAAGCATGTCACACCCTCTCCCCATACCCCTGTGCACTGCTGATGGATTCCTTCAAACCATATATCCTTTTTAAAAGCTCTTGCTAACTTCAAATCAATGAAGGGAATGGTCTCAATGCATGGGAACCAAATGTCATGGAAGACATTTAATAATATTATGATTTATTTAAATGAGATGTTGGCCCATTACATCACTTGCCTGGTGGTGGGGGAAAACCTGAAAGCAAAATTTCAAGACGAGATTCTCGCTTTTTGATTCTTGTGGGATTTTCATCATGGAACCCCGACATTTCCCATGGCTAATACATCTTTCCCAGACATTTTGGGACATTATGGGGCAATTTAGCATGACCAATTCACCTAATCTGTACATCTTTGGACTGTGGGAGGAAACCAGAGCAGCTAAGGAAACCCATGCTGACACAGGAGAACATGCAAACTCGACACAGTCACCCAAAAGCCGGAATTGAACCTGGGTTCCTGGAGCTGTGAGGCAGCAATGCTAATCACTGTGTCACTGTGTACCCACATCATCATTTGTGCTTGTGGCAAATATGTCCACATCAGGTTTGCGAGGTTGTTGGGGATAGGAAAGTGAGAGGTGTCAGCCCAGGGCAATTGGGCAGGATGTCTAAAGCTCTCCAATGAACTTCTACATGGATTTATGCAAAATGCCTCCACACAATAAGCATGGTTCTGCCATGCATCCTTGTAGAATTTTAGAGATTTCACTGAAAATTATTACAATTGTAATATGTGAAGATTTGTACAACAGTGTGACAACATAGAAAAGGATAACATCACAATATAACAATTTGGTCAATGCATTGATACTCTAATTTCCCAGTTAAGGTGTCCAAAGATGGGCAGGTTAGGTCAATTGGCCATGTTGAATTACTCCTCGGTATCAGAGAGTTTAACAGGGTAAATACATGGGGTCACAGGGATAGGCCCTGGCTGGGGTTGTTGTTGGTGCAGGTTCAATGGATGAAATTGCCTGCTTCTGCACCGTCGGGATTCTATGATTCAAAAAGGTACTCATTATTCACCACGTAAAATCAAAAAATTTGTTGATAATGAGAACTTGTTGCTGTGTTTCATTTATTCTCAGTTCATATTGATAATCAGATTTTGCACCTTGTGAGTTGGGGGCTGGTACAAACATTGTCTGTAATTCCTGTGGTCAGCTCATTTCAATAATTATTTATTAATCGCTTCTGATGTAGCTTTGAGAGCTAGCCTTCTGGAGGATGCAGCGGCTGGAATCATGTCAACCTCATGAAGCCAACATGGAGACAAGAGGGAGTTATTTGTAGAAACTATTATGGCTGGGCATCTTCCATTCCAATTTCATATCATTTGCTCTGAGCTCCCAACCCCATCCCACTGTTAGATCCTTTGAACAACTTGTCTCCTGGAATATCTTGCTGCCAGCAGCTTTTATCTCAGAATGACAGGTTGCACCTTGTTATTGACCATCTGCTTCTTCTCACTAAAAAATAAAAGCTAGTGAGTGGTATGATGGAATAATGGTTAGCTCTGCTGCCTCATAGCATCAGGGACCTGGGTTCAATTCTGAAGTTGGGTGACTGTCTGTGTGGAGTTTGCTCATTCTCCCTGAGCCTAAGTGGGTTTGCTCTGGTTTCCTTCCACAGTCTAAAAGACATACTGGTTAGATGCATTAGCCGTGCCAAATTCTCCCTCAATGTACCTGAAGAGGCACCAGAAGGTGGTGAGTAAGGAATTTTCACATTGCAAATAACTTCATTGCAATATTAATGGAATTCTACTTATGACTAATAAATAAGCTTTAACTTTAAGCAGTGGGATAAGATCTTAAGATATGGAATTAGGCCATTTGGCTCACTGAGTCTGCTCCTCCATTCAATCATGGCTGATAAATTTCTCAATCCCGTTCTCCCACCTTTAAATTAAATTAAAAATGATTTGAATGAGATCCAGTTAAAAATTCCTTATAATAAAGGGTTGGAAGGATGATTCAATCATAGCTTTCTACAATGATTTACCAACTCAAATACTGTTAAAGTTCATTTAGTTAGGTGCAGGGCTTTTATTCATTCCATATTACTCTGGTTTCAAAAAGATTCACTAGATGACTAAAATTTGCCTGGTTCAATGTGCTGTTCAGCAAATTATTAAGGCACATTTCAAAAACAGCACATCTGAAACCCAGTGATTGGAAAAATGTGTGGTCATCAGGTGAGTTTCTCTCCATCCACCTTCCGTTTTCAGTTCACAGTTTAGTGCTTGAACATATCTGTTGAGTTGGAGGGTCCAGAGTGATGATTGTGACGTCCTTTCCTAGGTTACTCCTCTTTTTCTTCAGTTTGTAATAAATAAAGGTGAGCAGCCCACTTAGCAGGAAGATCCCAGCAATCAGCGCGTAGAAGCTCCCATAAATCAGGAACTGGAGGGTAAACAAGGCAAATATTGTTTACAATCCAATAAAACACCGTGCGGATAATCAAGAGAAATGGGGGGAGGGTGAACCTGGTACTATTCTTTGTAATGTGATTAGAGAGTTTATGATACTTAAGGAGAGGGCAGATTGTTATCTGTTATCTGGCTTGGCTCTTTCCACCAGTGACATTTGTCTGGATTTAATTGGAATTCTGAACTGTTAAAGCATATATCATCCAATGCTGTTCATTGCTATTGACTAAAAAGCTTTATTAAAGGCTGATTATAATCTCTTTAATATGAGATCAATGGAGGGAAAAAAATCCATTGCTGCACAAAATCTCTTAGGTTTTTCAAAATTCTGGAATACATCAATTCTACACCAAACTTGTATCGGATCATTTTGTCTCTTTCTAGTATATTACTTTTCCCATCCCTTGACTAAATCTTCCCTTTGTTAAATACAAGAAAGAAAGAACAAAGAACAGTACAGCATAGGACCAGCCCTTTTGGCCCACAAAGTCTGTGCCGACACAGATGCCTCTCTAATCTAATATTTTCTCGTTTCTACATGGTCTATATCCGTCTATTCCCTGCCTATTCATGTATTTAGCCAGATGCCTCTTGAACATTGTTATAGAATCTGCTTCCACCACCTCCTCTGGCAGTACATTCCAGGCATTCACCACTCTCTGTGTGAAGAACTTGCCCCTTATATCACTTTTAATCTTTCCCCCTCTCATTTTCAACTTATGCCACAGAGTAGTCGACCCTTCAACCCTGGGAAAAAGGCTCTGACTATCCACTCTATTCAAGCTTGTCATAATCTTGTAAACCTCTATCAGCTCACCCTCATCCTCCGACACTCCAATGAAAACAATCAAAGTTTGTTCGACCTTTCTTCATAATTCACGTTCTCCAAATCAGGCAACATTCTGGTAAATCTCTTCTGCATTGTTCCAATGCATCAAATCCTTCCAGTAGTGTGGCAACCAGAACTGTACACAGCACTCCACAATACAAGACTAACCAAAGTCTTATACCGCTGCAACATAATTTTCCAATTCTTATACTCAATGCCCCAACTATTGAAGGCCAGCATGCCATATATCTGAGATTCCCTCAGGGAACTGTGGATCTGCACAGTTAATGGAGGGGTGGGATTTGGCAAGAGGATGGGGTGAACTATTTTGGGGAGGGTCCCTGTACAGAAAGCATCCTCTCAGCCCACCAAATGGCTACTAGGTTTTACCTCAATTAGTTCAAGGACAGGTAGGCTGCCCAATGCCGTCACTATCTTTCACCAGTGGAATGGATAGGCAATGAGCAGAGTGCTCCAACCTTGGCACTCTGTTAGCCAGGCAATTCCAATTTTCTTTAAGCTGGGGTTTCCAGTCTGAACCTCTGACTGTTTAGTGTAGGCAGCTTGAGATACAAATTGAAAATACCCAGAACCGTGCACCGCCTCCCAGTTTCTGGCACTATCTACAACTCCTAGGCCTTGCTTCAAACTGAGGAGGTTCTGGTAACCTAAAAGACGTAGTCAAGAAGGTGAGAGGTTTTGATATTCCCTCTGGTGAGAGTGTCAATAACTGCAGTTCACAGATTCAAAGTCATTGACAAAAGATCTAAGGCGAAGCAAAGGTGACTGTTTTTCACCCATAGAGTTGTTGTGAATAGTCTACCTGAATAGGTAATGGAAGCTTCTTCTAGAAATAATGTTAAAAATGAATCTGACAAATACCTGAAGATGAAGAACATAGGGTTACTGATAAATCAGGAATCTGGGACTAAGCGTGATGATTCTTTCAAAGATCTAGCAAAGGTATGATGGGCTGAATGGACTCTTCCTATGTTTCTATGATTGACAAAAGTAATCATGTTAGAAGCATTCAGTCAGTCATTGATAAAGAGTCCGATCAGTTCATCAGGACTTTGTTGGGGAAAAGATGATGACAATGTTATAAGAAGGTTACCTGCATAATAATGTCCAGACCCAAACCTCTTGAATCGACGACAATAATGGTCAGGATGGTCTGTAGTATTAATGCCATGCAGTTGTTGACTCCAAACATTAAAGCATAACGTTCCATGCAAAGGTTAGATGCAATATTGAATCTGAGAATCAAAAGAGAATTATGCACCATATAGAGTTCAAAATTGTCAATGAGTTCTGTAAAAAAATCAAAAAACATTTTAAGTTGATCACAAATTAGTTTTTGCTGAAATTAAATTTGAGTAATAAAATTCCTAATTTTCAAGTTTTTGGTTTCTCATAATAGATATACAGGAGGACATACAAAATATAGATGGCGAAAATCAGGATTTTATGTATGTGCTGACCATAATAATTTGCTCTGCGGCAGTGTCTTAGAGATTTTTAAATGTTAAATATTAAAACTATAGAAATTAAGTAAAAACAAGCTGTACAGTAACAGTTTAACTCTTGACAGCATTTTGAGACAATGGCTAGGAGATCACTTCACCAGAAAAGAAAACCGGTGGAATTGCCTCTTCGCTGCCAGGGAATAGCACAAAATGAAACATCTACCAAGGAGGTTCACGGACCATTCACAGAATCTGTTGGATTCTCATTGGGTTCAAACTTAATCTCCTGAGAAGATTGCCAGCATTAATTGTCCCCATACAGCCCAGTTTAATGTAACCCACACCAAAGAAGGTGATGGCACCTATACTATTGTGTCTGAATTTTTTTTTAATTTTGAGATCAGAATGTGACAAATTCTAAGGACATATTGTACAGATACAAAGACAGTTCCTTTTTTAATTTTTTATAACTTATTCCAATATTTTGCATCTAAATATTTCCAAGAGCTCTCTCCTAATTTTAGATTTGGACAAGAGGCCATAGTCTTAAGATAAACATGAGCAAATTTAAAGCAGAGTTGAGGAAAAACTACTTCTCCCAAAGGGTTGTGAATCTGTGGAATTCATTACCCCAATGTGCAGTGGATACTGGAACAGTGAGTAAATTTAAGAAGGAGTTAGACAGATTTTTAATTGGTAATGGGTTGAAGGGTTAGGGGGAGAAGGTAGAAAATGGGGATAAGGAATATATCGGGCATGATTGAAAGCGGAGCGAACTTGATGGGCTGAATGGTCAACTTCTGCTCCTCTACCTGATTTGATTGAAAAAGTAACAATAGTGTAACATGGGTGTTAAATCATGAGAAAGGAGGAAAATCAGATTGTGATCTTTACAATTCCAAGCATTGTATTCTGAACAGTGAGGTCTGATAGTTGGTTGTTCTGTCTGTACTCTCAGCTGAGAAACAGTGTCCAACACTGAAGGAGGGAATGAAAAAAAACAAAGATGGGGTAGGAGGAAAATTTATGGTTAGAAACTTTAGCAGCACTCACGTGGTTATGGTAATAAGCAGCATATAAGAGGCTTTGAATATCATGTAACCAGCATAGCAAACCCAAATGTTATCTGTATTGCCCATCATGAATACAGAGGCACTGCTAATTGCAGAAAAGATTCCCAGCACTAGTTCACCCCAGATGGACCAGTCCAGCTTTACATAGCCAACACCAAAGGAGGTTATGGCACCTATAAACAATGAAGAAAAACAAAATCAAATCTCCAGCCACTATTGTGCTGTAATTACTGAGATGTATATTGAAATATATGCATTTGTTACAAACATTCTAACAACTGCATTAAATATCTACCCAATAATATTGTTCAGAATAATTTCTAAGCTCGTGCTTTAAGATTTAGTTTCAGATTTCTGTGCATGGCCTTATAGGAAACTTTTTCTATTATTCTTCATGACCCTATGATTGTTCGTATCTAGAATACTCAAAGATGGTGGGCAGGATTTTCCAGTAAAAGGTCTGATAACACCAATTTTAAATCCAAATGATTTATTTGATAGTAAACTTGCTAGCTTTCGGCATTTGTGCCTTCGTCAGGTGAATGAGGTGTTCTGGTCTCCAAAAGCACACATATCAGCACAGACAGTTTACAGATTGCTGATTAGAATGCAAAGGTTGTCAGACCTTTTACTGAGTTTACTCCAGTCCAACGCCGGCATTTCTACGTCAGGACTTTCCAGCCATGCTTGCTCTGAATTTGGAAAATCCAGCCTGAAGTCAGCAGACCTTTCCATGGTTCACCCCTCGCCCGTAATGATTTCCATGGCAGGCGGAACAGGAAAGTTCTCTCCAGATGTCTTAACTTGAAAATGATCTAAAATTTAGAATAACTAGATTCCTATCAAATCCTAACCCTGCAGGTGCAGACATGATGGGCCAAATGACCTCCTTCTGTGCCGTAACATTTCTGTGATTCTGTGGTAGTAGAATAGTTTGTTTTATTCATTATGGTTCTAATTGGTGCGCTATTATTGAAAAGTTTAAACCCATTAAATAATTTGGCCCATTCAAAATTATGCAGCATCTATATTCGAGTACCTAAACCCCAAAGACTCTAACCAACCTTAATAGACAAATCTGAATGAAATTTGCATCAAAAATGCAAACCTGCATCCAATTTATGTTCCTACTCCAAACCTAACCATTTTAGTCCGTAATCTAGGATGTATAGAATTTATGACTATCTTTAGACCTTTTTCTTTCATCAAAATTGGGCCACTGCATGAACATTTACCTCTCCGCCATCCCCATTAAAAATTATTCAGTTGATTCTCATCAATTTGGTTCCAGCATTCCGATTTTATTGTAATTTTGTGGGATCAGGAATATCCCTTCCTTCACATAGAGTGCAGAAGTCTTACCCTTTGACATTCAATGGCATTAATATACTGAATCCTTCATTATTAACATCATGGGGTTTCCCATTAACCAAAAACTGAAATAAACTACCCGTATGAATATTGTGCCTATAAGAGCAAGTCAGAGGCTAGGAATCCTGTGGTAAGTAACTCACTTCCCGATTCATCAAAGCCTGTTCACAATTTATAAGGCCCAAATCAGGAGTGCAATGGAATACTCCATTTGTCCTGAGGACTGCAGCTCCAAAAACACTCAAGGAAGCTTCACACCATCAGCACAAAGCAACCCATTTGACTGACAACCCATTTACACCATTCACCACCTTCACCACTAACGGACAGTGGTAGCATTGTGTGCCATCTACAAGATACATTACAGGAAATCACGTTAGGCAGCACCTTCCAAAATCATGACAGGTACCATTTGCAGACACATGGAAATACCAGCACCTGGAAGCTCTCCTCCAAGCCACTGGCCATCCTGACTTAGAAGCATATCGCAATTTTTTCGCTGTTGCAGGGTCAAAATTTTGGAACTTTCTTTATAACAGCACTGTGGGTGTTCTACATTATGGATGGCAGCAGTTCAAGGAGGCAGCTTACCAACGCCTTCTCAAGAACAATTAGGGATGGGTAATACATATAGACCTAGTCAATGATGTTCACAACCCATAAATGAATATAAAAAGGGACTGATGAACCTGTCATCAGTATTAGGGTACGTGAAACACCAAATGGCCTTCACAGGTTCTTTGACAAGCCTTTCATTATGCAGCACTTTTTCATGGTGTTTAGTGTAGATCACTCAGTCAATAAACGTTCTATCTGACAGGATAACAAATTCTTTATTTTATCGGTTGAAAGCCATCTTCCTTAAGCAAGAAGCAAGATTAGGTTCTTAATATCTAACTGACTTCTGATAAGCAACAAAATTCCCTTTCATTTCCCCTGTTACATAGAACATAAATGTTTCTGAAGGTATTTCTTAAATGTATGTAACATCTAAATGATATTGCAGAAACAATTATATTGCTATATTGCAGTAACAATTTTTAAGGTCTTACAGATTAAGAAAGATAGTATATTTTGCATTGGAAAACCTAAATGTCTTTAAGATAATATAAGAATAATCACAAAGGTCATAATGAACCAATACTAAGCCTGTCTTGACAGCTTGGTATCAAATGAATGAGAGGTCAATATTGTATTGAATGACATTTTTCTAATGATGGAAGGGAACTACTTTTGATTTGCTATAGTTTTAGTGAGGTGAGATCTGTTATTAAGTAATTCTATACACGGCGGAACCTGTTTATATTCTAGTCTTGGTGGGAAATTGTTTTTTAGTGTAAATAGGGATATGTCTGTGCCACCTGATAATTCTAGTATGCTTATTTCTTTAATAAATTTATTGGGTAGAATACTTTCTGTGTCCTCCTGTAGTTTTAGTTTATGGAGGGATGTGTCCATATTCAGAATAGTTTTAATATAGGTTCAGATTTATCTGTGTTATTTGTTTTTGTGTGTGTGAAAATCTATCCTTGCTGTCTGTCAGTGATTTAGTTTGTAGCAGTCTGTATGTTCTCTGGCAGTTTTAGGGCCATTGCCTTTCTGTTAGTTGCATCTTTTATTAAGAATATAAGAACATAAGATCTAGGAGGAAGAGTAGGCCCTCAAGCTTGCCTCACCATTCAATAAGGTCATTGCTGATCTTTTTATGAACTCAGCTCCAATTACCTGCACACACACAACTCTTAATTCCTTTACTGTTCAAAAATTTACCTATCCTTGCCTTAAAAACATTCAATGAGGTAGATTCAATTGCTTCACTAGGCAAGAAATTCCATAGATTCGTAACCCTTTGGTTGAATAAGTTCCTCCTCAACTCAGTCCTAAACCTGCTCCCCCTATTCATTTATGGGAGATAGGTGTTGTCGGCTGGCCCGGCTCGCCTCGATCTCATCCCCCTTCCCCACAGCCCTGATCTCCCGATTCCCTCCCACTGGCAACCCCAAAATCCACTCCCGCAGTAGCCTGACCCCATCCCCCACCTCGATGGCCAGCCCCAATCACAACCCAAATGCAGAGTGGCAGTGGGATCCCCCAGCCCCACCCCCAGTGATCACCTCCAGAGGTCCTGCTCATTAGGCCCCACCCCCAAAAGGCAATGCCCTTTAGCACTGCCCGTGCCCAGTGGGCAGTGCAAAGGTGCCTCCTGGACATTGTCACTTTGCGCCTTGGGCAGTATCAGGGGGCCCAGACTGTCAAGGTCAGGAGGTACCTGTCTCAGCACCCGATCCTCTGGGGGACGTCAATTGCCCCTCTCCCTTCACTCCAGCGGGATTGGGCCACCAGCTTCCTGCAAGTCGGGAGCTATACTAAATCCTGCTGAAGCAAACTGGTCCTGGTGGTGGGGGAAGGTGCTAGCGGGCCCAGAGACTTCAATCCCAGCCCTGCTAATCGTGTATCAAAGGCATCTAAAAGTCTGATTTCCATAATTTATTCAGCTGCATGCTGATATTTGGTTCAGAGCTGATGGCATTGGAAATCTGCTGCTTAGAGGCATGCAAAGATTGTGGTGTCCTGCCTGCGAAATTACCACCGTTCACGTCTCCCAGCCTGCTGCACCACAAAAGCAGCGCAAATGGCTGGAAGAATTGCCCCCAGTATATAAATGCAATATATTGCAGTTGCATAGGATGGATTAGTGTTCTTTTGGAATTTCAGTGTGAGTGAGGATCCCTCTCTTCTTTATAATAGTTCTGTGAAATTGAAATAAAATGCATGTGACACTGTGAATGTTAATGGTAGGCCAGATGATTGGGAAAATTTTAGAAACCTACAAAGGATGATAAAAAAGAAATTAGGATATGAGAAAAAAATTTAACAAAAATATAAAAACAGATGATAGGTGTTTCTACATGTATATAAAAAGGGAATTTAAATGACGTTAACAAGTCCCACAGTGTGGACCTCTTAAAATATGAGCTCCCAGATTAAGGTATTAATGGCTTGTCCAATCAAGGAGTCCTGTATGTGTATCAAAAGTGGAGCGTCAGGATTACTGGGTTTATACTCTATACAAGTAAGTATCTGTCCGAGTTTGCTTATTTTGTAAATAAATCTAAATTTGGTGAAGAGACACTAGCTTTGAAGGAGTTATTTCAAGAGTAACTATAATAAAAAGTAACAGAGAATGAAGTTTGGGAATTAATAGGAAAAGATGAAAATGCGGAGACTTTGAACAAGTATTTTCATCAAATCAAAACCTATCTCCATAACCCCATGCATTTATCATAGCTGGACCCCGTGACAATAAGGGGCAATTTAGCTTAGCCAATCCACCTAACCGACGCATCTTTGGACTGTGGGAGGAAACTGGAGCATCCAGAGGAAACCCACACAGATATGGGGAGAACGTGCAAACTCCACACTGACAATGACTCAAGCCGGGAATCAAACCTGGGTTCTTGGTGCTGTGAGGCAGCAGTGCTAACCACCTTTGTATCTATCTTTAAGTTGAGAGGCAGAAGAATCCCAAGAACAGTAAAAAAAAATCAAGGTAAAAGGAAAAGAGAGAAAAGAAACATGCTTGGAGAACTAATGATGTTAAAGGTTGACAGCTCCCCTGGACCTGATACTCTGCATGGAGGTCATGTGTATTTATAGATATGGATACATTGAGTAGAATTTTCCATGCAACAAATGTAATTTTAATATTTTTTGCACTTTATATATTTACTGAGTTCCAGATACCCTGTAGAGCGAATATAGTATTACATCTCCCACTTCGAGCAATTTGAGGTGAACAATCACATAGGCAAGAGAAATAGCAGACAATGTTCAATGAGTGGCTACAGCAAATCATAGGACTTTGTGTTTTAGAAAATAATGTTTTCCATTTAATATTTAGGATCATGGAGCCAAATATCAAAAATCATACCTGTAAGAGTTGCCACTGCCTCTACACCACCATTATAAATGGAGAAATTCTTAGATGGTTCAATATGGTCCCAGAGCACTTGAACATAATTGAAAATTTGGTAATAGCCACAAGTAGCTATGGCCCACCACAAAGACCAATAAAGCAGGTTTCTTGATGAGTAACAAGTCTTAAAATCAGACCAAAGCTGAAGAATTGCCTTTAGAAAAGTTATTTTCTCTTTTATCCTCAGAGAGTCATCAACAGCTGATTGTTTCCTTTCAAGGAAGACTGGATTTGTAGAGAATTCTTGTATATTTCTCTTAAGGTTCAAGGAGCCATTAGAAGGATTTGATTTTGTCATCTCATTTGAAGATTTAGCTGAACTTTGGAAGATTATGCTTCTTTTGGGCATGGGTAGAAAAAATGAGGTTATCAAAGCTACAGTGACTGATGCCAATGAAATGACATTTAGATAGAAATAGGAGACGGCTTCTAGAGAAATTAAAAGTTGTGCCAATGTCGATCCCACTGTGTAACCTGTCAAAGTAATACTCCGGCAATAGCTAGTCACTTTCTGGTAGTGTTCAGCATCAACAACACTATAAATATAAGCGTAGTAGGCTACTTCTGTAGCTGATACAAGACCGCTGTTGAAATGAAAATATTGCATAGCTGCCATTCCGTTTGCAAAGAGTAGCAATATATAGTCAATCACAAGAGCAGCACCTTGTGTAATGATGATAGGTTTATATTGTAGGTAGTCAGTGAACAAAAAGACTGGGATCAACATTGCCAAGAATGAATATGTCCATATGGGAAACAACTGGTTCATAACCTGCCAAAAGAGGAATTAATATCAATTTACATGGATTTTGATCACAAAGTGACTTCTTGCAAGCTGTGCCCAACTTATCTTCTATTCTAGCTTTTACTCTCATTCTATGCTTCTAAAACTACATTCTAATTCTTTTAAACTTTCTAACAATGCTTTAATTTGATCTTTTCCATCAAACTTTTGAATGGAACTACCACACATTAAATTGATCTTTCTCTATGCCCTGGCTATGACTGTAACTCTACATGCTGCACTTTTTGCTTTTGTTCTCTGTGAATAGTGTGCTTTATCTGTATAGCATGCAAGAAACCATACTTTACACTGAATACCAACACATGTAACAATAGTGAATCAAACCAAATCAATCAATAAGTTCTAGTTTTAAGCTAGGATATTAACTCTATTTGGATATGATTCCATTGACATATTTATCACAGATACAATGAGAGAGGTATAGGGCATAATTTATATTCCATAAATTAGTAAGTGACTCAGTTGTTAATGCTCCAGGATTCATGCCAACAACGTATGCTGGAATTTTACTGCCCTAGCTCCTATGGGATTTGGAGAGGGGCAGATCATGGAAAGGTCTGTTGACCTCGGGCAGGAATTTGCAGTTTTGGGATGAGTGAGGCCATCAAATCCTGCTCGTGGTCTGGGACACCAGTGCAGTAGTGAAAGAAGCCTGCAGTGTACTGTCTTTAATTGGATGTTAAATCAAGAACTCATCTACTTTCTTAGGAGGAGAAGCCAAGTAAGGAAGCTAGGGAGATAGATCTGATAATGTGGACATGTTCCTCTCACTTAACATCACTAAGACAGGTTATCTGTTCATTATCACCTTGCTGTTTGTGAGAGTTTGCTGTGTAGAAATCAGCTGCTGTATTTCCTATATTATAACACTGCAAAAGTATTTCACTGGCCATACAGCTATTTGAGATACCTAACAGACTTTCTTTCTAACTCATTTTTTTGTTATATACAAATTATGGTAAGCATAAATGGAATACAATACATAATGTTCCTCAACATGCATTTTATTTTAACAACATCGTGGCTACAAGTAAAATTATAAGCATTTGAATATTAAATATAAACTAAAGTCCTCCATGGCATGGAGACAAGTCACTTGAATATTTTCAAATAGGTTCTCTTTGTAACCTGATTGATATAGAGCATTGAAACAAATATTCAAAATGATATCAATATAATGGTTTCACCATCCTTTCCACGTAGATGGGGCAGAATATTCCCCAAAAAGAAAAGAGAAAAGGAAGTCCTCTGTGCCAGTCTTTTGTGCACATTTTGGATCGCAATCTTTTGAAGTTCAGTAATGCTGGGAGCTTTATGTCAGTGTGGGGAAAGGCCATATGGGAGGACAAGCCAAACACGCTGGGGAACCTAGCTTGGGAGCACTGAGCTGAAATTGCTAGGGTACCTTGATCTACCAGTGAAATAGGAGATATCCTTCCAAATCCCATGGACATCAGATCTAATACCTTACCTTCATCAGCAGCATGTTTTCCTTCCACTCCAATATGGGTTGTCAGCATCACGGCTTCAAAATTCTCCCGATGATTATGGCAGACCTCCAAAATGTCCCACTGCCCCCTCCCAATCATGATTCTCTTCGCGATCCATTCCACTCCTACACAAACCCTCCTCATAGGCTGCCTGTGCATAAGCACCCATCATAGCTCCTTGTTCATAGGTACCTTTCATAGCCCATTCATGCTGATATGCTTCATGCCCTCGCTGGGTGCAAAGTGATTCACGCCAATAAAAAGAGATCGGGAAGAAAGCAATCGGAGCAAATTGGATTTTTGCTCCTCACACTATTTTCCTGACATCAATTGACAGGCATGAGTTCGTAAGATCGCGCCCATGTTGTTTATTTACAATGGAAACTCTGAACGAATTTAAAACCTATAACACAGCAATTAGAAATAAAAGGGGTTCTGCGTGTTGAAGGCACAATGACGTCATGGCATACAGAATGTGTGAAAGCACACTGACATGTTATTCTTGACTTCAGTGGTAGCACTCTCACCTCTGAAAGATGTAGATTGAAGCCTCACTCCGGAGACTTGAACAGTTAATCCAGGCTGACACTTCAGTGTAGTTTTGAACAAGTGCTGTACTTTCAGAGGACCAATCTCTCTGCTGAGATATTGGACCTCTCAAGAAATTATTTCACAAACAGCTTCTTCCCTGCTGCTGTCAGACTTTTCACTTATTAGCTGTTTTTCCTCCTTACCCTATTGGTAATTGCAACACTATATCCTGCACTCTTCCTTTCTCCCCTACGTACCCTATGAAAAATATATTTTGTCTGCAGCGTGCAAGAAACAATACTTTTCACTGTATACCATTACATGTGACAATAATAATTAAATCAAATCACAAATCCATTACACACTACATATATGTATGAATTATTATTATTTCATTGTTGTTTGTGGGAGCTTGCTATTTGCAAATTGGCTGCTGTGTTTCCTACATTATAACAGTGATTACATTTTGTAAGTACAATATTAACTGTGCAGCATTTTGGAACATTTTGACATTTGGAACATTGTGAAAGGAGCTAGAGACATGTAAGTTATGCATGCTGAATGTTATAGATATCTTTGGAAACCAAAGGAAAATTGTACTAGTGCTCAAAGTTTGAACTTATTACACTAATATTCCTCATAAGATAAAAATAATTTAAAATCACATGAGCTTTGAATGAAACATGAGATAGTGAAATACAAACATTCAATTAGATTTTGTTTTGTGCTCGAATTTTCTGAACACATACCTGTTCAATTGTGAAATTTTTGTAAGCTCCAACTAAATATGGTGTCAGGAAAGGTTCTGCAGGTTTCATTGTTGCAAAAAATCCAAACACGCACAAGACTATTGTGGGGTAAACCCATTCCTTATCGCTTACTGTTTTCCAGCAATTCATAGCTCTGCAGTTTGTAGAATCACAATTCTAAAAAATGTTACACTTCATCAATTCCTGTTCATCTGTCTGTTGCAGTTCAGCATTGTAAGAAAACTACCTATATTTTTGACAGCATGGATTTGGAAGTGATTCAACTATCTGGATTGCAATACCCCACTGAATTGTTTGATTGGTTGCCTCACCTTGTAATATTATCATAATATGAGTTTAATTCTGATTGGACTGGAACTTTGCTCTCTTTGTAATCACTATATTATTCTATATGATTTTATGACTTTGAAGATAATGCCACATATTTACACTTCCCTTTACTTCAATTTACTGATGTTATTGACTTGTTCAGGGCTTTTTGTTATGGGACTGAGAATGATGATGAAACAAAAGTGTAAACATGACTAAAATACATAAAGAACGTAAAGAAAAATGTAACATGCAGAAAGATAGAAAAGGGCTACTGTAAGATTGGCAGACTCTGCTAGAATTTTTGTTTAATCAACTTCGATTCACTTTAAGTCAATGGGGAACAAGTCTGTTAGTAATTATAATGAAGTTTTAAATACTTTGAAGATTTAAAGATACATGTAATATCTTTAATTAATCCATACATATAAATATATCTTCTTCACATTTTTAGAAATTAAACAAAAAAACTTTGATGCAGTTACAGAATATCCCTTTAATATCAAACATATATTAGATACATTCCTGTTGGAATAACAAGGCCATAAATGAGACTTAATTGCTTCACCAGATACCTTATCAGAAACAACTGGTACAAGGATGAATTTTAATGAAGCTGTCTTCAACAGTTTGTAATCAAAACAGAGTCAGAAAGATATTAGTATTTTATCTAATGAAAGACTTATGGTAGGGGATTTAGCTGGAACTGACAAGAATTAATGTAATATAGTGATACCTCTTGAAACTATAGGTAATGATAAAAAGCTCAGTCACTGAATTGCAAAGCAATTCATACATGAGTTTCATTATGTTGGCAGTAACCAAAACTTCCCAGAAGTCTAATTGGGAAATATCCTGCAGGCAAGATGAGTTGACCACATCCCATAGAGATTCAGTTAACTTCACTGACATGGCCATAAATGCTCTTTATCAATTAAAGGATGCCCACGTGACACTGTTTTAGTGAAAATGCTTTGTGAGGCTGCTATCAAAAATAGAGACATGATATCAAACTAAGAGACTAGAGGACAGGCTTAAGGATGATATATTAGGGTACCCAAGAGATATAATGATCTCATAGATCAGGGTGGTTCAGTAATTTTTCTATTAGATCAATACAGAAAGTATGTCATTTGAAACACTTTTGATTGGATTGTGAGCTGCAGAATTGTATAAACCAGGGTGATTTTCTTTGTCCGTTGGAGCAGTGTCTTGACCCATTGTGTTTTGACCCCCTTGCTAGCAAGTAAAATAAAGATAACCTGTCAGTTACATATCTTGTGCTAATGTGTATTTGCGTCAAAGTCAAACTCGGAAGTCGAGATTTCAACACATGGCTGAGAGTGAAAGCAACATCATCACATATTTAGAATCGTAAAATCCCTACAGTGCAGAAGGAGGCCATTTGGTCCATCTGGTCCCCACCTACCCTCTGACACAGCATATTACTTAGGCCTCATCCCGATAACCTCACATATTTATTCCCCTAACCTATACATCTTGCGGCACAAAGGAGCAATTTAGCATGGCTTAAGCAACCTAACTTACACATCCTTAAGAATAAAATGATATGAATCAATGCAAATCATTGTGTGTAATCCATCTTATTGAATGTTCTCCTATTCTCCTATTTTCTCCTATTTCTCAGCAAATTGCACTAATGAAAGTGGGTGTATGATCAGAAAAGATGGACCAGGCAAGAAATCATTTATCTGATAGAAAGAAGATTGAAAGGTGATTGAATAGAGGTATTTAAGATCATGAAAGGATTTGATTAGGTATTAATTGGGTAATGTTTTTGCTTGCAGTTGAAGCCAGAATAGGGACCATAAAAATGAAATGGATAATAAATTCAATAGAGTATTCAGGAAAAACCTCTGAGACAAGTTAGAATGTAGAATTTTTTTACCATTGTGGCTAAGCACTTGGAAAGAAAGGAATTGAGGAATATGTTGATGCTGTTATATGAAGAAGAGGGGGAAGAGGTTCATGTGGCATTTATCTATTGGACTGGCAGCCTACTTTGCACTGCAACTACATTTTGTGTTGGGCAGATAAGCTCAAATACTTAGGATTGTGGGGCCAACAGCAAGGCTTAATTCCTGGCTGAGGTAGTTGTTGGGAACCTACCCAGTGTGCTACCATGATACCATTGAGCCAGGCTTAGCAATCCTTGGATACGAAGAATGCTACATGAAGAGGGAGAAAGAACTATTGCTAATATATTAAACAAATAAAGCAGTTTAATTGAAAGATGAGATCAATGAAAGATTAATTACAGCAAATTGATTATCTCCTTTATTATGACATTCAATTGTTACTCTGTAAATGTTGCCGTAAACATGAATTACTTGTTAGTAAATGCAGGATGCGCATTTTCTGGCTCATGTTCAGATTTTGATTAATTTAGGTACTGATTGCATAGATTTGATCGTTTCTTCAGCTCACAAATTCCTAAAAGATTGTAGTTCAAGCCATTATTGTTACATATCAATTAATTCACACAAACTTTGTTAGGTAGCAGAAGTACTGAAAAAAATTTTTCAATGACATCATCACCATTTGTTTTCATATTCTTTATTGATTTTGTGCATTTATTGAGATAAAAGAAACTGTTGGTAGTTAGTAATGCAAATAATATTCTGCCAAGTGGCATCAAAGTGACAGTTTCACTCAGACAAGCTACACAGATGGTTGCTATAGCAAATAAAAATGTTATACTATGAAAGCAAATGTGCTGTAATGAGGCTATGCCTAAATTGCATTAGAATAATTTTACTCTGCATCAGACTTGCAATATCAATAAATTTGGAACATTAAATAATAAT
Organism: Sphyrna mokarran; assembly: GCA_024679065.1. Lineage (NCBI taxonomy): Eukaryota > Metazoa > Chordata > Chondrichthyes > Carcharhiniformes > Carcharhinidae > Sphyrna > Sphyrna mokarran. The sequence continues at coordinate 23,727,197 of JAGIQG010000003.1, forward strand.
ATTGTATTATTACAAGGATTGAAAGGCCTTTTTCTCATATGTTACGGACAGAGGTTGGGGGAATGATAGGAATGACACCCTTTTCTATCAACTCCCACAAGACAGCGGCTAGGATTTTGTGATCTTGTTTGGGTGAAGCTTGTAAAATTCTGCCTGAGGCCAATGGAGAATTGTGTTCTACGAGTCTCGCCTGCCCTGATTCCAGGATGGGCGTGTCGGTAAAATTCCGACCAGCTTGTCTGGACCAATGTATTCTTTAACTGTTAGGAACAAAGAAAGTAACAGGTTTCTTTAAGTATTAAAAGAAATAATTTAGTGTTCAGCACTCAAAATATGCACAAACTAGACCCAGTTCTTGGCTATATATGCCGTTGGGGTGAAAAGTTGAAATTAATCAGGCCTGATGATCTCCAAATTTGTGATAATGGAGACAGATCAACTTCAAAGATGCCCCACACATCCACAATGCCTTACCATCTTCAGAGCCCACCACTACCAACCTGGTCACCTAAGTCAGAAGATCATCAGTTCCAGTACCACTTTTGCACTTGAACACAAAGATCATTGCTGACATTCTAATGCAGTACTGGACAGTGTAGACAGAGATTACAGGACAGAAAAAGGCAGTTCAACCCATCATGTCCACGTCAGTTGACAGTAAGTGCCACTCAGTGAATCCCATTGCCCTGCCTTTTCCCGTAACAATTATTTTAACCATTACCCAATTCACTTTTGAAAGGCACAATTGAATCAGCCTCCACCACCTCCACTCTGATGCAATTCCTGCCAAATCTCAACCACTTGCTGCACAATGTTCTCAATATGCCCTTTTCTAACCATTGTGTCTCCTGCCAATACGGGGCGGTCACTGACACTTATCTCTGCACGTACAATTCTTCACACATGCAGAAACCTAAAGCTAAATTTTGCTGACAATGCAAAACCGATGCACAAATTATAAATCGCCTTTCAGAACTTAAAGGTCGATAAAACATCAAGCAAAATAGGGTGAGGAGGATCATGTTCCCACAATGGAGCCAGCCAATTTCTCAACCCATTTTTAATCATTGTAGCTGTGTTTCAGTAGCTTCAATGAAAATCTGTTCAAATTGCATTTTAAGGAAGTTTGAAGTCTCCAGCTTCTATGTACATGCTCTTTTGTTTGAAATGAGTACATACGATGATTTCAGCCAGGCTAATGAGGTTGGCTTTCCTCATGAGAGATGAGCTAGCTGATGAGTCCTAATTGATGGTTAAATCAGGGGGCCTCGTGCTCCTATTTAAAGCAGGTGTGTCACATTCTCAGTTTACATTCAGCAGCGAACAACTGAAGAGTTTGGCTGGGTACAGATGTATGGTGTAAATAAAATGATTTGGTGATGGGACTTTTGCCTTTGTGGAGTTATTACAGTAAATGCCACAGAAAAAGCTAAAGGAAATTGCCTAGGTGAAAATTTTTGATTAAAACAGCCCTTTCTGGTTCCAAAGTTCTAAAACAAAAAAAGAGAAACTAAATGGATTAAATCACACTCAGTGTCATTTGCAATGATAGTACAGAGTGAAGCAATACATATGCATCAGCAGGGAGTGCAGACATTGATTGTCGACTTAAGTCTGCGTCTTTTTTTATTATTAATTCGTGGGACATGGGTGTCACTGACTGGTCAGCATTTGTTGCTCATCCTCAGTTGCTCTTGGAAGACAGTTGGGAGTCAACCATATTGCTGTGGTCTTGGAGTCACATATAGGCCTGGCCAGGTAAGGATGGCAGGTTTCTTTCCCTAAAGGACATCAGTGGACCAGATGGGTTTTTCCGACAAGCCACAATGGTTTTGTGGTCATCAGTATAGTCTTTATTGCAGATTTTTTAAAAATTGAATTCAAATTCTACTGTTCACTTGTGGCAAGATTTGAACCCAAGGCCCCTGAACATTAGCTGAGTTTCTGGATTAATAGTCTATTAACACTAGCTGAGTTTTTGGATTCATACCCATTCAGCCATTGCCTTCCCTATGATTCTCAACTCTGCTGCCAATCTTGTGATAACTGCCTTGGGGCTTGCATGGGGGATTCACTGATTGACTTCCACGTAGGACTCTTTAACTACAATGAGCAGCTTGGGGATCAGTAACTAACCAGCCAGGTGGAGCTTGAATAAGGAGCCTTGTATAAAGCAGGTCCATTATTGCTGTTGTCCCCAGCTGGGAACAGTTGTATTCACCACAGGCTTGTGTCTTTTTTTTGTATTATTTTGTGCAGTACAGCCAACTCCTCCAGTTATCATAGTTCCTCTCTTGTCGACCTTGTCTGGACCACTTCCCACCTATAGGAGAATTCTCCTTTTCCAAGATGGCGGCGGTTGCTGTGTGGGGAAAGTGAAGGGACGGGAGGAAGAGAGGATCCTCCTTTACCAAGATGGCGGTGGTGCTGGGGGGGGGCAGCGAGAGGGGAGGGGAGAATAAGTTTTCCTTTTCCAAGATGGCGGCGATTGCTGTGTGGAGAATGTGAAGGGACGGGAGTAAGAGAGGATTCTCCTTTGCCAACATGGCGGCGACGCGGGGGTTACGTAAAGGGAGGGAGAATACTTTCTCCTTTTCCAAAATGGCGGCACTGGACCAACTCGGAGGATATACGCACGCGTACTAGTGGCCATGCGTCTGCGCAGTCCGAGCGGCGGTTTGGTTGCTGGGCAACAGGAAAAGGGACGCTCCCCGAGGAAGATGAGACTCAAACGGTTCTTGTTGCGGTATTACCCACCAGGTTAGCCCGGGGAGAAAGGGTGGGAATGGGGAGGGGGTTACTGTCTGTCCGGTTAATACCTGAGGCCAGTCTGTGAGGGATGCTGAGCCTTGGTCAGTGAGAGCCCCGTGAACTCTCCATTGCTGTGACTGAGCCTCACTACTTGATGTTGTCTCTGCATCAGAGCCACATTGTCCAGCTGGAGACAGCATCTGCTGATCGCTGCTCCCCACATCATATCAACATCCGTTCCCGTATATTTTAAACAGACATCACAGCATGTTTGACGTTTGAAACTTCCTACCTTAAAAAGTTTTAAAGTTCGTTTATTAGTGGCACAAATAGGCTTACATTAACATTGCAATGAAGTTATTGTGAAAATCCCCTCATCCCTACTCTCTGGCACCTTTTCGGGTACACTGAGGGAAAATTTAGCATGGCCAATGCACCTAACCAGCACGTCTTTCAGACTGTGGGAGAAAACTGGAGCACTCAGTGGAAACCCACTCAGGCATGGGGAGAAGGTGCAGACTCCGCACAGTCACTCAAGCCTGACTTTTTTGAAAATTGAACCTGAATCCTTGGCATTGTGGTGCAGTAATACTAATTAAAGTCTGGCATTGTTGTTGGGCACGAAATTAATTAACTCTGTTTCTTGAGGTTTTGCCTTGACATTCTTCAGCGTCCCTCTGCCACTCACTCACCTTGCCAGCTTAAAACCCCTGCAGCCTGTTGATTTTAAAGGGATGTTGATATTATCACAAAAGTTCTGATGCCTTTCACAATGCATAATAAATGTTTTTGTTCTCTACAGGAATTATTTTGGAATATGAAAAGGGAGGGGAGACCAAGAATAAGTCCATTGACCTGCTTGATCTGACTCCAGTGTAAGTGAGATATCTGAATCATGTTAAAATGCTTTTATTAAGAGTGGCACGGTGGCAGAGTGATTAGCTCTGCTGCCTCATGGCGCCAGGAATTCAGGTTCAAATCCCTGCTTGGGTTATTATCTGTGCAGAGTCTGCACACTCTGTTCTTGTCTGAGTGGGTTTTCTCTTTGTGCTCCAGTTTCCTCTCACAGTCTGAAAAATGTGCTGGTTAGGCACATTGGCCATGTTAAATTCTCCCTCTGTGTACCCAAATAGATACTAGAGTGTGACAACTGGGGATTTTCATAGTAACTTCATTGTAATGTTAATGTAAATCTATTTGTGGTACTAATACATTTAAACATATAACTTAGAAGTTGAAGTAGGTCTTTCAGCCTTTTGTGTCTGCTCTGCCATCATTAAGATCATGGCTGATCTTGTCACAGATCCTCTTTTCTGTTCCCCTCCCACCCCCATTTAGCCTTGACTCTCTTGGTAGTTGTATTTATAGCATCAAAGTAGGAGATTCCTCCAAATAGTCCTATCATCTTTCTTCAACTAGCTTTGTCATCACACCTTTCTAAAAATAAAACTGCAAATGTTGGAGATACTCAGCAAGTCAGGCAACATCTGTGGACGTAGAAACTGAGTTGACATTTTGAGATAACGACCTTTCAGCAGACATTGTTACTGATGCAAGCAATATTCAAACTTGGTGCTGTGTGCTGATCTGTTTGATAGAAGCATGCAACTGCTGCTAAACACACTGTTGAGTGGCTGCACACCTTAGCAAGGAGCTCAAGTTTGTGTGACGTTTGTACGTTTAAGCCAGCCCATACTAATTCAAGCCAATCTGCATCTCTTGAAGGGGGAGGGGTGCTTTCTGGCTGGAACAGATGCTGAAAGTGGTTGCAGAAGAGAGTGTGAGCAAGAACATTGAATAAGATAAATCTCTAACACCATGATGGATGCCTTGATGGGGAGGTGTTCATAAGGAAAGACGCTATTTAGCCAAAGAAGGCCCACCAAAGTGCAATATCAGCAGATAGTTTCTGCCGTCAATGCCAAAAGTCTTGCTCTGAGGACTGGATGCCAATCTGCAAGATGTTCAGTGACCTCAAATGATAGGTCAAGGTCATCTGGTGAACTGATGGAATGACAATAATCTCTCCCTCAATGTCAACAAACCGAAGGTGATAGTCACCGACTTCAGGAAGGATATAGGAGAACATGCCTCTCTCTATCTCAATGAGGCAGAAGTAAAAATGGCCAAGAGCTTCATGTTTTTAGGTATGGAGATCACCAACAACCTGGTACCTCTCCCAGTCTGACGATATAGTTAAGAAAGCCCATCAATGACTACTTTCTCAGAAAACTAAGGAAATTTAACATGTCTGCTATGACTCTCACCAACCTTTGCAGATGCACCAAAAAACTAAATAGCTGATTGAAGGAAAGAGACGAAAGTGACATTGGAACAGAGCAGCACTTGGGTTTAGGAGCATATGAAAGAGATACACTGGAATGAAACGGTTATATTATATGACTTCTCTCTGTGGTATAGAAACATAGAATCCCTACAGTGCAAAAGGAGGCCATTTGGCCCATTGAACCTGCACCGACAACAATCCAACCAAGGACCTGTCCCTGTACCCATTATCCACTAATCTCCTTGACACCAACGGTCAATTTAGCATGGCCAAACTACCTCATCAGCACACCTTTCGAGTGTGGGAGGAAACTGGAACATTCAGAGGAAACTCACTCAAACACTGGGAGATCGTGCAACCTCCACACAGACAGCATTTTTTATATATAATTCTGAGATGAAAGATGAGAAATATTGATATTTGGAGGAATTTGGATGTAATAGTACATGAATTATAGATCACTAAAATGCAGGGGAAGGTGATGGTCTAGTGGTATTATTGCTAGACTATTAATCCAGGAACATAGGTAATTTTCTGGGGACCTGGGTTTGAAACCTACGTGGCGGATGATGGAATTTGAATTTAATAAAAAAATCTGGAATTAAGAATCTACTGATGACCATGAAACCATTGTTGATTGTCAGAAAAACTCATGGGGTTCACTACTGTCCTTTTAGAGAAGAAAAAAAACGTGGGTTTTCTCCGGGCACTCCGGTTTCCTCCCACAACCCAAAAATTCGCTCTTAGGCTGATTGGGTAACAAATTGTCCCTATGGTGAAAATTTTCCAAATTAGGAATAATATATATATTATTATATAGGAATATTAAAATAGGATAATGTATTTGGTATGACGGCGGCGCGGGCTCGTTGGGCCGAAGGGCCTGTTTCCCGTGCTGTGTTGCTTAATAATTAAAAAAAAAATAAAAAGAAAGCATTCTTTCTGATTGTATCACAATATTCTTGCTCTGTCCAAGACCACAAGAAACTACAAAGAGTTATGAATGAAGCCCAGTCCATCACTCAAACCAGCCTCCCCTCGATTGATGTGGGCCCAATTTTATCATCAAGTTATGCCTGTTTCCGGGCGCGAAAACTGGTAAAATTTTCCTAAAGTGTGAGGTGAGTAGCATGATCTGCATCTGCCTTTGTGCCGGTTTCCCTTTTACCAAGGCCTAAAAATGGCCGTGATCAGCACCGTGCCCAAAGCAGGCATGACAGCCATTTAAATGCATTTGCATGCATTTAAATTGACTTAATGGTCCGTCTGACCTTACTGCTGCTTCTCCCTTTACCACTGCATTCACCCATCAAGAATCGGCACAAAACAGACGTGCTCTACAAAATTCCAGTTTGGATGCTCCAGTTAATGAGAAGCCCAACATCCAGCGGCTCTCTACTTGAGATCGGTGGGGAGGAGGGATGGTGGGTTTGACAACTGTCTGCTTGTGATCAGCAAGGGGGAAGGCAGGATCTGCTGCCACGCAGCCTATAGTCAGTGAGAAGGAAGGGAGGGTCTGCTGCTACTCCATGATCAATGAGGGGGAAGGGGGGTCTGCTGCCACTCTACCTGTGATCATTAAGGGGGAAGTGGGGAACACTGTCATTCTGCCTGAGATTGGTGGGGGGAGGGAGGAGGGGCCCGCAATCGGTCCGGATGAGAGAGGGGGTGGGAGAGGATAAGGGGCTCAGTAATGTTGGGGGAGTGAGGTCTGTAGAGGCCAGGGTAGGCATTATCTGACCTGGGAGCGATGTGGCAGGGGAGTCGCATTCTAACAGTTTTTTCTGCATGTGTGCAGTTGGAGACACTGATCGGAGCTGCAGGATTTCGGGTGCATTAAGCCCTAACCACAGACTTGTGCAGCACGATTTGGAATTGCTGATATTTTTCATGCAGAGTGCATGGGACAACTGAGAATAGGTCTAAAAGTCAGATCTGAAATACTCCCAGTTTCAAGTCTTTCCAGCACTTAACATCAAAATGGTAAAATAGGGCCCTCCATCTACAGTTCCCACTGCCTTGGAAAAGCAGCCGGTATAACCAAGGACTCCACACATACTGGACATGGTCTGTTCCATCTTCTTCCGTTGAGAAAAAGATACAAAAGTCTGTTGACTGCCATCAGATGTTTAAGTGTACCTACCTCACACTAAGTTAATCTTTTTCTACACCCTAGCTATGAACTATAACACTATATTCTGCACTTTCTCCTTCTCTTTTCTGTGAATGGTATGCTTTATCTGTGTAACATGCAAGAAACAATACTTTTCACTCTATACTAATACATGTGACAATAATACAAATTTTCAGATGCCAATTCTCACCAACTACATCAACAGTTTAACACGTTACTCAGTGCACAATACTGCCATCAGGCAAATAACAATCTCCATCAATTACAACAGATGGACTTCATTCACATGCCTCATCTCACCCTCATCTATTTAGCAGTGTTGCAAACTTCAAGCAATTTGTCACATCTTGCACAGATTGCCACGTATTCAAACACGACAATTGCATCAGCCAACATATTTCACACACTGGCTGATGTATATTCCTGTCTCTTGCAGAACAATATGACTGCATCACCCAATTGGCAGGGGATGAGCACAACTGTATTTTCTAAACTGATGCAAGAGACGATGGTGACCATTATTGTTACAGCTGTCACTGAGGCTGAAGCAATGCAGATATTGGTGTCCTGATACCTAATTCTCCTCCTGACGTCCCACTTCTGATCATTCAAAGACAATCTGATTTACAAGCTGCTGGTGGTATAAGTATGCACCACTAGCTTTCCCAGTTTTCCTTCACCATAAATCTACCCTCGTACCATTCTCCATTCCAATACTGAGGAACTGAAACCTGGCCAGGCAGTGCTGTTGGAAGAACAACAGGAAGAGTACGACAATACTGATGAAGAAGAAACATCATCACTTGCTCTTACGCTTGCAATGGCTTACAGAATATTACAACAGTCCAGTAAACTTTCCTCCAGCAGGTCACAAGGATTGCAGAGGTGCTGCTTTGGAGGAATGGCAGTGACTATGAAACACAAATCTGTTGTCCTCCCTCAGGATGACAGCATTCATCCACCCACTAAAGCAACTCTTGAAAGTGTTACTGTGGTACCTTCAGCCAGCCAGTCCAGACTCCTGCTGTCTATGCTAAAATGATACAGTCAAAATCTGGATGGCTGATGTCCAGAGATCCTGCAAAGCTGTCTGCAGTCTTCCCCGTATTGCAGACCCTAGGGTATAGCTCTGTGTGAGTAGTAATGATGTGGAGATATCAGTGTTGGACTGGGGTAAGCACATAAGAAGTCTCATAACAGCAGGTTAAAGTCCAATGTTAGTAGGGCAGGGAAAGGCAGCCAAACGGCAGGCACTAATGGGATCTACCAAGGTGATTAGTTGACATTAGTGGGCAATAAGACAAAACTTAATTTATATATTTGGTTGAGGTGTTTTGTATTTTATTTTTATATTGTGATCAAGTGGATGATATGATGGTAATGAATGGAACTGTTGGCGAATGAGGAATTACGTTTGCATTTACTAGTACTCTAGTCAGAGAGCCAGTAACAGATAACTCATCCAGAAAGGAATTGTCTTGATTGCCATATCTCTTCCTCAGAGTGTGGAGTGTGTAGTTTTTGGCAAAGGCTAGCCTTCCTGATGGTGAGCATGTAGCAGTTGAGGAAGAATCCTGCCACTTACACTGAAAAGTATTACAGGATTCCTCAGAGTGTTTCTTTCAGAGTGTCTCAGACAGGGGAGCATTGTTTGATCTGCTTGATCACACTTTGGATGAAATCTTGTACCCTCCCCTGTGATATGCTTGGTTCAGGGGGACATTTAATCAGGTATTACAATTGATTAAAGTTGCTAAATTTGATAGGGAATTGTCTGGCACATGCTGAAGGGCTTGTTCTGTTTCAAGTATTTGGTACAAACTGACACAGATGCAGTATTTGCATCCATTCTGGACTACGATATAGAGAGTGAACAGAAACAGCAGTACACCAATATTTATAACAGGTGGTGATTCTTTCACAGTCCTACCTTCACCCCAGTTAAATTCATGGTAGAGATGTGTGGGGAATTCATGCCCACTTAAGGACTTTATCCAGCTGCCACTGGTATTAGCCCAGTAACAAGCAGGGAAGCTTGCTACATATGGAGCATGACAGGTAAATCTGTGGGGGATTGCTGATAGACTTTCAGAGTGATGTCTTTTCATTCAAAGGCTCTGCCTGACCAAGGGGGTCTGACATTGAAAGGGTGTGAATTTACTGAGAACCACCCCTACTATACTTCCTGCTGTGCCTTCTACCCCATTAATACCACCCCACCACCTCCCTCCTGCTATCACTCACCTTGTGGCCTGGATGAGTCATAGAATCATAGAAACCCTACAGTGCAGAAAGAGGGCATTTGGCCCATCGATTCTGCACCGCTCACAATCCCACCCAGGCCCTACCCCCAGATCCCAATTTATTTACCGGCTAATCCCTCTAACTACGCATCTCAGGACTCTAAGAAGCAATTCAAGCATGGCCAATCAACCTAACCTACACATCTTTGGACTGTCCAATAGAACTGCCAGCCTGATTGGGGAAGCTATTGGCATACTAGATTGTCACTGGACTAATAGTCCAGAGACTCAGGGCAAGATCTGGGGGCCCAGGTTCAAATCCCACAATGGCAGATGGTGAAATTTGAATTCAGTAAAAATCTGGAATTAAAAGTCTAATGATGAAACTATGAAACCATAGCAATTGTCATAAAAACCCATCTGGGTCACTAATGTCCTTTAGGGAAGGAGATTTGTCTTTCTTTCCTGGTTTACAGCTGACTCCAGATCTACAGCAATGAGGCTGACTCTTAAATGCCTTCTGAAATGGGCAATAAATGCTGGCCCAGCCAGTGATGCCCATATCCCATAAACAAATTTTGAAAAAGCTCTCGGCAGGCAGGACTTCCACGGGAAATGCGTCACTGTCCAGTGAAGTACTTGAATCATACAAGATATAGCGAGTTTTGACAGAACCGTGGAATCCCCACAGTATAGAAAGAGGCCACCTGACCTTTCAAGACTGCATCAGCTGTCTGAAAGAGCATCATACCACCGCGCGCGTGGTCCTTGTTGATGGCATTAGTTGTCAAGTAGTCAGCCTCTGGATTGTTGTGGCAGTTTAAATATACCTGTAGTAGAATGAAGATACTTTGACTACGATTAGAAGCATTGACTTGCATGTAATGTTACGTATGGTTACACACCAACCAAATGTTGAGGGAACGGAAATCCTTTTAGTCGTAGCACATCTTCTTCAGTTAAATGATGAAATTGGCAAGTTCCTACTGTCTTCCTAACACATGGTTTTGGTCTTCTGTCTATATAATTAGGTTTTAGATTTCACAGCATATTGCATTGTGTAAAAGTGCAGTTGTTTTTGGACGACCCTAGCAATATTCAAAGAACAAAGAACAAAACAGCACGGGAAACAGGCCCTTCAGCCCAACAAACCTGCGCCACCATCCCGATGTTCCCACCTCTACCTGTGATCCCTGTCTATGTTTATAGATATATGGATTAAAAACCAAATTTGAGACAATTTAGGGAGAATTTGTTTTGCCAGTTAGCCTAAGGGCACATCTTTGGGATGTGGGAGGAAACCGGAGCACCCGGAGAAAACCCACGCAAGCATGGGGAGAATGCGCAAACTCCCACAGACACAGGCCCAAATCCATGTATCTGCACAGCACAGCTGTAGTCACTGAGCTGTCGTGTTGCCCATCAAATGGTCCAGGTCAAGCATACACTAACGACGTGAAGCACTAGGATACTCTCGAAAAAAATCCAAGAGCAGCCCTCTCACGACCCATCACGTATATGCCCCTTGTTGGACAACAAGGTGGACCAAAGCACCTGTAGGATAAAAACAAGTACATCAATATCATCATCTATTTACACACTTCCCAGGGACTCCCAAGGCTCATGATCCCTATTTTAAATCAGTTTTTTATACCCCTCCATTCCCATTCTGTTCATGTGCCCATCTAAGTATTTCTTAAATAACTCCAGAGTACCTGCCTCCACCACTTTACTTGGCAGCGCATTCCATACCCCCACCACCCTCTGTGTGAAAAAACTCCCTCTAGCTATTCCTAGTATTTTGGATGCTTTTGCAATAGCCTTGCAGCATTGGTTTTAAATATTCATATTTTTATAATGATATGTTGCTACTGATGAGAATATTGTATTGATTATTTGTGAAACAGGGAGGGAGTATGACCAGTGATGAGAAAGCAAGATTTTGGATAGTATATATAGGCATTTGAGTTTTGGACAAGTTGGAATATTTGGAGGATAGTAGGTCAGCAAAGAGCATTAGGCTATAAAGGCCACTAATGATCTCCCTGCCTATTATTTGATCCTGATCATGGTGTATTAGCTCAATCAGTGCTCCTAATTTCCTTTACTTAATAATGTCCATGTTAGTAAAGTGTTGCTCATTTGTTGGTTTAAAATATGTTGTGCAGCATTTTATGCTTATCATCTTTCAAGAAAAAATACTTCTCCATGAAGTTCAAAGGTTTTGTCATACTCTTGTGTTTAACAAGTATTGTTTGCATGTCTTAATTTCTTCATATAATTTGCATTTTATTCAATATTGAGAATCAGATTGCAATGGCTGTTGTACCATAAAGTGAGGCCTAAAGAGATGCAACCAAAAATTTACAAATTGACCCAGTTACAAAACCTTGCTTTCAGGCATCAGACGAAATTTAGATGGACAATTCTTTTTCGAAGGAATTTTGTATAGAAATCAATACATTTTAAAAGCTGCAAATCATGCATGAAGTACATTGGATTTTGCAGATGTGCTCAGTAACCCTTTATTAAAATTTATGTTTATTTCACACCATGATCGGTCCAGTGCAGATGTAGATGCTGTGGTTGAGGAAATCCAGAAAGTTGAACCACTCATAACTGCATCCCGCACAGAGCAGGTGAAACAGCTGGTTCAGAGGCTCCAGGAAAAGCTTGGTCAACAGGATGACCACAAATTCTACCTTTTTAAGGTGAGAAATGTTCTTGTTCTCAATAAATGTTCTGTTGTGCTACAATCCAAATTGCTCTTTAGAGGGCAATTAATGCCAGTAAATGCTGACTTTGATTTGATTTGAAGCTATATTGTTATGACACTGGTAGTTTCCTTGATACAATATTTATGTATTATGTGAACAAAGTGGACAAGTGCATTGAGACAATTAGGCAAATAAGTTAGTTTTTTCACATTAGGAATCTATTTCTTATTATTCTGTTCATGCTATGGTTCCGATCTAATTTTAAATTATGAAGGATTTGTCAGAGAATTTTGCAGAAGTCCAAGATACAAACAGATGTCAGTTATAATAATCAAGTCTTTCTACACTACTAAGTTTAGTTGCAATAATCTGTGTTGCAGTGCAGTTACTATAAACAGCACTATGGCTGTGCTTTAAGAGCTCTCTCACTGTAATAGAATAGTCTTACAAGAAAATAAACTATAAGTAAGATCATTCTGCAATATTGGAAGTCCAGCTGACTATTTGAAAGTTCTCACATTCACAAGTGTCCCAAAGTGTTTTGTTTTTTAATTTTATTAATTTCAGTGGTATCCTAACTTGTATGATTCTTCCACATTGTAAAATTTTTGGGCTGTCATGGAGAAGGAAATTATCTACAGAGATTTGTTCCATGGCTTTGATGAAGGAGAATCATGCATTTACTGACTCAGGCTTGTTATTATATTTTTATACGAGCTTCTAGTGAATATTTGTAAGAGACGAAAGTCCGTTTACATCAAAAACGTTTTTGTTTCTTTATGTTAATATTTGAATTCATGAGGTTGAAGAATGTTGGTGCTGATCTGAGAGTTACTTAGGTTTTGGCAGCATTGTCAGCAACGTGCAATCACAGATTGTGTGGTTAGAATCATTTCAAAACATCTTTAACAATTTTCTGATGTTGATTGACTTACTCGCTATACTTTATAGCACAGATAGATGCAGAAAAAAAAACCTCTAGGATCTGGATGCAGATTTCCTGAACTCATTTCATAATGTATTCTTCTAACTAACAGAAAAAGGAGACCAGAGGCATTCCTTTTGGCTGCATATGCAGTATTATGGTTTTCTGCCAGCCTATATCAATCTCTCTTACTCATGCCTGACAGAACCTAAGAGATGCTGCAAGCGCCACAACGGATGTGCTGCCTCAAAAGGCATTGTTCAGGTGTGCCTGAAACCTAACTTTGGATACCCCAGCTCTGTCACACACTATAAATGCACGAATAAATTTCTACCCCATTTTTGTTTTCATCTATAGTATTGTTATGATCCCAGTTGATGTTATGTGGATGGGAAGATCCCAGAATGGAACCCTGGCTGAAAATGCAACTTATTTTTTTTCATATTCTTGAGGAATAGAGTCACAGGACCACTGATTAATTTTAACAAGAAAAAACATTTAATAAACATGGAAAATTTGGATTATAATACAATTTCCTTAGCTTCCCCCCCCCCACATATCTTCACAATTACACATAAATTTTAACATTAACACAGATGTAAAGCATATCTTAAGCTACAACATTCTCAGGAACATAACACCCTTTAAACACACAGGGTGGCTGTGGTCAAATTCACTCTCCACTCTGAACCTCCAGTGAATGCTTGTGGATTTATCCTCAAAATTCCCAGATGAGTGTCATGTGAAAGTTTCCAAACTGCACTCCCAAAACAAATACTTTAAAATCTGAATTCACAATAATGTTTTCCGTTAGTGATTTCAAGATCTGTTCCATGTTTTCTAAATGATACTTTTAAACAAAACTTCCACTCCATTTTCAAAGTGAATCCAGTCTAGAATTTGTGTTACCTCCTTTGGAATTTCTTTGTCTTGACTGCTGTATAAACTGTTCACAATTGCTTTAACTCTAGATTTCCAGACTCTTATTAAAATGGCATTAGATGTTTGATTTACCTCTGAAGTTGCTTACCCATTCTAAACCTAGTAACTGTGATTGCATCATTAACTCAGAGCAGTTTGTTTACTTTTCCCTGAATTCTTATGAGGAATACTTTGGTCTTTGTATTTTTAATGTCAATCAGCTCAAGACATTCTTTCTGTCCCAATTCCTTGGCTATCTGGACTATAACTTGTTCCTTAGGAAGCTTGCATCCTTGCAACTCTCTTGTCCTGTCCAGCTTTCCTTATAGAGTTAAGCAATGTTCATTGCCCGGTGTCCCTTCTCCAACTGCAACATATTCAACCAAAACTAAGAACAATGGAAATCCTTTCCCTCTGGAAAGTGGCACCTTGTTGCTAAACAATGACTTCATTCTATTTACACTTCATGCCGTAACCCCCCTCAGCACACAAGATTCATGGTGGAAACCTAACAAAATCCCACACGTGCAAACACCATCATGAATCTAACTATAGGTTTAGTCTTCCAGGTACAGAAGACATTAAACATACTCAGAACTGTACATTTTTCCTAATGATTACGAACACAAATGTCCTTTAAAACTACCTTTGTTTTCCTAACAATATCTACAGGCATTCCACTGCCTAACACTATACATATGTCATGCATTAAACCTAGCACAATGGGGTAAATTTCCAACATTGTGTGATTATTCACAAAAAGGGGATAGTGAATCAACAACCTATTATACCTTTTCTTTGATTTTATTTACCTTAAATTCATAATTCTCATTTTTTAAAATACTTGCATAAAAGTAATCATATTAGTAAAAGTTGAGCATTGACCCAGTGAATGTGAAATCTGATTTAGATATAACTCTATGTGGGGTTGTACTTGCAGAAGCAAAGAGAACCAAATATATTTTTCGTTAACAATTGTTTTTATTGATATAGGTACTTCGGGCACATATACTTCCATTGACAAATGTTGCATTCAACAAGTGTGGCTCAAAGTAAGTGTTCCATTTGGTATGTGAAATCCTATATTTTTATGTTAATCTCCTTGTCTGAAAAGTTCAATATGACAGTTTTTTATGTGTACAGCTTCAGTGACCATCCAGTAGTGTTCTGATGAAAGGCCTGAAACATTGGCACAGATATTTGTGGAAGATTCCAATAAAGCAGTGGAACCTCAGCAAGGGGACACAGAGATCCTGCTGAATTCAGAAATAAAGCTGAATTATAAATATGCTTTTAAGCTTTCTGTTTGGCTGCCAGACAAGTTAATAGACTGCAAGGCTGCCAGGCAGGGAAGCCAGTGATAGGAGGCTGCAGTCAGGGATCTTTGGGGTCAGATTCTGACTATCAGGAATGACAGATCAAGATTTGGGAATCAGAGCAGAGAGAGAAAGTGATAATCGTAGGAGAGAGGAGTGAGTGATCAAGTCTGGGGGAAGTATGGTATGAAATCGGTGATTGTGGCAGCGGGGAGAGCTTGGTCCCAATCAGTAAAGATGTGATGGAGGACTTTCTTGAAGGACTGTGAAGATCAGTCTTCCTCCTCTTGATACACAAAAACTGCTGTAAGAAGCACTTACCTTTTTGTGCCACCAGTTCTTGGTCTTCTTCTTGGTGTCCTGGACTTTGGGAACCCTGTGCAGTAAGTTAAATCCAACTCCCAGTTACGTCCTAACAACCTTTTTTTAAATAAAAAAAAAATCATGAGACATGGGCATTGCTGACTTTAGACTAGGATTTGTTGCTCATCCGTATTTACCCTGGAGAGGATGATGGTGAGCTGACTTCTTGAATTGCTGCAGTTCATGATGCTGTTAGGGAGTGAGTTCCAGGATTCTGACCAAGTGATGATTTCAGAACAGTGATACTTCCAACTAGATAGTGTGTGTTGTTTGAAGGAGAATTTGCAAGTGGTGGTCCCATGCTGTTCTTGCCCTTCAAGGTGGATGTGATCACTGGTTTGGAAGGTGCTTTCAAAGAAGGTTTGCTGAATTACTGTAGTGCATCTTATATATGGTACATACTGTTACCACTGTGCATTGGTGGTGATGGGGGAAATCAGTTGGGGGCGCTGATCCCGTGGGCAGCTGTATCTTGGGTGATGTTGAGCTTCTTGCATGTTGTAAGACTTGCATTCATCCAGACAAGTGGAGATAGTTCATCACAGTTTTGACATGTGCCTTGTAGATGATGGAAAGGCTTAGACCTGGGTATTGAGTTACTTGCCATTGAATGTGGTGTGATGGCCATATCCCCTTAAATAATAGAAAACTGGAAGGCCTTGACTTGGGGCATGATTAGTTCTGGTGCAGAAGTCTTCAGTATTATTGCTGGAATGTTGCCAGGGCCCATAGCCTTGATTCAGTTATGCTAATAAAATGCCCAGCCTCTCTGTGGCAGGCATTTACATAACACAAAATTCCCTGCCACAAAAATGCAGTGCAATGGGTTGGTGCTGCATTCCTTGCTCTAAACTTTATAACAGTTCAACCCTTAACCCCATCCAACACTGTGGCCAGTTATGGGTTGGTGGAGGGAAGGGTGCGAATTGGGAGGTCACTGTCGAGGCCATTCTGTTTTTTCTCTCTTTTTTTCTCTTTTCTTTCCTAATAGATGCTGCCAGACCTGCTGAGATTTTCCAGCATTTTCTCTCTTGGTTCCTTTTTTAACTGTGTTTTTTCCCCTTACAGCTGCTGACAGCCAAGTATTTGCAGCAGTGTTCCTGTTTTATTTTAAATTTCCGGAATCTGTAGTATTTTGCTTTGTTTGTGAATATTCAGCTTCCATTAGAACATTAAAAGTGCTTAGCAAAGAATTGTTGATGCAGTTTCAATTATTTGCACGAGACATTTTGTGGGATTTTCCAGCCATGCTTGTCCGAAGACTATAAAATCCCACCCAAGGTCAATGAACCTGTCCAACCTGTTAAGGTGCCCGTGGTGGGCAGGACAGGAAAATTCCATCCATTGTGTATTTGAAAAGAATTTGAGTTATAAACAGGTGCCAGAGTGTGGTGACTACTGGATTTTTCACAGTAACTTCATTATAGCTTTGATGTAAGCTGACTTGTGACAACAATAAATAAATTTAAATTTAAATTGTAGTGGGTGTTGAGATCATAGTTTACATTTAACACCATTTGTCATTAGTTAATAAAATGGTGGAGTCTGGCTTAATCTGACCAACTTCTGAGTTGGATGAGAATGTTGCCACAAGTGAAGATCATTGCAATAAATTTTAATTGTTCAGTCCATGTTACAAATAGATAATTAGAATTAAACATTCATGTTCCAATAAATTCATTTCTCAGCTGTAAAAGCTCATTTATCTTCCCATGAGTCATTTGAATAATTGCAAACTGAATTAATCAGGTTTACAATGGAAAGAGAAATGTTCAGTAAGAAGTCTCACAACACCAGGTTAAAGTCCAATAGATTTATTTGGTAGCAAACGATATCAAAAGAAATGTTCCACAGGGCAGCATTTGAGTGCTGTTTATCAATCTCCACTTCAAACTGTACAAACATAAACTCTGAGCACTGGTATTCAAGCTTTTACATTTCTTGGAAAATGAGCAGATTAGGAAACTAGAACAAACAATGGGACAATGCCTATGAACCATCTGGTTACTTTACTTTATAGAAAATCAGATAAAATAGAAGTGAACTCTCAATCGACATGTATGTTAAATTGGGACAATAGTGATCGACACTTGTGTACGTTTAAGGGAAGAATCATTAATGAACAAGTTTTTAACTGATACAGAATTACAAGAGGAATCAGATCTCCTCATTAATCTCGACTTTTTTAAAAAAAATCCCAAAGAGATTCTATCTGAATTGATCATCTTTCCAGTGATGCTTTTGATGCAAGACACAATGAAAGATCAATCCTGGTGATGATTGCTGGCTTTATATTTATCGATATTAATTCTGTACATGTGCAAAAGATGAGGAATGCAAGAAACAGATGGCAAGAAACATAGCAACCCTTATGGTTGGTAAGGCAATAAAAATGCTAATCGAATTCTATGTTTTGTCACAAAATATAAACAATAAAAGCCAAGAGTGATAGAGCCTCTATGAGCCTCTATTACTTTAATAAAGCTACAGTTTAAAACTATGTAGAATATTACAGTCCACTCTCTAGGAATGTATTGAGATATCAAAATGTGCAATGCAGAATCAGTCAGATTGTTTGAAGAAGTACAAATCCATAGAATCACTACAGTGCGGAAAGAGGCCGTTTGGCCCAACATGTCTGCACCAACTCTCCGAAAGATAAAATATAAAGACAGACTTGGGAAAAATGTCTCTCTCCTTCTCTAAACAACGCATATTTGGAGGCATAATAATATAGTAAAAAATTATGAAATGAAGGGCCAGGATATACAAAAGGTTGTTTCAGATAGTGATGTGTCAAGAATGAAGGACCTGAGATATAGAACTAAATGAGAGATTTATAGCAGTAGGAAAATTTAAGTTTACATAAGTTTAAACACGAGTTTATCGTATGGCATATACCACCAGGAATAATGGTTAGGCCAGAATGTCATTATTTAAAATCAGATTTAATAGGCGCATGAAGGAAAATAGAATGAAAAGATATGGGAACTGGGACTTAAATGTCCGTATGGAGATAAACACTGACACTGGTTGGGCTGCATAGCCTGTATCTGATTGGGATGAATGACCTGTTCTATGTTATAATCTTCTGTTGATTTCTAAGTATTTCTCAGTTCTTTTATTTAATAATTGTATTTTAGTGAGATTAATATTTCCTTTGCACATTTTAGATTTATTACAGGAAGCTATGATAGGACTTGCAAAGTGTGGGATACGGCATCAGGAGAAGAGCTGCATACACTTGAGGGACACAGGAATGTGGTCTATGCTATTGCATTCAACAATCCTTATGGGTGAGAAAAGGAATTGCATGTTGGCTGCTAATGTTTGTCACAAGACCCATGGTAGTGATTTCCTTGTCTGAGCTTTGTTAGAAATTATAATCACAATGTAAAAATTGCATACACACACCTCAAATTATACACATTTCAAATCAGCAGATGCCAATGACTCAATTTTGGTTAGTGCTTTACTTGCAAAGTATTTACGGAATTCTACTGTTACAAAATGTTAAAATATGTAACTAATTTTATATTGTGTATTTCAATTATTAACCTCCCTTCGATTTTGATGTTTAACCCTTCCTCAAGCTAGGTACGTGGGATTATAGAATGGAAATATTAGCATATGGGTGTTGCGTGTATTTATATGGAATTGTCTTAAACATGATAATGCATCCATTAAAGTAGCAAACTCAGGCATTGCAATTAAATACAATACATGTTCATATGGCCAATATTCACAAACATAACTTAAGGGTAGGAGAGCCTCCTATCTCCTCTCCATTGCTAAAATGAATATGGCAGAATTCCTCGAATAACAATCACCATTCCCCAACATTCCACTATATCAACAGCAGATAAGATGATTTTATTTAGAAATTAGAGGCTGCAAAATTTGGTTTTGTAGCACCACTAATGAAAAGGCTACAGAAACCCAGAGCATATTAAATGGCAGTGTCTGGCAACTTCTGGTGCACCCCATGCACTGCGCCATGGTTGTAAAGGTGCTTATTCACTCATAGCTTAACAAGAAACATGCATCTAAGTGTGAAGCTGGTATGAACTTCCACTGCAGGACTGAGACATTGGATGGCTTCTGTTTGCATTGCATTGGAAGCTGATGCATCAATTACTAGACACTGCAGTATGACTGGGTCCTCCAAGTGCTAAAATGGAATTGACCACCACTTCTATGCTGGAATGGATGGGTTTCAAACTATTTGAAAGGTCAAATTGAAGATGGACTGTTCCATTGTGATAACAGACCTGACAGTGCATCAAATATCTGTGACTAGGACATTACATCCTAATGCCACATCAGAGAATCTGGTGTCTCTGTGTCTGGACAGTTGCTCTGTTTCCTTTCTTCAAATACTTTCTGCTATAGTTCTACCAGTTGCTGCAGATGATTAGTTTCCCCTTTAAGAGAAGCAAGCTGTATTAAGGTGTGCAGGCACGTATGCTACCCAAACAACTGTGCTCCCTACTAAACATGCAGTCAGTCCCAGTGTGATTTGCCCTGAGCTGCATGTCACAATTATGTCGAGGATTGGGAAGCACAAAGTTTATGTTCTGTGTCTCAATTTGACCAGGCGTGGGATAAAAATACTTCATGATAGCGCCGCCCACCACCACCACCACCCCCCCCCCCCCCCCCCAGCTAATGAGGCTAATCAAATTTTTCTCTCAAATTCCAAAACATGTGAAAAAAAATTAAAATAGTAGGCCTGTGTTAGTGATTATTGCAATCTTTACCTCCTCTCTGTGAGGAGGTACATTTTTTTAACAATCAGAACTAATATGAAAGAACATGCAATTATTTGAAACGGGTGACTCTTTCCTAGACTTTTGTAGATTAATTAATCTGAAAAGTGCTCACTATTTTTTTGTCACTTGTTGAGTTGGAGTGAGATGGAGCCAAAAGGATTAGGAAACATTGAATTACCAATAAAATTAAAATAATGGAGTGCCCCTCTAATAGTGCTACGTAAATGGATTGACCCATTTTACTTAACAGCGTTGTCAAAAGGCAATAGTCGAACAGCAGTACTAGATGAGTTTATGCTTAGTAATCTAACTGCTGAATTCTGTGGAAGAGTGATGAACAGCCAAGCTATTTAAGCTATTACAGCTTGAAATAATGTAGGTAAATAAGATATCATTATTCAAAAGCTTTGAGACATTTAAAAAGTTAAATGTTAGAATCTTTCTCCAGAGACATTTGAAAAAAATGAAGTCAAACTGCAGATGGAATATGCTTAGCTGAAGAAAGTCTGCTTCAGTGATTCAAGTGCTCCTTCTCTGAAGCCCTGTAATTATTTTAAAGTTCTCCTAATGCTGCTGTGAGAGTAGTGAAAAGGTACTGAATTAAGAAGATTGTGCGTGTGTGTGTGTTCATTACTAGTTCAGATGTTAAAACAGCAGGCATAAAAGATATACTACTGCTTCAAGAAGAATATTCTATTTATTGTTTGTGAACTGCTTTGTGCTTTTCATACATATGGGTATCCATTTCTACAAGTTTCTCTTGATCTCTTGCTGTAAGTTTGGCAGAGAACTGTAGAAATTGCCAGAGCTTCTGTGGCTCTTCCGTTCATGTTACAATTGAGATTTATAGTCACCGTGGAAATTCACTCCCAGTATCTTTCAGATTTCATAATTAAAATGCTTGTTTTCAACTAGGGACAAGATTGCAACTGGTTCATTCGATAAAACCTGCAAATTATGGAGTTCTGAAACAGGCAAATGTTATAATACATTTCGTGGACATACTGCAGAAATTGTAAGTTTCTATGCTTCTTAGAATTAAAGAGGGCATCTAAGATCTTTTTAATAATCAAATTTCAAAATAATTATATTTGAGAATTTTGTTGTTTTTGTTTTGTGTGAAAATTATTGATGGCGTCTTGGTGGTGGATTGTGGAAGGTTGGGCATGGAGTTGAGTGAGATCCATTTATTTGAGTTTATTCATGTGAGGAAGTTACATTCATGACCAAATGAACTAACTCAAGTTTGTTATTTCACTTGTGTCAGCGCAACTTCCTTGCAGTCTGTGTTCTCAAACAGGGCTCTTGCATTGTGATCTTTTAGGATTTATCATGTCTTCATACTTTTGCCCATTTATTACAATGCCTGAAAAGTTTGACATTCCAAATATTTTGGATTGTTTCGGCAGCACTTCTGAAGCATTAACATTTTATTTATTTTGCTATATATTTTCTATTCAGTGCTAACATTATTTACCTTTGGTTAATCCAAGCTCCTTTTTAAGCTTTATGGTACTCAGTAACTCTCTACTAATGGACAAAATCTTATCAAAAAATGGCAATGTTAGTTCCGAGGGAAAAACAGAGTGATTCCCGCTAATGATGCTGGTGTGTTTTCAGGCTGAATCTTATGCCTCATTAATAATCATTTTTATGTATACAAGATTCATGACACTTCTGTAGCATGTTGCCTCTGATTTACTCACCTCGCAATGACTTAACTGCTGCAAGCTTTGGGGAGCTCCATATAAATGGCTTCCCAGCGTATGTTCCATAATGACTGCAGGGAATGGCAGGCAAGAATGTAGCACCGTGCTTTTCAGAAGAGGCTACTACCATGATGCTGGATGGAGGCAGGACATCCTGTACCATCCTGTATCATCCTGGTACAGGCAGGACATCCTGTACCCCTCCTCCAGGAGACAGCCTTCCAACAGGGTCATCGCACCTGCCTGGGATGCAGTGGTAGCCCTACTCAGTGCCAGTGCACACCAAAAAATAGGGTAATAGTGTCAGAAGAAGGATGACCATCTTTGCTCAGCCAGGGTAAGTGAACCATCCCAAATGTCCTGCTGGATCCCTTTGCACTCCCAACTCTTCCTTATTCAGCCACCTTGGCCTTTCCTAGCACCCAGGATACCCCCTCCCTCCCACGATCACCATGTTCCTCCCTCCTGTTATGCTGCTCACACTCAACTCCTACCCCAGCCCCATGCCTGATAAACCTTATCACCATCTTAAATGTCAATGTTCCCCCACCTACATGCTCTCTCCCTGTCATTACAGGACAAACTCAATCACAACAGGCGTGAGTGGACACTGCCAGCTGGAGTCATGCCCAAACTGAGAATGCTCATGTGTTTTAAGGAGTGAGTCCTCGTATGCGTGTATATATTAATATACAGCACCCTGTTCTTTGTAGATGGAAAATATGTACACATATTGCACCTGTTGCAGCTAAGCATAATAAGTGACAGTAATTCACTGATTCATTCCTCAGGGCAATGCCTTGACTAATCAAACAATGCTTGGCAGTTAACTGTCAGTTACTATTAACTGGTGCATTCTCCATGGTATTGCCTCGACCAATCAGAGCCGACTTGCCAACCAATCAGCACTGTTTTCTCACATGGGATAAAGTTGTTGTTTTCCCTGGCATTGATATTCTTGCAATTGTCCTGATAAGTGCAAGATGAAAATCTTTGACAAAGTGTTTCTTCTCAATAATACACATGCTCTGTACTACCAAATGACTACTTGTCCAAGTGTTCAGTTTATTTGGCTCCCTAGATTCAAGAGACTATCTCCACTGATATTAAACCAATAGGACTATCTTTACTTGTTTTGTCCCTCCCTCCCATCTCAGTTGGTGAAAGTTTTCAATTTTTCAATCCAGAGTCGTAATTGCAAAATCTAGTGAGCTTTGGAAAATTATGTTAAACACTTCGATAATTTACTCTTCTTTAACAAAACCGAGGAACTGAAAGCTGAAGGCTTGTCTGTAGCCCATTACTTTCTGCATTACTATTTTTTAAACTATTAATTGTGTTAAGTCCTTTGTTTATATTATTTTCTGATTATCT
Source organism: Sphyrna mokarran (assembly GCA_024679065.1). Classification (NCBI taxonomy): domain Eukaryota; kingdom Metazoa; phylum Chordata; class Chondrichthyes; order Carcharhiniformes; family Carcharhinidae; genus Sphyrna; species Sphyrna mokarran. The sequence continues at coordinate 23,750,709 of JAGIQG010000003.1, forward strand.
TGTAATTGTGCTTTGGCTATTGCTCAATTATGAAAATAGATGCAAAGTATCAGCTATTTCCTTAGATGTACTGACACACAGATGAACATGAACCAGTTAATGAGGTTTAAGAGGGCTACTAGCGCCTTTGGAAAATAATATCCAAGTATGAGATGCCACCTTCAGGTCAGAAGGATGTTACCATTTTTAGATTTTAAAATTGTTCTTTATTTCAGCAGTTATCCCAGATGATGCAATTGAGCATCCCCTGCAATTCAGAAAATGGTATTATTTGTTTCTGGAGCTTGATTAAGCAATTATTAACAGCGTACACCAGATTTTATATTTTCTCTGTTCTATCCAAAACAGAAAAGAAATCATACTAATCTAGAATCTCTCAGATGATAATATTTATACCATAAAGAACAGCAGAGAACTGTATGTTTTGATTGTCACAAAACATACAAAGTACAATTATTTTGAGAATTGTATTTTTTAAAAGAATTATATAATTTTTGCATCCACTGCAGATTGTACAGAGATTTGTTCCACACTGAAAGCTTTAGTCTACTGTCTGTATTAAAGAAACAAATTGAATTAATTTGAATTCTGATTATAATAGAACTGCATAATATTGTGTAAGGATTTCAGGATTTAAAAATCTATCCTTGTCAGGGTGGGGGAGCGGTGGGGATGGAATGGGAAAAAGCTAGCAGGAGGGGAGGAATCATTGGCTACTGTTACAATAACTTAGGGTATCGTAATCCTGTATCTCTTTAAATTAATTATTTTTACTGCGATGTAGTTTAATTCATTGCAGCACCAATTCTGTATCTTTAGTTTCTATGTTTACATCAACATTATGCTTTCTTCAACTGTACATAATGTGATGTTTCTCTGTTAACTATTGGAAAAATGCACCAATAATGATTTTAAACAAATTGAAGCTTGTGTATAAATTAACAGTCTAAAACAGTAGTTTAGTTGGTCAGGTGATGTTCAAAAAATCCATAATTGTGGTTTTGGTTAGTTGTGATTACACAGTTTTATGTAAGCCTCATCTATTGTACCAAGGAAATCACTGTGGCAGGTGGTGCCATTTGAAAAAGTGCCTGATATAAATCACTGTGCTTTTTAATTAAGGTGTCTTATAAAAATGTTGAAGCATTTATTTACTTTGAAAGGTTAATATTTTTAATTCCTATTTTTAACCTATTATAGGTATGCTTATCATTTAATCCTCAAAGTACTTTAGTAGCAACAGGCAGTATGGATACTACAGCAAAGCTCTGGGATATCCAGTCTGGAGAAGAATCTGTTACCCTAACGGTATATATAATGCTACAAATGCCTCTTAATTTAAGCACATTGTGGTGATTTTGATTTTCTTGCATGATTAGATGACAAATAGTTTACATTTTGATTTTGTCTCTGCATCCCTTGTCCATTCAAGTCATTCTACTGTGAATATTTGAATTGCTAATGATTTACTTTGATTTGCTAATGCGTGTTCAGGAGTCAAATTTTGTCATGTCAAAAGTTATTATGAATCATTTTATCAATGACAAATGATTTAGAATCTTTGAAAACCAATATGTTGACCAATTTGAAAGCATCAATTGCTGTGTCAACTTGTTTGTTAGATATTAGCCAAACTTAAATGATAACAGATCTGTAACTAAATTTATTTTCATTGATATCGAATACAGTGGTTTCCACTGCTTCACAACTAATTTTACTCCAACCTTTTTTCTCTTTTGGTTTTGTATGTTTTCTTTTCTAACTGTTTACCCAGTATATTTCCTGCTTGATGGCAACTATTTGTTCTAAGGTCTCACAGGCAAGACGGAGTTAGTGGAAAATCAGTCCGCACATTAAGTATGGGGCATTTAAACTTTCTTTTAATGATGCCTTTGGCTGTACTTAAGAGCCGTAATTCAGTTTAAAGGTTAAAATTGACTTTAACATTTGTTCTCAATGTGTTACAATTAGTTCCAATTCTTGTATTATTGGTAGCTTTCTCACCTCTGGGAAGATTGAAGATTCAAGTGTCATTCTAATGACTCAACCACATGGTCAGTGTGGTACAAAGCGCCTACTGCACCATTGGTGCCATCATTTAGGTGACACTTCAAACCTGGATTCTGTCTGCTTCCTCATGTGCCATAAAGGATCCCTCTGCATCTTCCTAAAATGTGCAGTACGTTCTGTTTTGATCCTGGTAAATTTTAAGTCTCAATCACCAACACTAAACGTTATCTAGTCATTTACCTCATTGCTGTTTGTGGGACCTTGCTGTAGATAGCTTGGTTGCCATGTTTGCCTCCTAATCAAGCGTCTTTACTTTAAAAGTATTGTGTGTTCCTTTCTAATAAATTTATATTTTTCTTCCAGGGACATTCAGCTGAAATTATCTCTTTGTCATTTAATACAACAGGAGATAAGATTATCACTGGCTCCTTTGACCATACAGTTTCTGTGTGGGATGTGGAATCTGGCAGGTATGTAAACTGCTTAATATTATCATATCAGTCCACACTTTAATACTGTTAGTTTTAAACACCTTTTGGAGTATTCAAATATAAATTCCTGCTTTCTTTGCAACCTATAATACCTCGTATCTTTGTATGAATTATGGGAAACATAAGTTCAGCAAAGTTTTGGGTCACAATATTATCTACATCTATCACACAAAAATCAACTGTTCATCTCCATTTTTCTCATTTAATAATCTTTCTATCCCTTAGCAATCCTTTTACCCTCATGGCTCCATTCATTTAAATATTGTGTATCTTGATACTTAACACTTTTATTAAACATCTTTTGAAAATAAAATGCACACATACGCCATCTACTGTATTCTCTTTGTAAAAAAGAAGGAATTAGTTAAACATAACAAATACTTGAAAAATAAATATCTTTTATGAATCCATGGTGATTGTTCATGCATTCCAAGACTCAGTTTTCATCAGAAGCCCTTCATCATAGTGGAAAATAGCTGAAAATTGTAAGTACATCCCCTGAAAATGGCAATTCCCATTTTCATGGGACATGATCAGCGTAGATGTATTACATGCATGTGCAATTTCTGTGCTGGTTATTTAAATCAACTGCCTCCACAAAAGTGGAATCCCATTAGTCAAGGAGTTTGAAACCCAAAATGTATATATTCGACCAAATCTGAACATTGTGGATTTGTTTGTAGGGGCAAGATACCCCTTTGAACACGTAAGGTAGCCTTTTGGATAATGGTCCCAGACACTTTTGCTAGAAGTCAACTGTCCTATGGCGGAGCTAAGATGCCCTATGAAGTTGTTAAAAGTAGGCATAAAAGGTGAATAACAAGTGTATAAACTCAGTACTGTCAAGCTCAATTCAACTGTCAAAATTGTCAGAAGCACCTGTCAAAGGGACCTATTAAAACTGTCAGAATTCTAATGCTTGTAGTTATAAGGCATCATGCATTGAATGAACTGATTGTTATTATGAGTCATTATTTAGTTGAAGAAACATAAACATAGTAAATAGGTTTTTATCAATATGAAGTGTTTTTCAATCTAGTGAAGTTTGCAATAGACAGTTAGAACCTTATTTTACTTCACCTCTGCATGGGTGGATAGTAGGTGAATTGACATAGTAGGTATAAGGGCAAATGATGGTAGGTGAGAGAGACATGTGTTGGCATAGAAGCTATAAAGGGCCTTGGGGTGTGGGGAGGGGGAGGGGTGATCTAGATTGGAATGGTGGGTATGAAGGGTTATGGGAAATTGGTGGAGGGCATGAGCTGGCATTGAGTGTAAGTCAGGGGGCTGTGGTTGAAGACTGGAGGGATAATTCGTGCTTTAATATTTGTAAAAATACTTTGACATAATGTCAGAGTCCCGGTGCAGACCTTCTATCTTGTCTTACTACATGCTCAGCACCTCCTCACTTCTTCATGGATTACCTTTTCTGTCTTCTAATCCAACCTAACCCTGTGAGCAAAAATCTGGGCCTGAAGACAGAATTTTCTATCCCACCTGTCACGGGAATTGTAGCAGGTGGGAGATGGACCATGCAAAGGTCCGTTAGCTTCCGGCAGGATTTTCCTGAATTGGGATGAGCCCAACTGGAAAATCCTGTCCTAAATGTTTATTATTTTCATAATGTACTGAAACTGGCATAAGATTAGTTGGTCTATCATTTTAACACACTTCTTATGAACAATGAATGAAATTCTTCCATTTAAGGACTAAGTTCCATGGTGGTGAGGTGGTGATGGTGGGGTGGAGAAAGGGGTGGGGTGGGCAGCAGGGTGTGCAGAGTGTGTGTGTGGATGTGGAGTGTTTCCTCTGTAGAAATGGTGAAAAAACAGTGTGGGGTGCTGGAAGCCTTCTTTCTGAACTCTGGAGACATTCCCAGGCATTGTAGTGAGTCCTAATATGTGCTTGCCATGTTGTTCCAGATGTGCTGCTCACTAGTATGTTTTCCTGCTGGTATTGTGGATAATCAGGTTGGGGAAAAATTTCAGTCAGTCCTTCATCTGCATCCTATTAGTGGGATGCAAATCAGTTTCACACCAACCTCCAATGGGCTTCCCAATCAGCCATGGCAGGCACCAGCAGAGAATCCTGTGGGAAATACATGCCAACGTGAAGCTGATTTTTGGGCCCACCCAATTGAATTCCCACCCATCCAGCCCATTTGTCATTGAATCTGCTGGGAGGCTTTTTTCCCCAATTACCTTGTCTATTCCTACAGTTATCGTTTCAGGTTTTTTTTGTTTATGTATCCAATTCAATCCAGCAAGTGAGACATTCCAGATCCAAGCTGTCAAGACGGCTCTCTCGTCTTGTCTTGAGCTTGATCTGCATGATCCAAGCTGATTGGAGAAGGCATTGCATCTCTCCCAAGGCTTGCTGTCATTTGCATCACAGCCAAAAGGCTGAGATGTTGCTTTAAAAAATTGCTTTAAATGAAGCCTTGGTGTAACTTCTCAACTTCAACCACATACAGGATATTGATACTACACTTGATCTTAACCAAGAGGCTGAGAAGCATCAGAAAATTGAGGCATGAAGTACTTATTAAATCATACTTCAGACTACAACCTGTCTCCGAATGATTCCTACTTTGTGAGCCCAACACCAATCTTTCTTCTCCATTTTAACCTTTCTTATTTCTTAGATCATAGATCATAGAACCCCCATAGTGCATAAAAAGGCCATTTGGCCCATCGAGTATGCACTGACAACAATCCCGTCCCAGGCTTTGTCCATACAACTCTGCACATTTACCAACTAATCCCTCTAACCTATGCATCCCTGGACACAAATGAGCAATTTAGCATGGCCAATGCACCTACGCTGCACGACTTTAGACTGTGGGAGGAAATTGGAGCACCCATGCAGACATGAGGAGAACGTGCAAACTCCACACAGACAATGATCCAAGCCAGGAACTGAACCTGGGTCCCTGACGTTTGAGGCAGCTGTGCTAACCACAGTGCCACTGTGCTGCCCTACCTTCTTTTGCTTTACTCGTATTATAATGTTTCTTTATATATCAAATGTTTCTCTTTTTCTGTATCATTACTGTATATTTACTTATGCTTTTGTCATAGTCAATTTATCCATTGAACCCAACCATTGATGCAGCATTTCTTAGTAGGAATCTATCTCTTATTCAGCTTGTGCTTGGATATTCATTACTTGGCTACTGTTTGATTAGTAATTCTTAAGTAAATTAATCTGAAGTAGATTCCCTTTTATCCCAATGGAATTAGCTAAATTCCAGTTAATTTCCCTGATCTTAATCTCTAAATTTAGCTGTAGTATAAACAGCCCTGAAATAGCAAGGCTTGTAACTTCTGATCTCCAGGGCAGCATACGTGGAGGAGTCCCTCCAAGATGCACTGGGGAATAATACTCCTTCCACCCTGAATTCTCAGGTAAGGATTGCATGGCCAGGATTAGCCAGGAGTTCAAACCGCTTTTGGGCAGCTATCCCGCATTGGAAACCATCTGGTAACGATCTGTAATTTCCTGGCTCCTCAGTGTCAGATTTTGGGTACCCTAATATGTGCTGGGGAATCCCTCCTGGAGCTTCCCAAGTAAGGGTTTACCTGACAATTGTCTAGAAATGTTAAATTCTTCTGGACAATTATGCTGGGAACCATGCAACAAAGCTATTTAAATTGGTTGTATCAGAATTATGTTAATAGTTACTCAGAAAGTTAGAAATAAAAGCACTTCTACTTTATCTGTAACTAATTTAAACACCTGGATTGATTCCCGCATGGCACCGACGCACATCCCAGACCCTCCAGGGCTCACCTCCAATTAATACCTCCCCTCCGCTACAGTATTCTGCTCCTTGACTGTGCATCCCTGTCCCCACCCCCCCACCCTGCCATCTTCAAACTTGCAGGCCTACTTTCATCCCCAACCCATTCTCCCCCCAACCAAGCTGAATTCCTCTGACACCCCCCGACATGCGCACTCTCCAATTGCCTCTCCATCCTGACCTCAAATTTCTTCCATCCATTCGCATCCCCTACATCTCCAACTCAGCATGATGTTGTGGTATCTACCCCAGCACTTTTTCTCTCAAAATGTAAAGCAATATGCTGGGAAATGCCAGTAGTACAGCTAGTTACATCCCATTTCCCACCTGAGATGACGCTTTGAAAATGTATCAGAAAATTTTACCCTTCAGCACATATTCTCAGCTGATGTTCAGAACAATATAAAGTGGTAGTGCATTGCTGGAGGTGTTGTCTTTTACATGAGATGATAAACCAAGGCCCCATCTGACTTCCCAGGTTTATGTGAATGATTCCATAGCGTTGTTTGAAGAAAATGCCGATATTTATCCTGAAACAAATTATTTGAGCATCATCTTACTGCTGTTCATGCAAACTTGCAGTGCATGACTGACTGCTGTGTTTCCTATATTTCACCTGATTATGTTTCAGAAGCACTTCAAAGTGGATCATCCCGAGGCCATGGAAAGCCCTATATAAATGCAAGTTCTTTCTCTTAACCCTGAAATGAACTGCTGTCCAAAACATTGAATTTTTTTTTTGGTTAATGCATTCAGAAGGGAAATTAATTTATAATTCATAAGGTAGAAAAATGTGAAAATAGTCTGCGGTGATTTTGGTAAGCTAACTGGGGAGTAGAAAGGAAGAAACTTCAGTAAGGTCTGTGATTTTTATAATAACAGTAATTTGCAGGCCACCACTGGGTCATTACATACCTCAGCAGAAGGCCAAACTTTGTGCATGGCTAATACCACTAAAAGTTAGTCTGTGTGTTACTTAAAACTAGCCTACACCAGAAGAACTTAATGTGCTCTCCCCTGGTGAGTTTGGTGGTGGGGAAACATTTAAATAGATAGAAAGGTAGTGAGCATGGATCCTATCTTCCCTCTACTGCCTCAATTATGTCAGTTGCGGGAAGACGTATGTACAACCTTTCTGTCCCATTGCTAGTTGAAGTCCTTAAATAGAATGTTATTTACCCTTTTGCAATTACTAGGATACATCCACGTATAGAGGTATTAGAAATAAGGAGGGAAATTCTCCTATCTCGCCCACCACAGAAACTGTAACAAGTGAGGGGTGGACCATTGAAAGATCCATTAACTTCGGGTGGGATTCTCCAGTTTTGAAGCGATCATGGCTAGGGAATCCCACCCGAAGTGAGTTAGAGTTCAATAAAGAAATGGTTAAATAATATATAGTTAAGTGTCTTTCTATAGTCCGTAAGACATAGTTTTTAAGCATTGCAGCTGATTCAGGTTAGCTGTTTCTTAGATGCAGTCAGATGTAGAAGATGTTGCAATTATTATGAGATTTTGGTTTTTGGTAGGGTTGGCTTCTAGAACTAAGTGACACTCTGATTCAAAAGAGATGGAGGAAGAAAGAACAGTCCTCTGCCTGTTTCCTTTGCTGAATACTTTTTTGACACCACCAGTGTAACTTGCAATCTTTCTGAACTGACTAGGCAAGCTTACCTTTAAATACTTCGTATGTATTTTGGGTGGATCTGTCAGTGGCAGCCATTGTTTCGATACTCAGTACTTTGCACTTTTAATGTCCCTCACTTAGATAGTTATGAGTTTTGATGGGTATCTGATTTTTGGGAATGCCGGTTCTTCATATTCCCCAAGGGTAATTTTTTTTGTTTTCTCACCTTCACCTTGGATTGTGGTCTTGCAGTTTGTTCAATCTCAGTTAAAGTTGCAAAATTTCCAACCAATTGAAAGTTGAAAATTATATTTTCAAAATTCAGGAAAAAAAAGCAAGTATCGTCTCATGGCAATGTCATAATCTGCTTATTTCTGCCACTTGCTAATGATTGCAAGCTACTGACCTTCCTGAAATGGCCCCTGGTGAGGGTGACGTCAGAAGTGCGTACACAACATGCATGTCATTTTGAAATCAAAACAGTGCATATAATTCCACAACTACAGATGTTATGGAAACAAATTTTGGGCCTGTAACCTTTACATTTATCAATAAATATTTGAATGGTCTCTCCTGAAGAGAAGACTTTGAGAAACAAGTATGCACTAATTGCAAAGAAATTTTGGATAAATACAAATTGTAAAATTCTATACTGACATTGAATATATACATACTTGGATTTTAAACTTGGAGTGTGAGACTTATGCATCAGCCTGTTTTTTTGATACTTTGTTCTTGTATTAAAACATGGATAAGATTGAAAATAAAGCTTGCGCTTTGAACAGTTAGATAATATTGACTGGCTAATTTTGAATTGACTGGTTAATTTTGTGATCTGTTAGGAGAATGCACACCCTGATTGGGCACCGAGGGGAGATTAGCAGTGCACAGTTTAATTGGGACTGTTCACTTATTGCTACTGGATCAATGGACAAAACCTGCACGGTAAGATTCGCACAAAATGGTGTCACCATGTTGCAGAAATACTCAACTGAAGGAAATGACAATGCTGGCTTCATCAGACTGCAAACCCAGAATTTAATTTTATTTCTTGTCTCAAAATTGTTTGCTAATTTTTTTTCTTCCCATCTTAATTTTAAAATCCAACTAGTGAAATGGAAGCTGAATCTGCAAGCGGCTTTGTAACTTTGCAAGCTGTGAATGTGTTGATGCCAACATTCAGGTTCCTGGCATCGACCTGCCCCTGAAATGTTGAAGGCAAAGTGGTGAACAACAACCCTGTGGTGCATGGCACTGGTTGTTTAAAAGGACATGATTTGTTTTTGAGTCTGTACCCTGCAGGAAAATATACAAAATAAATAGGTTGGGAAGATTTTTCATGCTGTTCCCATTTAATACTTAAAATTACATTTCAGTCAGACATTAAACTACAATAACATCAGTAAGAACAATGTTAAATTCCACATGGATGTTGATATACCCATCTCTAACTCACCACACTTCTCTTGCTCGCCACCACCGCGCCCAGCACCACCGTTGTTTTTGATTTATCATGCTGTTGTCCTACATCCATTATTGCATGAGCAGAAATTTTATCTCATTAAATGTTGGAAAGACCAAAGCCATTAGGCTGAATTTTGCAGTCAGTAGGATCTTTTGATCCTGCGAAGGATGACTCTCCCCCGTGGCAGGACAAGCAAGCCATTCAAAATGCCACAGACATCGATGGAAGATCCTGCTGATGAACGATGAGCTGCTTCTGCTGCCAGAAAACAGGCTGCAGGGAACTAGAAAATCCCAACTTTGTCTTTGGCTGTCAACACCAACTCCATTATTTAACTATGGACTCTGTCCCTATCCCTCACCACTTTCTGAGGCTGAATTGGACTGATTGCCTATTTGACCCTCTGCTGAACTTTGGACCTCACGGGCGATACTCCCAAAAGTGCCAGAAAATTAGTCTGGATCATGATTGTTTTTTCAGTGCAACTTTAGACCTGAATCTCCCCTCTCTGTGTAATGCAGAGGTCACAACTGTGAATATCATTAAAAACCCAGGACTGTCAGCAGAACACCACCAGCACCATCAGGCCCCCTGCCACCAGTCTGCCCCAATCGCTGGCTTTCCTCAATCCATATGCAGAGTGGCAGTGGGACGCCTCACTCTCACTAATCACCCCCTAGACCCCTTGGCATTGCCCAATGTCCGATGGGCAGTGCCATGGTGTCTCCTGGGCATAGGCACTCTGTCTTTGGGCAGTGCCAGGAGGCATAGGCTGGCACTGCCAGTGTATCTATGCCCAAAGACACCATCCTCATTGCTGCCTGATGCCCTGCGGGGCCCCATTTATCGCCGCCCTTTCCCTCCGGTGGATTCTCCCGCTAATTCCCTGACTGTGGGGAGTTACTCTAAACCCTGCCAGAGTGAAATACTCCTGGCGGGGTGGCAGATGCATGGAATTTGCTGGGCCCAATAATCACATGTAAAATAGATTTAAAATACACTAAAAAAAAGATTTAAATCATTTATCTCTCTTCCCACAGTTTCCAGTGTGGTCCCGACTGCAACTGTTCTCTGGCTCTGGGAGACGCTCATGTGTCAGGAATACATGTGCAAATCCCATGAAATGGCCGGCATGTGCGTCTCCTGATCCAACCTGTCAAAAAATTTACGGGTCACGATTGGAGAATCGGCCCCCTCCCACCCCTATTTCCTCTCCATAGCCAAATCTGGTTCAATAATATTGCTTTCACCTCAGCTCACCTGCTGCTGAAATCTATATCTGTACCTTGTTTAAGATCAAAACTGACTTTCAAGACTCTCCTGGCTGACCTTCCATCTCTGTTTCTTGAGCTCATCCAAAGCTGTGCTGCTGATACCAAGGACTTTTGTCAAATCCCATTCACCCATCACTCATTGTCTTTGTGCTTGCTGTTATGCAGTAATTCATCCAGAAATGCTTTGAGTTTAAAATTCTTACCTTTGTTTTTAAATCCACTCATGACCAAGTACTTCCCTAGCTCAGTAAGGTCTCGAGTCTTGCAATATTCTGGCTGTACTCCTGCAAATCTGGCTTCTTGTATATTGCCAATTTCATCTTGCCATCATTGGTTACCATCCTTTTAGCTGCCTGGGTTCTAGACTCTGGAATTCCCTCCCTAAATCTCTTCACTTCTTATATCTCTTTCCTTACAGTCACAGCATAATACCTATCCCTTTGAATAAGCTTTTGATCACCTGTCCATATTTCTTTATATGGACCTTTGTCAAATTTGCTCTGATGCTATACGAATGGAAGTTATTGTTAAATATTCTGCCACATAGTTTAAACTCTGCCAACATATTGTGTCATTTGGTGACAGTAGTGGATATAAACCTGCAGTTCCCTTAATGGTGAGATCTTGATGTTGCTCAGAGTGTTGGACATGAGAATTGCAAGTAAAGGTCACGTGTTTCATGAAAAAAGGGCACAGGATAGTCAATCCACAGAATTCTTGTGCATATCCCAGTAGCATTGCTCGAACTCAGAAAGCAGATTGCTAGATTCCTGATAGAATGGTGTGTGTCAAACGGAGACCAGAAATGAAGACAAGAACATTTTAAATTCTGAACTCTGCATTGCTGGCAGTTTCGCTACAAAATCCCTCCCCTCACCACTATTGTGGAGAAACCCTCCCCCATCGCTCCCCTCCATGGAAACTGAAATTGAATCCCCTCCTGTACAACACCACCCTAATGGAACACCCCTCAGCACTGTCCCATGGCACCAGCAGGGGGCAGTGCCAGGTACTGCCTGGGCGTGGTCCTCTTCCCGCTGGGGACTGTACTTACTGTATGTGCCTCCAGCAGGTTCTGCTCGCTAGCTGTGTATGAACGGGGACCTGTTGTGATTCACATTGGTGTGAATGCACATCTTAACATGCAGATATATAAGGTGTGAAAGCCGACAATAATATTTCAATTGATACAACTAGGGATTCTGACTTTTTAAATCATGATCCCTGTCAGGTCATTAGCAAGGGGTGATGATAGTCGATCGGGGAAATCGTGTAAAAACTGTTTTGTGAATTCTGTATGATCCTCTGCCCCCTCTGTCATTCCTGCCCCTTGAAAATGGGAGTGGAAAATCCCCCTGTCTTTCAGTGTTCCTATAGACAGAATTTTCTCTGTATTTGGCAGAGTGTGACACAGGCAGGAAAAGTGTAGTTGAAGCAATTGTTACCAACAATGGCTCTCTACACTGTAATATTGGAAACATTGAAAATAATTTGGAATGGCAAGGGGTAGGATCCCATGATATTATGCTGGTGGCCTGGGGTCTTGCTGAACCTGCCCTGACATCAGCTTAGTTTTGTAAAGACTGGGGCACTATTTTAAAAGACTATCCCAATGGTACACAAAGATTCACATGGAATCCTGTTAGGTCACTGGTATGGGGTGGGGAGAATTGCTTCATGATTTTACATTCTGCCGAATGAAAACAGGAATCCCACCATGACTTTCACAAGTTTCATTAAAGCCGATTGTTGGTAGTTGAGGAAAGAACATCATAATCTAGAATAATTATAGGTAGAAATTGGAAACTGCATTTTCCAGGAATAAAGTGACTGCCATCAGTTCTAATTCTGAGATTCAACATCATGCTCTCCAAGCTCACCTGAAAAGCCACTGACCCAAAATTTGGGTGGGCCATTTTTCAGTCAATTAGAGTGGCCACAAAACATGTTGTTAGGCTCCTTGAGTAAACTGATGAAGGCCTGGAACCTGTTGTAGGATTCGTGCTGAATTGGGTTGCTCTGAACAGAACTTAAAGGTGACAGTTCTGCTCCACTCAAGTTTTCTGGGTCAATAATTTCCCACTCCAACCCCACTGCCATCACTCCAGGTCTTGTTTATCTCCAGGTGTGCTGGAAAAATAATTGGGCAAGTTAACTGCCTACCTCGTAAGTTGAGGTGCAAGGTAAGACATTTTGCATTTATTTTGTTGGAATAATCTTCAATAAAAAATTAGTTTGATTTATGAATACTGGCTGTTTTCTAGCTTTGGGATGCTGTCAGTGGAAAGTGTGTGGCAACATTGTCTGGACATGAAGATGAAGTACTGGATGTTTGCTTTGATTACACAGGGCAGCTGATAGCAACTGCTTCAGCTGATGGTAGGTGTAATAATAGCTGTGTCCATACAAAGGAATGTTGTGTTCATTATATGCCTCTCTTATGTTCTAGCACTTGTATGCCCTTTCAATGAAATATACTCAGTTACATCACATTATGAATTTTATAAGATGAAGCATGGAAGCAGTCTCGAAAGGCTGAATTTGCCTACATCTGCTCCTCTCCTAATTTCAATGTTCCTATGGCGAGATAAATTTGATGCAAGAGCATAGTAAACTGTGTTGTGGGCTGCTGCCTGCATAGCCCATGCAGAGTTCTCCGTTGATATAGGTATACTGACTTGAATTCCCTGTGCTCACCCGAACAGAATGAATTGACACTGTCCTGATGCTACAGTTTAATCAGCTGATATGATGACAGGATTCCAAGTTTAGGCAAAGTAGGTCCTGAAAATGCCTGCACTGTCCACTCCTTTAAAAAAAAGAAGCATGAAACAACTAGCTAGGCTCTACAGTAGATTTATTTAAAGGGTGAGTCCACCTGATTGTAAATAAGTTGTAATGTTTAAAACTTTTTCTATTGGAAAATGTGTAAAACTACTCTACAGTGATTTTGGAGGTGTTTGGTTGCATTTACTGGAGTATTGCCACATCCTCACAGTGATAGAAGAGAATTAAATGATCTGTCTATATAAATATTAGAACAGGTCTGTGGACAGTAGTTTCAGAGGCACAATGGAGTGAATAGAACAGAGACCAGGGAGAGGGCTAACACCATACCATGCATTCTGCCAAAAGGAGCCCATTGATCTGTGGAGGTGATTGTAAACTGGTAGAAATCTAAAGAAATGGCTGTCTGGTTTCTGAAGGTCAGTCGAAGCTAGGCATTAGATGAATCTTTGAATTATTCCCAGGTAAATAACTAACTGTTTAATTTTAATCAAGATCTAATTTGCAGTTAATCATGAGAAAATTTCATGCCTTCATTGCAGATATTTTTATACTTTAATGCTATTTGTCCAGAGAAATCATTATACTGACTATATTCACTCTTTGCTTGAAGGTACTGCAAGGGTTTACAGTGCAGTCAGCCGCAAATGTATGATGAAGCTTGAAGGTCATGAAGGAGAAATCTCCAAGGTAGATTTAAAAAAGAAATTTTTGCATAAAAGATAAAATTTAAGGGGCACAAATTCAGCAAAACAATTGCTCTGAACACTAGTTCATGCTGAATCAATGTTGCCTTCAGACCTCATATTAATGTCGTGGGTGCAAAAAGAGTCCCATGTCAATTTGTTCATTAAAAAGACTTAGTTCTTATGCAGAGCTGATCAATAGATCTTGTCTTGGGGTGGACTGAAATGCACCAACAACATGCTGGAGTTTTTTAGTGGGCCTTTTTTTAAAAAGGAATCCTCTTCTCATGGATTTACTTTCTTTGCACTATTTACAATTGACCCCTCCCACCCCACACACACACACACACACACACACACACACACACACACAAAACATCTTTTGGTAGGTTAGCAGATAGTAGATGGTTGGACCTCCAGTCAACTCTATACTGACAGGTGCGGAGGAGTTTTTTTAAAAATCGATGTTTATTGGTTATTGCAGATATTGTGATAATCAAGGATAGGGTAGGGCTACAAATTACCTTTAATTTCATTAATCAGATAATCTCAAATAACTTTGAGAAATGATGCAGTCACATTCTTTCTTGGTTGAAGATAAACCATGACTCAACATGGTGGCAAAATATTGGAAACAGTTTTGACAGACAGGATTAATCAACACCAAGAAAAGCAAGGATTGAGCACAAATTTGTTGGTAGGAGATCCTGCCTGACATTTAATTGAGTTTTTTGAATTAAGATTGATGAGATTGTGCACTTGATATAGTTTACATGGACTTCAGTGAGATCTTTAACAAGGTACCATATGGGAGGCTGGTCCAAAAGGTTAGACCCTCTGGCGTCGAGGGCAGCTTGGCAAATTGGATCCAAAATTGGCTTATAAATAGGAGACAAAGGGCTACTTTTGTGATTGGAAATCTGTGACAAGCAGCATATCATAGGGATTGGCGTTGGGACTCTTGATGTTTGTTATATACATTAATGACTTGGATGTGAATCTAGAATTATAATTAGTAAGTTCACAGATAATGCGTGAATTGGTGGTATTGTTGATGGGAGGATAATATTAAGTTACTGACTGATATTTATAAGCTGGTAGGTTGGACAGAGCAATGGCAGATGCAATGTAATGCTGATAGGTGAGATGATGCATTTTGGGGTGTTTAATAAGGATAGGATATACACAATAAACAGGTGGTCCCTAGGGAGTTTTGAGGAACAAAAGGTATATAATTCCATAGAGCCCTAGGGTGGTGAAGCAGGCACATGAATGCTTGCCTTCATTAGCTGGGGCATATAGGAGCAGAGAGTCTTGTTAAACCTTTACAAAACGTTTGTTAGGCCATAGATAGGATATTGTATGCAATTTTGGTCGCTGCATTATAGAGAGGATTTGATTACACTGAAGAAGGTTCAGAGAAGATTCACTAGGATGCTGCCTGGGATTGAAAGTTTCAGCTGTGAGGAGAGACTGGATAGGCAAGGTTTGTTTTTCTTGAAACAGAGGAGGCTGAGGAGGGAAATCTGATAGAGATATACAAAATTCTGAGAGGCATAGATAAAGTAAATTGCAAAAATGTTTTTGTCATGGCAGAGGTTTCTAAAATCAGAGGAGTTAAGTTAGGGTGAGGAATAAGTGGTTTTTTCGGGATGTGAGGATTTGTTTTCCATCCAGATAGTGATAGAAATATGGGACGCACTGCCTCAGAGGATGGTGGAGGCAGGCACGCATGCAATATTTAAGAAACATGCGGACAAGCGCTTAAATCACTTGGCACAGTAGGCTGTGGTTCAATGCTGATAAATGGGATGACTATAGATTGGTATTTAATGGTCAACGTATACATGGTGGGCTGAAGGGCCTGTTTCTGTGCAGTATGTCTTTGTACTTAGAAATGGGGTTTTGCAGTTACTTGGTAATGGAATTAAATAATAACTATATGGCATACAGTATTCATCCACATTGATCTGATATAAGAAGTCACTAAAATATGAATGTATACATATTATACATTATCACCTTGAAACCTTGACAGTTCTAATTCACAACTTTTATTTCCTATAGACCCTTTATACCACAGAAAGTGGTACCAGGGGAGAGTAAAGACTCCTCAAAAGAAGATGCTTATGCTGAGGATGGACTGTCATAAAACTCACATATAACCACCAGCTCAGATACACCCACCTCAGTAGATGTGCAGGATGAGCTAAATTTTAGGTCATTTTTCATGTGCAGCTGGGTAAACAAATGGCCTTGCCCTTAATGAATATTCTGTGCACAAAAAAATGAAAATAAAGGGAAAGTAGGTTGGTGGCTTCTCACAATGTGTCTCACAAGTGCACAGGAGTAGGTGTTAGAAACAAGGTTAGTGAAGGGTTTCTTTTGGAAGCTGCAGGACCTTCTAAATTCTGCTCAGCTGGATGTATATTCTGAGTACTGAGGGCCATTGGCGAAGAATATAATTCTGCAGCAGCAATGGGAAATGAGTAAAGTTCTATCGGCCTTTCCAGCAATGCTGTACATGATTAACTGCACCCCCACTACGGATTTCTCAGTGGTGAGGGGTATGTTCAGTGGGGAAATCCTATTGACAAAGGCATCGCCGTAAAACCCCACCACCAGCGAGCAGCACACTGCGCCCTGCTGCTGTGAAGCATACCACGGAAGGGGAGTAAAATCTCACCCTCTATCTACTTCTGCCTTAAAAATATTCAGGCTTTGCCTCCACTGCCTTACGAGGAAAAGAGTTCCAAAGTCACACGACCCACTGAGAAAAAAATTCTCCTTTTGATCTTAAATATGTGACCTCTTATTTTCAAACAGCGATTTCCAGTTCCACGTTCCCCCACAAGAAGAAATATCCTTTCTAGACCGCTCAGGATCTTGTATGTTTCAATCAAGCCATCGCTTAATCTTCTAAACACCAATGGATATAAACCCAACCTGTCTTCATAAGACAACCTTCTGATTCTAGATATTAGTCTAGTAAATCTTCCCTGAACTGCTTCCAATTAATTTACATCTTTCATTAAATAAAGAGACAAAATTGTGCACAGTACTCCAAATGTGGTCTGACCAATTCCCTATAAAACTGAAATCTAATTCTTCTATCTTTGTTATCAATTCTCGTTGCAATTCAATTAGTTTTCCTAATTACTTACTGTACCTGTAAACTAACCTTTTGCAATTCATGCACAAGGACATCTAGATCCATCTGCATTTAAGACCTCTATAAGCTCTCACCGTTTAGATATGTTTCTTTTATGTTTTTCCTACCACACTGTCTATAGTATAAATGCCATGATGTTTCAGGCCTTTGCGCTGATGTCTAAATGTATGAAAGACTGACTTTCTCCTTTGAGCATCAGACTGAGGATCAGCCAGGTACATGCTGACCCTTACCACGACTTGCACACTCAGACTTCCAACTTGACCAGGATTAGTGAAAACTTAACCTTGGCCACCTCACTGAGCACATCACTGAGGAACAGAAAGGTGCTCTCCAACTCAGTGTTAGAAAAGAAGTGTGGGTGGGTAATGAAAGGGAAGATAGAGGAAGAGAAATGAAAGTGGAACTCTGCTCAAAATGTTCCACTTCTGATCCCTTGGTCCCCTCTTCATTCAGATGCTGTTTCCTGGCCTTTTCTGCACTCCAAAACTGAGAGGATGTTGGCCATGAGATTGATCAATCAGAGCAGGATTATGAGCAGCCTGATTCTACATGTGCTAAAGTCACAGAAGTAACACTATGTAGGAGTATGGTAAAAGGAAGAGTAGGAATTGTAGTTGCACTAGAATATGATTAGATTGTTAATTTTATATTGATTGTGGGCTTCTCCCGGGAGCTCCAATTTCCTCCCGCAGTCTGAAAGATGTGCTGCTTAGGTATATTGACCTGAACAGGCCCTGGAGTGTGGCATTTTCACAGTACTTCATTGCAAACCTTACTTGTGACTAATAAATAAACTTTATTAAAGGTCGGGGACTGACCAAATAAGTTCAGAATACAGCTGCCTGATGGCTGCATTCTCTCCATCTAAGTGAAATGTGTTGGAATCAAGCCATCTCAGCCAGCTAACTATGTGGTTGCTGATAGCCTTGCCACATCACCCTTCTTCCTCTGGTATCATGTTACTTTACTTTGTCCTCTGAAGAGAAATGCAGTCAACTCCCCCCCAGAACTCCTTGCTGCTGTGTAATATTATCCACACTGCATAATGATAGTTCATTATTGCTACCAGGCCTAGTGCATATTGAGGGACATTGCCAGATGTGTTGAAACACCTGAAACGCTTCTTTGACATGCTGATTGCTTGATGTATCACAGTTCTGGTGCTCATTTGTTTTCTCTTTTATCTCCACTTGACATCATTGTCTGGGTTCCTCATGCATACTATGACCCAGAACATCAGAGGATAATTCTTGTCTCCAATTGATTAACATGACTTTGAGTTGTGAATATCTCAGAGTACCTCTACTGGTGCAAGACAAAAGCATCATGGCAGCTCTTGGGTATCTTGTGCACAGATGCAAGATTTCTTTTGTGTTTTCAGAAGAGTTTGAACAACCAAGGAATCCCTTGGTTGATGAAGACTCTAGGATGATCTGGGGTACTTTGATTGTCATATATGCAGTATATATATAGAGTCAGGAAGAATAGGAATGCAGGACCATTCAATATCCCCACCAAGATGACTTACCTCTACTGGTTAACTCAGAATAGAAATTTCTCACCCTCTTGTAACCAGTGAAGTGCTTATTTTCTATCTGTGGCTCGCAGAATGAAGGTGGAACACAAAATATTTGTTTTTCTGATGCTAGGGTGTGCAATGCTGATGCACTGCTGGCATCTCAGTAGGTTCCTGTTATCAATTTGATTTTTGCCAACAAGGAACAGAATGCTGGTTGACAAGAAATTCTT
This sequence comes from Sphyrna mokarran, assembly GCA_024679065.1. Classification (NCBI taxonomy): domain Eukaryota; kingdom Metazoa; phylum Chordata; class Chondrichthyes; order Carcharhiniformes; family Carcharhinidae; genus Sphyrna; species Sphyrna mokarran. The sequence goes on from JAGIQG010000003.1 coordinate 23,769,775, forward strand.
AGCATTATTGGTTGGTCTTCTCAGATAGATGTGTGCTGAGATGAAGAGATTTCAGATTTTACTTTAAACATGTGGCATATATAACACCTCTAAAGAACAAAGGCAGCTAAGCAATCATACTTTTAAAAATCATATTTAGAACTGACAAAGTTTGCACTTTAGCTATAAAAGTAACAATGTTACAATAGAGTATTTTAGGTAATATGAGCAGTTCCAGTGACATGAAAGCAATATGTTCTAATCCTACAATGCTTTTGTCAGATCTGCTTCAATCCTCAGGGCAGTCGCATTCTTACAGGCAGTTCTGATAAGACGTCCAGGCTTTGGGATCCTCGCACAGGCCAATGTCTTCAGGTGCTGGAAGGCCACACTGATGAAATTTTCTCATGTGCTTTTAACTATGAAGGAAATGCCATCATCACAGGTACTGTGTGAAATGCAAGTATTTTCCTGAACGACATGATGGTGAAAGCCGGTTCAATAAATTCCAAAAGGAAATTGTGTACACACTTGAAGAGAAAACATTGCAGGGCTATAGGAAAGAAGAGGAGTGGGACTAATTTGGTAGATCTTCCCAAGAACTGCTACGGCACTATGGGCTGTCTGATTCGAAGATTTATTTTCTTTATTCCCTTCTATAATCCTAGAAAGCACAACAAATTTCTTGGGAGCACAGGGGCACTCTTGACCAATCATTTTCTATACTTCAACAGTGACTGCACTTGAAAAGTACTTCATAAGCTACAAATTATTTGGTGGTCATAAAAGGTGCTACATAAACACAACTTGATCAACATTGGAAAGGTTGGTACTTCAGATGACCCATTGTGAAAGGCAATCTTAATTAGATTACATTCTTCAAATCACTCACTACTGTATAATATATATTTAAATATTGGCTGTTGTTTGTTGTAACTTTAATTTTTATTATTCTTGACTCAGAGGTCACTAGTCTACCCCTAGTCTGTGACGCAAGTAGACCAGTTTTTTTTCAGTGTACACTGAAGGGCATTCAATTTGTATGTGAAATCAATTACTGCAAGTTCAAAAATAAATCACTTGCAAAAGAGTACAATTAATATCCAGAACTAATTTTTAAACATTGGCTTATTTGGAGTAAGAAATATTAAATGCAGTTTGTTTTTATTGTAATACAGGAAGCAAGGATAATACTTGCAGGATTTGGCGGTGAATGAAGATGGAGTCATTGAAGTCACTTAATAAATTCATACTGAAAAACCTCTTGAATGAGAATGCTGTAATGTTGTTCTATAGATGAGAGTCTATATTATTTAAGACATTATTGTCTCAAAGAAGGACTTGTGAAGAATGTAAGCAATATGTTCAGTAAGTTTGTTGTGAACAGACAAACACTATTGCAAGCTTGACAGGATCATCTTAAACAGTGTGAGCTACACTTCTGACTACAACATAGCTTGTGTAAAATTGTAGACGATTTTTGTTTCTTTCTAATGAGGTTTGTTGTAAGTTTAAGCTTTAGTGTGGTTAATAATACAAGTGTTAACTGTTCAGAATTTTGCAAATCTTTAAAAAAACATATTTGATCATCATGAGTTGTTGCACCAAAATTGAATGCTTTTATAAAGTACCACAATTACATTAAAGTATTCTGCCATAGCATCTAACCATCTAAACTTTCTTCCATTTGTTTACAAATAAAATTGTACCAAGGAGTTCTTCACTTGTGTCTTGCAGTTTTCATTATTTCTGTACACAGTGGTTTCCAAAGCTAATTAGAATGTGGACACCATTAAGATTCAATTTTTATGAATATGTGCAGTAGACCTTGCAATTCACATTAACAAATGGTAGGCTTTTAACAAAACATTTCTTCATCCTTAGAGTTGCAAAATCAATGCTCAAATGGACTGGGCAAACTCAAATCATTCCTTGCTTGCTCCAAAAACCAAATTCAAATTCCAGTTGAATCTGATTCAAGGTCCCCATGAGAGAGACAAACAAGATACAAGCTGAGCCAATGCATTCCATTTAGGGCTTGATCTGATTCTTGATCTTAGCCAAAGGGCCAAAAAGCAATCAAAATTAAGGAGGGCAAAAGGCACAAGGAACTCATTTGCTATTTCCCGTTAGGCAGAATTGCCAACCAAGGACCTCTGCTGGAAAGTGCATTTGTAATAGCAGCTATCTGATGTTCTGCATGCAAAGCTGGTTGGACAAAGTGTTCAGGTTGAAGATAATTTTTTTTCGATTCTTTCCAGAAACATATTATTACTTGTAGTCAGTAGAACTTTGTTTTTTTTTATTGTACCTCAATTTTTAATCAATCAGAAATGCATATAGTTTATTTTCTTTTATGATGGGAAAATAAATTGCCTCTGTGGTGTTAAAACCTTGATGCATACAGGGCACACTGACCTGTTTATTCTTGCCACGTAGTCATGCACTGGACTGCAGAGACAATTTACCCAGTGAGAAAATTTTTTAAAAATGATTGGATGATTTTTAGTGATCATTTTTGGCAACCCACTTCTCAAAATCCCATGACGTACCTGCAGATCGCAACCCCCCACTTTGAAAGATACTGGTTTATAGGAGCTTGTTTTGCACAGATTGGTTACTGCATTTATACATCACAACATTGACTATGTTTCAGAAGTACTTAATTTGTTGTGAAGTGTTTTGGGACATTGAAAACATGGAAGGTTCTAGATGAATGGAAGTCTTAAACATGCCCACACCCATCCAGCACAGTGGAAGAATGTAACTCTGGTCAGGGCCAGTAAAGGGCGAAGAATCTGACACTAATCCTGCCTGTGCTAAGTGTCAGTAGGAGGGCATTACTGGCTGATTATTGTGGAATGGGACCAGGATTGCCTGCTACTGGTCCCACCCCAGTCATTGACTTGTAACAGATGGACAGAAGATCTTCTTTGTGCATGTTGAATCAAAGTCCTTAAAATGGCCACAAATGGGTGGGAATGTTATGGAATTTCAGTCCCAGATAGCTGGCTGACAGTTTGATTGTCATACTGTTAATTCAAAATTCAATGTGCATGATAGTGTAGCACCTGGCCTCTTTAAGGAGTGGACATTGAGGGTCATGTGGTGATTGCCCAATGGGGAATGAGAGTAAGGATCTCACTGCAGAGCAGAGGTTTATGCAGCTGGAACTCGTCCTAAAGCTGAAGTGTTAACATTTCTGAAGTATTCGGTACATAGTTATCTGCTTGTAAAAAAACAATTATAGTGTGTTATATTAATAAGTAGTTGCCAATCCTTACAATTACTACAGTTATCAGAATTTTAATATAAGGGGTAAATTAGTAAAAGTCTGCTTTCCCCTAATAAAGTTAGTAAGTCATGTTTCCAAGACAAAGAAGGTGTGGAGAGGAGAAGGGTTCTACAATTCAGAAAAATAATCAGTTCAGTCACTTTCAATCAATATTTATTGTCAGTTACATCCATGATGAGTTCAGCTTCATGGAAAAATGTGAAGGAAGTGGATATGTGTGATGACAAGTTTTTACAATAATCAGGAAACTTTTGTAACACTACTGTACACAGTAAAGTACTAGATGCTATACAAGACTTCAGTGGGAGTTTGAGGAACATATATACTGTTCTACTGTTTCAATATGGTAGTGTTAATAAATTGTAATAGCAAAAAAAGTGATTTGACAAAAGTGAACAGAATAATTAATACTAAGTGTTACAAATTGAACCCACGTTTCTCATATATAATCCAAATGATCTTCCAGCCTGAATATTTGTTTGTAATGAACAGTAGATTTTATTGAGTTGTGGCTTGTTACAAACTTTCCTCTGATATCCTAGGTTTGTGCTTTTCAAAAATGGATATTTTAAAGAAACTATTGTCTTGAAAATTATTGGGCCAGATGGAAACTGCGCAAGAATATGTATTCATCCCTCCTTCCAGTCACTGATGAAACTTAAGACGGCTTACCTTTGCAAAGACTTGTGGCTCTGAATTCTTGCCCGAGTCACAAGGTTCTGAGTTCAGGACCCACCCACAAGGGTTTGAGAACAAAAATGGGGACTGACACTCCAATGCAGTACTGTGGGATGCTGTACTGTCAGAGGTGCCATCTTTTGGATGAGATGCCCCAACTACCGGCTCAAATGAAAACCAAAGATCCCATAGGACTATTTTGAAGAAGAGCAGGGAAGTTATCCCAGGTGTGCTGATCAATATTTATCCCTCAATCAGCAACATGAAAACAGATTATTTAGTTACAATCACATTGCTGTTTGTGGGAGTTAACTGCATCTGTTTAACATCATAGAATCCCTACATTGCAGTAACAATCCCACATAGGCCATATCTCCATCACCCTGCAGATTTATCCTATTGTTCACTCTGACACTAATGGTTAATTTACCATGGTTAATCAACCTAACCTGCACATCTCTGAATGTGGGACGAAACCAGAGTACTCAGAGGAAACTCACGCAGACACAGGGAGAACATGCAAACACAGATAGTGATCCAAAGCCAGAATTGAACCCAGGTCCCTGGCGCTGAGGCAGTTGTGCTAATCACTATGCTGCATTATATTACAGCAGCGAATTACACCTCAAAAGTACTTCACTAGCTAGAAAATGCTTGAGAAGTTCAGTGATCCTGAAAGGTGCTATATAAATACAAGTCTTTCTTTAAATGTCAGATTGAACAGTTTTAAAGATGTAACTGATTTTATTCCCCCAAAAATAAGGATAGACTTTTGAAATATCGATGGATCAATCAGTGTGTAATTTCCAAGTGGATTGATCCACATTTATTTGTTTGCGTTGCCAGACAATATGGCCTTTGTCATAGAGCTAATAGGAACTTGTTCCAATTCTAACTGTGCATTTTGGTTTGGATAGACGGCACTTTTCAATTTTATGTTTGAATGTTTGTCTTTATATTGTATAAACATTTCAACAGAATAAGCAGCAGAATAATTAAAATTGTGATTAGCCCATTCTATACACTAACTTAAATATTGGTCGTATAGACATACATGCTCACTGTACATACATTATACAATTTTAATAAGATGATTGCAAAAATATTTTCTCAAAATGCTAACCAAATCTGCTCTAAATACATGCCACACAAATATACATGTACAGTACACACTTGGTAAAAGCTGACAGTTTGTTGTTGTCTGATACAATATGGCTTGTGTATGTCAGTGCCAGCTTCTTCACATGTACAGTACACATCAGATAAAAGGTAACAATTTATTCAACTTTGTACTGTGTGGCTTGTTCACATCTTAGACGTGTAGACTGCAAGTCCATTAACACAGTGGAGCTGCTTTGGTGATGAAAGAGCATGTTTATCCACATAATCATCGAGAAGTAAGTCAAATCTGCAATTGGAAAATTGCTCCTGATTGACTTAGGGACAACTGATAGCTTTCACGTGTTGTGTACAGTAGTGCTTGGTTTGCTCCATGTGTACATGATGTATGATTGATCACTTCAAGGAGAACACAGACTGGCTTTAAAATAGTCGTAAGAATCAACTTCAAAAGTTGATTATACCTATTCACCTACAAAGTCAAAATTGCAAATTAGTCTTTCAGACAAATTCAAGAAGCCAGTCAAACAGACTTCTCGTTGGAAGGCTTTCTTCCTCCTCTTGCACTTTACAATACTGCAGGATTGCAAGAAACAGATCTTTCAGCTTCCAGGCTTTCTGGTGAGCAGCATGGACCACATCTAAAAACTGAATCCAAACAAAAAGATCAGTTAAATTACTGCAGATGCTGGAATCTGAAATCAAATGGGAAAATATTGGAAAGTCTCAGCATCTGTAAGGAGAGAAAAGAACTGATGTTTCAAGCCTAGATGACCCTTTGTCAAACAGCTTTGATAAGGGTCACATGGATTCAAAATGTCAGCTCTTTTCTCTCCTTATAGATGCTGACTGACCTGCTGAAATTTTCCAGTATTTTCTCTTTTAGAAGAGATCAGTTATTGCTCAACATTGCTTTGCAAAGAAACATCTCACTGCAAGATGATAGAAAGTTGAATAATATTATTTCTAGTTTTTGTAAAAAGAAATTATTTATTAGTGTCTCAATTAGACTGACATTAACACTGCAATGAATTTACTGTGAAAATCCCCAAGTCGCCATACTCCGGCATCTATTTGGGTACACTGAGGGAGGATTTAGCATGGTCAATGCACCTAATCAGTCTTTCAGACTATGGGAGCAAACTGGAGCACCTGGAGGAAAACCACACAAACATGGGGAGAATGTGCAGACTCTGTACAGACAGTGGCCCAAGCCGGGAATCGACACAGTTTACCAGTAATTTCTTAACAGTCATTAGAATGTGATCATTTTACTTATACTTTCAATATTGCCCATACCATAGTTTTTGTTCCATCTACATATTTACATAGCCTACTACCAAGAAAAGAAATACTAGTATTGATAGAACTTTCACAACTTCAGAGTATTCTACAGCTTTTATAGTAAATTAATTGCTTTTTTTTGGATTAAATCTAGTTACTGTTGTAATGTGGCCAATATCCATATAGGAAAGCTGCACAAACAGCATTTAGACCTCAAGACTCCAACAATTAAATTATTAGAAGCCAATGCGTCCGCCTTGCTTTACACCAATATTTGCATATTTCTCTAATTTCTCTCCTATCTCTCCATGTTTTCTCTGAGATCCACTTTTTGTTTCCTTGATCCCATTCCCCCTAAACTGTTGATCACCCAACTTCTTCCCCTGGTTGCCATCTTAGCTGATATTGTAAATGATTCCCTTTCTTCAGGTGTTGTCCCCTTCTTCCTCAAATCTATCACCATCACATACCTCTCAAAAAACCAACCCTTGACCATCCTGCAAACAACCTGTTGTGCCATTGGTGGCTGAGGAGGAGGTATAAGAAATCAATTCCATTCAAGAGGTCCACATAAATTTTAAGATACATGTTTATTTTTGTTTATGTATCCAATTCAATCAAAATCCAATTCAAAGTCTCAGGAAGTGAGACATTCCAAATCCAAATTGACAAGATAGTCTTCCCATTTTCTGTCTTGGGCTTGATCTACATGATCAAAGCTGATTGGAGTAGGCATTGCACCGACTCTAAGGCTTGATCTCATTTGCATCTTAGCCAAAAGGCCGAGATGCTGCATTAAAAAAATTGCTTCAAATCAAGTCTCAATATAACCTCATGACTTCAACCAAGTGCAGGATGTCAATACTACACTTGATCATAGCCAAAAGGCTGAGAGTCAGTGGGTTTAGTTTAAGTGTTCACTATATAGATTCCAGTCCTCAACTAACAGCAGACTGTGAAGGCCTCGATGATATCATGGAATGATGATGTTACTGTCCTCTTAAAGGGGCCATGTCACACACAGTAATTCCCCAAATACACAACAAATCTAGCTCCCATCCCTGATCAATCATGGTAATATTTACAGACTGCATCACCAATCTGAGTACATTTTAGGCTATACAACCTGACTAAATGCAATACAATCAAAAGCAGAGGCAATTGGGAGACCACTGAGCCCTCACTGGTTGCATCCGTTGATGGATATTTCTTCCATTGGAAGAAGAACTAACAATCTTTTGGCTGCTGCCAATCCCTCTATGGGAATAATACTGCAACCACAGTATTATGTGAGGAACTAGAGAGGCCAGTTCATCCCGAGGTGATTCAGGCAAGCCACTGTGGGTGGCCAGCAACTGGTCAGCATGACATCCCCAAACCAGTTGATCCCTGGTTTAGACTGTGTACAGTATGGGGCCACTTCAAGCCAAGACAAATGCAGGTACCCACTTCTTCCAGATGGTATAACTATATGCTAATACTTGCTCCCCTTGCTGAAACAAGCATCATTTAGCATTCACTTGTCTTCTGGCTCCTTGCAACTGTAGTTTTCACTCCAGTATTGCCAATGTCTCTTGAGATATTAACATATCTATTGTTGTTTGCAGCTCCCTCTTCATGTATAGCAATGCAGTGAACTCTGTATGGTCACATGTGTAGTGTTTCTGTGGAATACCAAAAAGCTATTGGGATGTCAGGTTAATGAGCCTCGATCTCAAGAAGATCTTAGTGCGTGTTTCAGGGATTGCACAAATCATTTAGCTAACCCATAGGTAGCTGAGTGATAGGGCGCAGATTTGATATGTTGGGTACCACTCCCTTTGATGTAATCTTAAAATTCTTATAGCTTAGATTGTAGCCCATTGTCACTTAACAATTTGTTCCAACTTGCCAAACCTTGTGAAGATCTCTTCCACTTTCTCAACGTTTTTTTTTTCTGTGTTGGTGGAATTCATTGCAACTATTTCTGGCCACTTAGGATGTGCATTGACTACAACCAAGAGCATATACACCCCTTTAATGGACCAGCAAAATCCCATTGCTACAGGTGAAGGAGTGACAATGGTTCCTCACTCGAACATATGATTGGCATTGTTTTACTTTTCTTCCATTTGAGCATCCAGACCAGGCCACCAATAGTAACTCCTGAAAGTAAAATGTGTGAGACAAACTGCCGCTACTCCATAAGCGGATGTGTCACAAGTGAGTTGCAATATCAGTTTGGGTTAAAATGAACTAAGATTTTGTAAAAGTATCCTCCACTGCCTGGGATGTTTCCTTGCATTTGGGTGTCCAATGCCAAGACTATTTAATGCACAATAGATTATATAGTGATTTCAATAAGGCGATTCATTGGGTATGAATTTCCCAAAATAATTGACTAGATCTAGAAGGGAGATTAATTGCATCACATTCTTTGCCTGTGAAGTTTTCATGATGGCTTCCATCTTTTTTGGTGTTTTATGTAGCTCTTTGTTATCGATAATGGGGCAAAGTATTATATTGAGGTTCAGAAGAAGTCACATTTCTATTTCTTAATAGGTAGGCCATACACTTAAAGGTATTGCACAGATTCCAAGTTCATCAAATGTTGCTGAACATTCGCACTGGTAATCCAAATATAAGATAACATTGTAACCTACTCAGGATTTGTTTCACTGATTGCTGAAATAATGTAGTGGCCTTGGTAATTCCAAGAGGTAATCGTTTGGCGCAGAACAAGTTTTGTGGGTAACAATGGTATGCAAGGGTTGTAATTAGGTCACAATCTTCATTTGCAGGTAAACCTATGAAAGGTTGATTTAGCTAAACTTTTACCCACCTGATAGACTGGAGAATAAATTATCGTTCAGTAGAAGTGGTACTGATTCACACATAACACCGGATTGATGGTCATCTTAAAATCTCCGCAAATACAGGCTATACCATTCTGTCTCATGACAGGCATTATTGATGTGGCCCCTTCACTTGTGGTAACAGGTTCTAAAGTACAAGTCATTCTAACTCTGATTCAACCTTCAGACAAATTGCATACAGCAACTCTCTCACCTTGAGGCTTTTTGGTTGGCTAGTTGGCTTAATTTTAAGTTTCATTTGCACCCCTTCCATGGGCGAAGACTACCTTCAAATTCACTCTTTTATTTGTTTAAGATGTGCTGTAGGTCTGCCTTGGCATCGACCAATTGAATTACAGCGCTCTGGTCCAACTTAATCTTCTCCAACCAAGACCGTCATAGGGAACCAGAAGTTTCTTGGAACATATGGAAAGGTAGCCCTATCCTTAGTCCACGCAGCTCCACCTTGATGATTATTTATCTTTTCAAAGGCATAATTTCTTCTGTAATAGTTCTTAAGATCACATTTGCTGGCTTTAAAGGAAGACGCTTTAGTTTCTGTTGAGATAGGGGTTGAAATTCTCTGGCCATTCATGTGCCACTGCTACTGCCAACGAGGATAGAGAATTTGGCACTGGGCCAAATCTTCATTCACTGCAGCGGGACCAGACAATCCTACTCTTTGGAATATTTATAACATGGGAGGCAGAGCTCCGAATCCCTGTTCTAGAGAATACTAATAGTGTGAATTGCAAGAAATTATTCATCAGCTCATAGAGCCTCTCACACGTTTAATTTTCATTTCCTAAGCATAATTCATTATCCAGCTGCAACCTTTATAATGTTTGAACATTAATATCTGATCTTGCACTTGAATAATGGACACATAGGGAAAGGACCCATATGTCGACAAGAACCTTTCCCGGGATCACAGATGGATTCATCAAGGAGTCCAGTGTTTCATCCCTGGTTCTCGGCAGGTTTTAAACAGATTCAGATGGAAGTGTGCCAATCACACCCCTGTAACTGAGGTTAACTGCTTTGCATAGCTTTCAGGTATAGGTTTGGATGGCTACTAGGAGGACAGCAGGAGAGGGAGGGAAGGAATTGTAAACATTAATGTGAATTTTAATGAAGCCTGAAAACAGAAAGAGAAATTCAGATGGAACACCCATTCCCAGCCTTTGGGGAGAAAGGAAAACAAGTGGTAAGGAAACTCAAGGTTTGAGTAACTATCGCTAGGCAAGTGAACAGAGCAGCCCAGATCTAAGCATCTACTGAAGGCCACCAAAATTGAGGTGAGGCTGACTCTCTCTACCACTCCATGGTTAAAATTAAACTTAGTCTAATCCTACAACAGGTGGCTAATTCATACCAATATTATGCCTGGACAAAGAATTGAAAATCTATTTCAGTGTCTTAGACACTGAGGTAGAGCCCTGCCCTTAACCATGAGGGTGAGGGTGACCATTTAATGGTGAGGGTGACCATTTCCTATGTCACTTTTATGTCCTATCACAGCCCTGCTCAGAAACCTCACAGCAGTGAAATGTTCTGCTCCCAGTTCTCAATTTATACACTACACCACAATACACAGTTTTGCTGTAAAATCATGGTTATCATATCATAGATAATGTAAACTGTGGTCCTTTGTTCACAAATATGGGATTTCACATATTCAAAGCTATCTCAAAGTTACATTGTCTGGCATTTACTATTATTTTAATGTTTAAAGTTTACTTAGTGTCACAAGTAGGCTTACATTAACACTGCAATGAAGATACTGTGAAAATACCCTCGTCTCCACACTTTGGTGTCTGTTTAAGTACACTGAGGGAGAGTTTAGCATGGCCAATGCACATAACTGCATGTTTTTCCAAGTGGGAGGAAACCGGAGCACCCAGAGGAAACCCACACAGAGGTATGGAAAACATATACATTCAGCACAGACAGTGACCCAAACTAGGAATTGAACCTGTGTCCCTGGGTTCAGTGCAAACCACTGTGCCACCCAGACTCTTCATTTTGTCCCTGGCTATTCATTTGATTGTTTAGCTTAGGCATTGATGCCAAGGCGGTTCTATCACTAATACTCAATACTGGAAGTACATTGATCTATTTGACAGAGAGTGAAAGAGAAATCAGAGACCAAAGGGAATACATACACAGTTGCCCATCTATTAATAGTTAGATGTAAAACACATCTGCCAGGAGTTTACCAGTTAGTCACCTACACTGGAAACAGTACATGATGCAGGACTCATTATGAGGAGCAGACAATGATAACAGCAAGTAGATTTCTTTAAGGAAAGAGAATGTACCTTTTGAATCTTCTTTTCCTGGGATTTTTTGAAGTAAATCACTGGAAAACCAAGTTCAGAAGCTGCTATCCACTGCAAGATTGCTCTCAATTCAGAGTCAACGCACTCAGGGCTCAAATCAAAGTTCAGCACAAGGAAGTCCCGATGACAATTGACTGCACCTGTTGATAAGTGAGATGCTTGTTCTGAAAAAAGGAAAAGAAAACGCACATGCTGACACATGTAGAATGTTTGGCAGTTAGAAAGTTATTGTTCTATTATCCAGCACAAGTGTTATCTTACCATCCAAACTCTCTTGGTTATCTTTCACTGTCTCTTTTTCACTGATGATTTCACTAGTGAAGAAAAGGGACATATTTATGTACAACATATTTTAAATTTTATCATTTAAAGTGATACAAACTTTTTATAGCTGTTTAATTTTCCTGTTTTGGTTTATAGCTTGTCTTCCCTTATCTACACAACCATGAATGTTGAACTTGGTTGTATTATTTGACAGTTAGAGAAAAGTTTGGTATAAAATGTATTTGACCAGAACATTTGTTATCCAGGATTCATCCCCAACACAAAACATGGATTATGTAGGCAGGTGTTGGACACCAACATCAGATCTATATATGAGTCTTGAACTCACCCATATCATTGGCATGCCTGCTGCCATGGTCTAATTAGGAGCCTCCTAATTGGTCACTTCTGCATTCACCAACTTTTCCAAAGAGCCCACAGTAGAATCAGGCCTCAGCCCCACAGGGAGAGGGGAACATTACTGGCAGAGTAAAGGGTGCCTCTACATGGTGGCTGTTCCCACAGCCCTGCCATTGGCGCAGGAAGCATCTGGTTCCAATGACCACTGAGCTGTCACAAGTGTGGGGATGGCTCCTCAAGTGAGCTGGCACATGGTCGGGCTGCTTTGTTGGTGGTAGAACACTGGCAGGGGTAAAATGGCCCCCGAGTGGTGCAAAAATTAGAAAAATTAGCTGCGCACTATCCATAGAATAGGCATGTGATCCTCTTCCCTGCCCATCCCAGGAAAATCACCTGGAGGTGGGAATGCATCGGGGGCCATCCAGATATATTCCCCTATTCCCCACTAGCCCCCACTTCCGAGGAAATATGACAATGATGGAGATCTTGCCTTTCGGATGAAATTTCTGTCTGCCTCTTCACCTGGACATTGTACGTAGTAATGTTTAAAGTATAAAGGAGCGTTCTCCTGATATCCCAGTCAATATCCTTCCCTCAAACAATTACTTCAAAAAATAGATTATCAGGTGACTTTATTATTGCGTGTGGTCCTGGTGATGCAGAATGGCTGCTGTGTTTTCTATATGACAATAGTTACAGAGCTGCAAAGCAAAGTTCTGAAATATTTCTAAACATTGAGGGGCTATATAAATGTAAAATGTTCTTATATTGCTGAGCAGGAGTATGGGGAGAGGGTGGGAGTATGGGGGAAAGACAAAGGAATGGAGAGAGGGGAGAAGTACAGGGAGAGAGAAGGAGTATGGGAAGAGAGCAGGAGAATGGGGAGAGATCAGGAATATGCAGAGATAACAGGACTATGGAAAGAAAGCAGGAGAACAGGGAAAGATCAGGAGTATGTGTAGGGAGCAAGAGTATGGGGACAGGGCAGGAGTATATCTTTGAAAACAGTTTTTTGCATTGTTAACAATTATCAGTGCTTGAAATTTCAATATGTTTATTGATATAAGTCTGAAGTTTATATTGTAGGATTAGTGTTGCATGATAATTTCAAACCTATCATTATCACAGTGGGGCATTTGTCAATGCATACTTTGACTGACAGCTCCAAGTGCTTGCAAGTCTTTGAAGTGGGAATATGATTACAAATGCTTTTATGAAGAGTTAAAGAAGTCAAATTCATTGGGTTTTTTTTATGGTCATTCAATGGTTTCATGGTCATCAGTAAATTCTTAATTCCAGATTTTTTTTATTGAATTCAAATTCCGCCATCTGCTGTGGTAGGATTTGAACCTGGGTCCCCAAAACATTAGCTGAGTTTCTGGCTTAATAGGCCTAGCAATAATACCACTAGGCTATTGCTTCCCCTGACGGCATGGAGTTTTTAGTTATCATTTAAACCATTACATTTTAATAATTTGTCACTCCCCCAATATACTATGTACCAGAATTCAGCTTGGATAACAAGTTTAGACTCACAAGTCCTGAGGTGCTAAAAGATAATTTTTATTTTTAGATTTTGAAGATGATTTACGGTATCAAACCTGGGTAAAGCACGTGTTGAGAGGTTTTCCTGATAGGCATCTAGATCCACTAAGCCAAGACTACTTGAAGTGCTGCTGTTCCCATTGCTGACAAAAACAAAGAATTCAAAATTAAACAGGAATAATTCTCTACAATTACCTTTCAAAAGAATGAATAATTAGTGGGAAGAATTATCCCATGCAATGGGGGAAAAAACCCCACTATTTCTCATTCATTTTTGTGCAATCACAATGATTCCAATCACTTTCTATTCATATCATTGTAAGGAAAGCTTTGGGGATAGTTTGCCAAACTAAAGTGCAATACAAATGCAGGTTGTCATTGAACCACACTGAATTAACCACCATTCAATCAAATTTCATTATGTGCATTATATTTCATCAATACACAATTACTCTGAGTGTGGAGCATCCCAGTGGATCCAATCAATTCCCAGTTATTTCTATTTTATAGACTTACAATGGATCAATCTTGGTTTACTTCTGTTGCATAGCATACTGACAAATTAAACCACTTAATTAGGCAGCTGTATAGAATTGTAAGGAACCAAATCAGCTCCCATGAAAAGAAAACAATACGCTGACCCAAGTCTTTGAAACATTCTGCATTCATCTACTTTCTAAAGCTGAGCTCCCTAAACACAGCCGAGTTTAATATAGCAAATTCAGAATTTAATTACATTAGTGTAGAAATTGCAGTCAGTGTTTTCTATTTCTGTTTAAAGTGATTTGCTAACTCAATGATTAAATATGCCATGAGACAAAGATTTGCAAACAAACTATTTTTACCTTCTGGGTATTCGGTGTAATACGATTTGATAAACTATCAGTATTCCCACCCAGCAGCCCACAGCTCCAATTTCACTGTTAATTGTTAGTGACAGATACAGTGCATGCTGTCTATTAGATAACACTGCTCTACATCTTGTGGCACAGTGGACAGCATCCCTACCTCTGAGCCAGAAGCTCTGACTTCAGGTCTCATCTCAGAACTTAATGGGCAAGGGAGATGCGTTCACAATGCGGTCAAGCAGGCTGAATGTCAACCTTAAAATCCCATGACAATGGCAGGTGGTAAGAGTCAGCCATGCTCGATATGGAGTGACACCCCTCAAGCTATAGGGCTCTGGTGGCAGGACCTGTTCCAGAAAAATCCTCGCTATGGAAACAGATGAAAGTCTGTCTTATTCGCCCCAAGGTGTGGAAAGCAAAACAACAGAATGTGGCAGGGATAATTCTGAAGTTAGCATTAACTGGATAGAAAAGATATTAAACTATAAAAAGTACAGAAAAGATTTACTGGGATGCTACTGGGACTTGATGGCTTAACTTATAAGGAAAGGCTGGATAGACTGGGACTTTTTCCCCTGGGGCGTAGGAGGTTTAGGATGCTATAAAATGATGTTGGGCAAAGATTAGTAGTCAACATCTTTTCCCAAAGGTAAGAGAGTCTAAAACTAGAGGCCATAGGTTTAAGGTGAGAGGGGAGAGATACAAATGGGTCCAGGGAGCAATTTTTTCACTCGAGGGTGGTGAATGTCGGGAATGAGGTGCCAGAGGCGGTATTAGAGACTGATACAACTTTGTATTTTAAAAAGCATTTACAGAGTTACTTTGTAAGATTGGTATAGAGAGACATGGGCCAAATGCAGGCAATTGAGACTCACTGAATAGTAAAAACTGGGCAGCATGGTCAAGTTGGGCCAAATGACTTGTTTCCATACAGTAAATCTATATGACTATAACTGGGTGATAACAATCTCAAAGGCAGGTTGTTAGACATAATGTCCAATGTGCACTCTGGTTCTAGTTTTTCCTACTAATGGAAACATCTTCTCCATATCCACTCTATCCAGGCCTTGCAGTATCCTGTAAGTTTCAATAAGATCTCCCCTCATCTTTCCAAACTGCAATGGGTGTAGGCCCAGAGTTGTCAATCATTCCACGTATGAGAAGCTCTTCATTCCAGGAATCATTCTTGTGAACCTCTTCTGGACCCTTTCCAAGGCTAGCACATGCTTCCTTAGATAGCATGCTCAAAACTACTCATAATAAATACTCCAAATAGGGTCTGATCAGAGCCTTAGAAGTACATTCCTGCTCTTGTATTCTAGCTCCCTCGACATGAATGCTAATTTTGCATTTGCCTTCCTAACTGCTGACTAAACCCACACATTAACTTTAATAGAATATTGAACAATGAGTCCCAAGTCCTTTGTGTTTCTGATTTTCTAAGCATTTTCCAATTTAGAAAATAGTCAATGTCTCCATTCCTCCTTCCAAGTGCATAACCTTATACTTTTCCACATTGTATTCCACCTGCCACTTCTTTGCCCACTCTCCTAACCTATTTAAGTACTTCTGCAACCCCTTTGCTTCCTCAATACGACCTGTCCCTCTACATATCTTTGTATCATCTGCAAACTTAGCAACAGTGCCTTCAAATCCTTCCTCTGTTAATGTATATTGTGAAAAGTTATGGTCCCAGCACTGACCCCTGAAGCACATCACTAATCACCAGCTCCATCATGAAAAAGACCCCTTTATCCCCACTTCTGCCAACCTTCTGCCAGCCAATCTCTATCCATGCCAGGATCTTATCCTTAACAACATGGGCACTTACTTAATAGTCTCCTATGCAGCACTTTATCAAAAACATTCTGGAAATCTAAATAAATCACGTCCACTGGCTTCCGTTTATCTAACCTCCTTGTTACATGTTTGCCCTCTTGGGTCAGTGGTGACTCTGTTGGCTGGATTGCATGAGGCAAATGGATGGTGGCCTCATCTCAAAGATATGGGTCGGAATATTCTGGCTTTTCACGCTCCGCCACTGCTGCCAGTGAGGATGGAGAGTTTGGCATTCAGCCAAAGCTCCATTCACATCAGTGGGACCAGAGAATCCTGCTGGCGTGAACGGCCAGAGAATCCAGGCCATGCTCCACTCAAGCATGCCCACAAGTGGTACATGTCTGCAACGCATTGATGTCTGCAAGAAAGACTTCATAGAACATAGAACATAGAACATTACAGCACAGAACAGGCCCTTCGGCCCTCGATGTTGCGCTGACCAATATAAAAAGCAATGCCCCTCCAAACTAAACCATTCCCTTCTCTTCCATATACTTATCAACTAACCTCTTAAACGCCACCAAACTTGGCGCATCTACAACTGCTGCAGGCAGGGCATTCCACTCCCGAACCACCCTTTGGGTAAAGAACCTACCTCTGATATCCGTCCTATAACTATCACCCCTTAATTTAAAGCTGTGTCCCCTCGTGCTAGCTTTCTCCATCCTAGGAAAAAGGCTATCACTGTCCACCCTATCTAAACCTCTAATCATCTTATATGTTTCGATAAGGTCCCCTCTTAGCCGCCTCCTTTCTAACGAAAACAACCTCAAATCCCTCAGCCTCTCTTCATAAGACCTGCCCTCCATACCAGGCAACATCCTGGTAAACCTCCTCTGTACCCTCTCCAAAGCCTCCACATCTTTCTTATAATGCGGGGACCAGAACTGCACACAATACTCCAAGTGCGGCCGCACTAGAGTTTTGTACAGTTGCAACATGACGTTGCGGCTCCGAAATTCAATCCCCCTACCAATAAAAGCTAAGACTCCATATGCCTTCTTAACAACCTTCTCGACTTGACTGCCTACTTTCAGGGATCTATGCACATACACACCAAGATCCCTCTGTTCATCAAGACTACTAAGAATCCTACCATTAGCCCTATACTCTACACATTTATTATTTCTGCCATAGTGCATTACCTCACACTTTTCCACATTAAACTCCAAAATGTTCATGTTGAAAGGGATCAGAATCAGTGCATGGGAAGTCCTCATTGCTGACTACAGTGCCTGGAGACAAGCAGTCAGGTGAGGTGGGTAAAGATCAGAGATCATAGGAAATGACTAGGTGGTGGGAAAGAAAGCACACCAGAAGATAAAAGTATCAGTTGACCTCAGGTCAACACTATTCATCTGTATCCGTGGAAGAGGCTGCTACTCACAAATCAGCCTTTGCAGTCACAATAATGTTCATCACAGAAGTAATATGTGTCTTGTCCATCTCCCCGAGGCAGACAGATACCAAAATCACTGATCAGGTAATCTTTAGATCGATAAATATTGGCCAGGACACAGGGAAAACATACTGATTTTCGTCGAAAAGTGACGAGGGATAACTAACTGTGAGGGTGGATGGGCTATCAGTTTAACATCTCATTCAAAAAACAACATCCTCATCAATGCAACACTGCCTCAGTACTCTAATGCAGTGTCAGTCTAAATTACGTGCTCAAGTCTTGAGTGGGACTTAAACCCATGGTCTACTGACATGGAGGCAGGAGTACTATCTCAATCTTCGTTGACACTGTGAAGGCATCTCAACATGGTACCTCAGCATTTGGCTACTTACTTGAAAGAACTAAATTAAAGAGGTCAGACATCAATATGGGATTATTGGGTTGCAGGGAAACCTCTTCACAGGTCCATTCATAGATGGGACTTTTGCCTTTTATGTCTATGGTCCTGTCATTTACAGCCAGGAGGCCAGCATGATTTAACTGGTGATATCATCACATGGCAAAAGGGGAATGCTCTGACTTTGGTAAAATATCAGTGGCAATGCAAATTGGTCTCTTAGTGTGGCATTAATTGGAAAAATTAGCAGTTCACCTCCAGGGAGTCAGCAGCCAACCTGGTTCCAGCTCTTCCCTGGAAAAACCACACCCAGAGTTCCATTGAGGAGCCATCTCAACATGGGTCTCTCAGCAACCCACCCCTACATCCAACCCAAATCTCCTTGGGTTTTGTAAAATGCAGCTACTTAGCTGGTCTGAGAGTGCACCTTACACTCTCCAGTCAGTTTCAATAGCAATAGAGTCAAAGAGGTGATTCTATGATTCTATGAAAGTAAAGGCAATTTTTTTTGTGGGGTCAGAGATGCTGCTCTGAGCTTCACTAAATGAATCTGGGGTGTTACCACCTTAAACTCTACCCTAATCAGGATTGTGACAATCTCCCTACTGAGTTACCTTTGATACTCTCCTTTGAGATGACTTTTGGTGCCTGAAGCTCATTTAAATGAGGCCTATGCTACAAATC
This sequence comes from Sphyrna mokarran, assembly GCA_024679065.1. NCBI lineage: Eukaryota > Metazoa > Chordata > Chondrichthyes > Carcharhiniformes > Carcharhinidae > Sphyrna > Sphyrna mokarran. The sequence goes on from JAGIQG010000003.1 coordinate 23,788,645, forward strand.
ACCTTTGTCCTCTATGTCCTCTATGCCCCAAAATGAGTAGACACCTAGCACTCGCCTGCATTTGACTGGTCAAAAGCTGTAAAAATAATGCTACAATGCACCTTACAAAATGGGGTGGCATGGTGGTGCAGTGGTTAACACTGCTGCCCCACCGCCCTGGGACCCAAGTTCGATTTCTGGCTTGGGTCACTGTCTGTGTGCAGTTTCCACTTTCTCCCCATGTCTGCACGAGTTTCTTCCGGGTGCTCCTGTTTCCTCCCACAATCCAAAGATGTGCAGTTAGACACATTGGCCATTCTAAACTCTCCTTCAGTGTACCCAGAGTGTGGTGACAGGGGGATTTTCACAATAACTTCATTGCAGTGTGAATGTAAGCCTGTATGTGACAGTAATAAATAAACTTTAAAATGAGATGACACCTCTGAAATAACATTACAGTTCAAATTGTAAATTGCTGTTTCTCACAGTCCTGTTCAAATTAATCTGGTGAAAATAATGGAGTGTAGCAGACTAAGTTATTAGTTAGTGACTATCACAGTCCCTCATCTCTAGTTCACAAGTACAGTCTAGTGCAAAGCCACCTCTGGTAAATAAGTGTCAGACAAACATAATATAGCTGCGTGCTGAAAGGAGTCCATTGAACTCAAGGTAAGGAAATAACAGAGACAGTCCATCACAAATAAAATGGACTGAAGTTTAGTAATGTGACATGTAGTAATTTGATTGTTGGGAGTGATTGGTTAGTATTGTACAATTAAGCTCGATAGGAAATGGCTGGTTGACTAACTGGCCTACCTAGTCTCCCCAATACAGGGCAGTTTTAATATCCCTGATACATTGTGGCCTATGCAGTGTTCTACCTACTATTTACTGCTTAGAATGACAGTGCTGTATAATGCGTGCTGGCATTTTTTTATCATATTCCATTCATTACCCTCAGCCTAAAAGCATCATCCTGAATGAGCACTGATGGACAGGTTAAAAGGCTAAGCACCACATTGCTCAGGATCCTAGTATTGGGTTATGAGGAATTGGAGAAAACGTAAACATTAAAATGTGTCCTGCAGCACTAACATTTTGAAAAACAATATGTGTAATTTTTCGGGAATGCTGAGCTGCTCGAATAATGCAGTGAGTTGGGAAATGTTAGCAGATGCCAAAAACGGGAATCTTCCTAGGCCATTTTTTTGACATAATCAGTCTTGTGTTGGGGAACAGCATGATGACCTCACCGGTGGGACCCAAAGCTATCGAGATCCCCTGGGAGGTCAGGGGGAAGGGAGGGGTTGCCCCTTGGGGCCAGCAATTGGGGGGTGGGGTTCGGAGTTGGCAATGTTGCTGAGGAGGTGGAGGTGGCGGTGGCGATATCCAAGCGGTCTGGAGTTTGGGCTGGTGGATGAAAGGAAGACTGTGATGTCCGGGGGGAGGTGCACGTTGACCAATCTCCCAGCATACTGGGAGATCAGCACATGCGCAATGGCTCCCTCAGCAGTCTGATGTTGGCCTCTTGGATGGGATTAGTCCCCATTCCCCCACCCACACCAGTGTACATCCGCTGCTAGAGTCTGTTTTCAACAAAATGCCATAAATTCATTTTACTAAGCTCACCCAAAAAATAGGTGGGAGAAGTTCCGGGTCTCACGCCTATTGGGCACTTTGTTTTTTGGGGGAAATCATGGCCAGTACGGTGCAAATAGATCAGAATGAGAGAAACATTGGGAATTCCTATACAAAACTGATTCAGTTGAACTAAACATTATAAACAATAGTAAATTGTTTTCCCAAGTCAAATTTAAGCATCAAGTTGACATGACTAAAGGCAATGAGAATTCAAGGCCTTTTCTATCTTAAACATTTTTTTGGACAAGATATGCATTTGATTCATGAATGTAGCTTTAACAGATTACAACAATTATTACATGCTTGCTCTCCTGTTGGTAAAAACATGGGTTGCACCCGCCGGAAATCACCGCTAATTTCAAAGGACCTTTAAATGGCCTGTCAAATTTTCCACCCTAACCGCTACAATTCCTGCAGTGGGCTGGATTGGAAAATGCTCTGAAGCATTTTATCCTGGAAGCACTGTGATTTGTTGTTTTGGAGATAAAAGCTTACAAGAGATTTATAGATGAATTCTACATATGAATCCCATTGAAGAAACTAATCTGTTGGCTTTAATCCTCCACAAGAACATTTTCATTAAGGAGTGAAAGAGATCATTCTGCATGCGGATTATCTAATCTTTAAAGCTTAGACTATGGTGGGACATCAGCATGTAGGATAACTAAATAAAAAGTGCAAAATGCTGAGAAAACTCAGCAGGTCAGACGGCATCAGTGGAGAGAAGAGAGAGTTAACGCTTCAAATTCATATGACTCTCAGAATCATAGAATTGTACGGTACAGAAGAAACCGTTCAGCCCATCGAGTCTGAGAACCTTTGGAATACAATGGCAGTCAATCATTGTATTAGTATCAATCTTCACTGAAATAGTATTCAACACTGAGACATTGAACTTCTGTTAGCTATTCCTGTGCCGTGCTACCATTTGTACTGCATTTCATAAGATTTCACTTTGTGATGAATAGCTTAAGGTACACGAGGCAATTTAATTTTAATCAGCTGGAAGGCTGATCAGTCACATAACATTTTATTGTCAACCTAAGGTGGCCAGCTTGTAAATTTAAATAGTAATCACATACTATCATATCCTTCACTAAATCAACTGGGATATTCTTTTAATGACCTTTCGCTCAGATGAAGATAGCTGCTGCTGTCTTCTGCGTGGTCCTCTTCATTAATGAGCTGTGACCAGCTCCCCATGCTGTCATCACTGGCACTCAAACTGCATGGAATCTCATCGGCTGTAGCCTTCTCTGCTGCTCCTGTTGCTGAATTCTTCATAGTGCTTAACGGAAGAAGATAAAAAGAGGAAACTAATTAATTCACATGCTACCAAATCATTATTTTAAATATTTTCCTCTCTTACTCACTCCCTCTCCCCCCCATCCCCACCGCTTACAAACCAATCAGTCGCTGGGAAAATGGTTTTGTGGCATTTTTCCAGCACTTTGCAAATTAAACACATTTAATACCTGCCAGGAGGTGTTTAATAGCTTATGGAATAAATTACCTTTTTGCTTTGCCTCGCTATACTTCTCCTTTCTGTAGCTTTGACAAAGTGCAGAACTCATCGTGTGAAAAGTCATTTCATGAACAGAGTCAGGCAGTTTTGTATATAATAGAGCAATTTCCCAATGTTTTGTTTCATTGACAGGAATTCCCACTGACAATTCAGGATTCAACTGCACCATCTTAAATGGTTGGAAAGTTGTCATCAGTGTCCATCTCTGATGGGCAAGGCCGCTTAGTGCAAGCAATAAAATGATGGCCTTTGTTGTAAAAAACAATATACTGACATTTTAGTCACTGATTGCTGATAGGGGAATCATGTTTTCATACTCTAATTACAACTAAGAAGTAGTTAGGGACTACTTAGGGACTGGGCAATAAATTGCAATCAGCCATGAGTACCTGTCATATAACAGCGCTGATTTTCACCTTCAGTAGATGTGGAACACTGATGGCCTGATTGCTTCTGATGTTAGAGGGATTGTAAATGTAGGTTGCTTATAGCTCCTTACTCATGACCGTTCTGCTCTGCAGATCCCTCCCGCGTTTTAATCAGCCAAAATCTTTCAAATATTTCAAATTTCCTTCCCGCCCTCCATTGGGAAATAGATAAACTGCAGCTTTACCTTTGGAAATGTGCCCTGCACAAGCTAACCAGTGTTTCCCTGAGAAACTTGCCTGGGTTTGGGGGAGGCCACTGTTAACCAGCCAGTGAGAGGAGAATTCCATCTTGGAAATTTCCTTCCACTCCCCCAGAAATGAGAGTCCACAAGGTACAATCACGTTCCTTTACACAGAATAAGAGTTAGATTCATAGAACATCTACAGTGAAGAAGGAGACCATTTGGCTCATTTAGCCTGCGCCAACAATAATCCCACCCAGATCCTATTCCTTCAACCCCAACCATTTACCTCGCTAATTCCGGATACTCATAAATAATTTATTAAGGCCAATCCACCTAAACTGCTTAGTGTGTTTGGACTGTGGGAGGAAACCAGAGCACCTGGAGGGACCCCACATGGGGAGAATGTGCACACTCCACACAGATAGTCACCCAACTCGGGAATTGAACCCTGGCGCTGTGAGGCAGTAGTGCTAACCATTGTGCCACCGTGCCATAGTTTTTTGGTGCTTATCATGATCTTTTCTCCCATTTTGTTACCTTCCCTGTTTCTTCTGTTAATTGCCAATCTTTCTCTTGCTCTCTCTGAAAATTAAAAAGTGAAGGGACTCATTACTTTTATCTCCTTGGTTTGCTGATTATGAAAATATTCCAATGTGAATGGCTACTTTCCATGCTTGTTGTCATCATTTCTCCTGGATGCCTCTCTTTGCTTTGGAGGAAAATTTAAATTGCAATCGGGAGAGGGAAATATTGTGACTCAGAGATCTCCGGATATATCTGAGCAATTCTCTTTAAGGTCATTGATGAGTGTTATTGCTTCACCACAGAACTGCTCTGCTCAAAGTTTGATCAGAAGAAGAAACACTATACTAAATAATAGTCAATGCTCTGTATGCAAAACCAACATATTTTTATTCAGTAGTTCGAATCATCAGAGTGGTTTGGTTACCTGTCTTGTTAACCACTATGAAATTGACAACAGAGACGGAACAAGCACAGAGGGACATAAGCATGTATGTTGCCAATTTAGTCAAGCAATTAGCACATTCAGAGAAACAGATCAGGTCAAATCCAATTCTCATCAATGTAATTCAAAGCTGATTTTAGAATAGTCAGTGAAACGTGTCTGACACATTTCAGGACCTTTTTGCTGTTTTTCCACAGAAATGATTTGGGAAAAATAGTTACATTAAATTTCGTGACAGAAGAACAGACTTAGATGATAAGCAGTTTAGAAAGAAATTATCATAGAATCATGGAATCCCTACACTACAGAAGGAGGTCAACTGGCCCATTAAGTCTGCAATGACTCTTTGAAGGAGCACCTTACCCAGGCCCTATCTCTGTAACCCCACACATTTACCCCACCAATCCCTCTAACCCACTCATCTTGGGACACTGAGGGGCAATTTACCATGGTCAATCAACCTAATCTACACATCTTTGGACTGTGCGAGAAAACTGCAGCAACTAAAGGAAACCCATGCAGGAACGGAGAGAATGTGTGAACTCCACACTGACAGTCATCCAAGATCAGAATTGAACCCAGGTTCATTGCACTGTGAGGCAGCGGTGCTAACCACTGTGCTCTCATGTCGCCTAGAGAAAACTCTGATTTTTTTTATTGATGGTATTTAAATATCTACTGAGTTATCTCCATGGTTGATGCACACCTCACAATCATGGTATTGTCAAGCTGATTAATTTTCTTAGCTGTGAACAGAGAGATATGATGTAAAGATGCCGGCGTTGGACTGGGGTAGTAAGAACTCAGTAAGAATTTAGCAACACCAATTTTAAATCCAACGCAGAGGTACAAAAAAGCAGAAGAATGTGGAAACAGGATGCTGCACTGGAACTCTGAGTTTTCCAAACATAAATCTTTAAAGTAGTGAGGTCCAAAAAAAAGATTGCAAGATGTTTGCAATGAATTTGGGGTTGACAGGGAAGGGGGTGGGAGTTAGAAATTTTTTTTTGTATTCATTCATGGGATATGAGTGTCACTGCTGGTCAGTACATATTGCCAATCCCTAGCTGCCCAAGGGCAGTTGCGAGTCAAGCATTTTGCTGTGGCTCTGGAGATAAGGCCAGACCAGATAAGGATAGCAGATTTCCTTCCCTAAAGGACATTATTAAACCAGACGGATTTTTCCAACAATCGGCAATGGTTTCACGGCCATCAGTCGATTCTTAATTCCAACATTTATTTATTGAATTCAAATTCGACCATCTGCCTTGACGGGATTTGAACCCAGGTCCTCAGAACATTACCTGAGTTTCTGGATTAATAACAAAGCAATAATACCACTAGGCCATCACTCCTTGCTCTCCATCCCACCGCAGTCAAAAAAGTCAAATAAAATACAAATAATTCACTGATCTAGGGAGAGGTAGTTTATTTACTATTTTTAATCGTCTTCTGAACAACAAATTGTACTGATGAACTCAATGAGTTCAGCCTAATTGTTGCTCCAACTATCTATGTGCTCTTCAATAAACTACCTCAACAATTCATGTCAAAATCCATCTCACTAAGTGTTTACACGCTTTGTTTTGAGAGAAAACATAGGTGAAGGAAGATATGTATATTCTGCCCGGGTCGCAAGGGGATGTTAAAGTAACATCCATGGATTATTTCATTGTACTAGATTGGAGGAGTCAATTCTGTCATAAATGTAAATATGTTGACCCCAATAAGGTATCTAAGTGGACCAAGAATTTTTAGGGTTGATAAATTGACTAGAAATTTTCTTTTTGCACAAAAGAATAGCATTTATACAGCAATAAAAGTTTATTTTCTTTCTGCATATCCAATGCTAATAAGATGCCTCTGGGAATGAAACAAATCAGACTGTAATTTTATGGTAATTACCGGGAATAGCCATCCAGCAAGGACAACCCTGAAATGTAATTGTTAATATCCGCATATGGAAACTCTTTTTTGCCTAACAGCATTGTCTTTGACCTTCAGTAATGCTGTCAGTGATTAGCCTCCTTGAATGAGAACACAGATTGGTTCATCTCAACTACAACCAGAAATTCAAGGTTGCACTAGTTACCTTCATTAAGAGGAAGAATATCCTTGAGGGACAACCCATTAAATGGCAAGCAATCAAGTTAATGGAGTGAAAAACTGGCCCTTGCCAAAAATGAATTCTAAAGGATTGGGATGTTTCTCCAGAACAAAAGAGCATTAACCCTGAAGGTTTCTGTACCTCACGCCTTCCAACAACCTCCTGAACTGATATGTTACTTCCCTGCTTCCTTGAGGGGGACAGCATTGTAAAGAAGCACTTTCATAGATTGCTTTAGGAACACAAGAAGTATTTATTAATAAGAAGAATTATACAGCAATGAGGACTCCACTGCTGGGGGTGTTTACCCACTGAGTCCCAGCTGGTCGCATAGGCTCTGTAACATTTACTCTGCTGTTTTTCACTCACAGGGACAATCACTACAAATCACTACACAAGCATCTCCTTTTACTTGAGTTGTTAAATCTGAGAACTTTGTGTGTGAAGATCTATATGCAAGTCTTCATCCTATTATCACATTGTGGAGACAATCAGGTGTCATCCTTGTTCTAGTGTTAGCACTCTTGGCACTGAGCTGAGTCAGAAAGTTATGGGTTCAAATCCCAGATAGAGGTTTGACAACACCAATTTTAAATCCAATTTATTTGATAGTAAACTTGCTACCTTTCAGCCTTTGTAGCCTTTGTCATCCTCATTCGCCTGACGAAGGCTACAAAGCCGAAAGCTAGCAAGTTTACTATCAAATAAATCGGTTGGATTTAAAATTGGTGTTGTCAGACCTCTTACTGAGTTTACCCCAGTCCAACGCCGGCATCTCTACATCATGACTTCAAATCCTAGTGCAGGGATGAGCAATAATCTAGGTCGATGCTCGAGTGCAGGTGCCACATAGTCATAAATACCTGGGAGCTGTTAAAACAAGGCCCTGCTTGCCCTCTCAAGAACGCATAAAATATCCTTTGGTATGATGATGAGGTGGGGGTGCAGCATGATGCCACATGGTCATCACTGCTTCACAGCACCAGGGAACCAGGTTCAATTCCAGCTTTGAGTCACTGTCTGTGTGGAGTTTGCACATTCTCCCCATGTCTGCGTGGGTTTCCTCTAGGTGCTCCAGTTTCCTTCCACAGTTCAAAGATGTGCAGGTTAGGTTGATTGGCTGTGCTGAGTTGCACCTTAGTGTCAGGAGATTAGTCGGGTAAATATGCGGAATTACGGGAATAGAACCTGGGTGGGATTGTGGTCATTACAGACTTGGTGGGCCGAATGGCCTCCTTCGGCACTGTAGGGATTTTATGAGTGGAAAAGAGTCCTTCATAACATAAACAGAAAATGCTGGAAAATCTTAGCAGATCTGACAGCATCTGTGGAGAGAGAATAGAGCCACTGTTTCGAGTCAAGATGACCCTTTGTCCGAGCTGTGGGAGAGAAATGCAGTACTTCTTCAGGGTAGGCATTCCTGGAAGAGACGTGAATTAAACACAAAGAAAAAGGCAAAATACTGCAGATACTGGTATTCCAGCCCCCATGGTATTCTGTCCTTATATTATTTTGGGAAGTCCTTCTGTTGCCTCTGTCCAATATTTATCCCTCAACCAACATGAAAAAATGACTATCTGATCGTATATCCCACTCCTGCTGTGTGACTAAATAAGCTGTTTGTACTTTCCTCTGTTACAACAGTGATGACTTAATTGACTGTAAAACACTTTGGGATTCCTGAGGTTATGAGAGATATTAAATAAATGCAAATCATTTCCTTCTTCACAGTTGCAAGCCATCTCAATGCACCATCACAGTAACTGAAGTACTTAAAGTTTTTGCAAAAGAGCATTTGCCACTCTGACATGCAGCTTCTAATTGACACTTGTTGCTGGCAGTTGTCCAGATTCCTGGGTTACTACTAACACTTATAGCTCACTAGCTTGGAGGGCACTTTATAACAAAAACAGAGTTCCATCATGCCTTAAAAAAGAGCATCTCCTTATTTCATTTCTCTTTTAAAATGATTTTAGACAATAAGATTAATGTGCTTTAAATTTGCCTTCAATTAGCTGTGTAAAAGCAGCCTCCATATTAGAAAGGGAAAAATAACACAGGGGAACCTGTGTCTTGATGCTATTAGCTTCATAGAGAGGGGTGAGCCTAATTTTGGAACCACAGTTCAGCTAAAAAATAGGCTGCACTTGAAGGCAAGTCAATTTAAAACAAATCTGCGGAAACATGATTTAAGTGGGAGAGTGGCTAACTTATGGAACCCCTGGCGATACAATAGAAGCAGAAAGAGTTGACTCATTCAAGTGAAAATTAGATTATTCCTTTCAGAAAATATTTTGGGATGCAGCATGTGAGTAATTTGAGATGTGGGGTGGAATTTTCCCATCCGGCCTGCCATGGGAATTTTAGAGGGCAGGGGGTAGACCATGCAATGGTCTGTTGACTTCAGATGGGATTTTCCGGCTTTAGGGCAAATGCAGTTGGAAAATCCTTCCCATGATATAGGGCAAGTGTAGAATGCTTTGGAAGAACAGCTATCTTTGGTTGCTAAAGCTTTCTACCTTGGAGAACTTTTCCTTTCTTTAGGGATGGCTCTGTTGCAGACTGATTGATTTGTATGAATTGTCAACAACTTCATTATTGTTCCATCACATAAACATCAGGATAATGGATGGCAAATTAGAAATAAGCTCGTACCTGGTGTGATATCATGATGTGCCATCTGATGCTTATAATCTTATTTGCATTGTTTTATAACAATAAGAAACCCAATATTTTAAATTCTGTTACCGGCCACAATTTGCACTGAGAGCAAATGTCATATCTTTATCTGTCATTTACCTGCAGGTTGTTGTAGAACTAGACTCAGTTTGCCCTTCAGAATCAACTTCGAGAACTTTCCTTTCCAATACTCTCTTTTCGCTTGATGCCTTAGTATTACAGTCCGTCTTTGCCTGAAGGTCTTCTTTGACCTCTTCTCTATGACCATCCTCTATATGAATTAAAGGGACTTCTCTTGGGCCCTGGGATAACTTCTTTTCCTTCACAGCTGCCCAATCATGTGATGTGAAACACTTTTTCTCAATCGCTACTTTTGTTTTCTCTGATTTATGCCTAACTGGTGTCTCACAGTTTTTGCTTCTTGTACCGGTGTTCTGATGTAGGATCTCAATGGAATCCTGGTGGCTGCTGGTGGGTAACCGAACAGCATCTGAAACCACCCCGGTGGCATATTGGTCAACATGGGGCTGGGCTCCACTTGGGGGCTGCCCAACACTCTGACTGTCACCGCAGATGATCTTGTTCTTTCTCATCAGGGCCTCAATGGAATTTGACCACGTTTCACTTATCAGCATATCGGTGATACGGTCAGTTTTACACTTCCGGTACAAACAAGAGTCTGTTAGGGACTTATAGAGATTGGTGGACAATGCCATGTCACCCATGTGTACATCTAATGTGTTCCTGCGATCATTTTGAGCAAAGCCATCGAAGGAGTTTGCTTTCACAGGAGGTGTCACCATTAATCTTTCCTCTGATGTCCGTCTATCTGGCATCGAAGACTGCCTGAAGCACATCACCGTTCGCCCAGCAGGCAGGAGCAAATCCTTGTTAGCTTTATTATCTTTGCTCTCTTTATCCAGTTCCTGGAGCATGTATCTGTAGAACTCCTCTGTTATGCTCTCTGTGCTGGACTGCTTTGAAAGACAGGAGGTATTAACGCTCAGGTGCCCATTCTTCCTGCTCACCTGCTGGAGTGCTGCATTTAAAATATTGCTGGCATGCTTGCCAGCGTAGTAATCCAGCAGCAAGTCAAATCCCCAGCCTTCATTCTCCATCTGGTTCACCATAAAGTTGGAAAACTCATCGGTGATGCTCTCGCAGCTTGACTGCTTGGAGATGGAGCTGGCCCTGCTCATTGGCTGGCTCAGCTTAGTCATGGCACCCAAAGTGGCCCAGGAACTGCTGGAGTCTGTGTCCTCTTCGGGAATGCTTTCGTAACTGGAACCCTTCCCCCTGTTCCACCTCTCACACAGCAGCCGATTCCTCGCCATCGCCTGACCTTGTTTCACCGAGTCTACCATGGCCAGCTCAGCCGAGTTGACTATTTTGGCTGCCACCTCGTTGGCAAAGTTGCTTATTGGCTCTAAGGCATCATCAAAGTTCAACGATTCGTCGACCACTCTATTCATCAGCTTTTCCTTTAGCTCGGGTTGTTCTTGCGTTTTCCTTTTAATCTCACTGAGTCTGGGTGGCTTAAGTTTCTTTCCAATTGGAGCGATGGTTTGAGATTCTTTACTCCTCATCATCGTCCGGGATGTGGACGACTGAGGAACCATGAATTTTTCTGGATCTCCCAGCCTTCTTGTCCAAGGACAGAACCAAGGCTGTTTAGCTTTTGTATTTTCAAGACAAATGGCTGCCATCTCCGTTGCCATGGAAACAACTGTCTTGGATATCTGGTCAGCAAACCCATTTATTGAAAGGTTTGCATCCGTTGACTGTACAGCATGGAATGGAGACTTAGAGGGACTTAAGGCATTTTGTGCATTTATCATGAAGAAGTTTGGTTCTTTCTCTGGCTGAGGTTTGGTTCTCTGATATTCCCTAGTTTCAGTAGGCGAGTTAGTATAACCACATGTCTGTGCCGGAATGATTCCACTACATCCAATATCTGTCTCATGAGTGCCAATGGGGAAAGGTGAACTTGCATCTTTGTCACACACTTTCTGCTGACATTGTGGGGTAACATAATTGGTAAAGGCGGCACCGGCAATTCTTGATCTCAGTTGGTCATTCAAATTATGTGCGTTGTTCGAACAGTCACTACCTCGCCTACTGCAAAGCCACACTGAGTTCAGGTTAACCTGCTGTGAATAGTCCGGTCCCTCAAATCTGCTTCTGTTTGAGGTTGGGGGGTCTAACAGGCTCTCTCGAAGAGGGAGAACATCATCTACCCGACCAAAATCTTCAAAACTCTCGTTGCTGTGATAATTCTGTGTAACTCCACCCTTTTGCTTGATCGTAGTTTCCAAATCCTTCCAGTTGTACCCTTCATCTTCTTGAAAGACCTTGGAAAGGTCATTATGCCTAACTGCACCCTTGATTTTTCTGTAAGTGGAGTATATGATGCTGAAGAGAGACTTATTTGCACTTTCAATAAACATGCTAGTTAGATTCGCTTCTGAAAGGTTTTCTTTTTCCTGACGTGCTATTCCTAATTTTCCATTGGCTTCATGTAAAGAATGCTGGAGAACTAAATTGGACACATTCTGGGCAAAATCATCCCTTGATAGTTCCTCCCATAGAGAGGCTTTTGGACTTGTCACCGATTCAATTAGCTTTCTGTCCAAAGATTCCATCAGCTCACCAACACTTTTGTAATGATCTGGTTTTGTAAGAATAATGGCCGCTTCTCTGAGTAATACCTCAGCAATGTTACCGGCAAGTGTTTCCACACAGCTGCCAATGTTCACGCTGCAGCGCAGGGTAATCGCAGCGGACGTTTCAGCTGCAGATAGAAGACCACTGGAAGTGGCAGAAAGGTTAATGTCCGTTTCTTCATTGAAACCTGCAATTCCTATGGCACTGGCTACCTGAGTGACGTCACAGAGAGCAGAAGAAAACGAGAAGTTCAATTCACGACACTCAGAATCATTTGATAATGTTCCGCCTCCATCGTTTGTATTGAAAGACAAATTATCTGCATCATACGAAGCTTGGTCTAACTGCAGACTTTCTGCAACACAAGGGCTTGAAATAGTTCCTACAACACTGGCTGCACAGGCTAATGCTACCTCCACAGAACTGGGAGGCAATCCACTCGACTCAGAACTCCTTTGGACTATCGCGTGTTCCTGAACACAGATTGGAGCTTCACTCAAAGGATCAGAGTCCAGGCATGAGGCCATTGTTGGACTGAATGGTTCTTGCCATTCAGGAACGTTCTCACTATTGTCTGGGCTTTGTACGATAACAATCTTGGGAAGGACATTCCACGGACAAGTGAGGCCTGCTGCATCTGCTTTCGTGTCACATGGAGAAAGGGCATCATGGTTTACTGCAGAGATGCTAACAGCAGCCTCTGTGGTAAAAGTAGGTTCTGACTGAGACAGTCTAATGAAGGCATCTTGCAAAACGGATTCCGCTAAGTTGGAAGCATATTCACCCTCCACATTCTGATTCTCCTCCAGAGACAAACATTTATCTTCAGTGTCCTGTGTATTTATTAATTCTCCTGGAGAGTTGTTCTGAAGGTGCTCAACAACACACTCCTTTGTGCAAGACCTATGCTCTTCCTCCAGCACATGCTTTTCCGAGACAGTGTTTTGAAATGATTTGCAGGTGAATTTTTCTTCTTGAGATTTTTCTTCTGGCTTGTGCCTTCCTATATCTCCTTCTCCAGAAAAATACTTGCTTTCATAGCAAGGTGCCTGCACAGTATTCTCAGAACTCTCCCCAGCTGTATGTTGGGACATTGAAATATCCTCAGCATTGCATGTCCTTTGAAGAAATACATTTTCTTTGTTTTGTTGCATCTGTGAGAAACTTCTGATCTTTCCTTTTGGCTTTTTAGTATCTCTTGATGGATCTGAATGACCAATCCTCAGAGGATCTAGAGGAAATAAATTAAAATTTGAGTTCAAAATATCTCTTGGATTTATAAATCATTCTCTGCCTCTTGATCAGCACTTTGATACAGAAAAGAAGTGAAAATCTGTTGCCAGTATGGCAATTTATATACAAAGAAATAATTAATGCTTCTAACCACATATTTTTCTCTTTCTTGTTCATTTGAAGGTCAGCTACCAATATTAAATTTGTCATTTTCAAAATGGCCTTCAACAATCCCTTTAATGAGTAGTTACACTCCGCAGGGCACACGCTTACATGTTCACAGATGAAAAATGCATTTAGGTCTGATATCCATCACAGTTCTCCTCACTGGTTCCAGTAAGTGTGATGGTCACGTTTTTCATGTGTTGGTGCAATGGCAATGAAAAAGTATAAGCGGCTTTGGACTTGTAGACAGGATGGTGAAGAAGGCATTTGGCACACTTGCCCTCATTATCAGAGTGCTGAGAACAGGAGTTGGGACGTTATGTTGTAACTATACAAAACATTGGTACAACCATGTTTGGAGACCAATTTGGTTGCCTTGCTATAGGAAAGATGTTGTTAAACTGGAAAGAATACAAAAAAGGTTGACAAGGATGTTACTGGGACTGGAAGCTTTGATTTATAAGGAGACACTGGACAGGCTGGGACTTTTTTCCACAGAGTGTAGGAGGGTAAGGGGTGACTTTATATGTAAAGGTTTATAAAATCATCCAGCTCATTGATAAGGTGGACAGCCAAGCTCATTTCCCCAGGGTAGGTGAGTCCAAAACTAGATTGGTCATTGTGCGCAGTTCTGGTCGCCTCACTATAGGAAGGATGTAGAGGCTATTGAGAGAGTTCAGAGGAGATTTACAAGGATGCTGGCTGGATTGGAAGGCAGGCCTTATGAAGATAGGTTGAGGGAGCTGGGACTCTTCTCACTGGAGAGACATAGGTTGAGAGGCAACCTGATAGAGGTTTATAAAATATTGAGAGGAATAGATAGTGTGGACTCTCAGAGACTATTTCCCCGAGCTGAAATGGTCACTACAAGAGGACACAGATTTAAGGTGCAGGGAAGCAAATACAAAGGAGATGTCAGGGGTAGGTTTTTGACTCAGAGGGTGGTGAGTGAATGGAACTGATTGCCACCGGAGGTTGTTGAGGCAAACTCACTGAGGTCTTTTAAAAGACTTCTGGATGAGTACATGGAAAAGAATAGGATAGGGGGTTATAGATAGATCTGTGGATTGGTAGATGTGATCGGCGCAACTCGTGGGCCGAAGGGCCTGTTTGAGCTGTATTGTTCTATGTTCTATAGTTCTAGAGGGCTTAAGGTGAGAGGGAAAAGATTTAAAAGGGACCTAAGGGGCATCCTTTTCATGCAAAGGTGGTGCGTGAATGGAATGAGCTGCCAGAGGAAGTGGCAGAGACAAGTACAGTTATTACATTTAAAATATATTTGGACATTTACATGGAAAGAAACAGTTTAGAGGGGCATGGATTGGACGCAGGCAAATGGGACTCGTTTAGTTTTGGAAATCTGGTCAGCATGGACAAGTAGGGCCGAAGGGCCTATTTCTGTGCTGTATATCTCTATGACCTTCCCTCCAAAAGATGGGCTGGTAGAGAAACCAAAATCAGGCTGTCATTTTGTAGTAATTTAGGTCATTTTAATCTTTGGTCACAGAGGTGCTTCCACTCTATCACCATTATTTCGCCAGAAGTATTGTGATTCAACCAGTAGTGGGAGAGGCCTGTGCCAACCACCCAGCCTGATAGCTGGTGGGGGTAGCCGGAGCCCCTTAAGAAGGAACCTAGGGCCCATCTGGGTGGTTTACATGCTCAATTCATTTAAAAGGTAACTGGATCTGCATCTGAAGTGCTGCAGCTTACAAGGCTATGGACCAAGTGATGGAAAGCAGGATTAAAATGTGCAGCCATTCTTTTTCCTCTTCTTCGGCTAGCGCATCTTTTGGCTGCCTCCTGTTGTGTCATGGTACCATGGCTAAGTATTATGTTGCATTCTGGAATTGTTTGATGCACATGAACCATTTATTGGTAGCACTTAACAATATACAGATCCCCAGAATTGTCATATCTGGTGCTGCTACTCCAGTAAGAAGTCTCACAACACCAGGTTAAAGTCCAACAGGTTTATATGCTAATAAACGTCACTAGCTTTTGGAGCACTGCTCCTTCGTCAGATGTGTGGAGAATGCTGATCACAAACAGGTGAACACAAACCATCTACCACACAGACTGCTTCTCATTGTTACCTCAGAATCTATTACTATATGGTTACTGTGGGCAGTGCTAATCCTGCATTCAGCTTCCACTGCCAGACAATTTTTACACTACAATGGCATGCAGGTAATTGCAACATCATACAACATATTCCAGGGCAAAATGCCTCAAAGATCGGAACTTAGGGACCACAGTGTTCTTCGTACATATGTCAGTCCTGTCTTACCTTGTTCAGTTCCAGTTGTAGTTTTAGGATCAAGATCAAGTTCAAGTGGACAGAACCAAACCTTATGTTAACCGGATAAATATTGAATTAAAATACAACCTTACCACTAAAGACATTGCTTTCTTCAACTTCCTCATCATCGAAGTGCTCAGAGGCAGTGAGAAAGTCCTCCTCAATGGATGATACAGAACAATTGGTTTCATCCCCGGATTTACTTTTGGTGGTGCTATGAAGACGTATTTTCTTTGCTTTAACATAGTCCAAGCCAATCATGCATTTATTTATTTCATAAATGACGCAGGCCATATCATTCTTCCTGCATCTTCTGGCTGACTGAACTAAACAGACATCTGGTGATCTGGATGACTGTGGGAGTGAAGGGAAGCATTCATCTTCCAAATGATTGAGATGAAGATCCTAAAAAACAGATTTTAATCAATTAAAATAATTTGATGGCTTTGAATGTACTTATATAAAGGACAAGTCTTTGAACAGTCAGTTTAAGATAAGGAAAGTTAAAAGCTGCTTTTTTTTAAGATTGGGAATTTTTGGCACATTGACTGGTATATTTTGAGTTTACTGGTGTGGTGCAGGGTATTTTTGTGTATTTCCTAGATTAAGGCATGTTACATTTATGGGCCAAAGCCACATCCCCAGCAAAGATTAACCAGAAGTGCAGGAAAGCTGTAGAGAAACTGGCAATGAAACGGATAGGCTGGATTCAAATCCATCAGACTGTGGATCTGCGAGGTATCCAGTGGGGAACACTTGCTTTCTGCCAAGGTGTCCTCTGACATCAGAGCAATCACAGCAGATAGGAGCAAATGCCAGTATGGGGAATTTTGTATGCCCCAGCCACATTACATTGCCCTGGCACTGCCATACATACATGTGGAATTTATGACTAAATGTGATTCTGAGCCCCTGATTAGAAGAAGTAATGAGTATCTGCTATGGCTAAAGTATGCCACTTCTCCTCCCACCTCATGTATGGTCAGGATGTATCAATACTGGCTACTGCCTGCAGTTTAATTAGATTATCCAGTTTCAACACCAGATATTCTGGTGGAGTCTGTTTCCATGGTTATCTTATGGCTCAATCAATAGATTTTTAAAAGTTTATTTATCATTTGTTTACTTATTTGTGTAAGATTTTCACAGTGACACTGCAATGAAGTTACTGTGAAAATCCCCCGATCGCCACACTCTGGCTCCTGTTCGGGTACACTGAGGGAGAATGTAGCATAGTCAATGCTCCTAATCAGCACATCTTGTAGGAGGAAACCTGGAGGAGAATGTGCAGGCTCTGCACAGACAGTGACTCAATCTAGCGAATTGAACCTGGGTTCGCAGCACTGTGAAGCACCAGTGCTAACCACTGTGTTGCCTTTTGATTACTGGAAAGGCTGCCCTCTAATAGAGAGTATGACTTTGGTCTGACTCAGGTACATTTATTCAAAACTGTGGTGGCGGAGTGTGGTGACTAAGGGATTTTCACAGTAACTTCATTGCAGTGTTAATGTAAGCCTACTTATGACATGAATAAATAAACTTTAATAACTTTACACTATGTAAAAGATACTAGGTAAATACATCTCTTCTGTGTGCAGACTATTCCATTTTCTCTGCAAAAGGGTAGATTTTCCAACCCTTACCGCTAGTGGGATCTTCTGGCACAGAGTCTCTAACATATGTCAGATAACTGCTGATGTCAGTTACATTATGATACATATCATTATCTAATTACTATAATTAGAATCATAGAATAGAATCCCTATAGAGCAGAAGTAGGCTATTCCACCTATCGAGTCTGCACAGACAACAATCCCATCCAGATCCTATTCCCATAAACTCACATATTAACCCTGCCAATCTCCCTGACACTAGGGCCAATTTAGCATGGCCAATCAACCTAACTTGCACATCTTTGGACTGTGGAAAGAAATTGGAGCATTCAGAGGAAATCCAGACAAAACAAGGGGAGAATGTGCAAACTCCACACAGACAGTGAGGCCGAATTGAACCCAGGTCTCTGGCACTGTGAGATAGCAGTGCTAACCACTGTGCCACCTTGCTACCCCAAATTATTAACCCATTATGCCAAAGAGTTAACAAAGAGGTCATTGGTTCCTGTTCCACACTACATTCCACTGATAAGGCAAGATTGATGAATTTTAGCCTCATTTTCCTAATTTATACTGATTTAAGTTGGGTGTCTATGCTGCCTCTGAGCTGGAATTGAAAATGTTAAATACAACTTCAGTGCCACCTTCCTGTAATGAAGCACCATAAAGCTAACATCTACATTTCACATTTTAATGGTATTAATGAATATCCTTAAAATGTAATGTTTTTCTCTTAAAGCCATAATATTTATTGAATGTACATGTTTCAGCTCATTATTGATATCACTGGGGAAAATATGTTCTTATCTGCTCATTTTTAAAAGTTTGATTCAATTAGTTTAAATGAATAGTTCACAACCAATGCAATAAAGTAAAAAAAAACATAGCAGAATCTGCTAGTGCACTATGCAAAATTAAAAATGTGCCAACTAATTAACATGATAATGATCCGCCACATTATTATGCAAATGTGATTTATCTAATTAAAACATAAAAAGTCTCAGGACACTTAGACAGAAAGGAATTGCAAGATACTAACATTTCCTTCACAGTTTCACTGTGTAACAGTTTATTTACTATGCTGAGCTTTTGCAATAGTGTCATTGATTATGAAAGAATGTGTGCTGTTGGTGGAAGTGTGTTGTTGATATGAGGGATCAATATCATTCAGGCGTATCTTCAGAGTAGAATGATAATTAGGAATTATTAACTTGTTTTAGAACAAACTTATTGTTGATAATCATTATCAATGATTTTTACTTATTCAATGCAATTAAATTCAACTTTATTTTCATTGTTCAATGCACAAATACAAACACAATGAAAAGTGAGCTTGCAGGCTTCCAAGTTAGAAAGAAAATAGCAAATGCAAGTAATCATTATAAAATAGTGCCAACAGTCATTAAGTGTATACTTGTATCATGGTACAATCTCTATTACTTCTCTCTCCTACCTCCAACATGGAGTGTTATGTACAGTTTTGGTCACCCTCTTACAGGAAAGACTTTGATAAATTGAAAAGATTGCAAAGACTTACAAGGATGTTGTCAGGTCTAGTGGGCCTGAATTATAGAAAGAGGTTAGGGCTTTATTCTTGGAACTTAGGAGAATGAGAGGTGACCTTATTGAGGTGTGTAAAATCATGAGGGGCATAGATAGGATAAACACACATAGTCTTTTTCCCAAGGATGGGGAATTGAAAACTAGCGTGCAAAAGTTTAAGATGAGAGGGAAAAGATTTAAAAGGGATCGGAGGGGTAACTTCTTCATGCAGCAAGTGGTGAGATGCCAGAGAAAGTGATTGAGGCAGGTACAATAACATCATTTAAAAAGCATTTGGATAGGAAAGGATTAGAGGGATATGGGCCAAACACAGGCAATTGGGACCAACTGGACGCACACCAGTTAGGCTGAAGGGCCTGTTTTCATGCTGTATTCCTCTATGACTCTATATGTGGGATTTTACAGCCTCAATTGAGCGAGGCCGGAAATTCCCATCCAAGGTCAATGGACATTTCCATTATCCGACTCTTATTCGTTCCAATTTTGTGGTGGGCGAGGCTGTAGAATTCCAACAAATGAATCTAACTATTTACTTCGAGAGAATGTTTCCAAATACTTATTTCTCATTTGTTGAAAACTCTAGTTTTTCAGTCGCGGAAAGTTTACACGTTTGGACATTGACACAGTCACACTGTAGAATCAATCAGGTTAATCATTGTGGTGTCATTCCAATGAAGGTCACATGCTGCGTACCTGGGAATCATCTGAATTCTCGTGACAGCTTCCTGGGGAAATTAATCCGCTCACGAGGATGAGTTCATTATCTTTCATTTGGCAAACATTTAAAGAATTGATGAGATACGGGAGATCAGGGGACACGGTAACTAATTTCTAAATAAAGAAGAACACAGGCAAACAAAAGACGGTCATAATATTTCTCACACATCTACAATCTGTTCATACACACTTTTGAGCTCAGCGAGTGTCTTTACACCTCAAGCCATTTTTCCACATAAAGAAGCATTATGTAATTACGATATATTGTTGTCAAAAACAAAAGTGACTGATTTATTTTTTCCCTAAGGCTGAGGGATACAGAGGCTAATTATAAGCCTCAGTTATCACCTTGGCCAAGATACACTGAGGGTTGAAAGTCAGACCTTAAAGGTTAGCAATAGTTCTGCCCTATGTTACTGACATTTCCAATCAGCTACACAGCATAGTTTGGTCATCAAGGTAAAAGAGGTTAGCGTTATGAGTAGTCTTCTATTTTTATTTCAGCGTGAAGATTGAGCATTTGTAGGTCCTGTGACTAATTCATTCCCCCCTCCTCCTCCGCCCCCTCTCCTTCCTCTTCCCTGGCCAAAGAACAACAGTGGAGCATCGTTGAAACATGTTGGCATACAGATTAACACTGCTGCCTCACAGCGCCAGTAACCTGGACTCGATTCCTGGCTTGGGGCACTGTCTGTGTGGTGTTTTCACATTCTCTCTGTGTCTGCATGGGTTTTCCTCCGGTTGCTCCAGTTTCCTCCCATAGTCCAAAGATGCATAGGTGAGGTTGATTAGCCATGCTAAATGGACTCTGGTGTTAAGGGTAAATGTGTGAGGTTATGGGAATAGGGCCTGGGTGGGATTGTGGTTGGTACAGACTCGATGGGTTGAATAGTCTCTTTCTGCACTGTAGGGATTCTAAGATTCTAATTTCAGAGGGTCACTGTGCCTAACCTTCCCTGGGTCTAAGGAGTGTCAGGAGGATAGCCAAGCAGCATTCAAAATGCAACTGGTTAAAATATAGTAAAAAAATGAAACAGATCTTTCTGTATTTACCATCTCCAAGTGCACCGTGTGCAGCTGTGTTCATTTATTAGAGCTTAGGCTAGTGGTGACCTTAGAAATGCTCAGATTACATTACATTGCTGTTGCTGTTTTCTGCATCCTCAAATCAATAGTTAGGTGAACCTATTAATGTAGTGTAATCATGTGTGAAATTGCTGTTAATTGATGATATTATATAGGGGTTCTTTGCAATTCCCTGTTAATTATTATTTGATGAAGTAGCACAGAGAGGACATATTTTCATACTCAGAATCCTGCTGGGATTCCTTGCAATAGCAATGCTTCACCTTTTCACTGAACAACATCAGGTCTGGATGACATTGGCTTGGAATTTTCTGCTTCACTGCATTTTTCCTAACTACACAGGATTTAATGACTGATCTAATTCAGGAATGGTGTTTGCAGGATAAAAATATACCAATAGCAAGTTGAGAGAAAGACGAGTCAATTTTTTGTCCTATCTCTCGGTTACAGAGTTCATTTAAAAATCATACACTGTGCTGAAGAGGGCCATTCATCCCATTGAGCCTGTACTAACAACAATCCCATCCAGGCCCTATTCCTGTAATCTCCCCTGATAGTAAGGGGCAATTTAACATGGCCAATCAACATAACCTGCACATCTTCGGAGTGTGGGAGAAGAACCCGAGAAACCCATGCAGACATGGGGAGAATGTGCCACACAATCATCTGAGGCCAGAATTGAACCAAGGTTCCTAGCGCTGTGAGGCAGCAGTGCTAACCATTGTGCCACTGGGACTAAGTCGTTGATATGCCCACCTGAGGTTCCTTTCTCTTCATTTTAAGAAGCCTGTTAATCTCTTTAACATAAATAGGCTAAGTTCTGCTGAGTAATTTCTGTGCCTAGATTGTTATCGCAAGTTCTCTTACCTGTTGGAATTCCTGACTATTGCTTTTTGTATCGACTCCATCGAGGTTTACAAAACAGACCTAGAGAGAAAAAAACGATTGATTTCAACTCAAGAGCATTCACAATGTTCGACACGGACTTTACAGCCAACAAGCCAGTTAATTACAACAAAGCTTTTTACTCAGGATGGAGATGTGAGTGGGCAGAGGATGACAAGCCTGAGTTTACTGCCGCTGTGATGAGTGGCTGTGGAGATGTGGGAGGAAACAAGCCAACTAAATCACCAAGATTGACATTCTAACAGTGAACTTTATGCACAGTTACAGAAATAATTTGTTTTACTCATTTAAGCTGTGCAGCGCATAGACCAAAATTGTCTCCTTGGTAGGCGTAACTCTGTGCTGGGGGCGCAAGTGCAAACTCCAGTCTGTGTGGTGTCGGTCCAGGGAGTTAGGGAAGGATTTCTAGATTTTATTCCAGCAACATTTAAGGAATGGCAAAATATTTCCAAGTCAGGATGATGAGTCGCTTGGAGGAAAATTCCAGCTGATAGAGTTCCTGTGCCCTTAATGTTCTAGATGATATTGGAAGATGCTGCCTAAGGAAAACTTGATGTGTTCCTATAGTGCATTTTGCCAGTGGTAAATACTACTGCCACTGTGAAAAGTGACAGTGACACCACACAGTCCTGCCACAGCAAGCTCTGCAAGATGTGCCAGATCATCGACACAGATGCCATCATTTCATGTGAGAGCACCATCCATCAGGTACATGGTACATACTCATAGAATCATAGGGTAGAAAGAGGTCATTTGGCCCATTGAGTCTGCACCGACCACAATCCCACCCAGGCTATACAATCATATCCTGACATAATCTCTCTGACCTATGCCCCAGAGAACACCAAGGGGCAATTTTAGCATGGCCAATCAATCTAAATCACATATCTTTTGACTGTGGGAGGAAACCGACACAGATATGAGGAGAATGTGCAAACTCACACAGTGACCCAAGCCAGGAATCAAACCCAGGTGCCTGGAACTGTGAAGCAGCAGTGCTAACCACTGTGCTACCATGCTGCCCCCCTGCACTGACCACAATTCCACCCAGGCCTTACCCCCATATCTCTACATATTTACCCACTAATCCCTCTAACCTATACATCTCAGGATACTAAGGGCAATTTTTAGCATGGCCAATCAACCTAACCCGCACATTTTTGGAAACCGGAGCACCCGGAGGAAACCCAAGTAGACACGAGGAGAATGTGCAAATTCCACACAGACAGTGACCCAAGCCAGGAATCAAACCCAGGTCCCTGGAGCTCTGAAGCAGTCGTGCTAACCATTGTGCTACTGTGCCGCCCTTGCAACTCTGTCAATGTTGTTTATCTGATATGCTGCTGGAAAGGCTCTCCCGAGGCAATGGTACATTGGGGAGACCATGCAGACACTACGACAATGGATGAAGGAACACCATTCGACAGTCACCAAGATGGGTTCCCTTCAAGTTGGGGAACACTTCAGCAATCATGGGCATTCAGCCTCTGATCTTGAAGTAAGTGTTCTCCAAGGCAGCCTTCACGACACTCAACAATGCAGAATTGTTAAGCAGAAACTGATAGCCAAGATCTGCGCACATGGGGATGGCCTCAACCGCGATCTTGGGTTCATGTCACACTATCTGTCACCCCCATGACTTGCCTGGGCTTGCAAAATCTCACTAACTGTCCTGCCTGGAGACAATACACATCTCTTTAACCTGTGCTTAACCCTCTCTCCACTCACATTGTCTGTACCTTTAAGACTTAATTACCTCTAAAGACTCGCATTCCAACCATTATCTTGTAAACTGAGTTTGTGTCTCTATATGCCCTGTTTGTGAACATAGCCCTTCACTCACCTGATGAAGGAGCCTGAGACTCCAAAAGCTAGTGCTGTCAAATAAACCTGTTGGACTTAAGCCTGATGTTGTAAGACTTCTCACTGTGTTTACCCTAGTCCAACAGCAGTATCTTCACATCATTGTGCATCAGTGGTAGA
Source organism: Sphyrna mokarran (assembly GCA_024679065.1). NCBI lineage: Eukaryota > Metazoa > Chordata > Chondrichthyes > Carcharhiniformes > Carcharhinidae > Sphyrna > Sphyrna mokarran. The sequence goes on from JAGIQG010000003.1 coordinate 23,812,388, forward strand.
GGGAATGAATGTTAGTAGATGGCTGCCAATCATGTTGATAGGGATTCAGGAGTGGCACATCCCTGTAAGGATGAAGGATAAGTATGGCAAGTTTTGGGAATCTTAGATAACAAGAGAGGTTGTGAGCCTACTCAAAGACTCAGGAAGCATTTGTTAAAGCTAGGAGACTGGAAACACACGAAGCAAGTATGGGACACAAGGAAAGTCGAAAGAAACTTAAGCAAGGAATATGGAGGGCTAAAAGGGGTCACAAAAAATCATTGGTCAGCAGGATTAAGGATAATCGCAAGGCTTTTTACACATTTATAAAGAGCAAGAGGGTCGACAGGGAGAGGGTAGGCCCACTCAAGGACAGAGGAAGGCATCTAGGTGTGGAACCAGAGGACATGGGCGAGATATTAAATGAATGCTTTGCGTCAACATTCACCAAAGAGAAAGCTTTGGTGGATGATGAATTTGAGAAAGGGTGTGTAGATAGTTTGAGTCATGTTGAGATGAAAAAGGAGAAGGTATTGGGTTCTTGAGAAACATTAAAGTAGACAAGTCTCCAGGGCCTGATGGCATATACCCCAGAATACTGAGAGAGGCAAGGGAGGAAATTGCTGGGGTCTTGAAAAAAATCTTTGTATCCTCACTGACTACAGGGGAGATCCCAGATGATTGGAGAATAGCCAATGCTGTTGCTTTACCTAAGAAGGGTGGCAAGAATAATTCAGGTAATTTTCTTTCAGTAAGCCTTACATCAGTGATAGGAAAATTATTCCCACTTGGAAATAAGTGAATATATGAGCGAGAGGCAACATGGTTTTGTGAGGGGGAGCTGATGTCTCACAAACTTGATTGAGTTCTTCAAGGAAATGACGAAGATGATTGATGAGGGTAGGGCAATGAATGTTGTCTACATAGACTTTGACAAAGTCCCTCATGGCAAACGGATGCAGAATATGAAGTCATATGGGATGAGAAGTGAGGTGGCATGATGTGTTTTTGAATGGAGGATTGTGACAAGTCGTGTTCCTCAGAGACCAGTGCTGGGATGTTTGCTATTTGTAATATATATTTTATATATATATATATATAAATGATTTGGAGAAAATGTAACTGGTTTGAATAGTAAGTTTGCAGATGACACAAAGGATTTGTGGATTTGGGAATAGCGATGGAAACCATCTGAGGACACAGCAAGATTATACATCAGTTGGATATTGGGGCAGAGAGATGGCAGAAATCCAGACAAATGTGAGGTAGTGCAGTTTGGAATGTCTAATAGAGATAGGAAATATGCAGTGAATGGCAAAACCCTTAAGAGTATTTGTGGGCAGAAGGATCTGGGTGTACACAGGTCATTGAAAGTGACAATGCAGGTGGAGAAGGTTATTAAGAAGGCATATGGCAGGCTTGCCTTCATTGGCCAAGGCATTGAGTTTAAAAATTGGCAAGTCATATTGAAGCTTTGTAGAACCTTAGTTAGGCCGCACTTGGAATATGGTGTTCAAATCTGGTCGCCACACTACCAGAAGGATACGGAGGCTTTGGAGAGGGTACAGAAAAGATCAACCAGTATTTTGCCTGGTAATGAGTGCATTGGCTATGAGGAGAGATTGGAGAAACTTGATTTGTTTTCACTGGAATGATAGAGATTGAGGGGCGACTTGATAGAACTCTACAAGATTATGAAGGGAATGGATAGATGGGTAATCAGAAGCTTTTACCCAAAGTGGATGAATCAATTATTAGGGAGCATAGATTTTAGGTGTGAGGGGCAAATTTTAAAGGAGAAATATGAGGCAAGTTGTTTACACAGAGTACACTAGGTGCCGGAACTCGCTGAGGGGGAAACGTAATGAAAGCAGATACAATAGTGACTTTAAAGGGAGCGTCTTGACAAATACACAAAATAGGATGGGAAGAGAGGAATATGGTACCTGGAATGATAGGGAATTTTAATTCGGTTGGGCACCATGGTTGGTGCAGGCTTGGAGGGCCAAAGGGCCTGTTCCTCTGCTGTAATTTTCTTTGTTCAAATGGGTGCTTTGTCTTGGATGGTGTCGAGTTTCTTCAGTGTTGTTGGAGCTGCACCCGTCCAGGCAAGTGGGGAATATTCCATTGCACTCCTAACTTGCACTGTGTAGATGATAGACATGCTTTGGGAAGTCAGGAGACAAGTTATTTGCGGCAGGATTCCTAGCTTCTGATCTGTTCTTGTAGTTACAGTATTTATATGGCTCGTTTAGACTAAAGGTAACCCTCAGGATATTGACAGTGGGGAATTAGCAACGGTAATGCCATTGAATGTTAAGGGATGATGGTTAAATATCCTCTTGTTGGAGATGGTCATTGTCTGGCACTTGTGTGGCATGAATATTACTTGCCACTTGTCAGTCCAAGCCTGGATATTATCAAGGTCTTGCTGCACTTGGACATGAAGTGCTTCAGTATCTGAGGAATTAAGGTTGGTGTTCAATATGGAGTAATCATCCCCACTTCTGACCTAATGATGGAATGGAGGTCAATGATCAAACACGCTGAAGATGGTTGGACCTAGGACACTACTCTGAGAAAATCCTGCATTAATGACCTGGAACTGAAATGACTGACCTCAAACAACCACTACCATCTTCCTTTGTGCCAGTTTTCCCCTTATTCCCTTCACTGCAGTTTTGCTAGGCTTCCTTGATAGAATCACAGAATCCCTATTGTGCAGAAGGAGACCATTCGGTCCACCATGCCTGCAGCAACACCCAAGCCCTATCCCCAAAACCCCAAGTACTTTATCCACCAATCCTCCTGACACTAAGGAGCAATTTAGCATCGATAATCAACCTAACCCGCACTCTTTGGAGAGTGGGAGGAAACCAGAGTACCCGGAGGAAACCCAAGCAGACACAGGAAGAATGCGCAAAATCCACACAGATAATGATCCACGCCAGGAATTGAACCAGAGTCCCTAATGTTGTGAGGCAGCAGTGCTAACCACTCTGCCACTATGCTGCCCAATTTTAAATTAATCAGAACATTAATGTCACATTTAATCAAATGCCGTCTTCATGTCAAAGGCTGTCACTCTCACATCACCTTTGGAGTTCCGCTTATATGTTTATAATGAGTTCAGAAATTGAATAATGCTGAGACAACCCAAACTGAGCATCAGTTGCGAACCTTACAGTGGGAGAGTTGGATATTAGAAAGATGAGCTTGGTCAGCTGAACAACATTTCGTTGTACTTTTTTTGAACAGCATTGCAATCTAATTTTACATTTGATTGGTAATGAAACTATGCAATGATGTTGGAGATATTTTACAGCCCTTCCTGCCAGCGGGATCTTCTGAAGTCTGTGGAGTTTTGAATGTTTCACTGCATTTTGTGACCCTGCTCCCAAGTGGCTTTAGAATTCCCCCCATTGACATCACAGCAAGGCAGTCATGTCACCTCGAGTACATACTGTAGATGTTAGCTGCAAATTGACTCTTGAAGCCTCAAATAATCACTCCAAAAACTGGAGTGTGGGGTGGGGGTGTGGGGTGGGGGTAATGGTGATGGTGCTGGTGGTGAAGTGGGGTGGGTTCTGACTTGTACCATGAAGATAAAAATGGACCCCCAGCATGGATATGTGTGGTCACCAGTTTAGAATATCATCAGTTTCTGACCCAAAGTATGGGCATGTTTTAAACTCCTGCACATCTTCATAACACAGCCTGTACTGCCTGCTTGATTACTTGCACCTAGTTATTAATGGCAAGGTAGCACAGTGTTTTGCACTGCTGCCTTATAGCACCAGGGACCTGGGTTCGATTCCTGGCTTGGGTCACTATCTGTGTGGATTTTGTATGTTCTCCCTATGTCTGCATGGGTTTTTTTCCCCTAGGCGCTCCGGTTTCCAGAGATGTGCAAGTTAGGTTAACTAATCATGCTAAATTCTCCCTCAGTGTACCTGAATAGGTACTAGAGTGGCGACTAGGGGATTTTCACAATAATTTCATTGCAGTGTTAATACAGGCCTACTCGTGACACAAATAAATAAACTATGTATCAATAAGCAAAACATCCACTTATCCAAAATGGAGACACAGTACTAATCTGAGTGTACCAACTTGTGGCTGAAAAGAATGACTAATACACCAAACGTATAGAAAAACATGGGACAAGTAAAATGGGGTCATCTGACATGCTGGGTCAATTTATAGGTCATGATTTACAGTAACATTAGGTTAAGTGTTCAGTTAAATTAAGTGACCCTGATTTTGACCATTTGTTCTGGGCAACTGGCTAATGATGCATTAAATCTTATTTAATTATTTTCTCTTCACCCATTTACTGAACTATCGGGTTCAGTGAGTCCATTCAGAACATGGTCTATAATTTAGCATCTTGCTCCCATCCCAGTTATTTTCCATTTATCAAATCTCAATTTAAAATATTTTGAATTGTTTCTTATTCTTTGCTTGCCATCACGTTAAAACATTTTATCTGTATTAGTTGTGGGTCAGTTGATAGCATCTTGCTCTTGAGTCACAGGGTTCCAGAATTGCATCCTGCTTCAGGGCTTAAAAAAAGGAAATTTAACATGTCAGCTATGACTCTCACCAACTTTTACAGATACACCACAGGAAGCATTCTTTCTGGTTGCATCACAGATTGATATGGCTCCGCTCTGCCCAAGACCGCAGGGAACTACAAAAGATCGTGAATGTAGCCCAATCCATCACACAAACCAGCTCCCATCCATTGAATCTGTCTACACTTCCTGTTGCCTTGGAAAAGCAGACAACATAATTAAGGGCCCCATGTACCCGGAGATACTCTCTTCCGTTGGGAAAAAAATACGAAAGTCTGAGGTCACATACTAACTGACTCAAGAACATCAGACTTTTGCTGTCAGACTTTTGAATGGACCTACCTTGTACTAAGTTGATCTTTCTCTACACCCTAAGTATGATTCTAACATTACATCCTGCACTCTCTTGTTTCCTTCTCTACGAACAGTAAGCTTTGTCTGTACAGCGCACAAGAAACAATACTTTTCACCAGATACTAAGACACGTGACAATAAGAAATCAGATCAAATCAAAAACAAAATTCAAAGTTGGCACATCAATGCAGTACTGTGGGTGTGCTCCACTGTTTGGGGGCACTGTCTTTTGAAAGAGTCATTATACTGGTGTCCTATCTACCTGCTCGGTGGTTGTAAAAGATACCATGGCACTACTTTGAATAAGAGAAGGGGAGTTTTCACCGGTGTCCTAGTCAATATTTACCCCTCAATCAATATCACAAAAACAGCTTTTCTGCTCACTATCACATTTCTGTTTGTGGGGAACTGTCGTATATAATTGGCAGTCACATTTCCTCCATTTCAACACTAACTACACTTCAAGGAACAGAGAACAAACAGTAAAGAAAATTACAGCACAGGAACAAGCTTTTTGGTCTGCCAAGTCTCACCGACCGTGCTGATCGACTGAACTAAAACCCCTTACCCTTCCAGGGACCATATCCATCTATTCCCATCTCATTCACGTACTTGTCAAAACACCCCTTAAAAGTCACTACCACATCCGCTTCCACTATCTCTCCCAGCAATGAGTTCAGGCACATAACACCCCATTTCTGTAAAAAAATCTGCCTCGTATATCTTTCTTAAACCTAGCCCCTTGCACCTTAAACCTATGCCTTCTAGTAGTTGACTTTTCCATCTTGGAAAAAAGCTTCTGACTATCCACTCTGTTCATACCTCTCATAATCTTATAGACTTCTATTAGGTCTCCCCTCAACCTCTGTCGCTCCAGTGAGAACAAACCAAGTTTCTTCAACCACTCCTCATAGCTAATGCCCTCCAAACCAGGCAACATCCTGGTAAATCTTTTCTATACCCTCTCCAAAGCCTCCACATCCATCTGGTAGTGTAGCGACCAGAATTGAACACTATATTCTAAGTGCGGCCTAAATAAGATTCTATAAAACTGCAACACGACTTGCCAATTTTTAAACTCAATGCTTCAGCCGATGAAGGCAAGCATGCTGTATGCCTTCTTGACTACCTTCTCCGTCTGCATTACCACTTTCAGTGACCTGTGTACCTGTACACCAGATCCCTTTGACTATCAATACTCTTAAGGGTTTTGCTATTTACTGTATACAAAGAACAAAGAGCAACACAGCATGAGAAACAGGCCCTTCGGCCCAACGAGCCCGCCCCGCCGTCCTAACGGCGTTAGGAATAGTATATTTCCTATCTGCATTAAACCTTCCAAAATGTATCACTTCACATTTGTCTGGATTAAACACCATCTCTCTGCCCAAGTCTCCAACTGATCTATACCTTGCTATATCCTCTCTGATGGTCCTCATCGCTGTCTGCAAACCCACGAACCTTTGTGTCGTCCACAAACTTACTAATCAATCCAGTTACATTTTTCTCAAAATCATGTATATATTACAAACAGTAAAGATCCCAGCACTGATCCCTGAGGGATACCAAAAGTACTTTATTACTATTATTCAAAAGTACTTTATAAACTCTACTGGGCTTTGAAACACCTAACTGTATGAAAGGTGTATATAATAAAGAGCAGCATGGTGGGACAGTGGTTAGCATTGCTGCATCACAGCACCAGGGACCCAGCTTGAGTCACTGTCAATGTGGAGTCCATACGTTCTCCTGGAGTCTCTGTGGATTTTCTCTGGGTGCTCTGATTTCCTCCCACTGTCTGGAGGATGTGCTAGTTAGGCAAATTGGCTGTGCTAAATTCTCCCTTAGCGTATCAGAACAGGTGCCAATGGAGATTTTCACATTAACTTCATTGCAGTGTTAATGTAAGCCTACTTGTAACACTAATAATAAAACTAAACTTAAAATGTAAGGCTTTCTTTATCTATCAACTTCCTATTATTAATAAATGATACAATGGTCAAGTAAAAAAGCACATTTGGCTAAACAAATATTTAGTATGTCTATCTGTGTGTACTCTGGTTTAATTTTAGTAAGTGCCCTTTCCCTCCAATTCCTATTTCATGTTGAATTCTTCAAAGAATTCTGAATTCACTAAAGGTGTTGGTATCTCTTTCTATGAAAAATGCATATAAGGAAGAACTGTACTAACTCAGATCCAGTGATTTCTTTTTGCAATCAATGTAGAATGAGATTATTTACATTATTGAAGTGATATTTCAATATTCAGTACAGATAAAGGAGCATGTACAGAAACACTGTATTGGCTTTAATTGCATTGTAAAGACAAGACATTTCTACGCATGTTCAAAATGTTTTCAACTATTGATTTTGCGATCTTCAAACATTCACTTCCTCAAGTGGCCAGGGGCTGACCAGCAGCTTTTCTATGAAAGACAACCTCCAAGTTATTGGGAATATTTCACATTTGACAGGAACTCATCATGAATCCTAATCAATCGGCCTGGAGCATATGCATTTGGAGCTTGCTGGTGGAGGACTTTGATCTTTTGAATGTTGAGTGTAAGTCTAATCTCGTATGCTTCAATAAACACGTTGACAATTCTGTAGATGTTTGTTTCCAACACAGCACTTATTGCAGCATCAACAACTTCTTGAGTCTCAATGACTGAGATTGCTGTGGTCTTAGCTTTTGAGTAGGGGTGTTAAAGATTAAATTACTTACTCTGCATTTGATAAATAAGTGGCATTCCAGCATGGAGTTTGTCTCTTGTCCAATGGAGCAAAGAGCATCAAAAGGAAAACAAGAGTTGGAGCGATGGCACAATCTTATTTGATTCCAGTCTTAACCTCAAAAGGCTCCATAATGAGCCCATTGTTCAGGATCACCCTTTCTGTTCTGTTACACCTGCCAAAATGAACCCCTGCCTTGTCCCATTGCCAAACCCTAGCTTATAGCTGTCTCTTTGTTCCAAGCTATGACACAAAGATTACAGACACACAACCCTGCTCCCATTGTCATTTGCTGGTTGCCAAAAGCCTTTGGAGATGTGACTAGAATGAAAGAACCTTGTACATGACATCTTTTACTGTGGAGAAACTGTTGAACACGAGCTTCCACACATGCCCTGACAGAATGAAACCTTGATCCAATGGCATGCAAGCTAGGACGACTGAAGATTTCATTCTGCTGCAGCCATTGTCCGCTGGAACAGCTGTTGAGATATTCCAGATGTCACATCTTCTTGCGTTAAGGGCTTGGTTGCCAGATATTTTTAGTGTTTTGAACAGATACCTATGAGAAATGAAGCACCCCAGTACATAAGGGGTGGAATTTTCCTATCCAACCCACTGTAGGAATTGTAGCACAGTAAGAAGTCTGACATCATCAGTTTTAAATCCAACCGATTTATTTGATAGTAATCTCGTAAGCTTTCGGCTCTATGGCCTTCGTCAGGCGAATGAGGTGTTCTGGTCTCCAATAGCACACCTCATTCGCCTGACGAAGGCCATAGAGCCAAAAGCTTACGAGTTTACTATCAAATAAATCGGTTGGATTTAAAACTGCTGTTGTCAGACTTCTTACTGTGTTTACCTAGTCCAACTCCGGCATCTCCACATCATGACTACTATCGGAATTGTAGCAGGCAGGGGAGGACCATGCAAAAATCTGTTGACCTTGGATGGCAGTCTCCAGCCTTGGGGTGAGCCAAATAATTCTGTCCAAGGAGTTTCACCTTACCTCACCCTCTTTTGATTTTCTTACTCTTTTCCCAGGCTCCAAAGTGAGGATTGAGAGGGTGGATTTGTTTTCACGTAGACAATATGTAAACAATCATACTTTATGCCTTGAAATGGGAAACTGGTAGAAATCCATCTTCTGGCAAAGAAGTGTGGACACACAATTGAGAATACAGCACTGTGTGTCTGCCCTAGATTTATGGATTGAGGTCATTTGCAACATGAAGAGAAAACCTGGCTGATTAGATTGCCTGACAGGCCCTAGTGCAGTCAAAGCCCAGGAAAATCTTGTCACTAATCCTGGTGTTAACATAAACAGATCTGTATCTGTCTGTGTAAATGTGATGCTGCACCCACAGGGTAAAAGAATTTCCCACATTTGCTTCTGACATGCACCAGGAGCACACTTCCTCTCAGACAGAAAAGATAACTTGAACATGATGTTAATCTGCTAATCTTGCATATCACAGGAGCAGTGATACAGATGTGGGTACGCACCTTAGGAAAAAAGATGCATTCACTTCTAAGAAGGAGTCCAATAAAATGCTGCCTTTTTTGGACAGACATGACCAAAAATATTAATCTTGGGGAACAGTGGTTATGAAAGGAATGCTGGTACTCCATAGGCCTGGACTAATGATTCAGAGACACAAGATCAAAGCCCACCCATGGGAGTTAAGGAATTTGAATTTAATTAATTAAACAAACACAACCTAAAAAGCTATGGAACTCTTGGATTGTTGCACAATTCCATCTGGTTTACTAACGTCCTTGAGAGAAGGAAATCTGCCATCCTTGCCCAGTCTGTTATTCCAAATTCGCGATCCTGTAGTTTGCTCTTAAATGCTCTCTGAAATGATGCAAGTTATTGAATTTTGCTTAAGCTCATCACCACCCTCAAGGAAAATTAGGGGTGGGTAATAAATGTTGGCCTTGCTAGTAACATCCTGATCCTGAGAATGGATAAGATAAAATTGGGAACATTGATATAACTACTGAGTGGATTCATGGACCCACAGCAGCATGTCCTACTTGGGCTTGGCAATATCAGAGCAAGGAGACTAATCAAACAGGAATTATATAATCATTCCCTTCAACAACAGGCAAATGATGTCTACTGATTCCAATGGTTTCAGTATTGCTGTCAAATATTCTCCAATGGATGTATTACCTCATGACAGTGAGCGTGAGAATCCCCAAATTCAGTATGTGCCAATTGTACTTGAATAAAAATGTCACAAATGTGAGGAATTATGCACAATCCTTATGTTTCAGATTTAGAAAATCATCAATATGTGAACTCGTAAATTCAGCAGTTTGAACAACAACGGTAACAACAAGCAATGATACTACTGTCTGCTACACCTCATTTCAATGAAAGCAAATTCTACCTAGCATTTTGTCATTCTAAGCATAATAATGCTTAGTGCTAACAGGTTGTTAATAATCTGTGGAAAATAAGAGGTTTTTGACTTCACCTCGTCAATTAGATAGAGACGATAGCATAGTAGTAATATGTCATGGGAGTAGCAAACCAGAGACCTAGGTTAATGCTCTGAAGACAGCAGTTCAAATCCCATCAGCTGGTGGAATTTGAATTCAGGTGATAAATATGGAATACAAAGCTAGTCTCAGTAGCGGTGATCGTGGAATGAATCATCATCAAATGGTGTGAAAACCCATCTGATTTATTAATGTCCTTTAGGGAAGGAAATTTGCCAAGCTTATTTGGTCTGGTCAACATGTGACTCCAGACCACAATGTGGTAACTCTTAACAACTATCTGAAATGGCCTAACAAGCCACTCAGCTCTAGGGCAATTAGGGATGGGCAATGAATGCTGGCATTGTCAGCACTGCCCACATCCCATAAAACAAATAAAGAAATCCATTGGATCTTACTCTACACTTAAATTATGTAAAGCTATCGCTGTGAAGATGATGTGATCAGGTCTCAGTAACTTGAAGCATAGGAATATGTTAGTAAGGAAATTGTATCCCAGAAATATATTAGAAAGGATTTGATTCAAATAATCCTGATCTCAGAGTTGTGATGGTTTTGAGTACTTAACCATTAAGACTATTACATATATGATACCGTAATTAAAAGCTTGGCATCAATGCTTCAAGAATCTCACTGATTTTGAGAAGAAGCTAGACCACCTTATCAAACATAAGATCCATTTTCTCATACTTAGGTATTGAATTTTCAAACTTATTTCACTATTTTGTTAGAACATAGAACATTACAGCGCAGAACAGGCCCTTCGGCCTTCGATGTTGCGCCGACCAATTAGGAAAAAGCAATGACCCTCCAAACTAAACCATTCCCTTTTCGTCCATAAACTTATCTACTAACCTCTTAAACGCCACAAACTTGGCGCATCTACAACTGCCGCAGGCAGGGCATTCCATACCCTAACCACCCTCGGGTAAAGAACCTACCTCGATATCCGTCCGATAACTACCACCCCTTAATTAAAGCTATGTCCCCTCGTGCTAGCTTTCTCATCCTAGGAAAAAGGCTATCACTGTCCACCCTATCTAAACCTCTAATCATCTTATATGTTTCAATAAGGTCTCTCTTAGCCGCCTTCTTTCTAACGAAAACAACCTCAAATCCCTCAGCCTCTCCTCATAAGACCTGCCCTCCATATCTGGCAACATCCTGGTAAACCTTCTCTGTACCCTCTCCAATGCCTCCACATCTTTCTTATAATGCGCACACAACACTCCAAGTGCGGCCGCACTAGAGTTTTGTACAGTTGCAACATGACGTTGCGGCTCTGAAATTCAATCCCCCTACCAATAAAGGCTAAGATTCCATATGCCTTCTTAACAACCTTATCGACTTGATTGCCAACTTTCAGGGATCTATGCACATATACACCAATATCCCTCTGTTCATCAACACTATTAAGAGTCCTACCATTAGCCCTATATTCTACACATTTGTTATTCCTGCCAAAGTGAATTACCTACACTTTTCCGTATTAAATTCCATTTGCTACCTTTCGGTCCAGCTCTGCAACTTGTCCAAGTCTCTCTGCAAACGATAACACCCCTCTTCACTATCTACCACTCCTCCTACTTTGGTGTCATCCGCAAATTTACTAATCCATCCTTCAATACCCTCATCCAGATCATTTATAAAAATTACAAACAGCAGGGGCCCCAAAACAGATCCCTGAGGTAACCACTTGTAACCGAACTCCATGATGAATAATTTCCATCAACCACCACCCTCTGTCTTCTATCAGCTAGCCAATTCCTAATCCAATTAGCTAAATCACCCTCAATCCCATAGATCTGCATTTTCTGCAGAAGCCTTCCATGGGGCACCTTATCGAACGCCTTACTAACGTCCATATATACCACATCAACTGCCTTACCCCCATCCACCTCTTTGGTCACTTTTTCAAAAAACTCAATAAGGTTAGTAAGGCACGACCTACCCTTCACAAAACCATTCTGACTATCCCCAATCAATTCATTTCTCTCTAAATAACTATAAATCCTATCCCTAATAATTCTCTCCAATACTTTGCCCACAACAGAAGTAAGACTCACCGGCCTATACTTCCCCGGAAAGTCTCTATTCCCCTTCTTGAACAATGGGACCACATTCGCTATCCTCCAGTCTTCCGGCACTATACCCGTAACCAATGATGACCTGAAGATCAAAGCCAGAGGCTCTGCAATCGCCTCTCTCGCCTCCCAGAGAATCCTAGGGTAAATCCTGTCTGCCCAGGGGACTTATCTAACTTCAAACCCTCAAGAATATCTGGCACATCCTCCTTATCTACTTCAATACTTTCCAGTTTGCAACCCTGTATCACAGTGTTCTCCACAACTACATTTACATCTCCCTGTGTGAATACCGAAGAGAAATATTTGTTCAGTGCCTCTCCAATCTCTTCAGGCTCCACGCACAACTTCCCACTGCTGTCTCTGACTGGCCCTAATCTTGCCCTAACCAATCTTCTATTCTTAACTTATCTAAAGAAAGCTTTAGGATTCTCCTTGATCCTATCAGCCAAAGTCTTCTCGTGTCCCCTTTTAGCTCTCCTCAACTCACTCTTTAGCTCCTCCTGGCTAATCTATAGCTATCCATTGCACTAACTGAGCCTTCAAGCCTCATCCTGACATAAGCCTCCTTTTTCCTTTTAACCAGCGAATTAACTTTTTTAGTACACCATGGTTTCCTTACTCGACCATTTCCTCCTTGCCTGACAGGGACATACTTATCAAGGACTCGCAGTCGCTGCTCCTTGAATAAGCTCCACATTTCAGATATTCCCAGTCCCTGTAGTTTCCTAGTCCAACCTATGCACCCTAATTCCCTCCTTATGGCCTCATAATTACCATTCCCCTAGCTATAACTACTGCCCCCAGCTTCATGCCTATCCCTATCCATCACTAAGGTGAACGTAACCGAATTGTGGTCACTATCACCAAAATGTTCACCAACTTCCAAGCCTAACACCTGGTCTGGCTCATTTCCCAGCACCAAATCCAATGTAGCCTCACCTCTAGTTGGCCTATCTAGATTAGGTCAGGTGCACATTGCTCATTGAAACATTTTTTCTAATGCCCTTGAAATCTTCTTATCTTCCAATTTCATACACCTCTATAGCAGCTGGACAACCTCAGGTCAAGCTGTTCCAACTGTCTCATCCTCAAACTACCTGCTGGACAGCCTAATACCCTAGGATTGATCACCTACATGTGCCTCCACCAAACTGACTGAATACGTTTATAAGCACGATCCTGACTTGAAACGTTGGCTCTATCCCCTATCCGTCAGACCTGCTGAGATTTTCCAGCATCTTCTCTCATGGCAATGCTCTGCCTCTACTTCATGATCCCTATTATTCAGGCAGCTAAAAGATGATGGCCTATCCTCAAGAGCAGTCGAACTCCACAATGCTTGGACTCATTTTGTAATTCCTTTTTGCTTGTAATGCCTTTGGGATCCAAGAGCAAACTTGATGCCCACATACATTGATCTATTGTATTCTGCACCCCAGTATCTAGATACCTAATAAAGGAATTGTGCTCTCCAAAGTTAATACTTGTTTAAATGCCACATGTTAAATGAAGTTGTTGAAAAGGGGCAGCACAGTAGTTAGCACTGGTGCTTAACTGCCAGGATTTAATTCCGAGCTTGGGTTGCTGTCTGTATGGAGTATGTACATTCTCCCTGTGTCTGCATGGGTTTCCTCTGGGTGATCTGGTTTTCTTCCACACTCCAAAGATGTGTAGGTTAGGTGGATTGGTCATGTTAAATTGTCCCTTAATGTCAGGGGGACTACCTCGGGTAATTACACAGGGTTATGGGAATAGTGTCTGGGTGGATTTGTGCAGACTCAATGGGCCGAATGGCCTCTTTTTGCACTTTAGGATTCTATGATTCTATGTGCAAACATTGCTTGACTAATCTATGACAGTTACTGATCTTGATATCTACAAGAAGAACATCTTTCTTTCTCCCTTTCCTTTCTTTCCTCATGGGAGATTTGAGCATGATGCACTCACCTTTGCAGTTTCTTCAAAGAGCGATGTTTGGCCTGTCTGGTTTATTCCACAATATAAACTCGCCTGGAGCAAAAATCTGTATCTCCATGAAATCAGGATTATGATATTGATTATTCTGAAATCGCAGTTCAAGTCAAAGAAGAATCCATTCCTCTCAAGGCATGTCGCTCTATAACAGCAAGCCACTTTCTGAGAAATAAATAGCTATTTTCAACCCATGGACTAGATTCTCGACTGTCAGAGTATTTTTAGACAGAATGGGCGTTGCTGAAGACTTGGATCAATCAAACCGAAATCTTTAGAGAGATCTGTCAGCAGTTCTTCAACTTCTTACCATCTGGCTGAGCCTCCAATTCAGGATGGCATTTGTTGTACTGGGATGTGTTGATGTAGAGAGCTGCCTAATGAAGCTTTAAAATGAAAACCTGCGCACTTATATTGTGCCAGCCTCTTGGTTGATGCAGCTGTGACTGAAGCGGTATCAGCTTGGGCTAGGGAACTGATAGCTCATTGTAAAAAATAAAGGTTGGGGCAGGGGGAGAAACTGAGCTCAGGTCAACGTACAATATACCTTCAGCAATTATGTCAGAAAACGTGCTAGTGCAATTATAACTGAAGCTGCAGTTACAGATGGCCTTGTCTATAGATGGAGTGTTCAAATGGAAATTAAAGCTTCTAGATTTATGAACATTGTTAGAAGCAGCATTTTGAATGACATTAATCACTGCCACATATGATTTTTTTTAATAGTAGACATTGATTTCAGTAAAAATGAACAATATTGTTGAAACAGTTTAGCAAGATGAAATGGCACTAATGGAAGATTGCAAATGATGATATTATTGCAAGAATATTACCATGTAAAGCAGAAACAGTAGAATTCATATTTACAGAAACAGTAGAATTCATAGACGTGCTACAACGCAGAAGAAGACCATTCGGTCATCGAGTCTGCACTGACTCTGTGACAGAGTATCCTACCTAGGCCCTATCCCCGTAACCTCACATATTTACCCTGCTAATCCCCCTAACCTACACATCTTGGGACACTAAAGGGCAACTTAATCCATATACCCTGCACATCTTTGAACTGTGGGAGGAAACCAGAACACCCGGAGGAAACCTATGCAGGCACGGAAAGAATGTGCAAATTCCACATAGGCAGTGATCTGAGGCCAGAATTGAACCTGGGTCCCTGGCATTGTGAGATAGCAGTGCTAAATCCCAGACCTAGTCTCAGTAATGGTGATGGTGAAACTAGAAAAGTATCATAGAAACCCATTTCAGCCACAGGTGACCTCCGAGGAGGAAATCTGCTGCCAGTCAGAATGGAGAATTTGATGTTCAGCCTAATTTCCATTCACTGCAGCAAGACTAGAGAATCCCAGCCGTGGGTGAGGTTGGAGAATTCCGTCCCTTGTTTTTGCTTGTTGCAATGATACACCGATGCAAATCACTCCAAAACACATCAATTCTGAATAACATTATGATAACAAATTAAAGCATGATGTTTTATCATAATAGCACCATCTCTAAATGAGATAAAAACGGCATTGCCAAATACATGGTGAAGATGTTAATGCCTCATTAACTTTAGACAGAATATTAAAATATAGAGAGACAATCTAACACAGACTTGTCCAATCTTTTTGCGTAGGGGGAGCCAGAATTCATTTTTTCCCAGGCTCTGGGATGCAATTCGTACATTTCAGAAAGATAAAAATTTGACATAACATTAAACAGAACTTTTTTCTTTTAAGCGCTGTCATCTGAAAAGAAACAAGTCATTGAGCATTAAATGTTAGCATAATAAATTGATAATTTAAAAAAGGAGTAACAAATAAAGATGACAATGAGTGTGTGAAAGGCAATAGGCAATTGCCTTGCACTGAGAACTGTCTCATATTCTGATTTCAGTCAAAGATTTGGGATATCTCTGACTCTCTTAATAGAATAGTTACCCAGGAAAAGAGAAAAGACTTGAAACCACTTCCAACTCCTGAGTAACTATAGCATCGACTTCACTCCATGGCCCTCCCCACCCCCCAGCCCCCATTGGGCCTTCCAACTATCCCCCTCCCTGACTACAATCCTGACTATTTTCACATTCCTCCAACTACTCCCAACCCAACTAGCCCTGAACTGATTCAGTCCCACAACTATCCTTGTACCTGCCCAAATATCCTCCTGACCTCAGACTAGCTCATACCTTTCACCCATCCACATACCTCACAACAACTTCCCACCCACAACTTCCCTCTCCACTTCCTGGCAAGCCTCCACCCCTCAAATCCTCCAACTATCCCCTTGCACCTAACTAAACCCCTACCGCCCCCAACTACCCTCCTGACTCCCCAACAATGATCCCAACTGCCTGTTTATCCCTCCATGTCCCAGTAATCTCACCCCAACTATCCCTCCTTCCTAAATATCTTCCCAACACCCCTGAATACCTTTGAATAGCCTTCCCATTCCTTAACAACCCTTTCAACCTCAACTGACCCTCCCAATCGATCTTACCATTCCCCCCAACTGAACCATTTTATATACTCCACCGCCTGTCCTTATCATACACATGTGGCTTCTCTCCGCCTTCTTATTTAAACACAGGGAGCTTTAAATTTACTTTCTTAGTGCCATAAAAACTGGGGGTAATTCCACTTTCCTGATGCTGCTACACTGAAGGCCTTGGGAAGCCGCTGTGTTCACTTATCTCAGTAAGAATTTAGCAACACCAATTTTTAATCCAACCGATTTATTTGATAGTAAAATTGCGAGCTTTCAACACTCTTGTGTCTTCCTCAGGCAAATGCCTGAGTTCTTACCACCCCAATCCAACGCCGGCATCTTTACATCTTCACTTATCTCACCAGATCTTAGGGAGTAGATCGAGCAAGAAATATCCTGACTCGGGTAAATAAAAAGGATGAATCTGACTGTGATTGTCACCCCTCAAGAGTTCTGGCCCTTTATTGTATATCAAAAGGAATTAAACAAAGTTAATTTCTGTTTAAAAATGTGAAGTATTACACCATAGCTAATTGCTGGGTCTTTCCTCAATGGTCCCCAGCTGGGTTGTAACTAAATCAAACATTCGTCCTACCCTCCCTGTTCAATTCATGCGAGATTTGAACCGCATACCAGCATCATGCCAAAAAGCTTAATCATTTTCGCCTGAGCTGCCTTTGGAATTTTCTGACGATCAGATGTCAGACGAAATATCAGACTTTGAGGTCCTCACCCGAGCTAGCATGACAAGTATCCATGTCGTACTGAGAAGTCACAACTGAGTTGGGCTGGTCATGCCACAATGTCTGAAACCTTCTTACCAAAGCAAATCTGCCATGGAGAGCCAGAGTGTACTCTCATGGTGATCGAAGGAAATGCTATAGGGACACTCAGAAGGCCTCACTTCACGTACTGATGCAACCTTTGTCCAAAAGCAGCACACATCAGAGGCACTGAGAAGAAAGGCAAGGAGAAAAAATCCCAAGCCAATACCTGATCCAAAACTCAACTGTCTGCAGTATCCAGTCCTGGCTATAATTTTTGCAATTACCTACTTTATCCTGGGAATCCTACCAAACATTCCAGATGATGAACATCGTTAACTTTGTCTCAAATGACAAACAGAACAGAATGAAAGACAAATACCAATACAAGTTATCAATGTTGCATTTGATATCATAGAACATAGAACATAGAACAATACAGCACAGAACAGGCCCTTCGGCCTTCGATGTTGTGCCGACCAAAATAAAAAGCAATGCCCCTCCTAACTAAACCATTCCCTTCTCATCCATATACTTATCAACTAACCTCTTAAACGCCACCAAACTTGGGGCATCTACAACAGCTGCAGGCAGGGCATTCCACTCCCTAATCACTCTTTGAGTAAAGAACCTACCTCTGATATCCGTCCTATAACTCATACCCCTTAATTTAAAGCTGTGTCCCCTCGTGCTAGCTTTCTCCATCTAGGAAAAAGGCTATCACTGTCCACCCTATCTAAACCTCTAATCATCTTATATGCTTCGATAAGATCCCCTCTTAGCCGCCTCCTTTCTAACGAAAACAACCTCAAATCCTTCAACCTCTCTTCATAGGACCTGCCCTCCATACCAGGCAACATCCTAGTAAAACTCCTCTGTACCCTCTCCAATGCCTCCACATCTTTCTTATAATGTGGCGACCAGAACTGCACACAATACTCCAAGTGCGGCCGCACTAGAGTTTTGTACAGTTGCAACATGATGCTGCGGCTCCTAAATTCAATCCCCCTACCAATAAAAGCTAAGACTCCATATGCCTTCTTAAAAACTTTATCCACTTGACTGCCTACTTTCAGGGATCTATTGACACATACACCAAGATCCTTCTGTTCCTCAACACTATTAAGAGCCCTACCATTAGCCCTATCCTCTACACATTTAATGTTCCTGCCAAAGTGCATTACCTCACACTTTTCCACATTAAACTCCATTTGCCACCTCTCGGCCCAGCTCTGCAACTTGTCCAAGTCACTCTGTGAACTATAACACCCCTCTTCACTATCTACCACTCCACCGACTTTAGTGTCATCTGCAAATTTACTGATCCATCCCTCAATACCCTCATCCAGATCATTTATAAAAATTACAAACAGCAGGGGCCCAAAAACAGACCCCTGAGGCACACCACTCGTCACCGAACTCCACGATGAATATCTCCCATCAACCACCACCCTCTGTCTTCTATCTGCCAGCCAATTTCTAATCCAATTAGCTAAATCACCCTCTATTCCACACATCTGCATTTTCTGTAGAAGTCTTCCATGGGCCACCTTATCAAAAGCCTTACTAAAGTCCATCATTGGACTTACTGAAGTGAATTCCTGATTTCACTCACTTGTCAAGTATCTATTCTTCCATATATAGCACAGATTGATTGGCTTGCGTTTTGAGATTGACAGTAAGTCATTACTACTCTCGTCAACCTCACCAGCTGCTAATGTCTTATGTGAATATTATCATGCATGAAGGACAAAGTATACAGTCAGTGACTGATGACAATCACAAGCACAACACCATCAAATCAAATCAAAGCAAATGAGTTTTCAAGATACGGATTGAAATCTTGCTCTGTTGCTTTTTAAATGATATTTATATGATGCATTCTGCTTTCTCTATGATCTTCTTGTGCCACAAAGATTTCCCAGGTCAAGGGGTGGAGAAGCAGTTTGCTTCTGAAATGAAACCAAGATTTAGTAATTTCCTGGTTCTCTGTCTAACTTTTTACCATAGCCCAATCAAAGAAACAGAGAGGCATAGAAACTTTACAGGAAAGTAGTGAGCCATTTGGCCCATAAATATGTGCCAATCAAAGAGACTAATTCAGTCTATTTCCACTTTCAAGCTCTTTGTCCATAACCATGGAAGTTGCAACATTTTAAGTCACTGTGTCTTTTAGATAAAAAAGGGATTATAAACAGTTGAAAATCAAACATTACTTAAACTAGCCTCTGCTGAACCAAAGGATGGCTGCTACAGATCTCATGACTCACAAGATTGTGACTTCTGGAAATTTCCAAACAGTTACAAGACAAAAACACCCACCATCGGTGTCAAATCTCACACCTCTACTTGTGAGGACATTACAATGAACAAAACTGAGGGAGCAGCAGACAGTCTAAACTACAACAAAGGGAGTGCCATTGAAACTCATTATCCCTGCAGAGCTCCCTGCCAAGAGCCACCAGTTATCTCATTATGTGGACAGCTGATTTGACCAGAAGCATAGAAACTTATAACTGTCTCATTGATGGTTCAAATCACATGACCCAAGCATCTGGTCTTTGGAAGACTTTTAATATTACATTTCTCAATTTATAATTAATTAGCTGATGTACCTCCAACCTGCAAGATTCTGCGGTAGGACTCCAAGTTGACAAACCAATCTGCAACAAATCTTAGTCGAAACCTCATTATCTGGAATCCTCTGATTACTGCTGTCATTATATAGACCAAGTCTATATATTGCAATCTCATTTTCTGCATTGGCAATCATTTTAAAGAACTAATGCACTGCTGTCTTCAGCAAACCCCCCCCCCCCAGAGCTAGAACATTTCCATGAAGAAACTTCTTTGGACTTTAATAATCCAATAGGTTGCTAATTGATATCCACTCCTGTGATTCTTATACTGTTGAGTTCATCACAGTTGTGATAATCCTTTTCTATTCCTGTGTGTGTGTGTGTGTGTGTGTGTGTGTGTGTGTGTGTGTGTGTGTGTGTGTGTGTGTGTGTGTGTGTGTGTGAAGTTGCAATCATCCACTCCGGGGTTGAACGTATGAATAAACTAACCTTCAAATGTTATCATAGAAAGAGTTAGCTGCATATCACTTAAAAAAAATTGGACTTCACTAACTGAGGGCAGTACGGTAGCACAGTAGTTAGCACTGCTGCTTCACAGCACCAAGAACCTGGGTTCAATTCCCAGCTTGGGTCACTGTCTGTGGGGAGTTTGCACATTCTCCTCATGTCTGCATAGGTTTCCTCCGAGTGCTCTGGTTTCCTCCCACAGTCCAAAGATATGCGGGTTAGATTGATTGGTCATGTTAAATTGCCCTTAGTGTCCTAAAGGGTAAATATGTAGGGATGGGGAGGTAGGGTAGGGCCTAGGTGGGATTGTGGTCGGTGCAGACTTGATGGACCAAATGGCCTGCTCCTGTACTGTAGGGCTTCTATAATTCTAACATTGCCCATTTTCAAAACCATTAAAAATGCCTCTGTTTGTAGACTTTTTTTGTTTTATTTATTAGTGTTACAAGTAGATTTACATTAACACTACAATGAAGTTACTGTAAAATTCCCTGGTCACCACACACTGGCCCCTGTTAGGGTACACTGAGGGAGAATTTAGTACGGCAAGTACATCTTTCAGATTGTGGGAGGAAAACGGAGCATCCAGACAAAACCCACACAGGGACGGGGAGAACATGCAAACTCCACACAGACAGTGAACGAGGATGCCTGCCACTGTGAGGCAGTAGTGTTAACCACTGTGCCTCCACTGTGAGAGAATATAGGAGTTCAGTTCTCTCTCCTATTTATAACAAAATGCACATCTAAAAAGTTTCAAATGTGATGGGGACTCTGAGATTCAGACCCACACCACCCTGCATGAAAACTTTATCCTCAACTTCCCTCTAATCCTTCTACCAATTACATTGAGCTATGTCCCCTGTTTATTGATCTTTAATCTCATATATTTCACTAACATCACTCCTCACTCTCCTCTGTTTCAAGGTACATGATGCCTGTCTATCCAATTTTTCATCATTGCTAAAATTTCCCACTTCCAGAAACATGCTTGCAAATTCTTTTGACCTTCTGGAGGTTGTTGCATAAGGTTAAATCTCACAGGATCCAGGTGAGCTAGTTAAATGGATACAAAATTGGCTTGACAACAGAAGCCAGAGGGTGGATATAGAGGATGGTTTTTCAAACTGGAGATCTGTGACCAGTGATATGCCTTAGGGATCAGTGTTGGGTCCACTGTTACTTGTCATTTATATTAATGATTTGGATGAGAATATAGGAGGCACGGTTAGTTAGTTTGCAGATGACACCAAGCTTGGTGGCGTAGTGGACAGTGAAGAAGGTTACCTCTAATTGCAATGTTATCTTGATCAATTGGGCCAGGTGGCTGACGAATGGCAGATGGAGTTTATTTAGACAAATGCAAGGTGATGCATTTTGGTAGGTTGAACCAGGTTAGGACTTACTCAGTTAATGTAGGGCAGGCTTTGGGAGAATTACAGAATAAAGAGATCTAAGGGTATAGGTTGATAGTTTTTTGAAAGTGGAATCACAGATGGACAGAATGGTGAAGAAGGCATTCAGCATGCTTGATTTCATTGATCAGAACATTAAATACAGGAGTTGGGACATCTTGTTGAAGTTGTACAAGACATTGGTAAAGCCACACTTGGAGTACTGTGTACAGTTCTGGTAACCCTATTATAGAAAGAATGTTATTAAACCAGAAGAGATTTACTTGGATGTTACTTGGACTTGATGGTTTGAGTTATAAGGAGAGGCTGGAGAGAGTGGACCTAATTTTGGCAGGAATAATGGGATGAAGGAGTACAATATAAGGGGTAGGAGTCTTAGCTGTGTTGTAGAGCAGAAGGATCTCGGGGTCCAGGTCCATGGGACTCTTAAATCGGCCTCGCAGGTGGAGGAAGTGGTCAAGAAGGCGTACGGTGTACTGGCCTTTATTAATCGAGGAATAGAGTTCAGGAGTCAGGAGGTAATGATGCAGCTCTATAAGACTCTTGTCAGACCCCAGTTGAAGTATTGTGTGCAGTTCTGGTCGCCTCATTATAGGAAGGATGTAGAGGCTATTGAGAGAGTTCAGAGGAGATTTACAAGGATGCTGCCTGGATTGGGAGGCAGGCCTTTTGAAGATAGGTTGAGGGAGCTGGGACTCTTCTCACTGGAGAGACGTAGGTTGAGAGGCGACCTGATAGAGGTTTATAAAATGTTGAGAGGAATAGATAGGACTCTCAGAGACTATTTCCCCCAGCTGAAATGGTCACTACAAGAGGATTTAAGGTGCAGGGAAGCAAACACAAAGGAGATGTCAGGGGTAGGTTTTTCACTCAGAGGGTGGTGAGTGAATGGAACCGACTGCCGTCGGAAGTTGTTGAGGCAAACTCACTGGGGTCTTTTAAAAGACTTCTGGATGAGTATATGGCAAAGAATAGGATAGGGGGTTATAGATAGGTCTATGATTGGTAGATGTGATCGGCGCAACTCATGGGCCGAAGGGCCTGTTTGTGCTGTATTGTTCTATGTTCTATTTTTCTGCAGCGTAGAAGGCGGAGGGATGATCTTATAGATGTCTATAAAATAATGAGGAGCATAGATCAGCTAGATAGTTAATATCTTTTCCCAAAGATAGGGAGGTCTAAAATTAGAGGGCATAGACTTAAGTGAGAGGAGAGAGATACAAAAGTGTCCAGAGGGATAATTTTTTCTCACAGAGGGTGATGAGTGTCTGGAACAAGCTGCCAGAGGTAGTAGTAGAGGTAAATACAATTTTGTCTTCTAAAAAGCGTTTAGACAGTTACATGGGTACAATGAGTATAGAAGGTTATGGGCCAAATTGGGATTATCTTAGGGATTTAAGAAAAAAGGCAGCATGGACAGGTTGGGCCAAAGGGCCTGTTTCCATGTTGTAAACCTTTATGACGCCTCTCTGGGGTGATTCTATCCTTTATATTCTTTTCTGTGATATGGATCATTGTCAAGACCAGCATTGTTGCCCATTTCTAATTACCCATGAGCAGTTAAGAATCAACCACATTGCTGTGGCTGAAGACACATGTAGCTCAGACAAGATATGGATGGCAGATTTCCTTCACTAATGAATTTATTAAACTCGATGGGCTTCTAACAACAATCAATGGTTGCCAGTACTGAAACTAGTTTTCAATTCCAGATTTTATTAACAGAATGCTTTAATGCTACCAAATGCCATGGTGGATTTGAACACAGGTCCCCAGGACATTAGCCTGGGTCTCTGGATTTTTGGTCCAGTGACAATACTGCATGACCGCTTCTCTGTAATGCAATATCTAGAACTGTACACAGTACTGAGGCTAAATCATGTTTTATGCCATTCTAGCATAATCTTCTTGTGCTTATATTTTGTGCTTCAGCTAATAAAGGAAAATATCCTATGCACCTTCTTAACTACTTTATCTACTGACTCTGCTACCTTGAGAATTTTTGCACCTTCTCCCCATGTCTGTGTGGATTTCTTCCGGATGCTCTTGTTTCCTCCCACACTCCGAAGATGTATGGCTGAGGTTGATTTGCATGCTAAATTGTCCTTTATTGTACACCTTTAGTGTAAGAGGGATTAGCAGGGTAAATATAAGAACGTAAGAACATGAGTAGGAAGAGCAGGAGTCAGCCATTTGGCTCCTGGAACCTGCTCTACTATTCAATAAGATCATGGCTCGGGCATAGTCTTACGAGCCTTGGGCAGGTGTGCTGGTAAAATTCCGGCCAATGATTCAGGAATCTCTGAACGTGGATTCTGAGGTCCCTACTGATTCTCAGTATTGTAAGAATATTTTTTTATGGTTTGTTTAAATTTGCAGCAGAAATGAGCTGACTATTTACCAAATATTTTACCACACAATATAGAAACCAGTCTGCCAACTGAGTGACTCAGGGGAATTGAGCATGAGAGCCATTGCCTTGCAGCCAAAGTATAAACCAGTCTAAAAACCCTTAATTGACATGGTACTGTTGGGACCGCAAGTATCAACAGGGGAAGCTGGTCTGCAAACAGATTGATCAGAATCAGATCTAATCCAATTGGCCTGCAGTCAAATCAGCTGACTAACTCAGAATAACTGTATGTTTTAAATCATTCTGTATGGTGCTTCTGGCAAGAAAGCTATAACATTTGTGTGAAGTTGTGTCAGTTGTGATTCTTAACATCTTGTATATTAGAGTATCCTCCTTTTTATTATGTATTCCCTTGAATTATTTGCTCTTACCAAATACATAGGCTGAAATTTTCCTGTCTCGCCCACCACAGGAATCGAATCGACAAGATGAAAAATTTGACAAACCATTCAAAGGTCTATTGAGCTCGGACAGGAATTTCCAATCTTGTAGTGCACGCAGCTGGAGAATCCCAGTAATCTGACATTCCCCTGGAATAAATTCTATTTGTCACTCTTTTTCCTAACTGACCAGTCCATTGATATCTTTCTGCAATCTATAGCTTTTTAACTGATTATCAACCACATAAGCCATTTTTGTATCATCCCCATTGGAAACAGCTTGGAAATAGAAAAACACTCACCAACCATTACACATTGCTTCCTGCCAATGAGCCAATTTTGGATCCAAGCTTGTTACTTGTCATTGGTTTTTACTTCTCCAGCCAGCCTGCCGCTCGGTATGTTGTCAAAACCCCTGCTAAAATCCATAAAGACTGCATCATAAATTCTACTGTCATCGACCCTCTTTGTTAGTTCCTCAAGAAATCCAATTAAGTTAGTCAGACATGACCTTCTCTTAATAAATCTATGCTGATTGTCCTTGATTAATCCATGAATTTCTAAAAGACAATTTATACTGTCCTCATATTTTTTTCCAATGGTTTATTCACCATGGAGGATCGACCTGTAATGATTCAGTCTTATCCTTTTCACCCTTTTTAATCCCTACATTTTTTTATTATAACGGATTTTAATTCCTTTCAATCATATTGCTTTCCCATTCTATAGAGTTATATTCAAAAATTGCTAAATAAAAGGTACTCCTGTCAATTTAACCAAAAGCCTTTGGTGTCTTCAGGAGGGACAGAATCTGGAGAATCTGGGACTTTCGGGTGTTGTGGATGTTGCTGTGCCACCTTGTTTAGCCTGCTTCCCTTGGGATGCATCGGTTCAGGAGAAAGGACTTAGAAGAGCTGGAGACCCCTGGGTGGAAAGCTAGGATGGGCTCCAATGTTCCTCCTCTCTCAGGATGCTTGAGGGCTCCTGGGACACTCCATGGAATGGAGGGGCAGATGGAGTGAGCTCCAGAAGCCTCTGAGTCACCTGGTGTTGCCAGTCTTGGAGGTCCAACATTGTCTGCCTTTGATGTGAGAACCCTGGAGCAAGTTCTGGGGCTCCTGTGTAATATCTTGCTGTGTCCGGAGCACGTTTCTAAGGCTCACAGCTATGGTCCTCAGAGACCCGATCACATATTAGGCCCTGTTACCCATGACTACAAATTCTTCCCCTAGGCCTTCCAGTGCAGTTGCCACCCTTACAGTGTTGGCCTGCGTGCCACGCAATGACATCATCTCCTTCACTTAAAGGCTGTGGACTCCTCCAAGCAGCCTTTCAGTTGCCAGAATATTGCTACCGCCCCTTCTGCAGGAGAACTTTTTCCACCAGCTGTGTATCTGGTTGGGGGCCAGCTGTTTCCTGGGATCCAGCCGACCTCTGCCTGTCTGATCCTTTATATGTCTCCGTCATTATCTGATAAGGATTACCACATGTAGTGAGGGGTCACTAGATAATGCTGTTAAATCAACCTTGGGGAGTCACTACAATGCATCTCGTAAATGGTGCATATTGCTACAACTGTCAGTTTTTTTTATTCATTCGTGGGACATGGACATCACTGGCTGGCCAGTATTTATTGCCCATTTCTAGTTGAGAAGGTGGGTGGTGAGCTGCCTTTTTGAATCGCTGCAGTCCGTGTGCTGTGGGTTGACCCACAATGCCGTTATGTAGACAATTCCAGGATTTTGACCCAGCGACGGTGAAGGAACAGTGATATATTTCCAAGTCTGGACAGTGAGTGACTTGGAAGGGAACTTTGCATATGGTTGTGTTCCCATGTATCTGTTGCCCTTGTCCTTCTAGATGGTCATGGTCATGGGTTTGGAAGGTGCTGTCTGAGGATCTTTGCTGAATTGCTGCATTCCGTAGACAGTACACACTCCTGCTACTGAGTGTCGGTGGTGGAGGGATTGAATGTTTGTAGATGAGGTGCCAATCAAGGAAGCTGCTTTGTCCTGGATGTTGTCAGCTTGTACCTTCTAGATGGTGGGTAAGCTTTGGGGAATCAGGGGATGAGTTACTCTCCACAGTATTCCTCACGTATGACCTGCTACTGTAGCCACTGTATTTATGTAGAATCATAGAACATAGAATCATAGAACCCTTAAAGTGCAAAAGGAGGCCTTTCAGTCCATTGAGTCTGCACTGACCACAATCCCACCCAGGTCCTACTCCATATGCCTGCACATTTACCCACCAATCCCTCTAACCTATGCATCCCAGGGCACTAAGGGGCAATTTTTAGCATGGTCAATCAATTTAATCCACATATCTTTGGATTGTGGGAGAAAACCGGACCACCTGGAGGAAAGACGGAGAAATGTGGTGAGTCGAGTTGAGTTTATGATCAATGGTAACCCAAGGATGTTGACAGTGGGGGACTCAGTGATAATAACACCAGTGAATGTCAAGGGTAGTGACTAGAATGCTTGGCATTGTGGTGCGAATGTTATTTGCTACTTGTCAGCCCAAGCCTGGATATTGTCCAGATCTTATTGCATTTGAATGTGGACTGCTTCAGTATCTGAGAAGTCACAAATGGTGCTGAAAATTATTCAACCATCACTGAGCATCCCCACCTCTGATCTTATAATGGAGGAATGTCATTGATGAAGCAGCTGAAGGTTGTTGGGCGTAAGACACTGCCCTGAGGGACTCTTGCAGAGATGTCCTGGAACTGAGATGACTGACCCTCCACAACCAGAACCATCTTCCTATGTACCAAGCATGACTCCAGCCAATGGAGTGTTTGCCCCGACACCCACTGATTCCACTTTTGCTAGGGCTCCTTGATGTCACGCTTGGTTGAATGCAGCATTGATGTCACTTCACCTCACCTCTGGAACTTAGCTCTTTTGTGGTGGAGGAAGTGAATGTTGAAGGTAATAGATGGGGTGCCAATCAAGTGGGCTATTTTATCCTGGATAGTGTTGAGCTTCTTGAGTATTGCTGCAGCTGCACTGATCCAGGCAAAGTGGAGAGAATTACATCACACTCCTGACCTGTGCCTTGTAAATGGTGGACAGTCTTTGGGGAGTCAGGAGGTGAGTTACTCATCACTGATTTCCCAATCTCTGACCTGCTCTTATAGCCACAGTATTCATATAGCTGATCAAGTTCAGTTTCTGGTCAATGCTAAGCACCAGGATGTTGCGGGATTCAGTGAAAGTAATGGCATTGAGTATCAAGGGGAGGTGTTTAGATTCTTACTTGTTAGAACTGCTCAGTGCTTGACGTTTGTGAGTGTGCATATTATTTTGTACTTATCAGCGCATGCCTAAACATTGTTCAGTTCTTGTTACATTGGAACACTAACTGCTTTAGTATTTGAGTACTGAGTGGTGCTGAAGATTGTGCAATCAGTGGACATTCCCACTTCCAACCAGGAACATTAAGTTACCAGTCCAGTTCAGAGTTAAGCAATCTCTTCAGTTATCAAACTTTTTAACTCTTCTGTTGTTAAATCTTTATCAATTTAACACAAAAACTATGTGATCTGAATTATTTGAATGAGAATCTTCCTTTTTTTAATTTTCACATTTCATTTTTTTCTTATCTTTCTCTCTCACATTATCCTTGAAGCCACAGTTTGACCTGCTTCTCAATAACCTGTCCAATGTGTGGCACAACTATTAGTTTGAAAGATACCATTCCTGGAATCTTACTTTTTAATCCAGCTCCTTAAACCCCCTCCATAAGAGCTTGAATGTACATCTGCCTGGTGCTATGGGGCTGCCTGCTCTCCCATCCTAGAAATCTCTCCAATTTCTTTGTGATGTCCTGCAATCTGACATTAAGGAAGCAGCTGTATTTCTTTATCCTCTGCAGGGCTCTTCCTGCACCTCTTTTTTTTCCTATTTATCTTTGATTTCTCCTTTTTAAAGTTACAACACTAACATTTAACTTCTGCAGTTTGTGGGAGGTATGAAGTAACTCACTGAGCCAGGCTACAATCTGAAAAGGGATTTGATGAATTAATCACCATATGAGTTCTCTCAAAAGGCAATTAATATCTAGTAAAAGATTTCAGAGATTGTTTATCTGGTATGAATGTAAGTGAATCAAATGATGATTGCAGGTCTCTAACAACTCAGTTCTTTCCAGCTTGCAGTTAGTATTGACTCTTATCAAATTCATTTTACTTTGAAACTGCATTCATTACTTTATCAGTCAGTACCAATGATGGAATTTCTATTCAGGTCCAGCTCTTTAATGACACAAGGATTTTGTTAAATTATGACATTTCAAATACTGGTACATGGATGGTGGTATGCCCCAAGGATCTATCCAGAATTCCTTTTCATTTTCCATTTAAATCATCTGTATTATATTGAATAGATGATACAGAAACAGCACACTTGTCCCAACTAGTCTGAGCTGTATTTACATTCTGCACAGTCTCCTTGCATTCCATTCAGCTCATTTCAGCCTTTCTCGGCCTATCTTCCTCTGTATTTTCTCTCTTCCACACATCCAAGACCAAGACCGCAAAAAACTTCAAAGAGTTGTGAATGTAGCCTAATCCATCATGCAAACCAACCTCCCATCCTTCCTTTGACTTGTCTTCACTTCCCATTGCCGAGGAAAAGCAGCCATCCTAACCGAGAACCCCATGCACCCTGGATCTACTCTCTTCCACCTTCTTACTTCAGGAGAAAGATATAGAAGACTGAGTTCACACAGCAAGTGACTCAAGAGAAGTTCCTTCCCTGCTGCATCAGACTTTTGAATGGACCTATTTTGCACTAAGTTGATCTTTTTCTACACCCTAGCTCTGACTATAACATTACATTCTGCACCGTGTCCTTTCCTTCTCTCCAGATATTTTATGAGTGGTATGCTTTGTCTGTATGGCATGCAAGAAACAATATTATTTACTGTATACTGATACATGTGAGAATAATAAATCAAATGAAATCCAGTTTTCTTCTGAAACTTATTTACTTCAGCCAATTTCTGTGGTACTGAGTCCTGCTTAGCAAAAAAGAATTCCCTTTATTATCCTCCTTGATCTATTGGTAAATAACCCGACTTTAAGGCCCCTAACTTTTAGACTCTCTCATTGGAAACATATTTCTCCACATCTGCCCAATCCAACTCAACATTCATAATTTTGAAGTCTTTTCCCAAGTCACCTCTAAGTCTTCCCTTTTCTGAAGGTAAATAAAACCTAATCTATCCAATCCTTCCTGAAAGTGCAACAATGCTTTCTCTACTTACGGATTCTATATCATTAAAAACATTTCTGATTCCTTTGCTGACCTTTGATGCTGCTCAATAATTCACCTGTATCCATAATCTCTTTGTTCTTCTACCTATTAGTAGACATTTCCTCAGGTGTCAAGTCATATCATAGAACACAGAAACAGGCCCTTCGGCCCAACAGTTCCATGCTAACCACAGTGCCCTCTGAGTTAATCCCAATTGCCTGTGTTTAGCTGAAATCTCTCTAATTCTTTCTCATTCAAGTACTTATCCAAATGCTTCTTGTTAAATGTTGCTATGTACAAGTACATATCTGTTTCATCTGGGATGCTGGAATCTGGATACCCAGATGGGGTACCAGGATGAGCATTCAGATCCTGCACAAATCAGCTGGTGGGGGTATTCACAAATATCTTCAACCTTTCCTAACAACAATCTGAAGTCCCTATCTGCTTCAAGAAGATGACCGTCATCCTGGTACCTAAAAAAAAAACAAGCAGTGTGCCTTAATGACTATTAGCCAGTGGCTCTTATTTCCATCATTATGAAGTGCTTCAAAAGGCACAAATCAATTCCAACCTCCCAGACTACCTGCATCCTCTATAGTTTGTCTACCACTGCAATAGATCCACAACAGATGCCATCTTCCTGGTCCTGTACTCAATCCTGGACACCTAGATAACAAGAGCACTTACGTCAGATTCCTATTTATTGACTACAACTCAGCCTTCAACACCATTAGTCCCATGATACTCATTTCCAAACTCTGTGGCCTGCCCTCAGCATCTCCCTCTGCAACTGGATCCTGAACTTCCTAACTCACAGATCAGTAAGGATAGGCAACAATACCTCCTCCATGATTATCCTCAACACCGGTGCCTCACAAAGCTGTGTTCTCGGCCCCCTGTTATACTCAAAGAACAAAGAACAAAACAGCACGGGAAACAGGCCCTTCGGCCCAATGAGCCCATGCCGCCACCTCAATGTTCTCACTTCTACCCATGATCCCTGTCATCCCTGTCTATGTTTATAGATCTATGCATTAGAATCAAATTTAAGACCATTTAGGGAGAATTTGTTTTGCCAATCAGCCTAAGAGCACATCTTTGGGATGTGGGAGGAAACTGGAAACCCGGAGAAAACCCATACAAGCATAGGGAGAATGCGCAAACTCCCACAGACACAGGCCTAAATCCATGTATCTGCACAGCACAGCGACAGTCACTGAGCTGTCATGTTGCCCATCAACTGTTCCAGGTCAAGTGTACACTAATGATGTGAAGCACTAGACTACTTTCAAAATCCAAGAGCAGCCCCCTCACAACCCCTCGTGTGTATGCCCCTTGTTAGACAAGGTGGACTGAAGTACCTGTAGGATAAAACAAATACATCAATGTCATCGACTTATACACCTATTACTGTATGGCCAAATTCCCCTCCAATTCGATTTTCAAGTTTGCTGACAACACCACTGTAGTTGGTCAGATCTCAAACAATGACGAGACAGAGTACAGGAATGAGATAAAGAATCTGGTGAACTGGTACGGCAACAATAATCTCTCCTTCAATGTCAACAAAATGAAGGAGATTGTCATTGACTTCAGAAATGTAAAGAACATGCTCCTGTCTACATCAACAGGGATGAAGTAAAAAGGGTTGAGAGCTTCAAGTTTTTAACTGCCCAGATCACCAACAACCTGTCCTGGTCCCTCCATGCCAACACTATAGTTAAGAAAGCCCACAAATGTCTTTACTTTCTCAGAAGACTAAGGAAATTTGGCATGTGAGCTACGATTCTCACCAATTTTTACAAGTGCACCATAGAAAGCATTCTTTCTGGTTATATCAAAGTTTGGTATGGCTCCTGCTCTGCCCAAGACCGCAAGGAATTACAAAAGATCGTAAATGTAGCCCAATCTATCACAGCCTCCCATCCATTTCCCGCTGTCTTGGCAAAGCAGCCAGCATAATTAAGGACCCCACACACCCAGGACATTCTCTCTTCCACTTTCTTTCTTCGGAGAAAAGATACAAAAGTCTGAGGTCATGTACCAATCGACTCAAGAACAGCTTCTTCCCTGCTGCTATTGAATGGACATACCATGCATTAAGTTGTTCTTTCTCTACATACTAGCTATGACTGCAACACTACATTCTGCACTCTCTCGTTTCCTTCTCCATGAACAGTATGCTTTGTCTGTATTGTGTGCAAGAAACAATACTTCTCACTGTGTGTTAATACATGTGACAATAATAAATCAATCAAATTAAAAAATGTCTTCAATTTAACTCCATTTGACTGGGAATGATAATTATTCTTGTGGTGATGAATGAAAGGACAGAATAAGGAAGGAATCCTCTCCTGAATACTGAAAAGGGATAAAGAAATATACGTTTCCTAGTTGCATCATGTTAGGAGGGATTTAATGCTGAAATGCTGATCTATTGATTGCGGAGGTTGGTAGATGAGGCTCATGAGGGAGATACAGATGAGCACTGGAGTGTGGTGAATGACACCAATGATGGTTCATTTGTTTGTACCAAAGTATATCAGCTCACATTTACATATTTTGAACTTGATTTGTCATTCAGCAGCCCAGTCTGCAAGGGTTCTCAAATTCGAATGTCTTCCTGGATCGTGTTGCAATCTTCTTTGTGTTATCAACCCATGCTTCAGTGTAGGTAGGCACAAAGTGGGGCTGATACTGATTTACGCTGATAGTCCCAATTAGGAGATAGGACAATAGTAAAACAGAATACTGGAGGGAATAATCACATTACTGGAGTGAACACATATAGTTCAATGCATTCAAATGTGATATGAGGGATTTTGTGAAAAGCAATCAAACAAAGGATTATAGAGAAAATCTAACAGTGCAGATATATAGATCTCTAAAAGTGGTAGAAGACTGCAAGAAAGAATGAAAGAGGATTTTGGATTATAAATTGTGAAAGATGTTGGTTGGGCCAAGATCGATTATAGCTATAGGTAGGCAGTGGCAGAGTGTTAGTGTCTCTGGATTAGTGATCCAGAGACCCAGGGTAATGTTCCAGACAAGTTTAAATCCACCAAGTAGTCGGTGAAATTTGAATTCACTAAAAATCTGGATTTAAAAATCTAAAGAAAACTTTGCTGACCCAGCTGATTCACTAATATCCTTTAGTGAAGGAAATCTACCATCCTTACCTGGTCTGGCCTACATGTAATTCCAGACACACATCAATGAGGTTAACTCTTAAATGTTCTTTGAAATAGCCCAATAAATCACTCAGTTCAAGGCAATTTGGAATAAGCGAATGAGTGAATGAATGAATGAATAAAAGAGAGAATTAATATGAAAATGGCCTGGAATGAGGCTATGATTGTGAAGAAAGGCTCAAAATATCACAATTTTTAAGATTTAATTTAAAATTATTCCAACATTTAAGTTTTAAACGTAAGTGATTGAGTAAATAACTTAGCTGTTTGCCAAGTCAGCAACAAGTGCACATCAACTTAAACTATCAAGAAGAAAATTTTAGTAAAAGCTAGTTATTTTTGCATCAGAGTATTAGAACATAAAATTCTCTACCACAAATGGCTGCTAAAGTTAAAAAGGGGGAAAGGGCAGACAAATTGGTTAGAGGCCACAGGCAAAATCTTGTGCTGGAAGAGCATGCAATTAGGTAGGATTGGAAGTACCCAAACTCCACTGAGTTATTACCACTGCTTAAACGAAGTTCTGGATGGAGAAGACCTTGGTTGACCTTGCTGCGCTGTTGTCAATTGAAGCCCTTAACTAGCCACTTAAGGATCTTATCCCGCCATTACTGGGATTAACCTAGTTACAAGCAGGACAGTCACCATGCACCACATTTGCTACTCAACATACAGCTTGTCACCTCCAGGGGGAGATGCCCCTTGATTAAAGACAGTGTCTGATTGAGGACTGGACAGAGGGAAAGGGGATCCACTGAGAGCCATGCTACTCCCTTGCCCTAGCTTCTGACGCTTCATGCCCTCCTCTCCCCATGGCCATGGCCTGCAAAATCACCATACTGCAGCCTCTCCACCACCCCCCCCCCCAACCCCTCATCATTTACCTATTTACTGGCTCACTCTGTAAAGTTCCAATGGTTGCACACTTGCCACTGTCCCCTTGTGCACTGCTGAGCAGAAGAGCTACTTGGTTCTGACTTGCTGGCAGCTTTTGCTCGATGACGCTTGCACCCTGGGTCCTGATTCCATATAAAACTCACATCTGGCCTCACTATTGCCTGATTGGCATGTGGCTCCAGTGAAAGAGGCAGAATGGGTTTCTCACCAGCTCTGTAGTTGGCAGGCAAAACCCTTGATGCCTCAGGGCTGCATGATGGCACAGTGGTTAGCACTGCTGTGTCACAGTGCCAGGGACCTGGGTTCAATTCCCAGCTTGGCTCACTGTGCAGACTCTGTACAGACATTCTCCTCATGTCTGTGTGGGTTTCTTCAGTGTGCTCTGGTTTCCTCCCACAGTCCAAAAGACACGCTGGTTAGATGCTTTGAGCATGCTAAATTCTCCCTCAGTATACCCAAACAGGTGCCGGAATGTGGTGACTAGGGGATTTTCACAGTAACTTCATTATGGTGTTAATGTGAGTCTACTTGTGACAATAATAAATAAACTTAAACTTAAGATTCCACCTAATATCTTCACTTGAGCTGGCAATGGTGCAGTGATCTTCTTCTGTGCTAATCTTGCATATGATCAGGAATGTTTAATCTGTGACAAAAAGCGAACATGCTTGGAACATATGCCTGGTCAATTAGCTTCTGTGGAGAAAAGTAAATGCTAAATGGCAAAGTATTTTTCTAAAGACCTTTTTAAATTTTTGATTTGATTTATTATTGTCACATGTATCAACATACAGTGAAAAGTATTCTTTCTTGTGTGCTGTACAGCCAAAGCATACCATTTATAGAGAAGGAAACGAGACAGTGCAGAATATAGTGATACAGTCATAGCTAGGGTTTAGAGAAAGATAAGGCTTAATATAAGATCGATCCATTAAAAAGTCTGACGGCAGCAAGGAAGAAGTTGTTCTTGAGTCGGTTGGTAGGCGACCTCAGATTTTTGTATCTTTTTCCCACTGGAAGAAGATGGAAGAGAGCATGACTGTGATGCATAGGGTCTTTAATTATGCTTTGCCGAGGCAATGGAGATTGTTGAAATGCTGAAGTGTTTAAAGTGTTATTGGAAAAATGTCTGAAGGAGTGAATGTACAATATCAATTGGTGCTACATTTCACAGGGTCTTTTATTCACTTGCCCCATGTTTCTGATCTCTGGAGCCAACCACAAATGGGAGGAATGGCACAGTGGACAGAAAGTGGAAATAGGTTCTTTTGTCAGCACTAACATTTTGAAGCAGCAGAAACAGATATGTAAACCTCGAGATTAGCATTTGTGATATGAGTGGACAAATGTGTAACGTGTTAATACGACAATCTGCTCACTGCCCACTATATTTGTAGGGTCATTAACCCATTTAAAATAAACTGGTTAATACCTGACTTAAAACAGGACCAGGAAATTCTCACTAGAACAGGTTGAATTCTCATCCAAAAATATCAAAGATACTAAACCATGCTGTACTGCTCTCTCCTGAACGGGGAATCCGTGAATAAAAGTGTGCCAAAGCCGTAACAAAATATCTATTTTCAAATAAATAGGGGGCAATGGTGAAATAAAATCTCCTTTCACAATTGACAACTTTAAATAAAGAGACTCCACACCAACAATAACTAATTTTCAGTGTCAGAAGCGCTGATTATCAGTGGTTAATGCAATCACTGTTGTAGAGTGGATGCAACCACCTCCTGCCCGATCAGCTCGCACTCCCCCACCCCCAATCTGCAAACCCCAGTTGGCTCTGCCCCTCTCAGGCCCTGCCCCCTTGGCACTGCCTGATATCTGGTGGGCACTGCCATGTGCCAGGCTGGCAGTGCCAGGGTACCAGATGGCCAGTGCCAGGGTGCCCAGGCTGGCACTGCCCAAAGGGCATTGCTGCCCCCCTCTTGCCCTGAAATGATTCCATCCCGGGCTCACTTGTAATATTTAAATGCTCCTTAACAAAGTATTTAAATATTGAGATCAGCCTCGCGCCCCTGGGCATAAAGAGCTGCTGGCAGCTCTTACTAAGCGAGGCTTGCATCCCTGGGGTGTGGGGCTGATCCTGCTGGATATCCGGTGCCGCTAAGAACGCAAGGGGCCAGAAACCGGCTGGTGGGGCGAGAAGGTAAGATCGCATCCTTAGTGTGCTAATTGTGTAAGTACCAGCCTAAATGTTTCAGAGGCTTCAATTCATATCCCATTCACAAATGCAGCAACTTGATGACATTTAAAGCTTGTCACTAATGAGGCAGACAATAAAATTGCTGTTTTTGTGCACGCAACAATGGAGAAGCACTGCTCGAAAAGCGAGACCTGGTATTGGCATTTAACTAAGCATTTGTCCTTTCTTGAAGTGTTGTAACATTCACAGATAAATAAACTTAAGCTAAGTCTGGCTGAGATTTTATTACCTTCAATCAGCTTTGAAATAAAAGTTATAAAATTTGAATATCTGGTACAGTTGGTATTCAGATAAGTGTTGGGTTATTTATTACGTTATTCAAGTATCTCCGCATAAATAGCTCATGATTAAGAAGTAAAATTGACTTCTAAGTAAATGATTATCGTACCCTTTAATAATATTTGCTTGTGTTTTAATTTGCTGAAATGTCCTTCCAAATGTTAAACATCATTAATCAGCAAACAGAATAATATCAGTGAATAAATATTAAACAGATTTTTTCAGCTTTACTGAGTCATTTACAAGACCTTCACGCATTGAAAATGTAATCTTGACTTGAGGGTTGCAATTTAATATTCGCACAGCACCATTTTCAAGCAACCCACACATAAGTGTTGATTTTTTTCTTTAAATCATTTCATAGAGAATGGATTCCCAGTAGTAAACATGCTTACAAATTTTGGAACTACACTTTTCTTCATCATTTGTTTTAAATTTGTTTATTTATATGGACATTAAATGAAATTGCTGGGGTAAGCTTACTTTGTTTTAAATCAGGATGAACTATTGTAAAACAATTTTGTGTTTTTATTCCTTGAATTTGCTTTGAAGCAACAGGTTTTAGTTCTTTCTGACTCATTCTACTTAAGTGTCATCAATTGGACACTAAAAAGCCTCCCGACAGGAGCAGCCATGTTGTTAGGAAACACAATGGTTCCTCTGTAATCAGAATCACAGAAATGTTAGCGTGCAGAAGGAGGACATTTGGCTTTGTTGGTTACTGTATATCATCAGGGCTGTTTCAGAATTAACTGAAATGTGCCATGGTGGTGCAGTGGTTAGCACTACTGCTTCGCAGCGCCAGGGACCCGGGACAACTTTGTGGCTTTTGCACACCCGTGTCCGTGTGGGTTTTCTCTGGGTGCTCCGGTTTCCTCCCACAATCCGAAGGTTTGTATGTTAGATGGATTGGCCATGCTAAATTGACCCTTAGGGCATTGTTTTCCAGCCACACTCACCCCAAGACTGAAAAATCCCACTTGACATCTATGGACCTTTGAATGGTTCTGACCCGCCCGCTATGATATGTTAGCAGACTGGATAGAAAAATTCTGTCCTTAGTTTCAGGGGATTAGAGGGATATATATTTTGTATTATAGGCTTGAGGCCTGCGTGAGATTGCTGTTGGTGCAGGCATAATGGATTGAGTGATGTCCTTGAGCACTATATGATTCTAACTGAACAAAGCAATTAGATCAACTGAATTTTAATGACATGAGAAAAAAAATCCAACACTGGTAGGGGTAAGATGTTTATTCTTTATTGCTACCCCATATCTCTCCATACCAGAATGATTCAAGAATGATTGGACTGGGGAGATGATGCTACCTGCCAATTATATGTCGTCTATCTCCTGTCCGGTTACTGGATAAGAATTGCAATGTCAGTGTCTGCGGGTGCAATAGAGGCACGGAATACTTGCATGTCAAAATGTATGTTGATTTAGTTCATTTGAAGAGGAAAGCTATGTGTTAAAACATTGCTATAAGAACTTGTGCAAATAGGTTTAGCTTTTCCTGCGTTGCTGGGGAATATTAGTGACAGAGTACAATATTTTATGGTTATTGTAACTGAAGTAAATATTAGAGGCTGAACATGTTTCAATATGTTCACCAGATCAAATAAGACACTTTCCCTGATTACGTCAACTTGCAATATTAGAGAAAATCAGTGAAATTAATGTATATATACCACCTGGAATTAACTGTTTAAGAGTAGTATTTGTACATCATAGTTGAATCAATTATTTTTGGACAGAGATTAACACATTTAAAACAAGTGAATTAAAATGGGAAAAAAGACTGTCATTTGAATCTGCAGAGTACCATTGATTTGATTTGATTTGTTATTGTCATTTATATTAACAGAATGAAAAGTATTGTTTCTTACATGCTATGCAGACAAAATATACTGTTCATAGAGAAAGAAACAAGAGGAGTGCAGAATGTAGTGTTAGAGTCATAGCTAAGATGTAGAGGAAGATCAACTTAATGCAAAGCAAGTCCATTCAAACTTCTGACAGCAGCAGGGAAGAAGCTATTCTTGAGTCAATTGGTACATGACCTCAGATTTTTGTATCTTTTTCCTGAAGAAAGGAAGTGGAAGAGAGAATATCCAGGGTGCACGGGTCCTTAACTATGCTGGCTGCATTGCCGAGGCAGGGGAAAGTGTAGACAGAGTCAATGGACGGAGACTGGCTTGTGTGATGGATTGGGCTATGACCTTTTGTAGTTCCTTGCGGCCTTGGAGAGCAGAGCAGAAGCCAAATCAAGCTCTGATACAACCAGAAAGAATGCTTTCTATGCTGCATTTGTAAAAGTTGGT
Organism: Sphyrna mokarran; assembly: GCA_024679065.1. Lineage (NCBI taxonomy): Eukaryota > Metazoa > Chordata > Chondrichthyes > Carcharhiniformes > Carcharhinidae > Sphyrna > Sphyrna mokarran. Next base: position 23,851,322 of record JAGIQG010000003.1, read on the forward strand.
GAGAATTGTAGCTGACATGCCAAATTTCCTTAGTCTTCTGAGAAAATAAAGGTGTTGGTGGCTTTCTTGACTATAGTGTTGGCATGGGGGGAGCAGGACAAGTTGTTAATGATCTGGGCACCTAAAAACTTGAAGCTCATGACTCTACTTCATTCTCATTGATGTAGACAGGGGCATGCTTTTCTTTACGCTTCCTGAAGTTGATGACAATCTCCTTTGTTTTTTGACATTGAGAGAGAGATTACTGTTGCCGCACCAGTTCACCAGATTCTCTATCTCATTCCTGTACTCTGTCCTGTCATTGTTTGAGATCTGACCCACTATGGTGGTGTCATCAGCAAACTTGAAAGTCGAATTGGAGGGAAATTTGGCCACACAGTCATTGGTGTATAAGGAGTATAGTAAGGAGTTGAAGACACAGCCTTGTGGGTCACCAGTATTGAGGATGATCGTGGAGGAAGTGTTGCCTATCCTTACTGATTGTGGTCTGTGAGTTGGGAAGTTCAGGATCCAGTCATAGAGGGAGGAGCCGAGGCCCAGGACGCAGAGTTTGGAGATAATAGTGTTGAAGTTGAGCTGTAGTTTTACCTGCATTCGCAGATGACAATTGCTTTGTGCTTCAATTGGTTATAAAGACATTTTTAAAAATAAATCTTTAAATAGAGCTGTTTGAATGTGACCAATTTTTATAGACATACCAATGAAAGCATTCTTTCCAGATGCATCACAGCTTGGTATGGCTCTAGTTCTGACCAAGACTGCAAAACAGAACAAAGCGTTGTGAACATAGTCCAGCCCATCATACAAATCAGCCCCCCATCCTTTGACTCTGTCTATACTTCCTGTTGCCTTGGGAAAACAGCCAGCATAATCAAGGATGCCCCTCAGCAACAATACCAACATTGGGGCACTGTCCCCCTCCATCAGAATGCCAACACCATTACATCCCTCCCCAAAGGTATTTAGGTTTTCTCTTCACCCCCATTCCTCATGGTGTCGGGATCTACCCAATCCCCACCACACAAAAGGGGAACCCTTCCAAATTGGGTATCCCAGAGGGTCCACCACCAGCACAGCCACTGTCAGGGTGGCACTGGTCAGCCATGTCCCTCACCACTAGGGGGCATTACTTACTTTCATGCCTGAGGCATGGTCATTATACTGGTTTCCAGTTTTGAAAACCAGTAACAGCTTGTGCTGGTGTAATATGATGCTGATTGGGTGGGAAGATGGGTCATGAGTGAATATTAGTGTCGAGGCCAATAAGTAGATGACCTGGGTGGGATTGTGGTTGGTGCAGACTTGAAAGGCCAAATGGCCTCTTTCTGTACTGTAGGATTTCTATGATTTCTATGATTAATATGTTGAAATTTATGGAAATCAGGTTCATGCCCTTTTTTGGAGCTAACCTGATCAAGTCACCAGCGGGGGACAGAGAAGATCTCAAACTGAAACTTTACCGGCACAAATTCTGTTTTTGGCCACTCAAGATTCAGCAACGATTACGGGGATTTCAATGGGACTACTTGGCCATTGATAGTGCGGTAAATAATGATTTGGGTTCTTCAAATGTATAACATGATATAATCCCTGCTCTTCCTTCACCAGACTTCAGCGTTCTCAACTTTGAAAGCATATGCTAACCATGATAAGTGAATCGATTATAAGTTATTTCCAGCACTCCTGCAGGGATGTTGTCATTTGTATATGCACACTGCATTCTGCTTATTGAGCATAAACCTCCTGAATTCTTCCAGGTCTGAGCAGTTGTGAAGGGAAGCTAGTTCCCAGGTCATAGAATCTCTACAGTACTGAAGGAGACCATTTGGCCCATCAAGTTTGCACAGACCACAATCCCATCCCTCTCTATTCCTTTTAACCCCATCTATTTGATGGCAGTCGAGAGTCAACCACATTGTTGTGGCTGTGGAGTCAAGCCACAAACACTGACTAAGTTAAAAACCACAAACTACTTTAGACTATAATACCTGAAGTGTGTACTCTGGAAAGGAGAGTATTCATACCATGGATATTCCTCACCGATGTGAGAAGTCATGATCTCTGGGTCTTTTCTGGTGAAAGTCTATAGACACTGTTATCTATAGACATTGTTATCTGGATCATCATCTTGTAGATGTGACAGGAGATCCAGATATGTATGTGGCAAAATGGTGGGTGAAGACTGTTCAGTTCTGGTATTGGCTGATCACACTGACAAGTCTTCCTTTACCTTGTATCACATCATCAATAAATACTGAGTAAACTGATGTCTTTACCAATGATCTGATAGCGTAGAATGCTCATCTGTTAGATAATTCCTCCAAATTTCATTCATACTGTGATGATGAAAATATATTTACAAAGATCCTTATTTTAATTTGATTTGATTGTCACCAAATACTGTGACAATCACAGTATTTGGTAGTTTTGGACACAGTCTTTGGACAAAGCTCCTGAGCTTTGCTGTTTCTACTGTTCAAATGCTTTAAGCACAGCTGGTATCAAGCTGCTGAAACTGAGATAATCTATTCTTGCCTCCATCCTGCCACCATCTTTTTCCCTTTTCTTCCCAAAGGGAACTAGTAGAAGCCACTGAAAAATGGGGGAGGTGGCAGTGTAGTGGTACTGTCACTGAACTAGCAATCAGGACCCAGGGTAAAGCTTGGGGACCTGGATTCAAATCCCACCATGTCAGATGGGTGACATTTGAATCCAATATAAATCTGGAATTAAAAGTCTAACGATGACCATGAAACCATTATCAATTGTCATAGAAACTCTAATGCCCTTTAGGGCGAGAAATTTGCCATCCTTACCAGGTCTGGCCTACATGCGACTCCAGAGCCACAGCAATGTGATTGATTCTCAGGCAACTAGGGATACACAATAAATGCTGGTCAGCCAGCAACATCCGTGTCTCCGGAATAAATAAAAAAAAATGAACATTTTAAAAACTCAGTAAGAAGTCTTACACCAGGTTAAAGTCCAACAGGTTAATCTGGAATCACAAGCTGCTTCTTTCTCAGGTGAGTGCTGGACTTTAACCTGGTGTTTTGAGCCTTCTTACTGTGCCCACTCTAGTCCAATGCCAGCATCTCCACATCAAAAATATATCATCATACATGGAACTTATCTTAATGACCACAGCAGGTGGATAAGGAAGACACAAACAATGACTGCATTCTCCTAATAGGAAATCACTCTGTTTACACGTATTCAAATTCCTTTGAGTATTTAAATTAAGCATTCACACATTTCCTCAGTGTTGCAGTAATAATGTGGGATGAAGCGAATGAGATTAACTACAAAATATGCTTTCATTCAAAGAGATGGATAGTTTGCCACCTGTGGTGTGATTATGTCTCACTGAGATACCTCGTTGGCGGCTCCTCAACAATTAATTTTCTTTATCAAACAAGAATAGATTAGCTTTCTTGGTTTTTCCAGAGAGCTGAACGATGTGTGTTCAGGAATCACTTCTATTATTCTTCTCTGAACATTTCCCACTGCCATTATTGGACAGAACATCATGAATTATCTGCTCAGTGGTAATGTACTGTTGTACAAATGGGGAAGGATTTCCTGCATCTGCTGAGATGAAAGTATATGTTTACAATTTCATGACATCTAGTGTATGGAGGAAGCCTTCACCATGCTATGGCTTGCATGCAAATTATCATTCAACAGAAATCAAAATGAAAGTAATGCCAAAATCTTTAATAGATTAAAGAGTTGAATTTCTGTAGGGCTTTCATGGTCACCTATCATGATCCCTGCAGGAGCCCCAGAACATGGTGTGAACTTCGTTAACAATTTATTTTCCAGTAACATTGGCTGGAATTCTCCTATCCTGCCTGCCACTGCAATTGTAAACGGGTGGATTGCAGACAATGTGAAGGCCCATTTTTAGACCAGCATGGCCAGAGAATTCCTTCATTTCATGTGACACGAGTTCAGAGTTTGACTTTCAGTCCTATTCTCTCCTTCTATTGGGTTGATGCATAAACAATTGGGCAGTATAGCATGTAGTGACAGTTGTAAAATTTTAGGAAACAATTTTCAATCCACATGAGTATAGCTATTGCTAGGAGTCATATCACAGCAACTGTCTAACCACAGATTCCCTATTTGGTCAGTGTCTGTCATGAATTAGAAACATTCAAATCCCTTCGGTTATCCCCTATTAAAAAGAATTTAGGTACAAATCGTTCTTTTAGTTTTCATTACACATACCGTTGGGCAGCTGTTTCCAGCCTTCTCTTCCAGGAATCCGACCTCGCAAAGTTTCTTCTCATTCCGTAACCAATATTCTGCAGAGTCCAATAAACTATTACTGCACAAGACCTGTTGCAAGAGAAAAATCAATTTATCTTTATTTCAAACTACATATTTGTTTCACTGTCAGTAAGTGTATGCTTTTTTTAATACAAGTGTATTACAATTCAAGGCTGCTGCCTACGAGAATGCTTTTTATTTCAATCATAGGGAAAGGGCATGAACTTTTTAAACATGAAACTTTTTAAACATGCTCTGCATTCATTATCATCATGGCTGATCATCGAATGGTAAATCACCACTTGGGCCTATGGTTCACTGGCAGCAACAGAGCTGGCTCAGAGAAGAACATGAGAATTAGCCAAACTTCTCCGGCCGTTCACGCCAACTGGGATCCTCTGGTTCTGCCACAGCGCACTCTGGCCTGTGAGTTTCGCATTGGCGCGGAGTGACACTGATGGGAAACTCCACTGACAGCGGCAGTACCAGAGAATTTACTGCCAGCCCAGAGTGCGCCACTTCCCACTGCTAAAAAACACGCGGCAGGGAGGCCAGAGAATCTCGCCCCATATCTCTGAATTCACGTATCAGGCACCCTGATCCCTCCACATCAGAGTTCTGTGCCTTGCCACTTTAAATAATATATTGCCTTTCTATTTTTCCTGTCATGTTCTCCACATTATAAGCCATCTGGTAAATATTCCCCACTCATTTAATGCATCTGTAGACTCTATGGCTGGAACTCTACCCGCTGCAGAATCGGCGCAGGCCTGACAATGGAAAGATCTGTTGACCTTGGGCAGGAATTTTCAGTCTCATTCAAGCAAGGCATAAAATCCGGCCCTCTGTTCTCTAGATAAACTTATTTAACCAACATATTTTTGTGTCATCAGCAAAGTGTGCAACCATAGATTCATCCATGTCATTGTTACAGATTGTAAATAGTTGAGAAGACAGCACTGACCCATGTGGCACTCAATTAGTAAAAATGTGCCAACCTTAATAATGATCCATTTTGTCCTACTCTGTGCTTCTGTTAGCTAACCAATCCTCTATCCATGTTAATATGTTGCCATTAAATCATGAGCTTTTATTTTGTGTAGTAACCTTTGGTGTTGCACATTGTGGTTTTGGAAATCTAAATAGATCACATCCATAGGCGTTCCTTTATCTATCTTCTTATTACTTCTTCAAAGAACTCTAATAAATTTGTCAAACTCAATTTCTCATTCTATATACCATGTTAACTCTACCTGTTTGTATAATGATTTTCTAAATGCCCTGCTATTTATTACTTTTTTGTTAACTGATTCTAGCATTCTTCCCATGACAGATATTAACCAAAGCAGCCTGTACTTTCCTGCTTTCTGTCTCCCTCCTTTCTTGAATGCTAGTGTACATTAGTGATTTTCCAATACACTGGGATGGAAGGAAATTAGAGATATTGGGGGAAATTTTAACTTTTTGATCTGTTGGGATTGAAGGCACCGAGTGGCAAAATATTTCAAAAGCAGGATGTCTCTGCATGCTAATAACATTGGCATGTTAGTAACTGTGTGCGTGTGTGTATGTGTGTGTAGAGAGTTTCCCCTGCCTCAAATTCAACATGATTAACCAGCTTGGCTTCTAGTTGTTGGGAAACATGAGAGCAGAGGCTGTGGGGTTAGATTATCCAAGCCAGGATTAAGGGAAATGGAGGAAAGTGGAAGGTGCTCAGATCCAGGGGAGTGGCAGCATTAAAAACATGGAAAGGAGGCTAGAAGCCTCGGATAGATGGAAGGGTGTGGGGGGGGTGGGGGATTCAATCCCAGGATTCATGATGGGATGTTTCATCCAGGGAAGGGTGGAGGTTATTGCGGTTAAATGCCATGCAGAGGCAGTTTAGCCTTGAGAGTCAGGGCTATTGGAGACCACATGGATAAGTGGAGGAAGGGGGAGTCAATGATTTGAGTTTTCGAGGAGGCAGCACAGATTGTGAGGTGGGAGATAATCAGAGACTTTGGGATGTGGCATGTGGTGAGGGAGGAAGAGATCAGAAGCTGTGGGGTGGCAAGTGATCAAAAGCCTTGGGGCGTGGTGATGCGGTGGGCAGAGATTGAGATTGGAGGCTTGAAGGTAAGGGGAAGGTATAGAGTGGGGAGATTGGAAGGGTGAGGGATGGCGTTTCTGACTGTGGGGGACTGGTACATTCTTCACCACCCTGTAGTGGCAGGTTTCTCAAGGGAAGCCTACTCCTGCTCCTATTTCTTATGTCCTTATGTTTATAAGAGAAACAAATCCACCTTGAACTGAATTTAAAAGGCTGCAAAATTTTAAAAAATTCAATCGTGGGATGTGGGCGTCACTGGCTGGGCCAGCATTTATTGCAGTTAAGAGTCAACCATATTGCTGTGGAGTCACACGTAGGCCAAACCAGGTAGGGATGGCAGATTGCCTTCGTAAAGCACACTAATGGACTTTTACAATAGTCAACAATGATTTCATCATTAGACTTTCGCAATCCAGATTTTTTATTGAATTCAAATTTCACCATCTGCCCATGTCTCCTGATCTTTACCCCGGATCTCTGGATTACTAGTCCAGTGACAATACCACCATAATCACCACCTCTTTATAATATTTAAATTGCCAAATTGCCTTCAGGGAATGGATTAGCTGCCTATCATGCCTGGATTAAAGCTAGCTGTGGGCTAACTGAAGCTAATTTGTGGTCAGATTCTGGTTTTTAAAGTGAATCTCCCACCTGACCCAACCCTATCCATTGATATGTATTAAAATAAAGAGGGAGAGGTCATGAAGGGATTTAAAAATTAGGAAGGGTATTTGTGGCCCTAGAGGACTAGGAGCCAGTCAGAATTGAGGTGATGGGCACGTGAGACCTGGGACTGGATTTCCATGTTCCCATCCATGTTGGGCAGCATGAACTCTTAGGAAATTTGTCATTCAAGCAAAGGCACTCAAATTTCACTTAGAGTCATTGGGCCCTACTTTACAATTTTAATTCTAAGTGCTGGGCGGACTTGAAACTGGGAGTGTTTCATATCCGGCTTTTAGACCTGTTCTCAGGCACCCTCATATGCACTCTGCCTGAAAAAATATCAGCAATTTTGAGTCGTGCGGAAGAAGCCTGTGGGAGGGGCTTTACCCACCCGAAACCCTGCAGTTACGATTGAATCTTCAACTGTGCATGCGCAATAAAGAAAAATAGAAAAGCCTTCCCCTGCCACATCGCTCCTGGGTCGGATAAAGCCTCCTCCCTGGCCCCTACAGACATTGCCCCACCTCATTCTCCCCCACTGATCACATGCAGAGTGGCAGCGGACCCCTGCCTCCCACTCCAGCCCCCCCCCCCGCCCCCCCATAAAGCCATTTGACCCACCTCCCTCCTGTCCACACCAGAAAGCACTCTGACCCACCTCCGCCAGCCCCTCACCGTCAGTCTGAGTTAGACAGCTGCCGGAACCTCTGAGCTTACCTCCTCAGAAGCTGGAACACCCGAATCAGACCTCTGCAAACCATATTTGTTTTGATTTAAATCTGGATGGGCGAACGCAGCGGTAAAGGGGAAAATGCCGGGGAAATGGGCGTGCAGCCCATTAAGTCAATTTAAATGTATGCAAATGCATATAAATTGATGTTGCGTCCCTTTCAGGCACGGTCCCAATGGCTCTATATCAACACGTCACCACCTCGTTATAATATTTAAATCGCCAAATTGCTTTCTGGGAATGAGTTAGTTGCCCATTTCATCTGTATTAAAATCAGCTTCGGCCATTGTTAAAAGGGGAACTAGAGCGAAGGCATGTGCAGATTGCACTACCCGCCTCATGCCTCACTTTACCAAGTTTCCGCGACTGAAAATGGGTGCAACTTGGTGGTAAAATCAGGCGCATTGAGTCTTAGAGGTTTACAGCATGGGAACAGGCTCTTTGTTCCAATCTTTTCATGCCACCCAGTTTGTACCATTAAGCTAGTCTCAAGTGCCTGCATTTGGCCCATATCCTTCTATACCCATCATACCCATGTAACTGTCTAAATGTTTTTTAAAAGACAAAATTGTATCCACTTCTACTACTGGCTCTAGAAGCTTGTTCCAGACATTTACCATCCTCTGTATGAAAAAAATGCCTCTCTGGACCCTTTTGTATCTCTCCCCTCTTACCTTAAACCTATGCCATCTTGTTTTAGACTCCCCTATCTTTGGGAAAAGATGTTGACTATTTACTTATCTATGTGCCTCATTTTTTATAGACCTCTATAAAGTCACCCCCTAAATCAAAAACACAACTCCTGCTCCTCTCCTACCTCCTGCTCTATCTTTCCTACGGCATCTGTATCTTGGAACATTAAGCTGCCAGTCCTGTCTCAGTAATAGCTATAATATCCCATGCCTTATACCCACCCACGCCCTGAGTTCATCTGCTTTGCCTGTCAGGACTCTTTTATTGAAATAAATGCAGTTTAGTCTGGACTTCCCTTGCTTTCTGCCCTGCTATTGAAAACAAGAGGTAGAGTAACGTTTATGGTCAGAAATTTAAATCAGCTTTCAATAAGATGTTGAGATCTGACTCATGAGCAGTTTATAGCGCCCAGTTTGGTTGCCCATTCCATATTAATGGTTTGCCCATTCCATATTAATATTGCCAAATTGGAAAGAGATACAGAATTCCTGGCACAGCAACTAACCTACAGACCCGATGCTGCCTAGCCTGAAAGGTAACTTTCATTTTCACCCTACGAGAAATGAAGTTCTTCAAACATTTCATGCCATGTAAAGACTTTTATATTTTTGATTTCCACACATTTTTTTTTTTAGGAATTTTCTCCTGGTTTCCCCCACTTTATTGTCAAAGCTCTTGCATTGGAGAGCAAGAAAAGCATCCAGGAAATTGCTACCAATTTTTTTTCCTTGTTGGTCAATTTCATCTTATCTTTTTTTGTAAATATGTTCCATCATTTATAATTCAGTTCAAGCCTGAATTCCCAAAAAATTAAGGAAATCCTGAGCATAAAGAAAAAATTCTGCCCTCTGAATTCTACATGTTTTCAAGAACTGGACATTACTACGTGTCCAAGAACTGGTGTGTCAAGAATTGACCTGTTCGATGATGTGAAGGGACATAGCAAAAATTTTGCAATGAGGAAGAATGGACTAGTTTTCCTTTATTCAACTTCCTCAGTTGGTCACAACAAGGCTTTCAGTTCCTTTTGGATGAGAATATGTCTTTTCTAAATCAAAATATTTTTACTTATTTAAGCTGTCAGTAATAAGGAGCCAATCGACCTAGATTTTCTTGAATCAAAGAAGGAGCAAATTTATTAACTTCTAAATCCCAGAAAAATAATAAAAACATTAAGCATTTGGCCCTCATGCAGTCCTTTGGTATCAGAAATAAAAGGAGTTAGAATTCAATAAACAAAATGTAGAACTAATATATGGTTAAGAGTCCTTTGTTTGTCCTTGAGCCATAGATACTATGTGGTCGATTGTTGTTTCCTGGATGCCTTCAGATGTCGAGGATGTTGAAATTATTATGAGATTCCCAGTCACTGGTGAGTTTATGCAATAAGTATGTCTCTATCTGAGAGACATACTTATTGCAAAAGACAGGGAGACAGCAGACCTCAGCTTGTTTCCTCAGCTGAAGACTTTTTGAACACTACTCATTTTACTTCAAATCTCTCTCTGGAAGCTGACAGCCTTGCCTTGATATACTTCACCCATCGTGTATTGCCAAGAGGTTTTGGGTAGGTCTGTCTGTGGCAGCCATTGTTGCGATATCCAGTACTTTGCATCTTAATGTTTCTGTCTTAGAATTTTGATGGACATCTGGATTATAGAAAATGTCTCTCTCTTCACACTCCTCTAAGGGCAATATTTTAATTTCTCACCTTTACGTTGCAACGTGGCTTTGCATTTTTGAGCAGATTGTTCTGTCTCAGTATAAATCACAACATTTCCACTCAGTTGAAAGTTGAAACATCAATATGGGAATTTTCTGACTATTCATACCAGTAGGATTTTCCTATCCCGCTGCAGTAAACAGAGATTGGGTTTGTTGTCAAATTCTCTGTCTTCACTGTAGCCCTGTGAACGGGTGGTAAGATCGTGCCGCATATTTTCAAACACAAAAGGGCATATATAGCATCATAATATCCTGAAGAGATACTGGGGCAAATTTTCCCGTTCCAACTGCCATGGAAATCATAGTGGGTGAGGGGTGGACCATGGACTTTGGGCAGGATTTTCTGGCTTCAAAGAATAAAGAAATACAGCATAGGAACAGGTCTTTTGGCCCTCTAAGCGTGCAGTGACCATGTTACCCAATTGAACTAAAACCCTCTACCCTTCCAGGGAACATATCCCTCTATTTCCATCCTATTTGTGTATTTGTTCAGACGCTCCTTAATACTCACTATCGTATCTGCTTCCACTACCTCCTCTGGCAGCAAATTTCAGGCACCCACCACCTTCTGTGTAAAAAGCTTGCTTCTCACATCTCCATTTACCCCTCACACTTTAAGCTTGTGCCCCATAGTGATTGACCCTTCCATTTTGGGAAAAAACTTCTGACTATCCAGTCTGTCCATGCCCCTCATAATCTTGTAGATCAGGTCGCTTTTCAACCCCTCCACTATTCCAGTGAGAACAAACCAAGTTCCTCCAACTTCTCCTCATAGCAAATACGCTCCATACCAGGCAAGATATGGTAAATCTTTTCCACACCCTTTCCAAAGATTCCATAATTTCTGGCAGTGTAGTGACCAGAATTGAACATTATATTCCAAGTGTGGCCTCATTAAGGTTCCGTAAAGCTACAACATGACTTTTGAGGCAGGCATGGCTAGAAAATCCCACTCCTTTATCTTTGAATCAAATAACCCATCATAACAGTGGCCATTATAAGAGATTTGGCCATTGGATTCAGATACATCAGAATGATTGATTCCTGGCAATATCTTCTTCCATCAGCCCTTTTTCAGGAATTGGAGATTTGTCAGGAACAGCAGCTTTCACCATCCAGCTGACTGAACATACTTTTACTGCTGTCAGCATCTCAGATTCTGGCTGTAACCCAGACTATCACAGGCAAAACACACTCCATTATCTTTAAATATTTCATTAATATTCATTAGCAATCCCCCGTAATAGCTCATCACAGACTATTCTAAATCCCTCTAAGTAATATTTAAGAAATAATAATCAAACATGAGGTTTTGAGTTAATAGGATCATAGAATTCCTGCAGTGCAGAAGGAGATCATTTGGCCCATCTAATCTGCATTGATTATAATTCCAACCAGTCACTTATTCCCAGAACTCCACACATTTACCCTGCTAATCTTCCTGACACTAAGATCAATTTAGCATGGCCAATCAACCTAACTGCACATCTTTAGACTGTAGGAGGAAATCGGAACAGCCAGAGAAAACTCACATAGTCACAGGGAGAACATGCAAACTCCATACAAAACAGTGACCTGAGGCTGGAATTGAACCTGGGTCCCTGACGCTGTGAGGCAGCAGTGCTACCACCGTGCCACCATGCCACCCCATTTAGTTTCTTTATTTGGCGAAATCTGAGACATTTTGTAATTTACACCATCTGATTTTTCAAACTAATAATCACATTTGCCTGGATGAGGGATGAGTTCCAATTACTTTAAATACGAAAAGAAATAAAATTGTGCTCTCTAAAACCAAAGTGAAGATAAATGCGTAAAGTCCTCTATTACAATAATGGATAAAGGAATATCGAACTAATAACAGAGGGCTTCATTCATGATTATCATCAAAAAATAGAAAGATGAAATCATACAGCATAGAGAGAGGCCATTCAGTCCATCCATCTCAAGTTGTTCAACTAGTCCCACCAGTCTACTCTAATTCTGTAAACTGCAAAAGATATTGCTTTTTAAAAACAATTGCAGCAACTATTACTATTATAAAGCTGCTAAAAAGATTTATTTTTGGCAAATGGCAAGAGAAACGATCAAACACAATGGGCGGGATTTTCTGGCTGCTCTCATCCCAATGCTGGAAATTCTGAGGTCAATGGATCTTTGCACCCCCAGCCGCTACAATTCCTGTGGTGGGCGGGACTGGAAAATTTGCCCAATAAGTTTTTCAGAGAAATGAAGTTCTTTGAAAGCAAGATTTGCAGGAGATACATTGAAGGCAGCAGAATAGACTTTCAGATCTACCCAACTGCCTCTAGTTTGGAGTTTGCAAACATTTTAATGCTTGCGGATTAGTAACATCACATCTTACATTTTCCCATGACACTGATCTCTCTAATATTGGCATTCAATATCCATGGAGGAAAGGACTTTGTTGAGTGAAATAAATGAGTTGGATGGTAGAGGCTATCTCTCTTTTATAATGTTGTAGCAAACTTAAATGAAATGAAAACAGCTTTTAGCTTACATAACAGAGCCAGGCACTGTAATTACACTCAAATCAATGCTCTGCTATTGTGTATTGCAGTCAAATGGGAAGCATAGTGCCAATTTTTTTTAATTATGTAATGGCCATCACCAATCTAACTCATCTCCTTGTTTCATTTTCAAACTCTGACTGTTCTGCAATTGCAATGATAGGAATGTCTAATTTATTCCAATTAATGCATCCACACCAGGTAACACTCCCCTTTATTTCAAAAAAAGAAGCTACAACTAACTTTGAATCATAGAAACTACAGTGCAGATGGAGGCCATTTGGCCCATCGAACCTGCACCGACCACAACCCCACTCAGCTCTATTCCCATAACCCCTCATATCTACCCTGCTAATCCCCTGACACCAGGGGTAATTAAACATGGCCAATCAACTCAAACTGCATATCTTTGGACAGTGGGAAGATACCGGAACATCCAGGGGAAACCCACGCAAACACGGGGAGAATGTGCAGGCACCACACAGACGATAACCTGAGGCCAGAATTGAATCTGGGTCCCTGGTGCTGTAACCAATGTGCCACCCCCAGAAGACAAAAGGTTAGCATGGCCAACACATTCTTTTGAGGAAAGTGAAATGAATTTTTAACAGTGGATGTAGCTGCTGTCAACAGGAACACACAGCCTGACTGTGGTGCCAGCTAACCTTCCTTGCATCTTCTGATGTCCTTTCCACACCTCCTACATTGATCATGCTCACTTACTCGGTATGCACTATGTACAAAACCAACAAATCATGTAATAACAACGAGATGCCTTGAATTTATAGAAAGGGTGTGAAGGAAATTTCCTAAAATGGTACCAGTGGTGAGAGATATCAGTTGAGGGGAGTAAGTGAGATGGTGGGTTGTTCTCCTTAGCAGCAAAGAAGATGAAGGGAAGATTTAATAGGGGATTTCAAAATCATGAAATATTTTAATAAAATTAATTTGGAGAAACGGTTTCTGAGCAGAGCCAGTAGGCAGAGATTTAAGCTGATTGGTAAAAGCACCAGAGGTGACATGAGGAATTTATTTAAATACAGCCAGTTGATGTCTTCTGGAATCATAGAATCCCTGCAGTACAGAAGAGGCCATTCAGCCCATAGAGTTTCCACCCAGACCCTATTTCCATAACCCTACATATTTATCCTGCTAATCCCCCTGACACTAGGGTCAATTTAGCACGGCCAATTCATCCAACCTGCACATCTTTGGACTGTGGGAAGAAACTGGAGCACTCGGAGGGAATCCACACAGACACAGGGAGAACGTGCAGACTCCACACATACAGTGCCCAAGGCTGGAATCAAACCTGGGACTTTGGCACTGTGAGGCAGCAGTGCTAACTACTGTGGCACCATGCCACTACCGTGAACTATCTGAAAGTGAGGTGGAAGTATATTCAATTATTACATTGAAAAGAGAATGGGCTGAATGCTTAAAGGGAACAGAAATGACATTGCTATGGGAAAAGATTGGGGGAGTAGTAGGATTAACTGAATACAAAAGAACTGGTATAGGCACATTGGGAAGACTATTTGGTCCAATTCTGCATCATTCTATGGGCAGGATCTTCCAAACCCACAGATGACAATTCCACCTCCACCACCCGCATGGCAGGGTTTCTGATGGTGGGATGGGGCAATCAATGCAAAATAGTGAGACATTGGCAGATGATTCCGCTGGTGGTCAATGGTGAGCTGCCTCTACAGCTGGAAAAACACTATGGGGGAGGGTGGAGGAAGGAGGCAATAGCTGAGTGATATTATCGCTAAACTATTAATCCAGCAACTCAGCTAATGTTTTGGAGACCTGGGTCAAATCCCATCTGGGCAGATGTTGGAATTTGAATTCAATTTTTAAAAAAATCTGGAATACTGATGACCATGAAACTATTACTGATTGTTGGAAAACCCCATCCGGTTCATTAATGTCCCTTAGGAAAAGAAATCCACTGTCCTTATCTGGGATGGCCCACACGTAACTCCTGAGCTACAGCAATACAGTTGACTCTCAACTGCTCTCCAAGGGCAGGGATGGGCAATAAATGCTGGCCAGCCAGCGACTCCCATGTCCCATGAATGAATAAAAAAAAAACACCCTATGGACTCTATGTTTCTTTGATAGTACCTCATTAATCTGGACTTCCTTTCTTGAGTATTTCAATGCAGGCATTGATCACGACATTTCAGTTTTATAGCTAAATACAAATTATATTGAAACATCTAATCTTACCGTCCGCATCCCATTTAAAAAGGCTATCTTACTATTAAATAAGGTGCCTCACAGTTAAAAGGAAGTTTTGTTTGGGCTGACCCGTTAAGTGGTAATCAAGATTTGCTGCTGGTTTTCCAACCAGTAAAATACCTCATGAATCCACCAATATGACTAGCCTGTTCTAGCCCTCCTTCCTAGGATGGTTATTGCTGCAAACACCTCCTGGCAAGTCAGTGTGGGACTCCCCATTAATTATTATCAGCAATATCATTGACTCAAGTTCTTTTCATGTCACAGTTCTCAATTTAGCAGTCGGTTACGATTTATTCCACTTAAATGAACAGTGAATATAAAGTATCCTGCCATTCGAGTACCCCCAGAGGCACAGAATGTTAGTGCATTGTTAAAGTGGATTATATTGGATATTATTAAACTAGAAAGAGTGCATAAAAGATTTACTAGGATGCTACTGGGATTTGATGGTGAGTTATAAGGAAAGGATGGATAGACTGAGACTTTTTCCTTAAGAGACTTAGGGATGATCTCCTGGAGGTTTATAAAATAACGAGGGGCATAGATCAGCTAGATAGTCAATATCTTTTCCCAAATGTAGGGGAGTCTAAAACTACAGGGCATTGGTTTATCGTGAGAGGGGAGAGATACAAAAGGGTCCAGAGGGGAAATTTTTTCATTCAGAGGATGGAACGAGCTGCCAGAATAGTAGTAGAGGTAGAGTAGTAGACAATTTTGTCTTTTAAAAAGCGTTTGGACAGTTACATAAGTAAGATGGGTATAGAGGGATATGGGCCAAATGTGGCAATTGGGACCAGCTTAGCAGTTTAAAAAAAAGGCTGATATGGACAAGTTGGGCTGATGGGCCTGTTTCTATGTTTTATACTCTATGACTATGACTCTATGACAAAGTGGCAAGAATACGGATTCTCTATTTGATTATCTGGAAGGGTAGTTATGGGTAAACTAATATAACCAGCTGGCAGGAAGGGATGGAAGTGCAACAAAGTCAATCTTTGCATGTCGCTTACCTTCTGTAAAAAGTTAAGAGAACGAATTCCATTCACCTGGAAAGATTTGAGCTCTTTAAACGTGACTGCATCTGGCAAAAGCTTTTTCTGATTCAGACATCCCACAACAGCTGAAACTAAGTCAGATCGAGGGGAGGATTTATAATATCAGCTGTCAGACTGCTGTACATCACACTAGATTAAGAAGCTACCTTACCAAGTTTATTCCTGGAATTCAGTGAATTCTAAAATGTAAAGGAACAAAATTGGATAAACCCTAAAAAGAGGCTTGAGAAATGTAACTTATGCCCATTGCTTGAAATGCAGGCACCATGCTATGTTCACAATGCTTAATGACTATAATAACTTCTGCTTGCAGTCAGGGTTAACTGCAGGGTTCACCGCTGGCTTAAATCAGGAGGCGGCCAAAAACCAGAACTACTTTGCCCATCTTGAAGCTAAGTTTAAGTTTATTTGATAGTGTCACAAGTAGGCTTACATTAACACTGCAATGGAGTTAGTATAAAAATCCCCTAGTCGCCACACCTGTTTGGATAACTGAAGGAGAATTTAGCACGTCCAGTGCACCTAACCGGCGCATCTTTCAGATTGTGGGAGGAAACCGGAGCACCCGGAGAAAACCCACACAGACATAGGGAGAATGTGCAAACTCTGCACAGAATAGTGACCCAAAGCAGAATTGAACCTGGATCCTTGGTGCTGTGAGGCAGCAGTGTAAAGTGCTAACCCACTGTGCCACCCATGAGCCAGCGTGGTCTCCAGGATTTTCACATGCTGCATTGGAGGTCTTGGTGGAGGAGGCAGAAAGTACATGTGAGGCCCTATATCCACAAAGAGACAGAAGCCCCTCAAGAATAGGCTCTAAACTTTGCACGAAGCCTGTTTAAGTTTGTGCTGGATGCTCTAACTTCCACTGAGCACAAGCTTTCTGGCAGGCTTTCCATCTCTCTCAACTTTTCTGTAGTGGTTTTTTACTACTTTCCTTGGCCATTTCAGAGGGCAAATAAAATTTGAGCACATTGTTCTGGATCTGAAGTCAGAAGTAGGCCGCACCAGGTAAGGACAGCAGCTTTCCACAACAATCCAGTTGCCATGGTGATATTTGAACTTGTGTCTTTCGAGCATTAATCCAAGGCTCTGAATTACCACCTAGAAACATTACCACCACTGGTAACATTGTCAAAGCCTCCTGCTGAGAACTATTTGCTTCCTTCTCTTGCCTTGACAAGCATCTTAACTGTCTGTGTGACATCTGCATGTTCGTCCCATCATATAGAATTCCAAAGGGAAAACCTAATTTGTGCACAAGCCTTGAAGTCAGCAAAAAGTTTGTCAGCACCTGCCACACCACTCATTTTTGCAACTCGAAAAAACTATAAAAAGCACCAAACACTTGTGGAATCAGAGCACTAGTCACAAGAAATCTACCTGCAACTGATGTTGATGATCGCAATCAACAGCACTGCTGAAGGATCCTTCTTGCTGCTTACCATGTATCCAACTGTATGAGATAAGGGCTGTGATTCTTCCAGTGTGACCCTGCAACTGCAAAACTGGCGGGTTGCGGTGGGAGATGCGCATCTGCCGCCTTGAACAGGGATTTGCACATGCACCAGAAATGCATGTGCATCTCCCAGAGCCGGCGAACAATCTCTGGTCAGACCATGCTGGAAACTGGCAGGAAGGCAGGCAAGTCATTTAAATCTTTTCTGCATGTATTTTAAACATGTATATGTATTCATTATTGGGACTTGAATGAAGGGGGAGGGCAAGGGGTTCAGATGGCATGGTAGTGCCCCCTGGGCATGGACACCCTGGCAGTGCCAGTCTGTGCCCCCAGCACTGCCCAAGGGGCAAAGCTTGCCACTGCCCACTGGGCATCAGGCAGTGCCAAAGAGGTGGGGCCTATTATAGGTGGGGCTTAGGAATGATCAGTAGGGGTGGGGGTGTCCTGCTGTATTGGGATTGGTCTGGGTTGGAGGGAAGGCAATGATTGGGGCAGGGAGGGAGGTAATCTGCCAAGGGGGAGGTCTGCCAGGGTGAGGGGGGTGGGGGGAAATCGCCAATGTTGTGGGGGTGGGGCCTGGGCATCGGGAAGCTCAGGTGTGAAGGAGGTTGGGACAGGCCCATGAGTTGCTGTGGGGCCATGATCCCACGGTGGGTGTCGGGGGGGGGGGGAGCAGTGGGGACAGGGGGGTTGCTGGAGGGACAGCACTGTGGAGTTCAGAACTGTCAAACTCCGGCGCAAATAGGCCCTGCCCCCATGGGCTTTTAATGATATTCATGATAGGGAACACTTCAGTGCACAGAGTGAGGAGGTTCACGTGAGAAACTGAACTGACAGAACAGTCAGGATTTAGAACAGCTTTCTCACCATTCAGCACTTTTGGGAGAATTGCTGCCCCCCCCCCCCCCCCCCCCCCCACAAGGATTTCAGTTGGAGCACCAAAGTCTAAAATGGTACCACTAACTTACATCCCAGACATTATGGACAGGACTTCACTGCCTTGCCTGTCGTGAAATCATAAAATCCCATCCAAGATTAATGGATCTTTCCATGTTCTGCCCCTTACTTCCTCCGATCCCTAGGGTGGGCAGACTGGTAAAATTCTGACCACTCTCTTCCAACTTCTTCCGATGGGAAAAAGTACAAGAGTATAAGGTCACATACCAATTGATTCAAGAGCAGCTTCTTTCCCACTGCTATGAGACTTTTGAATGGTCCCAGCTCATATTAAGCTGATCTTTCTCTACATCCTAGCTATGACTGTGACTATAACATTATATTCTGCACTCTCTCCTTTCTTTCTCTATGGATGGTATGCTTTGTCTATATAGCATGAAGAAACAATATTTTTCACTGTGACAATACATGTTTTGATTTGATTTGATTTATTATTGTCATGTCAATGTAGTATGCTGAATGATTTCATGGTCTGCTGACCCTGCAAATTCTAGTGGACATTAGCTTCACACAATAATGCCTTTACCAAGATGGTGCCATATGTTTCAATT
Organism: Sphyrna mokarran; assembly: GCA_024679065.1. Lineage (NCBI taxonomy): Eukaryota > Metazoa > Chordata > Chondrichthyes > Carcharhiniformes > Carcharhinidae > Sphyrna > Sphyrna mokarran. The sequence goes on from JAGIQG010000003.1 coordinate 23,870,309, forward strand.
CCTGCATATCTGTAAGTCACGAGTAACAGCTACTACTGAGCATCAATTCTGCACCTTGAGTGTCCAAACAGAACAACCTCTATACTTTACACACAAGGTCAACCCAAATGAATTTGCACTTCTAAGGAAGAACAAGTTGAAAATGTTCCTAATAATAGCTACATAAAGTGAAATGCTATGGGTGATTGTAAAAGAAATTACATTAAAGGTGCAAGTTGTTTTATTCCAATCTGAGTCATCATTCTAACAAAGCAGAGCTCAGTGCAAAAGCTGAACATATTACCCAGAAGAAGTTGTAGTCATCAAAACTTCCACAAAGTCTAAAAAGGTGCAAAGGAAACACAATGGGCCTTATCAGAACTTTGTGTAAGTGAGTGGGTTTTGAATATGCTAAGCTATTGATTCTAATACTAATTTGAAGGGCAGCACAGTGGCACAGTGGTTCGCACTGCTGGCTCTCAGTTCCAGGGACCTGGATTCAATTCCTGATTTGGGTCACTGTCTGTGTGGGGTTTGCACATCTGTGTCTGCATGGGTTTCTTCCCACAGTCTAAAGATATGCAGGTTAGGTTGATTGGCTTTGATAAATTGCCCCACAGTGCTCTGGCATGCACAGATTAGTGGGGTAAATATGTGGGGCTGAATGGCCTCCTTCTGCACTGTAGGGATTCTATAAAAGAGGGAGAGAGAATCTTCCAAGGGAGTTCTGCTAGCCAGGAGCGCAGTCCAGCAGGTTTTGAGTGCCAATAGGAGAGCACTTTAAGCAGAATGGCAGGTAGCTTATCTGTGGGTATACAACTTGTCACTGATTTTAATCAAGTTGCTCTGAACAAAATGGTTGGGGCTAGATGCTGCTGCTGATGATAAATGAGGACGTGAGAGTGGGATTTCGACAGAAAGCATTTCTTGTCTCTCACATCTCACTTTTGCTTCTCCAGATTTTTCCATGCAATCTGGTCTCCCAATGGGCCATTCCCTGGCACAAGCTCCACTGGAACAATCTTTGTCATTACAGATCACCGGCCACAAACATCTGAGCAGGGGAATGGGGAACCTGCTCCATCTCCAGCGGAATCTCTAAGCTGCACCATGTAGAAGCAGGAAAAAGCGTAAATTAAAGAAATTAATGATTTATCAGAAGCCTGCAAGTGGTCCCTGACCTCGCGCAATCAGAATCTGACCTCATGCACAGGATGGTCAACTCTCTCTGTCTGATCTGAATCCCTCTGCTTAATTCTCCACCAATCAACCCACTTTCTCCAGTTGACCAATCACCTTTTGCCCCTTCTATTTGACCCCCTCTTCTCTGCCCTGCTCACTCTCTTGCCAACCCTCCATGCTGCTCCCATGTCCATTCCAGTAACCCTCCCTTGCTGATTGACAAATCCCTCCCTCTCCGGGTTGTTCCCCATTCTCCAATCATCTTCACCACATTGCTTCATTCTCTCCCACCCCACACCCCACCAATAGGTCACCATCCTCTTCTCTATCCTGAAGCTTTATGGAGAGGCTGAAAGAATCGCAAAGTGATCTTCTGGCATTACAGATATGATTACTGGGCTTCCAGTTTATGGGAATTGACTCCAATCACACCTATCTCAAACTTACCTGAGTGCCATTACTTGTGAGATAGGTGTCATATCATTGATATCTTCCCTCATACAAGCTGCTAATGGAGATTCATCACAGCTAAAACACCAGAAACTTAGTTTGCGTCTGTTGATACAGCCTCTGGATGAATTTTTATTGATTATTGGGCCTCTTGAATCAGGCACCATTAATCCTAGATGGTGAATATTCGCACATTATATATCATTGATATGTTTATATGGGGTGACTAATAAAAGGTCCAGAAGTAATTTTTATCCTACTAAATTCCTATCCAAACTATGTTACACTTATTACTTTAAACACTCGCCTCCCTCCATATCAACAAGATAAAAAGCAGCCCAACAAAGCTTAATTAAAGCAAATTACTGCAGATGCTGGAATCTGAAACCAAAAGAGAAAATGCTGGAAAATCTCAGCAGGCCTGGCAGCATTTGTAAGGAAAGAAAAGAGCTGCATTTTAAACCCAGATGACCCTTCACTCAGCACTTCCTATGACCTTTACTATCTAGAAAAACAAAGGCAGCAGGAGAATGGGAATGCCATTACCTGCGAGCTTGTCCACAACTCACAGAGCATCCTGACTTGAAGACGTATTGCTAATCCTTCATTGTTGCTGGGTCAAAATCCTGGAACTCTCTCACACTGGGTGCACCTGCACTAGATAGACTGCAGTGCTTCAAAATGGCAGCTTACTGCCACCTTCTCAATGGAAGTTGGAGATGAGCAACAAATGTGACTTTTGCAGCAATAGTCATATCCCATAAGCAAAAAAACAAGTTATTAACATGATCAGGCTCTGGTTCTGTCAGATTGACACAGCTCCATATCTTATTATTGCTTTGATTCAGACTTAGATGCAAAACAGATTGGCAAAGAAAACATTACTGTGGTTGCCCTGACCCCCAGGTGATCTCAGATAGAATTCTGCTTTTCGAACAAGAACATTCTGGTTCCACTTTGGCTTTTTTTTAATGTGTTCTTCAGTTCTTTCAACCAATTGCAAGAAGCTATTGGCATTTTCCCCACTCTGCATACCTTTACATCACTTAATGTTACAATCTTATTGTTCTTGCCAGCTGCATGGAATCTGCTGAGCATTTTAATTTATAATAGATAGTTAATACCTAGGCTGGAATCTAACTGAAGGGTTTAATCAGTTGATATAGGGAATAATAATGGATAACTCGGGAACAAAATAAAAGCTTGAACCTAATAAAGGGGATCCTATTGTTTATTCATGGACTAAAAGACAACTGGAAAATTTAATTAGTGTCACAATTAGGCTTATGTTAAACACTGCTATGAAGTTACTGTGAAAATCCCCTAGTTGCCACACTCTAGTACCTGTTCAGGTACACTGAGGGAGAATTTAGCATGACCAATGTACCTAACCAGCACACCTTTCAGATTGTAAGGGGGAACTGGAGCACCCAGAGGAAACCCATGCAGACACAGGGAGAATGTGCAGACTCCACACAGACAGCAACTCAAAGCCAGGAACCGAACCTGGGTCCCTGGCACTGTGGCAGCAGTGCTAACCACTATGCCACCGTTCCACCCTGGAAGTGAGTTATTTTCCATGGTCTAATTGAAGAATCCAGGTGATATAAGCTGCTTTTTAAATCTGTTTTATTTTGTTTGAGGAGTGGTCTCAATCAGGATGCTGATAACTTGTATATTTTGTCTTCGATATGGGATTATGCTCATTCTGTGCAACTATTTCATTGTCCAGAAATAATATTTAGACCCTGAGCTAAACTGCTTTGAACAGTATTTGCCTGCTGGATGTCAGATGCCACTCAGCCCCTGGAGCCTTGCAATTGCCTGCTGTGTCACATCTACAAGAATTGAAAGTCAATGCGTTTTGTGGGAAAGCGGTAAGATTATTTACCTTTTTACATGCTGTGATGGAACTCCCTGTCGCACACGTGGAGCTTTCTGCTTCACTGCCTGGAATTGTTTCAAAGTGCTCTGGGAGTTGACGCATTTGTGAGGCTTCAAATTCACTGCAACAGAAGACAGAAGATGGATATGAAGGTCTGACATGAAACAGGCACATTTTTATTGCAGGTTCTGTTGAAAACATCAGTTTTTCCTTTGTGTCGTTAGAAATTATTAACACTGCCTCATATCAGGTCATTCTCCAGTTTTTGTGGAAGATTGGGTCCATTTGTAATGAACTTATCTCTGATTCAAATAGGCAAGCCTGAACACTGAGGGGTAAAAATTCATTTTGGTTCAATCTATCACCCTGAGTTTGCACTGCATGGCCTCTTGTTTTGCCTCATGTTTGGGATCTAGGTGGGCTGGCGATTGGGAGTGGGTCGGGGTCAGGGTGTAACAACAGTATACTGGGAGGTCAGTACATCCCAATGGCCCTCTGAGCATTCTGCTGCCAGCCTCTCTCTCAGGATTAGGTTCTTTCCCTCCTCCCCGTTCCTCCCACCATGCACCCTCCACCCCTCCCCAACCACCCGCAAGTGGCCATGAATCATCTGATGGCTTCTATAATGCCGAGTGCCAGAAATTATCAAAACTCAGCTTGTTCAAAAAACCTCCCATTTTCCTACTTGTTGGACACTTTGATTTGTTTTGGGAAAATCGTCAATCATGTCCTATTCGCAAGGGCACTCTTCAACCATTATCCTTTGTTTCCTGTTACTGAGCTATCTTTGGATCCAATCTTTGTATCCCAGGAGCTTTTACTTTTTTGACCAGACTGCCATATGGGATTTTGTCAAGTGTGTTACTAAAATCCATTGGTTGGGGCCCAATCAGAAAGGCTTGAGGCACCGTTGGGCCCCAGGCCTCATTTAACAATTCAGACAGCCTGTCATACCTCTGGAGTCCTCTTGGCCATTTGAGAAAGGCATCACAAGCTGTTTGCTATGCAGGCCAAGGCTTGGGTGGTGGGAAGAACAGCAGAGGGCAGTCAACCAGAGTCAGCAGAATTGCTGTAGAGCGAGCAGGACAAATCCAGTTCCTCTTGGCTGCATAAGAAGATACCTTTACAGTGGTAGAGGTTTCCTAGGATGCACACTATACAAGAAGACTTCGAATCGAAACATAATGAAGAACTTCACAAATAGAAGTTTTGGGGTGGCATGTGGGCACAGTGGTTAGCACTACTGCCTCACAGTGCCAGGAATCCAGGCTCAATTCTGGCCTCAGGTCACTATCTGTGTGGACTTTGCACATTCTCCCCGTGTCTGTGTCAGGTGCTGGGGTTTTCTCCTGCAGTCCAAAGATGCGTAGGTTAGGTGGATTGGCCATGCTAAATTGCCCCTTAGTGTCAGAGGGATTGGATAGGGTAAATGCGTGTTGTTATGTGAATAGGGCCTGGGTGGAATTGTTGTTGGTGCAGATTTAACGGGCTGAATGGCCTCCTGTTGCACTGTAGGATTCTATGGATTCTCTGAAGTGTTGCTTTGATTGAAAAAAAAACCTCTTTTTGTGCATTGCTTGAAATTGAAAAGACATCAGTGGAATGCTCCAATACTACAACTTGACTTCTGTATTGAAAAGAGTTTTGCTATGGCACAAACCGCTTCTCTGTTTGCGCACATCCAGCTGACGAACAAACCAGGTATACAGAGCAGAACAGGAACAGTCCAATCAATACCTAATTATGCTTCATTGACAAGGGCAGTAGTTCATTAAACCTCAAAATTCAGAACATTGTTTCAATAGAAATAAGCTCACTGTGACAGTACCAATCAGCACACCATTATATTGTGCGACACAGGGGAGACACGTGGTTTACTTGAGCAAAGGAAGAAGGGAAAATCAGTCTCTATTTTTATATAATAAAAGAACGAGCTCTCAAGAATTATGCCTTTGCTGGGGCATAATCCCATTGGTTACAACAGGGACACATTTATTAACACTCTCCATCACTGGACTCACTATTTTCTGTGGGGTCAGTCAGGGATGTTAAAAGAAAATGGAAAGGAAAATAAATGACTTCATCCATTTAATGATAGCATCCATCCTTACTTACTGTCCTTCACATTCATCTGCTGCATGGAACTTTACTTATTTCCTAACCATTACTCACAGACTTTCTGTTCTTTCCTCCATCCTTTCCCACTCTCACTCATAGAATCACAGAATTATAGAACTCAACAGCGCAGAAAGAGGCCCTTCAGCCCATCAAATCTGCACCAACCACAATCCCAATCAGGCCCTACTTCAATATCCATATTTACCCATTAATCTCTCTAACTTAAGGATCTTAGGATACTAAGGGGGCATTTTTTTTAGCATGGCCAATCAACTAACCCGCACATCTTTGGACTTTGGGAGGAAACTGGAGTACCTGGAGAAAACCCAAGCAGACATGAGGAGAATGTGCAAACTCCACATAGACAGTGACCTGAGCCAGAATCGAATCCACTCTGATGACATGTAAGAACGCCACCCACCAAGTACACAGTACATACTCTTGCGTCTCAGCCAATCTTGTCTATCTTATACGCTGCAGGAAAGGATGTCCTGAGACATAGTACATTGGCGAGACGCTACGACAGCCAACAAATGGACACCGCGCTACAATTGCCAGGCAGGAGTGTTCCCTTCTAAGTCAGAGAACACTCCAGCAGTCACAGGCATTCAGCTTTCGATCTTTGGATAAGTGTCAGCCTTCAAGATACACGAAAACACAGAATTGTCGAACAGAAACTGATCCCGCACACATGAAGATAGCCTCAACCGGGATTTTGGGTTCATGTCACACTACATATAACCCACACCATTTGGCCTGGGCTTGCAAAATCCAGCTAAAGGTCCTGGCTTGAGACAATTCACACCTCTTTAGCCTGTGATCATCTCTCTCTTCATTCACGTTGTCTGTACTTGTAAAGACTTGATTACCTGTAAATCACATTCCAACTATTATCTTGCAATTGTGTCTTTGCCTATACATGCCGTTTGTGAAATCTATCTCTCCACTCACCTGATGAAGGAGCAGTGCTCCGAAAGCTCATGATTCTAAATATACCTTTTATCTGGTGTTGTGAAACTTCTCACTGTGCCCACTTTTACTTTGTGTGAGCACTGTTTCTCACCTTTATAATTGCATTCAACGTTATTCAACTCTTTGTATGTACCATCGGTGTCCCTTTTCACGGCTGTTTTCAATAAATGTATTGACTATCCGCACTTGTTAAAAATCTGCTTATTTCAGATAACCACACGTCTGAGCCACACACACTGATAGCCTTTTTCCTAGGATGGAGAAAGCTAGCACGAGGGGACACAGCTTTAAATTAAGGGGTGATAGTTATAGGACGGATATCAGAGGTAGGTTCTTTACCCAGAGGGTGGTTAGGGAGTGGAATGCCCTGCCTGCGGCAGTTGTAGATGCGCCAAGTTTGGTGGCGTTTAAGAGGTTAGTTGATAAGTTTATGGAAGAGAAGGGAATGGTTTAGTTTGGAGGGTCATTGTTTTTTTTCATAATTGGTCGGCGCAACATCGAAGGCCGAAGGGCCTGTTCTGCACTGTAATGTTCTATAATGCCAAAGCATTAAACTCCTCCCTACTCATTTTCATTACAAAAGACTAAACATGTTAATATTCACACCTAATTTGGTAGACAATTGCCTTTCTCATCCATTCTGTCAAATTCCAGTGTACCCACCTTCTGATATCCAGTCCTATTGCACAGCATTTGAGCGGATATACCCCTCTACAATTAATTACAAGAGCATAGAATTCCAAGTGGCCAAATCACACATTGACTCATATTTGTTTGACCTTCCGTTGACCATAACACCATTCCCGCTGAATTGAGTTGCAATGGGCCAACAACCTTTATGTTTCTTGTGAATATTAGGTGCAGAAAACAAATCATACATTATTATCTATGTCAGATAACTAGGCCAAAGTACCTGGTAATGCAGTGCAAATATCTTGCATCTACCTTTGACTTTTCTCTGTTGGTAATGCTCGAAGAGATGCTTGAAAGTCTGATTAGGACTGTTGCCTGAGAGGGATTCCTTAATCTTTTAAATTAAGTTAAAGCATTCCTTATTATCATCTACTGTAAAGAATCTCCTGTTTTATGGAATTAGTGTGAACCACACCACTTCTTATTCCTTTGTCGTCCAGATCGTTTGAATAAGCTAGATCGCTGGCCCACTCATTCTCTGACCTTGTACACAATGTTCAGTCAGCAAGCCACAAATGACTTTTTCATGCACTTTAATTTCCAATCGCCATTGAAGTGACTAACAAACCCAGTAGGAGTGAATTCATATGAATTCCAGGTAACTTAATATCCATTAAAAGCAAATTACTGCAGGGGCTGGAATCTGAAACAAAAAGAGAAAATGCTGGAAATTCTCAGCTGGTCTGACAGAATCTGTGGAGGGAGAATAGAACCAACATTTCGAGTCTGAATGACCCTTCATTATAATTGATATCTACTTCTGAATTCTGAAAAGATTAGTTTCCATTAAAGCACTGGTTTGATTTGTTCATCACTTGAAGATTAATACTTATGCTGTAAAGAAATCTCAACAGGTGAAATCAGTATTGCTGTGGGGGGAGCAATGGCGATGGTGCTATCAGTAGACTATTGATGCAAGAACTCAGCTAATGTTCCGGGGACCCAAGTTTGAACCTGCCACAGCAGATGATGGAAATTGAATTCAACTGAAAAAAATCTGGAATTAAGAGTCTACTAATGACCATGAGACCATTGCTGATTGTCTGAAAAATCTGGTTTACTAATGTCCTTTACGATAGGAAATCTGCTGATCTAACTTGGTTATACATATCGGAAAAGCAGCTAGCCTGATTAAGCACCCCATGTACACTCTTTTCCACCTTCTTTCATCAGGAAAAAAGATATGAAAGTCTGAGGTTGCAAAGAACAAAATAAATTACAGCACAGAAATAGGCCCTTCGGCCCTCCAAGCCTGCAACGACCATACTGCCAGACTGAACTAAAACCCCTACCCTAAGGGCCATATCCCTCTATTCCCATTCTTTTCATGAATTTGTCCAGATGCTCCTTAAAAGTCATTAGCATACCTGCTTCCATTACTCTGCTGGCAGCAAGTTCCAGGCACCCACCATCCTCTGTATAAAAAGCTTGTCTCATACATCTCTTTTAAACCTTGCCCCTTGCACCTTAAAACTATGCCCGCCAGTAAATGTCTCTTCCACTCTGGAAAAAGTTTCTGACTGTCCACTTTGTTCGTACCCTTCATAATCTCATAGATTTTTATCTATGAAGGCTGACCTTCAATCTCAATCACTCCAGTGAAAACAAACCAAATTTCTCCAACCTCTCCTCGTAGCAAATGCCTCCCTTAATAGGTAACATGCTTTTCTGTACTCTCTCCAAAGCCTCCACATCCTTTTGGTAGTGTGATGAGCAGAATTGAACACTATATTCCAAGTGGGCCTAACTAAAATTCTATAAAGCTGCAACATCACTTGTCAATTTTTAAACTTAGTGCCCCGGCTGATGAAGGCAAGCATGCCATGTGCCTTCTTGACTACATGGGTTCTGCCATTGACTGTATATTTTCTATCTTTATTAGACTTTCCAAAATGCATTACCTAACATTTGTCCGGTTTAAACTCCATCTGTCATCTCTCTGCCCAAATCTCCAACTAATCTATATCCTTCTGTATCATTTGAGGGTCCTCATTACTATACACAAATCCATCAAATTTATGTTATCCACAAACTTACTAATCAATCCAGTTACATTTTCCTCCATATCATTTATATATATTACAAACAGCAAAGATCCCAGCACTGATCCCTGAGGAACATCACTTGTCACAGCCCTTCATTCAGAAACGCACCCTTCCACTGCTGCCCTTTGTCTTCTATGGCCAAACTGTTCGGTATCTATCTTGCCAGCTCACCTTGACCCATGCGACTTCACATTCTGCACCAGTCTGCCATGAGGAACCTTGTCAAAATCCGTGTAGACAATATCCACTGTCTTATCCTCATCAATCATCTTAGTCACTTCCTCGAAAACCTCAATCAAATCAAGAGAAGGTGAAGGCGCATGGGATACAGGGTCGGGTATGTAGATGGGTCGAAAACTGGCTCGGAAGGAGGAGACAGAGGGTAGTAGTGGAAGGCTCTTTTTCCAGCTGGAAGCCTGTCACTAGTGGAGTGCCACAAGGCTCAGTACTAGGTCCTCTTCTATTTGTGGTCTACATAAACGACTTGGAAGTAGGGGTAGGTGGTGAGATCAGCAAATTTGCTGATGACACCAAGATGCTTGGATTGGCGGGTACAGAAGAGCAGTGTCAGGCAATACAACAGGACATAGACAGGTTGGTAGATTGGGCAGATAGATGGCAAATGGAATTTAATCCGGAAAAATGCGAGGTGATGCATTTTGGCCGGAAAAATGTAGAAGAGAATTATAGGATAAAAGGTAAAACTATAAGGAGCATAGAGACGCAGAGAGACTTGGGGGTGCAGGTTCACAAGTCTCTGAAGGTGTCCTCACAGGTGGAGAAGGTGACAAAGAAGGCGTATAGTATGTTAGCTTTCATAGAAAAGGGTATAGAATATAAGAGTAGGAGTTTGATGTTGCAGTTGTATACAACTTTGGTTAGGCCTCACTTGGAATACTGCGCCCAGTTCTGGTCTCCGTACTATCGGAAGGATGTGGAGTCCTTGGAGAGAGTGCAGAGGAGGTTTACCAGGATGCTGCCTGGTATGGAAGGACTGTCCTATGAGGAACGATTAGATAGACTGGGGTTGTTTTCCCTTGAAAGACGTCGGCTTAGAGGGGATCTCATAGAGGTGTATAAGATTATAAGGGGTATAGATAGAGTAAATGGAGGTAAACTTTTTCCACCTTTAGAAATGGATAGGACGAGAGGTCATGGCCATAGGGTGAGGGGGGCTATGTATAGGACGAATATTAGAGGGCAGTTTTTCACACAAAGGGTAGTGGGGGTGTGGAATGCACTGCCGAGTAAGGTGGTGGGAGCAGGCACGCTGGGGCTGTTTAAGGGTCTCTTGGACAGCCACATGAGCGGTATGCAGATAGAGGGATATATTAGGACTGTTTAACTACGGCTTTTTTCCACAGGTAATTCGGTCCATAATTTGAGCACGCATTCGGCAGGTGGTGCGGGTACAGCTCTTGGATGTTGATTCATGGGTTGCCTGGTACCTCATGTCGTATATGAGTGCTTTATGTGGACCACCTGAAGGGCACCATGACAGCTCAGAGACTATCGATGTGGCTGTGCAGACACTTGGAATTGGGCCGGTGTCTGCGGGAGTTTGCGCGTTCTCCCCGTGGTTGCGTGGGTTTTCTCCGGGCACTCCGGTTTCCTCCCACAACCCAAAAATTCGCTCTTAGGCTGATTGGGTAACAAATTGTCCCTATGGTGAAAATTTTCCAAATTAGGATTAATATATATACTATTATATAGGACTATTAAAATAGGATAATGATTTGGTATTACGGTGGCGCGGGCTCGTTGGGCCGAAGGGCCTGTTTCCCGTGCTGTGTTGCTTAAAAAAAAAGTTGGTGAGATACTACCTTCCCTTCACAAATCTTGTTGCCTCTCGCTAATACGTCCACTTCTTTCCAAGTGAGAGAAAATAAGATCTTGAAGAATCCTCTCCAATAATTTCCTTACCACTGATGTAAGTCTCACTAGTCTCTAATTACTTGGATTATCCTTGCTACCTTTGTTAAACAAAGGAACAACATTGGTTATTCTCCAATCTTATGGGACCTTCCCTGTAGCCAGTGAGGATATAAAAATTTCTTTCAAGGCTCCAGCAATTTTCTCCCTTGCCTCTCTCAGTATTTTGGGATATATGCCATCAGGCCCTTGATGTTTCTCAAGAGCCCAACACTTCCTCCTTTTTGATCTCAACCTGACTCAAACTATCGTCACATCCTTTCCCAGCCTCATCATCCACCAAGTCCTTTTCTTTGGTGAATACTGATGCAAAGTACTCATTTAATGCCTCTCCTATTTCCTCTGGTTCAACGCACAGATTCCCTCCTCTGGCTTTGAATGGACCAACAATCTCCCTGGCTACCCTCTTGCTTTTAATGTACGTATCAAAGCCCTTGGGATTTTCCTTAATCCTGCTGGCCCAACGACTTTTCGCGACCCCTTTTAGCCTTCCTTATCCTTGCTTATCATCACATATAATCTGACTGAAGAACTTCTTCTTCCCTGCTGCCATCAGACTTATGAATGGATTTACCTCATATTAAGTTGATCTTTCTCTACACCCTAGCAATAACTATAAGACTACATTCTGCACTCTCTCATTTCCTTTTCTATGAATGGTATGCTTTGTATAATTTGGAAGAAACAATACTTTTCTCTGCATCCTAATACATGTGATAATAATAAATCAAATCACATGTGACTCCAGAATCACAGCAAGTTGGTTGACTCTCAACAGCCCTTGGGTAATTAAGGATGGGCAATAAATACAGGCCAAACAGTGACACCCATGTCCCACAAATGATTTAAAAAAAAAGTTTGATTTGCTCATCACTTGAAGAGTAATACGTGTGCTATAAAGAAATCTTAACAGATGAGCTCAGCGTGGTGGCACTGACCCATTAATGCATGCTGAAGTGAGGAAAAAAAAGTTTGCAATTTGTTTGCAATCAAACAGCTTTAAATTGACAGAAGCTGAACTGGAATGTGTCTGGATCCCAGATGATCTAATTCAAAGCAGGGAAATGAGACATTACTGTGTCCCAGTGGCTTAAACCAATTCCTATTTACCTTCACTGTGCATCTATTCTAATCTATTATGTCTCAATTATCCACATCATAATTATCAGAACACGATCTCCCATCAAATCCTTACCAGGGAGCAGGAGCAGCATATTTTAGATGTATAATCACTTCTGTATGAAAGCACAAATTTCTGTCTTTGCTTAGTTTGAATTTGTGAATAAGTGATTAATTAGACTTGAACATAGATATGCAAACTGGCTGTTTTAGAATCTGCTATTTATAGTATTCACCATCAAAGAATAATTCCTGTTATAAGCATCTATTTCTTGCTAAACTAGTACTTTGTTTGAAGAGATTCCTTTGTAATATAGTGAGTGTAAGAAGTCACCAAAATAATTCTACGGCATTGCTGACAGGGCAATTCTTTTAGTAGATATAGCAGAAAGTCAGAGAAATAGCAGGAAAGTAGTTCATATCAAAAACAATGAATTTGATTTGATTTGATTTATTATTGTCACGTATTAATATACAGTAAAAAGTATTGTTTCTTGTGCAAACCATATCGTATGTAGAGAAGGAAAAGAGAGACTGAAGAATGTAATGTTACAGTCCTTACAGAGAAAGATCAGCTTAATGTAAGGTAGATCTATTCACAAACTTGATGGTAGCAGGGAAAAAGTCAGTTGGTATGTGACCTCAGACTTCTGTCTGTAGTGGGAGATGAGAGTGAGAGAGTGTGTGTATGTGTGTGAGAGAGAGAAGTGAGAGTGAATGTGTGTGAGCGAGAAAGGTGAGAATGAATGTGTGTGAGTAAGAGAGGGAGGTGAGATTGAGTCCATGTTTGTGTGTGTGAGCAAAGTGAGAGTGTGTGTGTGAGAGAAATGAATGAGTGTGCTTATGTGTGAGAGAGAGGCGAAGGTGAGTTTGTCTGTATGCGTGAAAGAAATGAGAATGTGTGTACGTGTGTAAGAAGTCACCAAAATAATTCTACGGCATTGCTGACAGGGCAAATCTTTTAGTAGATATAGCAGAAAGTCAGAGAAATAGCAGGAAAGTAGTTCATATCGAAAGCAATGAATTTGTGTGTGTAAGAGAGAGAGAGAGAGAGACAGAGGTGAGGGCAAGTGTATGTAAGAGAAGATGAGGGTGTGTGAGAGAGGGAAGAGCATGTGTGTTTGTTTGTGTGTGTGAGAGAGAGAGGTGAGAATGTGTATGTGTGAATATATGAGAAAAAGGTGAGTGAGAGTGAGTGTATGTATGAAAGAGAGGTGAGAGTGAGGAGGGTGTGCGAGAGAGGTGAGGTGTGCATGTGTGTGTGTGTATAAGAGAGAGAGAGAGAAGGGAGTGTGTGTGTTCAATATGAGAATCCAGCTTTCCAGCGGCACTCTTCCCATTGCAATCAAAAGACCAGTATCACTCCCATCAAAAAATCACAAAAAGTGAAGACCTAAGTAAGATTTTAATAAAAATTTTTAAAATTATCATAAAAGTATGCACATGAGAAATAGAATGGACTTCTCCAAATTAGGTTTTTCTATCTTTGTATCTACTATGTGAAAGCAGTCATTTATTTCGTGGTTTGTTCTTCAACAAAATAAGAATGTTTCTCAGATATTCTGTTAACATTCCTGGGATGTCAAAACGGTTCTGTGATTGAAAATGTTTGGGAATCCCTGAATTAGAGAGTGCTAAACTTTATTTTAAACTTTATTTCAACTCAGCAGAATTTGCCAAAAAATTTCATACGTATTTGACATTTTGCGATTGTTTTGTTTGCAAGTCTATCTGGTTGTGATTTATTCATGGATTGCTTCAGTGTGATATACCTTTTATCAGGTTAATTACAAAATTCACCATATGTTCAATAATATCTGGTGAGGGGTTAATAATAAAACCAGACGGTTCACTGAACTCATACAATGGAAATACTTCTGGGGTATCAAAATTTCAAGACAGAAGCATTTATTTATGGCCTTCAGGGACACTGGCTGAGAGTGGAAATTCTCCTTGGTCTGATCGATTATTTGTAACAGTGCATGTATCAGTTTCATATGGGTGAAATACAGCCTGCAAATTGATCTAAGATTGAGTTTGTAGAGCGAGGTCTTCATAGGTTAAGTTAAATATAATATGCTTGAAAATTTGGGTCTTAAAATAGAGTATGCAACATTAGTGCAAACCTATTTCATATAAACTAATGGCATGCTGGCCTTCTTGGCAGGAGGATTTGAGTATAGGAGTAAAGATGTCTTGCTGCAATTATGCAGGGCCTTGGTGAGGCCACACCTTGAGTATTGTGCGCCGTTTTGGTGTCCTAGTCTGAGGAAGCATAGAAACATAGAAAAGTGCAGCATAGTATAGGCCCTTCAGCCCTCAATGTTGTGCCAAGCTTTGTCCAAAACCAAGATCAAGCTATCCCACTCCCAATCATTCTAGTGTGCTCCATGTGCCTATCCAATAACTGCTTGAAAGTACATAAAGTGTCCAATTCCATTACCACACCCCAACCACTCTGAGTAAAGAATCTACCTCGGACATCCCTCCTATATCTCCCACCGTGAACCTTATAGTTATACCTCTTAGTAACAGCTACATCCATCTGAGGAAATAGTCTCTGACATTCACTCTATCTATCCCCCTCATCACTTTATAAATCTCTATTAAATCCCCTCTCATCCTCTCTCAGTCTAAAGAGGAAAGCCCTGGCTCCCTCAACCTTCCCTTACAAGACCTAGCCTGCAAATCATGCAGCATTCTGGTAAATCTCCTCTGCACGCTCTCCAATGCTTCTGCATCCTTCTTATAGTGGGGTGACCAGATCTGCACACAATATTCCAAATATAGTCTCACCAAGGTCCTGTACAGTTGCAGCATAACCCCACAGCTCTTAAACTCAAACCCCCTGTTAGTAAATGCTAATACACTGTAAGTCTTCTTCATAGCTTTATCCACTTGAGCGGCAACCTTCAGAGATTCTGTGGATATGAACCCCAAGATCTCTTTGTTCCTCCACATTCCTGAGAACCCTGTTGTTGACCCTGTAATCCGCATTCAAATTTGTCCTATTAAAATGAATCACTTCACATTAAACTTCACCTGCCACTTTTCGGCCTAGCTCTGCATCCTATCAATGTCCCTTTGCGGCCTACAGCAGCTTTCCACTCATCTACTGCTCCACTAATCTTGATGTCATCAGCAAATTTACTGACCCATTCTTCAGGCCCCTCCTCCAAGTCATTGATAAAAATCACAAATAGCAGAGGATCCAGCACTAATCCCTGTGGGACATCGCTGGTAACTAGTCTCCAGTCTGAAAATTTTCCATCCACCACCATCCTCTGCTCTATGAGTTAGCCAGTTACCCGGCCAAATTTCCCTCTATCCCACACCTCCTTACTTTCTTCATAAGCCGACTATGGGGAACCTTATCAAACGCCTTACTAAAATCCATATGTACGGCATCAACTGCTCTACCTTCACCCACATACTCAGGAATGCCCTAAAGAATTCAATCAAATTTGTAAGGCAAGACTTACCCTTTATGAATCTGTGTTGACTATCTAAGCTGCATCTTTCCAAACGGTCATAAATTCTATCCCTCAGGACGTTTTCCATTAACTTGCTGATCATTGAAATAAGACTAACCTGCCTATGATTACCAGGATCATTCCTTTCTTGAGCAGAAAGACATTCTTGTTTTAAAGTGAGTCCAGTGAAGATTCACCAGATGGATTCTTGGAACAGCGGGACTGATATATGAAGAGAGATTGGATCGACTGCACTTGAACTCATTGGAATTTAGGAGAATGAGAAGGGATCTCACAGAAACAAATAAAATCTTGATCAGGCTGTACAGGCTAGATGCAGGAAGAACATTTCTGGAATTCCAGTGCTGGAATGCACTGCCAAGTAGGGTGGTGGAGGCAGACATGTTGGCATCGTATAAGACTTACCTGGATAGTCACACGAGCAGATTGGGAATGAAGGGATACAAACGAATGGTCTTGTTGGACCAATGAGTAGCACAGGCTAAGAGGGTTGAAGGGCCAGTTTCCTGTGCTGTACTGTTCTTTGTTCTTTGTTTCCAATGTTTGGGAAGTCCAGAATTAGGGGTCACAGTCTAACAATAAGGGGTAAGCCATTCAGGACTGAGATGAAGGAGAACTTCTTCACTCAGGGAGTTGTGAACCTGTGAAATTCTCTACCATAGAAAGTTCTTGGGGCGAATTCATTAGATACGTTCATGAGGGAATTCAATGGGGCCCTTGTTGCTAAAGGAATCAAAGGGTACGGAGAGAAAGCCGGAATGGAATACTGAAAGTGCATGATTAACCATGATCATATTGAATGTTGGTGCAAGTCTTGAAGGGCCAAATGGCCTACTACTGCACCTAGTTTCTTTGTTTCTATGATTCCACATTTCTAAATGGGAGTAGCAGCAGAAGAATTTCATCCAGAAATATCAACTACCCTTAAGGAAATATCATTGAGCACAATTTCAAGTTCAGTGGGTTGAACTTTGGGTCAGTGGCGAAGGAACACAGTTCACTGCCTGCAAAGAAAGCTGTCCTCAAAAACATGAACCATTTCTGTGATGTGGATTGACCCTTTCCCAATCTCAGCTTGAATCTGAGACCCAGGGGATTTCCAGCAGCAGTATTGTCATTGAGCAGTGTAAGCAGCCAATCACATTGAATTATCCTTACAGACAGCACAGCAGGAAGTTAAAAACCACTCAAGCCTTTCAGTTTTAATATTAAATATGACAAAATAAATGATTGGGGCATACACAGGGGATGAAGGTAGAAGCTAAGATCTCATAAACTCCAAAGAATATTTTCATGTGGAACTTCTTGTCACAATGGAAAAAAATAAGCATTTAAAAAATACTAAGCAGTTCTTTCAGAGCCAGTGAGGCTGTTTAGCTATAATTTAGTGTGCCATTAATAATTGCACCTCATTCAATAAGGCACAATGTTTAAGGGTTTTTTGCAGCGAGGCTAATGGAAGTGAAAGTTCTTCTCAATTTAATGATTTTTAATTGATGCAGAATAAGGAAACTCAAGAGCAGGGTCTCAGAGGAACACCAATAGTAACCTCCAGATATCCAAGTATCCATCCCCATTCTTCTCATGTATTGCCTCCAGAAGTTGCTATTAGTTTCAGAGGATTAATAACGATGAGCATTGGTATATTTAAGCGGTGGTACGGTGGTACAGAGGTTAGCATTGCTGCCTCACAGCACCAGGGAGCTGGGTTTGATTCCCAGCTTAGGTCACTGTTTGTTTGCACATTCTTCCTGTGTCTGCATGGTTTTCCTCCCTCAGTTCAACATACATGCTGGTTAGGTACATTGGCGCCTGTTTGGGTTAACTGAGGGAGAATATAACATAGCCAAAGTGTAGTGATTATTTTCACTGTAACTTCATTGCAGTGTGAATGTAAGCCTACTTGTAACACTAATAAATGAGCTTTAATAAATAAATAACTTTAGATGGTCAATGATAGAAAATAGAACATAGAACGTAGAACACTACGGCACAAACAAGCCCTTCAGCCCACAAGTTGTGCTGAGCATATCAGTACCTATCAGGCTATAGAACTACCTGTAACTCTCAATCCCATTAAATCCCATGGACTCAGCCAGAAGTCTCTTAAAAGCCCCCAGCGAGTTCGCCTCTACCACCACTGACGGCAGCCGATTCCATTCACTCACCATCCTCTGAGTGAAAAACTTACCCCTAACATCCCCTCTGTACTTGCCCCCAGCATCTTAAAGCTGTGTCCTCTCATAGCGAACATTTCAGCCCTGGGAAATAGCCTCCGAGAATCCACTTTATCTATTCCTCTCAACATTTTATAAACCTCTATCAGGTCGCCTTTCAACCTTCCTCTCGCCAGGGAGAAGAGACCTAGCTCTCTCAACCTATTTTCATAAGGCATGCCTCCCAATCCAGGCAACATCCTTATAAATTTCCTCTGCATCCTCTCAATAGCTTCCGCATCCTTTCTGTAATGAGGCAACCAGAATTGCACACAGTACTCCAAGTGGGGTACTACAAGGGTCTTATAAAGACTCCTAAACTCAATCCGTTGATTAATGAAGGCCAGTACACCATATGCCTTCTTGACTACATCCTCCACCTGCAAGGCCGATTTAAGAGTCCTACGGACCCGGACCCCAAGATCCTTCTGCTCCTCAACAATGCTAAGACTCCTACCCTTGATATTATTCTCCTTCATCCCATTGGTCCTGCCAAAATGGACCACCACAAATTTATCTGTGTTGAAGTCCATCTGCCACTTCTCCGCCCAGTCTTGCATCCTATCTATGTTTCAATCCACTGAGAAAATCACTATTTTTTTCCAAAACAAATTCTTCAGCAGAAACATGGCTTAACATCTCTCTGCATTGCCCCCGATATCTGTATCCTAAGCTGCACCCAACTATTACGTCACTTTGCAATTTGTCCTCACCAGCCTCCTAGCATCTTCCTCAAGGAACAGAGCTGGCAGTTCATATGGGGATGAACGATTCAGCAGTCCCCTCTCTGCTCCATCCACATTCACTTCGCAAACAGCATCCTGGAGGAGTCATGACATTGACAGAGCATCCGGGGAGCACTATTTTCAAAGTGTACCCACACCTGACCTCCCTCTCCCATCTTCCCCCCATATATATGTATAATACACACACACACACACACACAGACAGCAACTGAAAGTCAAATCCCATCTAAATCTTCCAGCCATGTTCACCAGATCTGACCAAGTGACAGATTGCATACTATGCCTGGCCATGTTTGTCAACATTACTCATGTAATGTGTACACATTTCTTCCAGCTATTTATCATTTGTCTGAATTATGTGTGCTTCTCTGGGTTCATCTGCCAGTTGTCTTAATGTCCACTTCAGTTTCAGTTACCACAACACTTCTAATCCATGGGATCATCTGTCACCTCATGGTGACATTCTCAAAAGGTTTTTTGTTTTTGATCTTTACACACACACACATTTTATTAGAATATGTTATTATTCCTTATCTGGTAGGGCACCCTGTTTTCCAACAGCAAGTGCTTTTGTCCTTGCTGGAAGAGAAATTCTAAATTGAAAATTGAACCATAATTCATCATGTTTCCACGACTTTACATTATCTTGCATATACCACATGTTCACGGGAATGGAAAGAATTGTTGAGGTATAGGAACCGAGAAAGCAGAGATGTTGACATGCAGTTGAAAAGAAACACAGAAACACAAGGTACAATCTGACCGGGCATTCACACCCCTCTGCCACAGCAAGAGAGGATGAAGAATTTGACGCTCAAGCCAAATCTCCATTCACTGCAGGGGGACCAGAATATCCCACCAGCATGAATGGCTGGAAAGCACACCCCCACCCCCGAATCAGAAAAAGTCATTAAGGGGCAGATACAGACATAACTAGAGCATGCAAACACACGTGTACATTTCACTGCCTAGATTTTGGCCAATTACAGAACTACGGTCTATGAGCAACCTAAAAAATGTTTATTTCGGGCAGAACAAGCTGAATGACAGAGAATCAAAGATAACACAGCTGTTTTGTTTAATTTTACACTCATCTACAGCGTTATGCGAAAATAGAGGAGCAGTGATTGACGTTTTGCTGGAAGGTTTTACTCAATCAGAAAACAAGGATATTGAGAACTGACACCTATCACATTAAGCAGAACCTAGAGGAATCAACTAACATGATAATCGTCACCCTTTCATCATATTCCAGGCAACATTTTCTTTAGCTGATCAGCTACATTTCCCTATCCCATTCCACCTCTTTTTGCCTTTTATGGGTTAAATTGCAATCAACCACTGCAGCTGACGTAAACAAAACAGATGGGCACATCTGCTGATTTACCCTACTTTCCTCTGGGAGCTCCAGCTCTGTGCTTTTCCTCTGCCAAAGATCAGCACAGCTCAATTTGTAATGTTTTATCTCTGAGCCAGAAGGTTGGAGGTTAATGCCCTCATCAGCATTTGAGTAAATAAAATTTAGGCTGATATTCAAGTGCATTACTGAGGGAGTGCTGCGCATTTGGGCAGTGAACTGTTTTTGATGGCAATCTCAATCAAGACTCCATGATTGATTGAAGTGAATATTAAAGACCTCATGATACTACTTGAAGAAAAAGGAGGGTAGTGTGAGACACGATAAGACATATTTAAAGTTTATTTATTTAGTAGGCTTACATTAACACTGCAATGAAGTTACTGTGACTGTCCCCTACTTGCCACACTCCAGCACCTGTTCAGGCACACTGAGAGAGAATTTAGCATGGCCAATACTTCCAACTGGCACATCTTTCAGACTGTGGGAGGAAACTGCAGCATCTAGAGGATACCCACACAGACATGGGAAGAACGTGCAGACTCCACATAGGCAGTCACCAAAGCCAGAATCGAACCCTGGTACTGTGAGGCAGCAATGCTAACGAATTATATCATTGTGTTTACCTCCTGTATAAATGATACTCCTTTTTTTTGGTTACGAGTGTTCCTCCAACTGCACAAAGAAGTCTTAGCCTAACTGACCCAAGGATCTCTTCCTCCTAAGCACTGAACCGTCTGAGGTGCCCCTGCAACTCTTCCCAGCCACATTTCTTTTACTGGCAACAGCCTCCCTGCCATGTGACTTTCTGCTACTTCACCCTAATTCCCTGTCTGTTCTGCCTGAATCTGAATTTGGGGCTTTTGCTGAGTGAAGTCAATCCTCAGCTCCGCAATAACTTACTTGACTCTGGGTTTACCTCAAATGTGCATGCTAAGGTGTGTCCAGTAGTGGTCAATAACCCTCAGTCATTCAGGTAACTCTCTTTGGTTCATAAAAATGCTCAGAATACTCTGGCGAGGAAAATTCAATTGCCATTATGTTAAGTGTGGAATGCTGATATTTGAGATTAAGTGTTCAGCACACCTTCCTCTCCATAAAAACTCAGTCACATACTAACAAAGCGTAACTTTGGAGATATGGTGGCATCCTTGGAAAATGAAGCAGTTACTCTAATGTCATTGTACATGCGATATTTCATTACTGAAAAAATAAGGGATCTGTCTCTCAATCTCTTTGTGTGGGTTTAGTTTGGAATGGTGAAATAAAAGACAATGATCAAAAAAAATTACGCAGCTGGTACCAATTGAATTTTCCAGTTGATTCTCTTCCGTTGCTATTTAGTGATGTTTTCAGAAGAATTACTTAAAAATAACCTTAAAAACGTGAGGGAAAGTAATCTATCAAGCATTGGACGTAAACAGTGACAATATGCCATGGAATTTTTTTTGTGTGTATAAACATCCTTTTAGTTTATTTATAACCACTTGTGCAGAATATTTGATTTAGCTCAATGATGCATTGTTGGGATTAAAAGCAAAAAAGGATCTTCTCAATGGGAATTGTAGATAATAATTTCTGGTTATTATTATTTCACTTTCCTGTTTCAATTGCAATAAAATTGAGCTCTGTAGTAGTAGCACTGTTGTAAATGCACTGTCTTTGAACCATATGAATTAGGTAAATTTCAGGCTGGGTTCATTGTCCACGGTGAGTTCATAGAATCCCTAAAATGCAGAAAGAGGCCATTCAGCCCATCGAGTTTTTACCAACCATAACGTCACCCAGCCCCATTCCTGTAACTCGATATATTTGCCAACCCTCTGACACTAGGGTCAATTTATCATGGCCAATCAACCTAACAAGCACATCTTTGGACTGTGGGAGGAAACCAGAGCACCCAGAGAACACCTGGGGAGAAACTCCAGTCATGCAGTGACCTGAGGCTGGAATTGAACCTGGGTTCCTGGCATTGCGAGGCAGCAGTGCTAACCACTGTTCTACTGTGCTGCCCCTATATCATATGAGTTATATGATTGAACTGGGTAATGATAGGTGCACCTCTGATTAAACAAAATGCAAATAGATTTAAGGAAAGGCAAATTAGACTTAATCCCTGGGTGGGATTTTCTGATCGTGCTCACCACTGAAAGTGGAAAATCCCACCCGAAGTCAATGGACCTTTCCATGGTCCAGCTTTCACCACACTATGATTTCTGAGGCAGGCACAGTCAGAGGATACACCCCACTGTTGCTAACTGCTGACTGAAGATACAAGTGCTTGACTGCCAGGTTATTATCAGATTTCTTTACATTTGGACAATCCATTAACATTGCAAGTTAATTTATTTATTCGCATCACAAGTAGGCTTACATTAACACGGCAGTGGAGTTACTGTGAAATTCCTCTAGTCGCCACACTCCAGCGCCTGAGGGCCAATTTAGCATGGCCAATGCACTTAATCAGCAATTAGAACCCAAAAACGATTAGTTGGACAAGCTATCGGAAGGGGACTGTTAACTCCAAAAAGAGGACGGAAATGAAAAAGAACATTTTTAAATGTACAGGACAATCTGCATGACCTCGTCACCAATTCCAGCCTTATTCTTGCTCATTGGCTCAGGCTGAGCTAGACTGCTCACAATTTTAATGACCTACTTGACTCTTATATACCCCCCATCCATTGGAGTGCCTATTTTTATGACCATCACTGTCTCTGCCTCAGCCCAGGAGACACTCTCGAACATTCAGATATAACTACTTCAGCGCTTGCCTGGGAGTAATGCGCAGAACTTGCTGGAAATAATAGTTTTAAGGGACAAGTCTGGCTGGAGGGAACTGGAGGTAAGGAAGGAAGGGCTGGAGATAGTGAGTTCACTGCCGGGTAGATGTATTTGACGGCTCATGTGTCATTGTATCCCAATTCTCAGGAACAATTTTGACTGGAGCATCTGCACAGGCAGCTGGAAAAAGAACAACGATATTGCAAGGAAGAAAGAATACCATTTCAGTCAATCTCCAAGCTCTCTTTGATGAAACTGAACATATGAGACGTAGACTAAAGGAGGAATTTTCCAAAATTGCTGGATCAGCTGAGCAAATTTGTGCAAAACTCATTGTTTTCATAGCTGAATTCTGTAGCTTGATTGATTTCAAAGTGCTGACAGGGGTTATATAACCAGCTGGTGGGACGGGAGGGGGGTGCTAAACTTACCACCAACACTGCGATTCTGAGATCAAAGGGTGCCCTGATCTCAAAGTAAAGACCTCCCTAGACATCATCGCCGCACCCACCTGCCCCCACCATACCATGTAATAGCCCCTCCCCCCACCCCACCCATAAGGGAATATCTTCAATGTGGTTACGCAATGGGCCTGCCCATGGTAGCACTGCCAGGGGAGAGTGCTAGGGCACTCCTTAGCCATGTCCCTCAGCAATCAAGGTGCCACACACCTCTGTACCCCTGGATAATCATCACAACTGGTTTTAGTTTTCAAAAACCACTAACGATTCCCACCAGCTTGACATTATGCCGGGGGGCAGGGTGGGGGAAGAGGAGGCATTTAACAATCCTGGAAACAAGAGTATAGAACCATGTAATGATATAAAATTCATTGGAAAATTAATGGCCAGCAGGGGGATGGAGGGAAAATCTCAAATTGAGATCACGCCACTACAAATCTCATAATGGATCTCTCGCAAGAGTTAGCAGCCAAAATGAGA
Source organism: Sphyrna mokarran (assembly GCA_024679065.1). Lineage (NCBI taxonomy): Eukaryota > Metazoa > Chordata > Chondrichthyes > Carcharhiniformes > Carcharhinidae > Sphyrna > Sphyrna mokarran. Next base: position 23,894,222 of record JAGIQG010000003.1, read on the forward strand.
TTTGTGCCTAAGGCAAGTGGGCACTGAGAATTGTACCATAGGCATCTGTACAGACTAGGCAACCTGGAATAGATGTATTTTATGCCATATGGAGGCACGGACACTAAGACTGAGTGCCAACTCTCTCATTACCAAACTACAGGTTTAAAGGCCTGTCTGTCAAGAAAAGTAACCAACCTCTTTCCTTTTTTTCAAACTTAAAAACCTTGGGCAGACTCTTTGATCTTCCAATTTAAGAACTGCACAACCACTTTAGTTAATGGATGCACAAATTAGGGATCTTACAGATCTTGCTACAGCCCTATTCTTTTTGCTGCTTGGCTATGATGTTAAACTGGATGAATTCCCAGATTTCCTGAAAAAAGAGTCCATATGTGATTTGCACATATTGGGATGGCATGGTAGCACAGTGGTTAGCACTGCAGCTTCACAACTTCAGGGACCTGGGTTTGATTTCTGGCTTTGGGTCACTGTCTTTGTGAAGTTTGCACATTCTCCTCATGTCTGTGTGGGTTTCCTCCAGGTGCTCTGGCTTTCTCTCACAGTCCAAAGATATGCAGGTTAGGTTGATTGGCCATGCTGAAAATTGCCCATGAGAGGTGTAGATTAGAGGGATTATTGGGTAAAATATGTGTGGATATGGGGTTAGGGCCTGGGTGGGATTGTGGTCAGTGCAGACTCGATGGGTCAAATGACCTCTTTCTGTGCTGTATGTATTCTGTGATAGCTCCTGATTAATATTACAGAGATCCCTTTCCCACAGCTCACTGAAAGAGCCGTGTAGAATAAGGACAGTTATCACTTATGAAACAATTGTCAGAGAAGTAGTGGTAAATAACCCCATGTCTAAAGGCCCTCCTTCAGTGGAGTTTCCTATTGGCATAACATACATTTTGAAACCACATCTCCATTGTTAGGTTCTTATCATCTGTGTTGCCTATATGGTCTTTGGAGGGAAGTAATTGCTCCTGAAATGCTGCCTGACTTTCCTCCATCGTCTGCTGTTTCTCCTTCTCCTGTGACAGTAACAGAGGGAATGCAATAACTGCTTCTGAAAAACCCACATTGTGGCTGGCACTGCAGGTTGTCACAAAAATATGGTTTGTGTTTAACAAATGATATTTAATCCACTGACTGGAAAGACAAACAACTTTTTCAAAAACAGAGACTGCAGCTTGTAGTCTAAGATGTTAGCTAATTTACACTCCTGTACCTTCCACATTCCAATCCATCAAGTTGACAATTCCATGGCTGGGATGTTACCACTGTTCATGCCAGTGGGATTTTTCCATCTTGCTGCAGTGAGCGGAGATGCTCCAACCTCGCTGCAGTGGGAGCATGGCATGAACGGCCAGTAAGATCACACCATGACTGCAAAAACCTATTAAGGTCAATGACCTCCAAGCCCTGTTCATTGACTGTGGCCACCGAGGGATGCCCCTGCTAAGGACAGGGGGGGTGGGTTTCCCATCTCACCCGCCCCAAGAATCATAGCAGGTGGGTGGGAAGGGGTGGATCAAGTAAAGGTCTGTTGACCTTAGGTAGGATTTTCCAGTTTTACAGTGAGAGCGGCCATAAAACCCCACCCAGAGACCTCTTGAAGGCAATCAACTGTATTCTGCTGTCCCTGAACAGCCATAATGTGGAAATGCTGGTGTAAGACTAGGATAAACACAGTAAGAAATCTCAACAGCTTTATTTGGTAGCACAAGCCACAAGCTTTCGGAGCACTATGGCTTCATCAGGTGATCTTTAATTCATCTATTCCTGCCATAGAATGTGTGCGTAAAGAGTACTTTATTGTTTTTACTTTGACTGTGTTAAATAAAATAAAACAAATGCTTTTGTTTGCTAAGCCCAAATAAACCTGTCCAATTAATTATTGTCTGATCTCAGTGCGTAAATAGTTAAACACTCACTAACTTGGTAACTATATTCTTGTCACAAAAATCCTATTACACTCAAACAAGGACTGGGAAAGAGGTGAGCTAGTTGACCCTTTCCTCACCTGATTGTTACAGAAATTTGGGGATCCGTTTGGGATTGAACCCACAAAAAAAAACAAGGAATTGGAAGCGAGAAACAAAATTATTCTAAAAACCTCATGTGGTTTTTAGCATGGGAGAACTAAAAATAGTTACATTCAATGCCAGAACTATACTAGAACAAAGTAAAGTAACTCGGGATAGTTTAAAGGCACTATGCATTGATATGCAAAGGAGCATTGTTAGGCATTTAGAGATTAATATCTGTCTAAAAGCCAGGGAAATTCTACAATTTGTGACCAATCATCTTGAAATTGAACTTGAAACAGAAGTTACAATCTGGAAGGGACAGGCTAGCATTAGCAAGAATACAAGCTGGAACAGTGGAGATTAAAGCTAGTTTTCCAAGAAAGAGAAAATGGCAGGTCTGTCAAATGTGGAGAGACTAAATCGGTTAGAATTATATTCACTGGAATTTGGAAGAATGAGAGAGGAATATATAAAATTCTAACAGGGTCAGACAGGGTAGATTCAGAAAGAATGTTCCCAATGGTGGGGGGTCCAGAACTAGGGGTCATAGTTTGAGGATAAGGAGTAAACCTTTTAGAACTGAGTTTGAGGAGAAATTTTTTTACCTAGACGGTGGTGAAAGTGTGGAATTCACTATCACTGAATGTAGTTGAGGCCTAAAACATGTGATTTCAAGGAGAAATTAGATATAGCTCTTCGGGCTAAAGGAATCTAGGGACATGGAAGGAAAGTATGGCGTCAGGATATTGAATTTGATGATCAGCCATGATCAAGATGGATGGTGGAGCAGGCTTGAAGGAGCAAATGGCCTATTCCTGTGTCCAGTTTTTATGTTTCTAAAAGAAAATGGAGAACAAAGAGAAAATGAAGGGAAAAGAAGGAGAGAAGGAAGAAAAAGAGAGGTAAAATATTGGTCGAGGTGTTTGAAGCCATTTCTTTATCCAATAGGGTCTGCTGGCTGAGATCCAGTCTGATCAGGCCATGAATTTTATGTCCAATATTTTTCCAAAGATCTTGGATAATGTGGGCATAACCCAGCTAAAGTCCTCTGCCTACCACCCATAGTGACAAGGAGCTTTGGAATGGTACCACCAGGATCCTAAAGACAATGATCAGCACAATGAGTGCTCCCATGACTTGGATTTCTTCTGTTTGCTACCATCAACTCACCCAATTCATCCACCAGTTTTAGTTCCTTTGAATTAGCTTATGGTCACATGGCAGGAGGTTATCTTAAACTAAACAAAGAGAGGTTTCTAAGCAGATGGAAGAATCCTCCACCTGTATCCCTGTTCCACAAACAGATGATTACAGTCTATGCAGGAGCACCCCAGAAAACGGGGAAAAGACAGACAAGATACGCTAAGGCCAGAACATTTCAGTCAGGAGACCATGTGTTACCACTGCTACCAATACTAGGTGAACTACAGAAAGCTCAATTCAGTAGCCTGTAGAGTGTAGCAAAGAGGATTGCTGAATTATTTAATTGATACCCCAGATTGCAGGAGAAAGCAAAGGCTGTGTCACTCTAATATACTAAAGCAATATGACAGGCAGTGAGGGGATGAACAAACACAGTTATAGAAGGCAATGAGGAAAGAGGAAGGCAAAAGGGACAGTGAGGACAAGTTAGAAGGTGAACGAAGCCTGGATGATTCCACATTAAAATCTCCTATTGGAAAGGTGATGGCCTAGTGGTGTTACCACTAGACAATTAATCAAAAAACTAATGTTCAGCTAATGTTCTGGGGATCCAGGCTCAAATCCCAGCACAGCAGACTGAATTCAGTAAAAAATATCTGGAACTGAGAATCTACTGATGACTATGAAACTATTGCTAATTGTCATAAAATCCATCTGGTTTACTAATGTCCTTTAGGGAAGAAAATCTGCCATCCTTACCTGATCTGGCCTACATGTGATTCCAGACATTGTCACAGCAATGTTGTTGCCATTGGAGAATTAGGGATATGAATAAATGCTAACCAGCCAGCAACATCCACGTCCTACGAATAGAACAAAACCTAGGCACAGTGCTCTCCTATTTAAATGACCACAGTAAGAAGTCTCACACCACCAGGTTAAAGCCCAACAGGTTTATTTGGAATCAACAGCTTTCAGAATGCCGCTCCTTCATCTGGCGAGCTTGTGATTCCAAATAAACCTGTTGGACTTTAACCTTGTGTTATGAGACTTCTTACTGTATCCACCCCAGTCCAATTCTGGCATCTCCACCTCATGGCTATTTAAATGAGGAGCAGAGAGGAGACTTGACAAGGCTTCTCACAGAACTTAAAAATATCTTTTGGGACAATCCAGGGTGCACAATGTGGATGAAGGAGAAACCCCTCTCAAAACAGAATCTCTATCGCCTGGGCCTATGGAAAGTGACCAAGGTTTGGGAAGAAATTCAGTACATGCTGGAGCACAACTTGGCTGAAGACAGCAGGCAGCTGGAGTTCCCCAGAGGTGCTCATGTCAAAACCCAATAGCTCAACAAGGGTGCAGATTAAATTATAGGAAGGTGAATGCAGTGACCAGAGCTGAATCCTACTCGATTTCTTGTCTGGAAGACTATATTGATAGAGTAGTAAACACACCAATTACATTAAAAAAAACAGACTTGTTAAAAGGAAATTGGCAGGTTCCCTTAACCACCCTTGCTAAAAGGATCTTGGCTCTTGTCACACCAGACAGTTTATTGAAGTGCCAAGTTGTGTCATTCAGATGATGAAATCCCTCAGCTACCTTCCAAAGGCTGATGAACTATATAGAGATCGGCCTACCCAACAGTATAGATAATCTATAGCATACAGCAACACATGGAGGGACCACCTAGACCAATTAGGAGCTCTCTTCTGAAGCTTAAGGTCAGCTGATTTAATGAGTTTGCTAAAGCTCAGGTAGCCTACATCGTTATGTTAGGGGTCAAGGGCGAGTGTTGCCCAGGGCTGCCCAGTTAAAAGTATTGATGGATTTCCCCATTCCCCATGACTAAATGGGTGATTATGTAATTTTTGTGGATGTGAGGGTTTCACTGCCCTCATAGCCACCAACAGTAGCCTGGTCAGAGGTGCCAAACAGTTTTTGGGGATCTATCATTCGTAACAACTCCAGACTTTAACAAACAAATATGTCTATCTGGGTCAGACAATGTGAGCAACTGGATTTCTCCAAAAATTTAAACTGACTCCAGGATATTTCACTGTGAAGAGGGAAACTCTGTGAATGTTAGTGGCTCTTAAGCACCTTGAAATTTATGTCTGAAGTAGAGAGGTATCAATTTATATAGATAACAACCCTTTGACATTTGTAGAGAAATTCAAAAGTCTAGAATGCAAGGCTATTTCAGTGTAGTCTGCTTTTTCAATCTTGCAGTAAAAACTGATGACTGGTGTTTTATCCAGAGTTTAAATCAGTACACAATCATCTCTAACAAAAACTTAAACAGAACATAGCTATAGCATTGTAGGGCTCAGGAGAGTGTTTGAGGCTGAATGTTAATGCATTTTTTTTGTTACAATTGTCTTCTGCTGCCATTGCATTTCATTACACTCATTGTGGAAAGTATGCTGAAAACGTGCTTTATGTTAATTGATGAATTTTAATCCAGCTCAAAACCGGAATTGGACTGTTTAAAAACAGAGACTAAAGGTGGCTTTAATTCACAGCCATGATGGCTACCTAATTTGCATCAGTGTACATTCTACATTCCAATCCACTGTGACGGAGACACTGTCAGCAGGATTTTCCAGTAGCACTCACCCCAATGCCGGAAAGTCCCGCCCAAGGTCAATAGACCTTTGCATGGTTCGTGTCTCACCCACTACGATTCCCATGGCGGGATGGGGGGGGGAGGGGGCAGGAAAGTTAATGAATCACATTAACAAGGCATCATGACAATTGCATGACATATTTAACTGGTGTCTTCACTTTTAAATCGTTAAATCTAATTGCTTAGACAATGGAATCTTAGTTGAGTAGGGTGATGGGGTGGGGGTTTGCAGATGCGAAAAGGAGATTCCTAGGCATGAACAGATTAAGTTATAAGGAGAAATACAGTTGTAATGACCATGTTTGAATCACTGGTTGATTGTCATGTGTGACAGGTCCACTCATTGGGTGTTTGAGCTTCTATTTTCTCTACAGTAAGAGCACAAGCAGCTGACATACTGACAAGGGAAGACCCAAATCTGGATCTTCCTTCTTTGCTGCCTCTCCAACCCACCTTTTAAAATTTCAAACCATGTTGTTGACCATTAACACACAAGATAGCAAGTAGAGACATCTTGAGAAGTCAGCTGCACACTACTGTCCCCAGAAGGACAATTAAATCAATCTGCTGCATATTTAAACAGCGTCCTTAAGGGAAACAGCAGGACTATCAAATTCATTGTGTCACCAGCCATATCACCAAACTGCGGGCCATAATGCTTTTCTATTTCTCTGGGCTATAATTTGATAATCAATCCTTCCCCATTCTGGAGTGTGAGTGAGAGAGAGAGAGAGAGAGAGAGAGAGAGAGAGTGAGAGTGAGAGTGAGAGTGAGAGAGTGAGAGTGAGAGTGAGAGAGTGAGAGTGAGAGTGAGAGTGAGAGTGAGAGTGAGAGTGAGAGTGAGAAGAGAGAGAGAGAGAGAGAGTGTGAGATGTGAGAGTGAGAGTGAGAGTGAGAGAGTGAGAGTGAAGTGGAGTAGTGAGAGATGAGAGAGGAGAGTGTGAGAGTGAGGTGAGAGGTGAGAGAGTGAGAGTGAGAGTTGGAGTGAGAGTGAGATGTGAGAGTGAGAGAGAGAGAGTGGAGAGTGAGAGTGAGAGTGAGAGTGAGAGTGAGAGAGTGTGGAGAGTGAGAGGGAGAGTGAAGTGAGAGTGAGAGAGTGGAGAGAGAGTGTGGAGAGTGAGAGTGAGAGTGAGAGAGTGAGAGTGAGAGAGTGAGAGTGAGAGAGTGAGAGTGAGAGAGTGAGAGAGAGAGAGTGAGAGTGTGAGAGTGAGAGAGAGTGAGAGAGTGAGAGTGTGAGAGTGAGAGAGTGAGAGTGTGAGAGTGTGAGTGTGAGAGGAGATGTGAGAGAGAGAGTGGAGAGAGAGTGAAGAGAGAGTGTGAGAGAGAGTTGAGGAGAGAGTGTGAGAGAGAGTGTGAGAGAGAGTGTGAGAGAGAGTGGTGAGAGTGTGAGGTGTAGATGAGAGTGAGAGTGAGAGTGTGGAGAGAGTGTGAGAGAGAGTGTGAGGAGAGTGAGAGTGAGAGTGTGAGAGAGAGTGTGAGAGAGAGTGTGAGAGAGAGTGTGAGAGAGAGTGTGAGAGAGAGTGTGAGAGTGTGAGAGTGAGCGCATGCACATGGAAGTTGAAGTGTATTTTATTATTTTCACTTAGGCCAGGTAAAGTACAATAAAGCTAACCCCTTTCTTTGTTAAATTCAGAAAAACTTGTCTGAATAGTTACTTTATGATCACAGCACGTAGGCAGTTAAACACTCACTATATTGCCAAGTATATCCTTGACACAAAAACTCGAGGAGGAAATGGGAAAACAGGGAAGCCATTCAACCTGTCTCACCTGATTGTAATGGGGTCAAAATCTCTTGACAGTCTCACCTTCCCAAAGCCATGCAGATTCATATCTAAAGCAGTGTAGGTAGAATGCCAAAGAAATTAACTCCAATAAAATGGTCCCAACTGCAGTAAACATAGAACATAGAACATAGAACAATACAGCACAGAACAGGCCCTTCGGCCTTCGATGTTGTGCCGACCAAAATAAAAAGCAATGCCCCTCCTAACTAAACCATTCCCTTCTCATCCATATACTTATCAACTAACCTCTTAAACGCCACCAAACTTGGCGCATCTACAACAGCTGCAGGCAGGGCATTCCACTCCCTAATCACTCTTTGAGTAAAGAACCTACCTCTGATATCCGTCCTATAACTCATACCCCTTAATTTAAAGCTGTGTCCCCTCGTGCTAGCTTTCTCCATCCTAGGAAAAAGGCTATCACTGTCCACCCTATCCAAACCTCTAATCATCTTATATGCTTCAATAAGATCCCCCTTAGCCGCCTCCTTTCTAACGAAAACAACCTCAAATCCTTCAACCTCTCTTCATAGGACCTGCCCTCCATACCAGGCAACATCCTAGTAAACCTCCTCTGTACCCTCTCCAATGCCTCCACATCTTTCTTATAATGTGGCGACCAGAACTGCACACAATACTCCAAGTGCGGCCGCACTAGAGTTTTGTACAGCTGCAACATGATGCTGCGGCTCCTAAATTCAATCCCCCTACCAATAAAAGCTAAGACTCCATAAGCCTTCTTAACAACTTTATCCACTTGACTGCCTACTTTCAGGGATCTATTGACACATACACCAAGATCCTTCTGTTCCTCAACACTATTAAGAGCCCTACCATTAGCCCTATACTCTACACATTTATTGTTCCTGCCAAAGTGCATTACCTCACACTTTTCCACATTAAACTCCATTTGCCACCTCTCGGCCCAGCTCTGCAACTTGTCCAAGTCACTCTGTAAACTAAAACACCCCTCTTCACTATCTACCACACCACCAACTTTAGTGTCATCTGCAAATTTACTGATCCATCCCTCAATACCCTCATCCAGATCATTTATAAAAATTACAAACAGCAGGGGCCCCAAAACAGACCCCTGAGGCACACCACTTGTCACCGAACTCCACGATGAATATCTCCCATCAACCACCACCCTCTGTCTTCTATCTGCCAGCCAATTCCTAATCCAATTAGCTAAATCACCCTCTATTCCACACATCTGCATTTTCTGTAGAAGTCTTCCATGGGCCACCTTATCAAAAGCCTTACTAAAGTCCATATATACTACATCAACCGCCTTACCCCCATCCACCTCTCTGGTCACTTTCTCAAAAAACTCAATGAGGTTAGTAAGGCATGACCTACCCTTCACGAAACCATGCTGACTATCCCCAATCAATTCATTTCTCTCTAAATAACTATAAATCCTATCCCTAATAATTCTCTCCAATACCTTGCCCACCACAGAAGTAAGACTCACTGGCCTATAATTCCCAGGAAGGTCTCTCTTCCCCTTCTTAAACAATGGGACCACATTCGCCATCCTCCAGTCCTCCGGAACCACACCCGTAACCAACGAGGACCTGAAGATCAGAGCCAGAGGCTCTGCAATCTCCTCTCTTGCCTCCCAGAGAATCCTAGGGTAAATCCCGTCCGGCCCAGGGGACTTATCCAACTTCAAACCCTCGAGAATTTCTAACACATCCTCCCTATCTACTACAATACTCCCCAATTTGCAACCCTGTACCTCAGTGCTCTCCACAGCTACATTTCCAGCACTCTGCGTGAATACCGAAGAGAAATATTTATTCAGTGCCTCACCAATCTCTTCAGGCTCCACGCACAACTTCCCACTGCTGTCTATGACTGGCCCTAATCTTGCCCTAACCAATCTTCTATTCTTAACATATCGAAAGAAAGCTTTAGGATTCTCCTTAATCCTATCAGCCAACATCTTCTCGTGTCCCCTCTTAGCTCTCCTCAATTCACTTTTTACCTCCTTCCTAGCTAATCTATAGCTATCCATTGCACTACCTGAGCCTTCAAGCCTCATCCTGACATAAGCCTCCTTTTTCTTCTTAACCAGCAAATCAACTCTTTTCGTACACCAAGGCTCTCTTACTCGTCCATTTCCTCCCTGCCTGACAGGGACATACTTATCAAGGACTCGCAGCAGCTGCTCCTTGAATAAGCACCACATTCCAGATGTTCCCAGTCCCTGTAGTTTCCTAGTCCAATCTATGCACCCTAATTCTCTCCTGATGGCCTCATAATTACCCTTCCCCCAGCTATAACTACTGCCCCCAGCTTCATGCCTATCCCTGTCCATCACTAAGGTGAACGTAACCGAATTGTGGTCACTATCACCAAAATGTTCACTAACTTCCAAGCCTAACACCTGGTCTGGCTCATTGCCCAGCACCAAATCCAATGTAGCCTCACCTCTAGTTGGCCTATCTACATACTGAGTCAAAAAACCTTCCTGCACACTCTGTACGAAAACTGACCCCTCTAACGAGCTAGAGCTATAGCTATTCCAATCAATATTAGCAAAGTTAAAGTCCCCCATCACAATTACCCTACTACCTTCACTCCTAATCAGAATTGACTTCGCAATCCTTAGATTGCGATAGATCACAAGTGTTACCATTGTCTTTCTCCCTCTGACTCAGTTAGTCCAGGCAACATTTGCACTTAATATTTTTCAGTCCAACTGGCCCCCAGTCAATTGAGCGCATAAAAACTAGAAAACTGGGTGCAGCTATGTAACGGCATTGGTCCATATTTACATTAATTATGTTTAGGTGGCTGGGGACACAGTAGGTGGATTGGACAAAGATGTCAAAATTTGTTAGAAAATTCAGCCTTTTTGATTTTGGGATAGAAAACCAATATAAATTTTATTCAGGAAATGCATTTAGTCTGATTTTACACAAATAAAGATGATAATATTTTGGGGGGGTGGGAAGTAGGTATGAGTGCATCAGCAAGACCCTGATACCAGGTTAAAACTTTTACAGTAATGAGTATTTTCTAGAAGAAATGGCCATTAGATTAGATGTGTAAACTACACGTCTGCTTGAATCGGAATATTCTGGATGCTAGCTAGTTCAGATATGTTTTTTTTTTATATTGAAAGAATGTGAAGAAACACCCTTGGAGACGAGACTTGCAGTAGATTTTCTAATGTTTCATCAACATTAAAAATGACAAACCTTTCTCTTAGTATATCTTAACATGAACGCACCAAGGGACTCGCATGCCATATATGAATAATGTCATAAAAGAGTCTACCAGCTATTGGTAATGTTAAATAACATGACAGAATTTACATTCAGGAAGTTTACTGAATTATACCATACTGTGTAAGAAACTATCTTTGTGCTTGTGTTAATCCCTGCACAGTAGTCTACGTTTTATATGACTGCTGTTAATTTTCTGGCATACATTATGCAATTGAGTCATAAAGCATACCAAGCACTTTACTTCGAATGTAAATATTTCAATTCATTCTGCACATATTTCATACACTATATATTTGTTTCAATTATCGTGGATACTATAAAAACATGCAGAATGAAAAATGAAAAGATGAAATTGAACCTTCCACTCCGATTCTTCCAACTGACCATGTGGACAGTATGGATTCTTTCCAACTTAGTTTATCTTCTTTGGAAGACAAATAAGTAAATTTCTGAAGAGAAAACATAACAATTCATTCCAATGTACCCACCAAAATGAAAATATGTAAAATATCAACCTATGTTATAATGATTCTCCTATTCACAAATCTTTGAACACAATTGCAAATGTGTTTTCAATGCCATGAAGAAGTTTGCAAAGGGGATTTTCAATGCTTTAGTGTATTAATAATCCCAATTTCATCCTCCTGGATAAGCATTTGTTGTATCCCATATCAGGAATACTTTCATACAATGTTCACCCATCTCAAGTTCACAACTAAGAGAGATCAACTCTATCCAGAAGACCACAGAGAATTTCAGAGACAGTGAACATTCCTTCCGGTCGCACTTTCTGAAAATGACTAATCTTTCAAAATCTGCTCTTCACTTCCAAATAATGGAAGACACAGAGGCGTCAGTCTGCATCAGTGATATTCATTACAAAACAGCAGCACATATACTTCTCCAATACGAAAGTAACTTCCCTAAATATCTCGGCAACCGCACACATACAAACACTCAATACATGGAGTGAGTTAAAAAAAAAATCACTAATGCCACATTGGGGTTTAGCTGACACGTAAATTGTTAAGGCTTTGCTTTTACCGAGGGTGGTAGCATGTGAATGTCACACTGGAATTACAGTTACTTTGATGACTCACTTTGTGTACAATTATTCGACATATTGTGTAGCTTGCTCAGACCTTAGAATGCTGCTTCACTGCGTTATTTGATTGATAAAAGCAGGGAGATGTTAGATGAAATGTGTATCGCTGGCACTGTTACTAATGAGGATTTAAAATCTTGTTTAATGTGAGTTTGGTAGCGAAGCGTTAATAGGCAGCCGTGTATTTGGAATAGTTCAGAATGAAAAAAAAAGAAACAAAGTTATTAACATCAGTCGAATATCAAATGATAAAAGAATTTGAAAAGAAAGCTCTACAAGGAGAAAGAGCTACTACGTACCCCGGTACAGAAAGGAAGCTACTGCGATCCATCACACGCTGAATTACTGAAAATGCACTGGCTCCGGCTGTATTCTCTCACCAGAGAAGCACAGTAAAACATAGGAAAGTCCTTAATGGTGATTATCCTTCCCACCTCTATTGATTTGAAGATTATACTGGCATTGGGGGAAAAAAAAACTCCCCCTCTGAAGCACTACCCTACAGTAGCTTGTACTTAGCTCTGCACAGCCAGCAGCAGTGACACTCTCTTTAAGCAACAGCAAGTAAAATGATTGCATGTGACAGTGCTTGAGCATCCCACTCAGAGAACACGCTGCATCCAGGCATGGGAGTGAAACCCCATAACCTTCGACAACACACTGCGGGGCATCGGTGCTCAGCTGACGTGCATCTTGTGTCCTTGTATATGTTACATATGGCATTGCTTCTTTAGGATTAATTCTTCTACCGTGAAATTAATTTTATAACGAGATCAAGTTTTTTAAAAAACCCGGCAAACAATAGTTTATTTAAAAAAAAATAAAATTTGAAAGGCATTCTCTCCATTCAGACTCCTCCATATGGCTGGACTGTAGCTTCAGAGCCCTTTTAAAGGGACAGCATTACCTTCAAGTCTCCACTATAGGAAACACAGCAATGTATATCTATCACAGGAAACTTAACGACATAAGTGGTAAGGTGGCATAGTGGTTAGCACTGCTACCTCACAGGGCTCGGGACCCGGTTTGGGTCACTGTCCGCACAGAGTCTGCACCTTCTCCCGTACCTGCATGTGTTTCCTCTGGGTGCTCCGGTTTTCTCCCACAGTCCAAAAAATGTGCTGGTTAAATGCTTTTGGCCATGCTAAATTCTCCCAAACAGGTGCTGGAGTGTAGCAACTAGGGGATTTTCACAGTAAATTCATTGCAGTATTAATGTAAGCCTACTTGTATCACTAATAAATAAATAAACTTTAAACTTTTGTTCCATGATATTGCTATCCCATAACCAGATTTACTTCTGTAACAATATTTTCTCCATACTCCATCCTTTATAGAAAGTCTTTTCCAAAGCATACACCATTGCAATATTAAAACTGAGTACTGAAAATGGCTATATATATTGCACAAGAACCCCCAAATAAATTAGGAGTAGATGTAGACTATTTAGCACCTCAAGGCTGCTCTGCTATTGAATAAGATCATAGTCTGACTGTAACCTAAACTTCACACACCTGCTCACCAACCCAACTCACCCCCCAGCCAATAATCTTTTGACTCCCCATTTTATGAAAAATCTAATCCAGCCTTGAATTTATTCAGTGGCCCAATATTTACTGCTGTCTGAGGAGAATTCCACAGAACAATCACACTCTGAGAGAAAAAATATCTTCTCATCTCAGTCCTAAACAGAAGACCCCCTTATTTTTAAACTGTGTCCCCTGGTTCCAGACCAGTAACTCCCAAACTGTGTTTGGCAAACTTCTGGAGGTTTGCAGGAAAAGTCCAGCAATGACTTATGCAGAAGTACTTGCCTGCCAAAATTAACCTCAGTGATCGGTTTGAGAGTAACCTGCCATTCAGAACAGCCAATGTCCAAAGCAGCCAATCAGATATGTATACTAGCAAGATTGACAGGCTATTTAGCTGATGATTGCTGTTGATCTGAACAACAGCAATAATTAAACCAATAGAATGAGTTTTGCCTCACATCTCAAGATAAGAGTTGGTGCTGAAAGTGTCAGTAGCATGCTGTATCTACCTACTTCAAAGTTCTGCGCAATTAATGCCTATCAGAGTGGAATTCTCAGGTAAGATCTAGATTTTAATTTTAACATCTTCTGTGTTTCCCTTCATCTTCTGACCTCTTGTCTGGACCCCTGAAGGTGAGATAAGAATATTGGGCTGCCTTCATCAGACCCTGGTATTGGGGAGGCAATGGCCTAGTGGTATTATCCTTAAACAATTAATCCAGAAACTCAGCAAATGTTCTGGGGATCCAGGTTCAGGTTCTACCATGGCATATGATGGAAGTTGAATTCAATAAAAAATTGAGAATCTGCTGTTGACCATGAAACTGTTGTTGATTGTGGGAAAACCCCATTTGGTTCATTAATATCCTTTAAGGAATGAAATCCCTACCTGTTTTGACCTACATGAATATGATTCTTAAATGCCCTGGGCAACTTGGGATGGTCAATAAAAGCTGGCCAGTCAGTAATGCCCATGTCCCATGAATGACTAAATAAAAGATGGTGCTGACAGGAGGGGAGAGGATGGGTAGTGTTTGAGGGGGTTGCAGGCTTGGTATTGCTACAGCATCCAAAGGAACTGAACAAAAGACCGGAGAGTGCCGATGTTTTAAAAGGTTGGTTTTCTAGCTCAGTCGAGCTGCTGCCCTGCTTTCCGGCCAACAGCAGTCCTATGGTTCTGATACAAAAGCCTAAATCAACGCCAGTGGCAATTGAAAATGTTCCTAATTATCTGCTCAAAGGCTGGCCAGTCCCTTAATCATTTTAGACTCAAATTTGTTTGTGTGTGTGAGTGTATATGTGTGTGTGTGTGTGTGTGTGCACGCGCACGAGTCGGGGGGGTTGGTGGGGGCAGAGGGAGCATGAGAAGTTGGAATTGGGGGGGTGGGTTGGTGTTAAGATGAGGGGTGCATAATATGGGGAACTGTGGTTAAGAGGTGGGTTGGTAGGTTGGGTTTGTAAAGGTGGTTAAAGAGTTTAATTCCACAAATGTTTAATACCACAAAATGTTTAATGTTTTAATTCTTTATAATGTTTAATACCACAAAATTAAATAACATGCAAATACTGCAATGTGCAGATTAATGAGGGCTGAGGCAGTCACTGATATCAGGGTTGTCGGCTGCACAGTGTTATAAATAAATAATGGGAGATTTTCCTGTCGAATTAATAATATCGCACAATGCTGTCAGAGTAAAATATATAATCTGGTTTATTTAATAGCCAGGATGGGATGCACACAAATTAACACTGTTGCTGCTCTTAATATTAATTAAGAGAAAATCCTGAAAAATACTTCTTTTTAGGATGGGGTTCACAAGATTTGACATTTTTATGAAAGGGGTTCATGGGATCTTAAAGCTTTGGGGCTATTGTTCCAGGCTATGCATCCCCCAAATTCCCCCAACACATCACACCATCATTTTCAAAGTTGATGTGAAGAAAGTAAAAAATACCCTTCATTTGTATGGGACCTTTCATCTTTCTAGGGTGTCTCACAGTGCTTTTCAGCCAAGCTCAGTTACTGTGGGAAACATAGCCACCAATTTGTCAATAGCAGAAAATAATGATCAAAGCCTCTGTTTTAGCTATTGGTGGAAGAATAAGTGTTGGCCAGGATAGTGGGAAGAATGTTGCATATTGCATTGAGAAAGGATAAACATGAACTTATGATCTGCCACTATTACTGAACCGAAAGGGCAGAAGAGAGTGCAATATAACAAAATGCTTAGATCTTGCAACAAACCACACAGAACATATTTGTTTTTCTTCAAAATATTACCATGAGATCTTACATACCCTCCTCAGAGGGATGGTCAGACTTTAGTCAAATGTCTGACATTAAGATCAGCATTTCCAACAGTGCGGAGCTCCTTCAGTACTGCACTGAAATGTCAGCCTAGATTGTGTGTTCAAAAATATTTGGAGTGAGATTTGAACCATTGTGACCACTGAACATCTCTGTAGACCTTGGAATAAATGTTAATTTTCTGGTGTTGCAATGGGTTCTACACTTCTCCATTGGCCAAGGAACCATTGGTCTCCCTTAATGAGACACAGTCACCGTCAGAGAACTTTGGATGACAAAGAATGTGAACTTTCACACAGTTTCATCCACTTGGCCTCTGTAATTTCAGCAGAAGAGCTGCAAAAACTTGAAGTGGTATGTGTCACCAATGCCAGTTTTCCAGATTTTCCTGATTCTTAGAATCCACAGAATCCTGACAATGCATTTGGCCTATTGAGCCTGCGTCAATTCTCCAACAGACCATCTTATTCATGTCCTATCCCCGTAACCCCACTTATTTATTTCATTAATCCTGCAAATGTACACATGGTGGGACATTAAAAGACAATTTTGCATGGCCAATCCACCTAACCTGCAAATCTTTAGACAGTGGGAGGAAACTGGAATACCCGGAAGAAATCCATGCATATGCGGGAAAAATGTGCAAACTCCATACAGTCACCCAAGATTGGAATCGAACACAGGTCTCTGGTGCTGTGAGACATCAGTGCTAACAATTGTGCCAAGATTCCTACAGTACAGAAGGAGATCATTTGGCCCATCAAGTCCGCAGTGATACTCTGACTGAGTATCTTACTCAAGCCCACCATCCCGCTCTATACCATGACTAATCCATTTAACCTACATATCTTGAGACACAAAGAGGCAATTTAGCATGGCCAGTCCACCTAACCTGCATATCTTTGGATTGTGGCAAGAAACTGAAGCACTCGGAGGAAACCCACACAGATACAGGGAGAACGTGTAAACTCCACGCAGTCACACAAGGCAGGAACTGAAAGCGGGTACTGGCTCCATGGGGCAGCAGTTTTAACCACTGTGCCTCTGTGTCTCCTTAGCAAAGTTATATAAGATGAGCAGGAAAACTCCCAATGGAAGCTCACACTGGCAATTATCACAAGTGCCAAGGATTGAATTCAAAATCTCTTCTTCCCGTGCTTGCCGGAATCTTTCTCTTTTCAAACAGTGAATGCAGGTGAGCAAAAGTGTTCTTGAGAACTTGACAATGTGAGTGAGATTACTTATCATTCATTCTAACTGAAATTGTTGCAATATACTTTTGTAAGTCTAACATATTACTGAACCATGTCAATTGATACGGTTGCTGCTGCAGTTTAATTGGGGCTAATTCCTGTTTAATCCATCAACTGAAACATTAGTCAAAAATAATACAACTTGCAGAAACATTATAGCATTTAAAAATTAGCACAAAGACACAAGGCAATTACTGATCTAGAATTTTGTAATTACTTAAGGTGTACTTTGACATTATTGTGTGATGTTTCTCAGTGACTGGGTTTGTTGGAAAATCCAAAACAAGTTTGAGATGTGTGTTCATTGTTTTTGTTTACACTTTTATTGATAATTCTGTGTATGTCAGCTAACTGAGCTTTTCTCTTGAATTGCCATCTTATCCTTTATGTTTGATCATAGAATCCCTACAGTGCAGAAGGAGGCCATTCAGCCCATTAAGTCTACACAGTCCACAATTCCACGCAGCTCCTTTCCCTGTAACTCCATGTATTTACTCTGCTAGTTCCTCTGACAGTAAGCGACAATTTAATATGGCCAATCAACTAAATTGCACATCTTTGGACTGATGTTCCAGGTCTCTTCATTGTAATATACTACTAACCAAAGTTTTGGAATGAAAGTGAGGATCTATAACAGGATCTTTGGGCTCCAACAGGACTGGGAACAGATGTGGGCATGGAATTTTGCACTGTTGCTCTTTTGGAGGGGGCCAGTCAAAGTTCCCCAGTCACTATCTAGGTCCCTGTAAGTAAATGGGACAGTAACTGCCTGGAAATAGAGTGGGGGAGGGGCATGTGTGATTGTCTCTTTAAGGGCAACACAGCAGAGTAAGGGTCACGTGACTTGTGTGACCAACTGGGACTCAGTGTGGAATCACCCCCATGGTGAGAGAGTCTATTAGGCAAAGAGACATTTTGGGAGCCAACTAAAGCCATGAGACTGCTATACAATTGTCTTTAGTAAATAACTACCTTTTGTGTAAACTAATGAAGTCTATGAAAGTGCATCTTTACAGGGCAGCATTCCAGGCAAGCTTAGCTGCCCTGGGGTAGGGTTTAATAACTCCCGCCACACTCTCACAATAGATGTCTCTTTAATTGGAAAAGATGATATCTCCATTTTTGGGTGCCCCCTCCCTCATTTATCTGCCATAACATACATACATTCCCTGTGTGTTTTCAAGAAGATATAGCATGTGGGGCAAAGAAGATCAAATGATAAAGGAAGGGGGGGGGGGGAAACCAGGCTAATGAGCTGGATGATCATAATGAATGGTGGAGCAGGTGCAAAGGGCTGAAAGACCATCAAGGATAAATAGTTATACTCCCAGTGTGTGTGTGTACCTGTTCTTGCAACTTGCTTTAAAATATAAGAGTTGGTTTATAATAAGGTTTGGTTCAGTGCTCTGAGAGGTTGCCTGCCATCCTTAATTGGACAATAAGCCTATCCGTTGGTCATTAATTGACCAATTCAGGGAAAATCACAAGTAAATGATTCCTACAGGGAATGAAGTTTAATACAAATGACAGGAGGGGGGGGGGGGTCCTAGCTGCTGTCTGAAGAACTGTTGGGAGCCCCATGTCACCTGCATTGGGAAAGGCCACAGAATTAAAGCACCATCCAGTGCTTAACTGGTGTTGGGCCTTTCCCAGGATTTAGAAGTTGGGGGTGAAAATCCCAACTCCAGAGAGCTTCTGGCCAATTGGAGGCAGACAGCTCTCAATTGCCCATCAGTACTGCCCCCATCAGAGGCTGAGGATCCCAAGGGACCCAGCGTTCAAGTGAATGAGGGCAGGGTGAGGAATGAGTTGCTGACTGAGGGGTTGGGTGGGATGACCCATCCCCACCTTGATACCACTTATTTCAATCAGGCACTGAGAATCAGGCAAGATGCCGGAAAGAAGGATTTGCATTTTGGGTTAGGTTACCTGTATGCCTCCAGGAATTGGTTTAATATTAGTGGTGGCGGGGCGAGCTCTTCAAGTGGGCATTACTTGCCCACTTAATGTTTCAATTATGTCTGAGGAGAGACTCATTTGGGTGGAGGGAGGTAGATGGCAGGATATCCACCCTGCACCCTCCCACCCCCAAAACCCACTACTGAGAGGGAGAGGGGAATGGGGGCATTAAATTCCACCCACAGTGTGGGCTTCTGACACCCATTTGAATCATTCGGCAAGGTTTAAAATCCTGTCCCAAGTGTTTGAGTCACTTGTGAACTGCTCCATTTCTCCCCAGTCTTTGAAAAGAACAGATTTAAAAATTTGCATTTCACATTGAAGGCATGTTACTCTGAATGTTCCTGCAGTTCAATGTGACGTGCAGCCTACAGCGACAGTGCAGTAATCCCTAATCTGTTTACGCAGTGTAACTGGCTGTGCCGAGCCAAACGCTTTTCACCTGTCCTTAGGGGATGGTAAGAAATCCTTCTGTTTGCTGTTGCGAAACCGCGAGTGTAAAAGCTGTCCAGTCTAATCAGACTGTGTACTCCAGTAGAGTGTTTGTGCATCCTTAGGTCAATGCTGTCATCTTTGCCACCTGATGAAGGGACAGGCTGTCCCGAAAGCTTGTGGCTTTTGCTACAAATAAACACGTTTGGACTTTAAACTGGTGTTGTGGGATTTATCTCTGTTTTACCCCAGTCCAACACCGGCATCTTCACATCACAACTTTGCCATGCACGGGTATTTTTAAACTTGTGTCAGTGTTTGAGATTCAATCTTTGAGTATTAAGTCCATACATTAAACACACATTTGCATCTTACGTACTTACCACCCATGAAATATCCACTGAATGTTATTACATCCTTGCATTTTGTCAACAGCTCCAGGTGAATGAAAGGCTGGTCTCCCAGAAAAAGCCTTTGGGCCATATTTTGGATTCTTACAGGAAAAGGAATCCCAGTCAGTAATTTCTACTCTATCATCTATCACAATGACACTAGAAATGTCATCACTAGAGAATGAACAAATGCACTCAGCAGTCAGTTTGCTGTAATTTTGATTTACCATCTTAACCACCAGGGATAACAGGCTACCATGTGCAAACTATAAAGAAGAACACAGGGAACTATTGGAGGTTACTGGTGGGTCAGGAGGCTAGGCAGAAATAGTTCAAAAGAGTTCAATCTGAAAACGTAAGATTGTAAATTTGGGATGAGGAGTAAAGGGGGTAATTTTCCTGTCCCACTCATCGTGGAAATCAAAATGGGCAGAGGTGGAAGGGATTGGGAGGTCGGGGAGGGGGTTGTGGAGGAGGAGAAATGCACCATACAAAGGTCCATTAACCTCGGGCAAGATTTCCCTATTTTAGAGTGAGCACAGCCAGAAAATCCTGCCCATTGAATAGAAATGGAAGGTAACATTCTCCGCAGAGCAGAGAATCAAAGAGATCAATGGGTGTGGATAAAATTATACCGATCTTGAGAACTGGTTTTGCAAATGGATAAAAATGTATGAAAGGTCACGTGCTGGGCAGCCAAAATTTCCAAAGATGCACGCAAGAACAAAAGAACATAGCAGCAGGAATAGGCCATTCAGCCCATTCAAGCAGATCATAGCTGATCATCTGCCTTCACCCCCCGCCCCCACCACCTCCACCACTTGCCCATCCCCAGATCCCTTGGTGCCATCCATAACTGAAAATCAATCAATTTCTGTCTTGAACATGCTCAGTGATTGAGATTCCACAGCCCTCTGAGCTGGAGAATTCCAGGGATTCACTATCCTCTGAGTGAAGAAATTCCTCCCCGTCTCAGCCTTAACTGTCCTTGTCCTGAGATTACGTTCCTTGGTTCTCAACTCACCAGCCAGGGGCACATCCTAACCACATCTACACTGTCAAGCCCTGTGAAAATTTTGTAAGTTTCAATGACTTACTGTGAATGCTAGTGCCACTGAGTGCTTTAGATTGCACTGATCACAAAATTCTGAAAATTACGTTTTGACCCAAGTCCCAAAATCAATTCACTATTGTACACAGCCTATTCATTTGGTTTGTAATTTTAAAAAAATGCAGAAGTAGTTTTCCAAGTATTACTCACAGTCCCAGGTGTGAAATGATCATGGTTCTTGGAACAAAATGCTATCCAGTCAAGAACTGATTCAAAGCAAGATGCGGATATGGCAAAGAGAATTATTGGAAGGGCAATGTTGGACTATGAAAAGGAGATTCTAGTGTTCCAAACTATGGAAGAGAGACCTGACCCATCTTGCGCTTTACACTGGTGAGTGTTATTTTAATCAAACCAGTATAGAGTTAAAATAGTGTCATTGTGCAGAAGAAGGCAATTTTCAAGTCTTCATGTGTTTTTCTCTACATAAATCACATTGTTTACTTCTACTGTCTGGCTCACTTCCTTGTCTTTCACAGACAGTCATTTAAGTCTAATGTTAGAGATTTTATGGATTCTATTTGAAAAGTAATTCATGATGAAGAATTCCACATTTTCACCTTCCTCTGTGTAAGGACTTTTTCTAACTGCTCCTTTCATTTCTTTTTGTGATTATCTATCTTCTTGTTATTGTCTTGAGTAGAATAGTCTATTATTTACTTTGTGACATTAGTGTTCCTTTAAAAAAATTTATGCTCATAGCCTTATCTAATGTCATTGTTGCTGAGCTGTCTATGAGGAGTCTTCTCATTGCTCTTTCACTGATTTTCAATGGGGATTATTTATTTTTACTCTGGGAATTAGTTTAATGGTCCTGCATTATCAGGAGGAAGAATGTTTGTAGGTGAGATGACAGGAGCTATTTCATTTTCAGTTATGAGTTGCAGGTTTTAGTTTTTTTTAGAAGGGAGTGGACATCAGACTGAAAGCAGTGTTTCTCCCTCTCTGTCTCTCTTTTTCCCTGGTTTAGAAAACTCTGCTGCTTAGCTGAAAGCTTTCCTGGTGGCTTGACCAGAAAGTCTCCCTGGTGCTTTGCGAAGCTGTTCTGACTTCAAACTGTCCTGAGTGTTTCAAGAGTACTGCAGCTTTTATCCAAACACAGTTCCAGTATCATGTGAGCAATAGACACTGTTGTGTTAAATCTGTGGAAAGGGTTTTATTTAAAGGAAGTTGTGGTTTTGATTGGAATATTTTAGATATATTGGTTAAGGGTTATACATTATTGTGATTGCTTTGTTTTTGTTTGTAATTGATAAAAGTTATTGTTAATTTTTTTCTATGCATATTCACTATATTCTTAAACAAACTTTGTTTGATAAAAGCTTCCTAGTGGGTCATCTGAATCACACCTGATGTGAACCATATCATGCTTATCCTAGCCAAATTCAAGGTGCAAAAATTATGATTAGGTGGGCTTCATAAAACTGTAGAGTTTCTGACCTGAACTTCAGCAACTTTAGTGCACCCTTCATAATCTTGAGTACATCTCTTGGGTTATCCCTTAACCTTTTGAACTCATGTGAATGAAACCATAATTTCTCAATTCCCCTGCAAAACTCTCCAGCTCATTCTCAATGAAGTGTCTAACCTCTGGGCAAAAAGCCCAGAGTTTAAGCCTCCAAGTTTAAGCCTCATTGCTAGGATTGTCAAACACGGAATAGTGTAGTTCAATGGGCTTGGGAGTCCTTCCATCATCTCCCCACTATTCCCCAAAGGGGGAAATAAAAGTGTGTGACGAGATTTGCTAAAAAAATCCTGATATTGTTCTAAGGTATCTATGGTGTACCATTATATCCTTTTATTATTTAATAAATAGTATTGAGCTTTTATTAGATTACACAATGTACTTTATAATAGCACATATCCACATAATTATACACACACAGTTTGGGTGGCTGGTTTTTCCACCCCACCAACTGAAATGTTGGCATGAAATGCATCCTCAGCAACACCAGCTGCCCTGCAGCCATTTAACACTTGGTGAGGGTTAATTGGGTGAAGATGAGACTTCTGTCCTCATCTGGGGAGGAAGTCCAGATTTAGAGAACTGCAGGTCAGTCGCATAGCTAACAAGTCCAAATTTCAAGTCCAAAGCCAATCTCCCAAGAAGAGGAGCTGATGGAGGCTGGACTGAAAGTAAGTCCAAAGTATCAGGAGGGCCTGAGCTGGCAGGCTCCAGTGAGAGGCATGAAGGGATTGGGGGAGGTGGGTGAGAGCTACTGGGTGATGATTAAAGGTGGATATAATTGGAGAGGGGATGGGGAATCACCCAGATCTTCAAATTCATACAAAGTTACATTGTGATATATTCCTCATCATTAGCCAATCCCAATGAAGTAAATACATTACTTTTCACTCCAATAGATGATTCCTTCAGGAGTTCATCACAATAAGTTGCCATTGTGATGTTGGATGAGAAGACCGAAACTCAGCAGAACCTGTCCAAAAACATGGCACATGGAACCTGTCATATTTAAGGCATTGTTAGAAATCAAGGATAAAACAAAGCTACTAACAAAATCCTTACTGTTAGAATCAAGCTATAAGGTCTTATTCTGTGTATGGAAGAATTGATTATTGGGAAATTTCAGCCCATTTCATGAGTGTTGTTGTCCTTTCATCTTCCCATCACAGTACCAGTGCACACAGGACGGTGAATCTAACCCATGTCAGCATGTTACATTTCCCCAGCAATGTAAGTGGAGGAGTCTGTAAAATTCATGGGTCACCTTCCCAATTGGCTTCTGTTTGCCTGGATCTTTCCACAATTTCATGATGGGGCCATGAGGCCTAGGTTGGCCCACCCACCTTTGCCCCAATTGAGGCCTTTAAATGGGTAATTAATACCACTTGAGAATCTGTTTCCCACCTAGTCTCAAGTTCCAGGCTGGAGGAGATCATGGTAGGAGAGAGGTCTGGAAAGTGATCCTGCTCAGGCGTCAGACTAGAAAGGGGGTTGGATACCTCCATTAACAGCCTCCTTCAACTTTGTATGTACCCCATTCCCCACAAGTTCTTGCGCTGTGGGTGCCCCATCCACCATCCTGGATTCTTCATCAACATCTCGCGCCCTCCTCTGCAGATTCCCCATGGCCTCACTTCCCTTCCTCACCCTCAAACACCTGCACTTACTGGGCCATGGACTCCCAGGATTTAGACTCTGGGAATTTGAGGAAGTCCACTGCAACTGTGGTATTGCTGAGACCAGAGAGCTCCCTCAGACAGAAACTACTCCTGAATGAGGGGCTGAAGTTCTGCCTCCAGCCAATTAACACATTAAATAGCAGTCAGGCAGTCGGTGATGCCTTCTCCACTATGTCTTCTGGTGGAGGGAAGGGAAATCCACTGTACTAAAAATCCTGGTCAACGTTTCAAAGGTGAGAGAGGCCATGAATACTATGGAACATGCATTCAAAGATGCAAACTGAGGCATGAATACTTCGCAACAGCTAGTCAAGGTATCACAACATCAAATTGCCACTCAGACTTTCACAGAATCCGCTAATGACCTTGGTAGAATTCTCTGGTTTTCGGGTGAGTGTGGTTGTAAAATCTTTTCCTGCTCATTTTTGATTTGATTTATTATTGTCACATATATTAGTATACAATGAAAAGTATTATTTCTTGCACACTATACAGAAAAAGCAGACTGTTTATCGAAAAGGAAACAAGAGAGTGCAGAATGTAGTGTTACTGTCATAGCTAGGGTGGAGAGAAAGATCAACTTAATGTGAGGTAAGTCCATTCAAAAGTCTAACAGCAGCAGGAAAGAAGCTGTTCTTGATTTGGTTGATATATGACCTCTGACTTTTATATTTTTTTCCCAATAGAAAAAGGTGAAAGAGAGAATGTATGGGATCCTTAATTATGCTGCCAAAGCAGCGGGAGGTATAGACAGTGTCAATGATGACTTGTATGATGGATTGGGCTACATTCACAATCTTTTGTAGTTTCTTGAGTTCTTGGGCAGAGCAGGAATCATACCAAACTTTGAAACAACCAGAAAGATTACTTTCCATAATAGTTGGTGAGAATAGTTGACATGCCAAATTTCTACAGTCTTCTGAGAAAGTAGGAGCATTGGTGGGCTTTCTTAACTATCATGTCAGCATGGGGGGACCAGGACAGGTTGTTGGCAATCTGGATACCTAAAAACTTGAAGCTCTCAATCCTTTCTTTTCAGCGAGAAGTGTTTGACGTGACAGATCTGGGCAGGGTCAAGGGTAGTTTGTGATCCAAAGTCTGCGGGAAAAATTGAACCAAGTTTGCACCATGGTTTTGGGCAGTAAAGGAATGGGAAGTGAAGAGTACAGGGCATAGAGCATCAGTGTGTATTACTGCACTATCATTTGACTAGCATCACATTCTATTCCATCAAATCACCATTCTGTTCTTTATATGTAGATGTGAATGTTTTTGCATGTTGTGCCTTCCACTGTCACTTTTGTTCTTTTTTGTTCATGCAATCATGAATGTGGACATCGTTGACTGAGCCAGCATTTATTGTCTATCCCTAATTGCTCTTGAGAAGGCAGTGGTGCTACCATCTGTGTGGTGTACCTATACCCACAGCACTGTTAGGGAGAAAGAAAATGACAATTTTCATCAGTGTTGTAAAATATATGTGCCCAATCAGCGCAAATAACAATAGAGATTTGGAATTGGTAGAAAATCAGATTTACATCCAAGATTCAATGTCTACCTCCTGTAAACACAGCAGAGAATTTACTATGTTGCAGAAAGTGCTGGAAATACTCAAAGGGTCACCGTGTGGAGAGAGGGTTAATGTTTCAGGTTGGTGAACTCAAGTTCACATTCTGATCTCCACGTTCCGATGAAAAGGCTACTGACCTGGACTGTTAACTCTCCAAAGTGGCCTCAAAACCTGCTGAGTATTTCCAGAATCTTCAGGCTTCCAGCAATCTGCAGTATTTTACCTCGAAGAGATTCTGCTGACTTTCTCGAAGGCGGCACCAGTCACTATGTCAATCTGTCCGTACCGTAAGGACAAATTTTAAAAGGAATGCTTCCCATTGCATTGAGAAGAGCCATCGCCTGCTGCGGAGACTTAGCTGCCATCTGTCATCATTGACTGATGTCATAATGCCTGCTGCTGGCTGCAATTATACAGACATTTTTGGGGAATTAAAAATGATTGTTTTCTCTCAAAGTATTGGGAATACACACAGAAAAATCTGTCTATTTAAAGAGTAGAAAATTGTGTGGGCACTGAGGGGGAAAGGGTGGGAGGGTGGGCAGAGATGATTTGCAGAGGTAGCACAAAATAATCAGTAGTGAATTGGCAGCTTGTTTTACACTGCACTGATTTCTGAATCCATTCCTAAAGGAAGAGCTGTCAGGGGGTCAAATTCATCACCAATTTCTTGTCTCTTGAAGCCCAATCTCACCTGCAAAGTACAGAAGCATGGATGGTAAGTACTGGAATAGAGTACTGCAACCACTTGTGTCGGCCACAGGACAAACCGGGCAAAGGTTAAAGCTTGCTCTACGTTGTTTCAACAATGCATACTGGTCCCAGCTGCTATGGATACCCAACCAATGTGGTTTCCCCTCCACCTTCTGATGACCATATCACTTCTCGAATATGCTTTCCTCTGCTCACTAATTTTAAAGGTAAATTAGATGTGAAGGCAAAACCACCTTCATGCTGAATTTTTCTTTATTTGTACCTGGTGCAATCTGAGTTGAAAGAGACCAGACTTACTTCAGTTTGAGCTTTAGTAGCTATTAGAGGAAGGATTGGACATCCATCAGCCTAACCTGGAACCAAATGCAAGTCTCCAAGCTAAAAGGACAATGCTTTAATCTACCTGTCACATGTGACCTTCCTGAGATAATTAGAGATGAAGAAAGTCATTCCGATTTTATTCATCTCAGTTTTAGCATCTAATGCTCCTTTAATTGCTTAAAACTTTGCCTCCACTACCCAAACGTAAATGTGGCACCTTCGATTCTGCCATTCTATTCATTTAACTTCCAGACTCATGCTAAACCTGGCACCCGCATGGTCTGCTCAGCCTTTTCCAGAATCATGGGATGCCACTCATAGAATTCCTATGGTGCAGAAGGAGGTCATTTGGTCCTTGAGCCTGCACGGGCAACAATCCCACCCAGGCCCTATTCCCTTAACCCCAGACGTTTGTCCTGCTAATTCCTTTGACTAGGGAGCAATTTATCATGGCCAATCAACCTAACCTGCACCAGGATGAAACCCATGCAGAAACAGAAGAATGTACAGACTCCACACAGACAGTCATCCAAGGCCAGAATTGAACACGAGTCCCTAGCACAGTGTTAACCACTGTGTCACCCATTTCCAATATTATATAAGCTTTTGCAGAATGTTTGAAGATCAAGTAAATCAGATTATACAATAATTCAGATTATATAATACAGATAAATTATACAATCGTTCAGACAGATTATACAATAATTCAGACATTATTCAATAGTCTAGGAAAAATTGATTGAAAATTGTAAGTCGCCATCATATAAAGCATTCCAAATGTCACAAAACTGCATCATTTAGAGCAAACAATTACAAGGTTTGAAGTGTTGGAATGATTGCACAATACAGCCATTTGGAAGGGTGAAAAGATTGGCTGGTGATTCATTTCATTCCATGGTAATACAATGTAGAATTCTTTAAAAATTGCACAGACATATTATTTGGATCAGCACAGATATTGCACTTGAATTCTGTCTGGAGTGTTGTAAGTATTGTGTGATGTTTCACCTTGGACTGAATGATTTAATAGTTGTGTACAACATGTTGCTGTGTAATGGCTCATCGCAATTCCATTCCACAAAGGAAATATGTTCCACCATATTCACCAATGACCTACCTCCCTCATAAAATCCTTCAAGCTCCATCTATCCTGAGCAATTTGAGGCACTTTAGATAAATATAATGCACCACTGTCTTTGAACCCAAAGTCAGCACATCTAATCTCTGAACTCAGGTTTAATAAATCATACATCCAATTCAATTCCAATATAGAACCTAAAGCTTAGAACCCATACAGCCAAAGACATGACTCCACTAATGAATAGGATGTTCAAGAGGCTAGATTGGCAGGAATACAGTGTCCTTGGAAAGTTGTTGGGCTGGGACAAGTAGCAGGTTTAGGGAGTGACAAGGCCTTTGAGTAATTTAAACACACGCATATAAATTTCAAATTCATGTAGATGGTACCAGTATAGGTCAGAGATTACCAGGCTGATGGCTAAATAGGATTTAGTGTGAGTTAAAATATGGGGAGTTTACAGAATATGGCAGAAGAGAGACTGAAGCATGAATGTGGGTTTCCGCGGGAGATGGGCTAAGATAAGCGGAGATGAGCAATATTATGGAAATAGAGGTGTTAGCTTTAGTGATGAAAAGAATATGAAATTGGATGCTTTGTTCCAACAACAGAAAGGAAATAAACTACTGTGGACAAATTAGAGAAGAATGTAATAACAACAGGGAGATAATCAAAAAGACATAAGGATTAAAGAAGCAGAATGTTAAAAGTAACAATTATAAATGCAGGAGAAATCATTGTTTTCTGACTTCTGTTACTGTTCTATATCTGCTCCAGATAAGTTGTAAATTTGTTGAATGTTGCAGCTCAGAACAATCAAGCTGTCACTTTTCTTCAGGAGACACCAATTTATATTCCCATTTGCCTGTTCAATTCTTAAACTCTTGAACACAAGTATTTCTCTTTTTGAAATAACCATGTAGCCATTAGAGAAGATAGTGGTGCAGTCATAAAGTTGCTAGATTAATATTGCTGAGGCTAATGTTCTTGGGATATGAGTTCATAGCCCACCATGGTCTTAATAAAATAAATCTGGAATTGTTGCTGAGTCTCAGACCATGAAACTATCATTGATTGTTGTGAAAACATATTGGGTTCTCTAATGTGCTTTAGGGGAGGAAATCTGACATCCTTAGCTGGTGTTGTCAACATGTGACTCCAGACCCGCAACAGACATTATCTGCTACAGTTCTCCAAGAAGACACATTTTCTCTTAAGATGTAGGCTGGAATCTTATGGCCGTTCATGCCGGTGAGATTTTCCATCCCACTTCAGTGAACGGAGATTTGGTTGGGTGCCAAATTCTCTGACTTCACTACAGCAGGAGTGCAGCGTGAACTGCTGGCAAGATCGTACCTGTGGGCTCTCAGATGACTGCAAACTAATCTGCCATTGCTGTGATATGCCTGGGTTTGTGAGTAAACCTGTCATCTGGTCTCAAACTGGCTTTTATATTCTCTTGTCCATGGCAGTGGGAAACACATTTTCTTTGTCTCTAAATAGAAATATTAATTATTTATTTTTGACCCAATCGCCTTCCATTTTAGAAGTTAAAGGATAGCTTTGAGCAATACTCTTAACAAACTAATAGCTATAAAGCTTTTCTAGGACATTGAGAGACTCGTAGTCTATTCATGGTATAGCCAAAGCCAACTGACATTATCTCCAAGCATAAATATCTTCACTTTTCTCTCAATGAAACAATCTCAGTCTTCCTTAACCCTTTAACAATTTAATTTATTTTTTGGGAGATGCCAACATGGATCACATGACATAAATATAGAAAATAGGATCAGGAGGAGGCCATTTGAGCTTGCTCTGCCATTCATTATGATCATGGCTGATCATCCAACTCAATAACCTAACCCCGACCATTTGAGCCTCTTTGCCCGAGGAGTTATACCTAATTCTTTCTTGAAAAATTGTTTTGGCCTCAATTGATTTCTAATGTCTGAGTGAAAATATTTTTCCTTATCTCAGTCCTAAAACGTTTACCCCTTATTCTTAGACTATGACCCCAGGTTCTGGACACCCTCACCGTCGGAAACATTCTTCCTGTTCCTACTCTGTTCGATCCTTTAGAATTTTATAGGTTTCTATGAAATCCTCCCTCATTCTTCTAAACTCCAGTTAAGCTGCCCATAATATTTCAGTGTGAACTTAATTGACTCAATCTCTCCTTATATGTCAGTCACACCATCCTGGTAAACCTGCACTCTCTCTTGAGCAAGAACATTCTTCCTCAGGAAAGGAGACCAAAGCTGCCCATAATATTCTCACCATGATCCTGTATAATTGCAACAAGACATTCCTGCTCCTGCGTTCAAATCTTTTCACTATGAAGGCTAACATGCCATTTGCCTTCTTTACCCCTTGCTGCAACTGCATGCTTACCTTCAGTGGCTGATGTACAAGGACACCTGGATCTCATTGCATCTTCCTTCCTGACTTTATAACCATTCAGGTAATAATCTGCCTTCTTGCTTTTGCTGCCAAGGTGGATGACCACACATTTATCCACATTATACGTTACCTTGTATTTGCCCATTTACTCAGCTTTTCCAATCATACATAAGCATTTCTGCAATCTTCTCACTATTTATAGGCCGACCCGATTTTGTGTCGTTTGCAAATTTAGAGATAACTTTACACCCGTAACTTCCAGATTCCCAGTATTGTGTTTTGGGGATACCCCACTATGTGCTGGGGAATCTTTCCAGGAAGTTCTATGTTATGGCTTACCCAGTAACAGTCCAGAAGTACTAACTCCCTCTGGATAATTGCGCTGGGCTGGGAACTATCTGACAGAAGTGATTTCAATTACTATCTTTGAATGGTTCTGCCAATAGTAGAGTTAGAAGGAAAAAAATCCCTTTAACTCCAGAGTAATGAACTGAACACCCAGACCCTGCCTCGCAGGGGTCTCCCTCCCTAACCGCTAGTCCAATTCTCCAACTCTAGCCTAACTCCCCCTCCTGCCCCTCCCGATCTGACCCCTCAGCCAGATACCCTTTTCATCAATAATACTGACCACAGGGAATATATTATAATTGGTATCCCTTCAATCTGAAAAATATCTATTTACCACTGGTCTCTTTTGTAAGTCCACATAAACAATATCTACTGCATATCTTTGCATCAATAAAGCCCAATGTTATCATGTTGCTGTTCTGTATTCCAATAACAAGACTTCAAAAGCACTAAATTGGCTACAAGTTGCTATGGAACAGCACGATATGAAAACAAGTCCTTAATTTTTCTTTTTTGTGGTAATTGTAACTTTTTGTCAGACACATTCACTCTTGCTTGATGCTTTTTATTTTTCTGAAGAAATAACTTCCAAGTTTTAGCTTAGTCCAAGGTAGTGGAAATCAAGTTTATTCTGCAATCTACTGAACTTACAAACTTAGGAAGATTGTCAAGGCCAAAGTCAGAAAATTTCTTCACATTTATATAGCACCTGATCAGACAGAAATTTATTGAAGTTTTCCACACAATTACTCTGCAACGTTGCAAGAGTGTTACATAAGGAAACCACAACCTTTCAACAACAGTCACATTCCAGCTCCAGCAGTGAACCTATGAATTACATCGCCTCTGAAAAACATGCCAACCAGAGGCCTTCCTCACAAGAAGAGAAAGAAAATTAGGAAGAAACTCCAGGGGTTATTTTTGTGAAACTGTGAAAATAAACACTATGCAGTTGTTGTGATAATAAGAAGAAAGTCCTGATTCAGCAAGCAATTTTGAGTTTAATTGTTCATAACCATGATTTTACTTATATGTCTATGTGTTAGCACTCAAGGGCTGATTAGAAGCAATCATCATGGATAGTATGTGTGGGTTCCCTGCTCCCACTTGTATTGAAAGAGTGGACTGTGCCAGCTGACACACAGGCCAGGATTTTTTAGTCCTGCCCATGGTCAGTGGCGTAGCTAAGGTGGAGGCGGTGGGGGGGTGGGGGCATGTCAGCAGGGGGAGCGACTCTCCCTGTCCCCCGAGCACATTTTTCAGAAGTGGTGCTTTTTCAACAGGCGTTCCTCACAGCCCCTGCAGAGGCCACGAAGGAGATAAATATACTCAATAACTCCCATCCACACCCAACCTTCTGACTGACAGCTTGATAAACCAATCCGAAACACGGCTTCTCACCCACTAACTCCCGCCTACCCCAACCCTCTGACTGACAGTTTGATAAGCCAATCCTAGAATGATACGTCACCACCCTCCTCCCACCACTCCGCCAATCGTGTACATGGGACTACATGTAGTGTTGACTGACAGCTGAAATCACCAATCACAGCATGGCGCGTCCACAAGCTCTGCCAATCCGGATGTCGATCTCAGCCCGCTCCACCAGCGGGACGGCCCGATCTATGGATGAACATTGGGATTCAGCAGTAGTAATTTTTCAGAAATGGTAATGTTTTAACATTCACAGCAAGCATTATGCAGGTCAGGGTAAGGTATTCTGTTAGCTGTCAGCAACCGTGAACAAAAATGTATTGAAATGCTGTTAAGTCTGAAGGTCCACCTGATGGAGAGATGCCGATCTTAGGAGAACCAGTGGAGGAAGGTTTGTTCTGAATAAAGTTAGCAGATAAATTCAATCTGCCCCTTTTCTTGCTTCAGTGTAACTTGACTGCTTAACAATCACATACAATACAGCACCTGATGATCTGTGATGTGTGACACATCACCTAATTTCACTTAGAGTTTCAATGTTTTGGAATAGGAAGAGGATGAATCAATGCCAAGGGTTTGCATTTTATAAATTTCAACTAAAACTTACCGAGGGAAAAAAATTGACACCAAGCCAAAAAGAGAAAGATCAGGTGGCCAAAAGATTGATCAACATGGTAGGTTTTTAGGGGCACCCATACAAATTATAAATGTATTTAATTTTTTTGGTGTTTATTTTATTTTTCTGTTTTGAGAAAAGAGAATTTTTTTTAGTCAAAAATAAATGTTTCTTTAAAGAAAATGAATTACTGAGAAAAGAACGGTTGGCTTGCGTGTAAAGTAATGATGCCAGACTGATGACATCAGCACGGGGCAGGGTCTGGACAGGGCAGGTGGGGATTGGTGGAATAGTAATAAGGGGGCGGTCCTTTTTTATGTGCTCGCTCCCCCAACCTTCGAACCTGGCCACACCTCTGTCCATTGCAGGCCAGATGGCAAATTTAGCCTATCACCAAAAAGTTCACCAACTTTCAATGGCACTGGGTAAACAGGGGCAGCACGGTGGCACAGTGGTTCACACTGCCGCACAGTGCCACAGATCCGGGTTTGATTTCCACCTTGGGCCAGTGTCTGTGTGGAGTTTGCATGTTCTCCCTCTAACTGCTCTGGTTTCCTCCCACAGTCCAAAAGACACACTGGTTAGATGCATTAAACATGCTAAATTCTCCTTTGGTGTACCTGAAGAGGTGCCGGAGTGTGGGGACTAGGGAACTTCCACAGTGACTTCACTGCAGTGTTAATATAAGCCTACTCGTGACACAAAGAATAAACTTCAGAAGCTTACAAAATCCCAGCTGCAGTGTCCACAGGGTCATATTTTAAGATAGCTCAGGCACATGGCTTGGGTGGAGGGGAAGGGCCTACATGCTTACAGATGCAGTGCTGGATTCCCTGGTGGAAATGTCCACAGCGTTAGCGATGTCCTGTCGCTGCAGAAGGGATCAAGGCCAACTTGTTGTTTTGCCCCACAGCAGCTAGTGTTGCCCTGCCTGGCCACCAGTCCTCCTCCTGCAGACTAAGAGAGACCCCAGTGAATCAGCACTCTCTTACATGTCTCTTGGTGACTCTTATAAGGTATCCTATAGAGTAAAATAGCACAGCACTTTTTAGGCAAAGTCCTCAGAGAATTTCCAGTACAAATTTTGGTGGAAAATTTTGCAAATTGTCCCTGAAAGTCTCTCAGTGAATTTCAAAAGTCCTTTTCAAACCTTGAACAGCAACTTAACTGGAAAACTGTCTGCAACAGGTTACTTATCCCTTTTCAACTGGGTGCTGTTAGGGTAAAGTTTTTGGTGAGCATTATCGACTATAATGTTGAGTAGCCTCTTTAGTGCATACTAACAGAAAAGTGTTATCTATCCCTTCACAATCCTCTGTACCCACTTCAACTTCTTTATCAAGATATCATTTTGGAATTTCATTTCATCTTAACCACCTAGAAAGAGCTTAAATGCCTAAAAGGGGTCGGCGAAAATCAAATTTTTTAGCTGTTACACCACCGGTTTGAGAACAGATAGAGGCCTGGAAGAAATGTGTGCGCTCACTCTCTTCCTTAACAGCTTGTGGTTAATATGTACCGTTAGCAGTAACAGAACAAGGTCAGTCGCAATATGAATCTATAGCAATGATTCTGTAACACCATACAAGTAATTGATGAGCTCATTAACTGGTATAGATGTCATAATGTTTGTCAATGGAGCTGTGGTGTGCGCAGATCCAGCTGTTAATGGCTCAAGGCATATTCAGATACTTCCAATTTACCCGCCAGACCTCGATATTTCACGTTTAAAAGTGTCTGAAGTCGTTGCTGTTGTTACATAATGTACTAGAACACAAGACAAACCCTTGATATAAAGGGAACATTAAAATGAAGAATCATTTTATTATTCAGTGCCAGTTTTATGTTGTTCTATATCTCTGAGTTTTGGCTGGACTGACTGCCTGAATTTGAATCTACGAAGCCCTGTTCTTTTTTGTATGTGTATCAGTTTCTTATATTGACATCTTCAAGAATGCTTCTTGACATCTGTCTGATTAGGCTTATCACCAGCATCCACTCACATATCTGCAGCTTCCTGGAACAAAAGCTTTAATTAATTTTTAATCCAAGGGGAAAATGAAGTTAGATAGCTTCATATAATCGATACAAAAAGAGGAGGACAGTGGTTTAATTTGAGGGATCGAAAAATATTGTCGCATTCGAGTGACTTTTGAAACTAGAATTTAGTTTTATTATTTTGTGATGTAAACACAGCAGCAAAAAAGTCAGTCATAACAACCAATTAAGGAACGGTTAAAACAATTCACTCCTATTGCTGTTTAAATTATTTTTTACAATAAACAAGCTGGCTGCATAATCTTAATTCACAGAGAATAAAATGTACATTTTCCACTAATAAACTAAAAGAATAAACTATGGTTCATTTTTCTATAATCTAACAGAATCATAGAATCCCTACAGTGCAGAAGGAGGCCATTCAGCCCATCAAGTCTGCACCGAATCCCACCCAGGACCTATTCCTGAAACCCCACATATTTACTTACTAATCGGCTTGGCACTATTTGTCATAGCCAATCAACCCTCACATTTTGAACTGTGGGAGGAAACCAGGGCATCCGGGAAAACCCACGCAGACACGGGGAAAATGTGCAGACTCCACACAAACACCTGAGACTAGAATTGAACCCAGGGTCTGTGAGGCAGCAGGGTTAGCCACTTTGCTACCTCTAAAATCTTTAATTTACAGGGAGCAAGCAAGTCCATAATAAAAATTTTTCTTCTAATTTAAGACTAATTCCTTTTAATTTTTAAATTATAAATTAAAATGTTTACAGTTTCATTTGAGAAAAGAAGTGCAATATGTTTTGAATATTGAGGATGTGCAGTCCTGTTCATAAGTTCTTAGTCATTCTCATTCTAGTCTGTAATCAAGGTTCACCTACTGTCTAATGTTGTAGTAATAGATTGCTGTTCAATAATAATCTGCCGGATGTTTGAGTAGGGGTCAGGGTGATGTTAACCCTGCTCTCTTCACACCGCCCCCCCCAACCACCCCATCCTTTGCAGGACATTCATCCCTTCACCTCCCCCCCCTCCCCATTCCTAAACATCCTTCCCCAGTAAACGTCTCTCTAACCTTTGCTCCATTCTCCAGACCCGGACTACTCTCTCCCCCACTACTTTTGCCAGCTCTCACGTTCTGTCTTAGCACATCATTTGCTAACAGCATTCGGGTGAGTCCTCAAGAAGGAGAAATCAACATCAACAGAACTGATCACAAAGTTGTGGAAGAATGAAGCTCGCCAGTCATAAAACTGAACCTGATAAATGCTTGCTGGCAGGCAGCTTGATTTGGAGGGAAAACTGACCAGCAAGGTAGCCATTAATTGTCATATCTGAGAAGCTAATGAAGACAGATAAGGTTCCTGGCTTTGTTCGTTGGGATACCGGACTGCCCCTTGATGCGCCTTGAATCTTACAAGAACAAAATTCGCACAGTTTAGCCCGCCATTGGGAAACAAATTTTTTTTGCCTCTTGTCAAATTAATTCATAGAATTCTTGCAGTGCAGAAGGAGGCCTTTTGACACATTGA
The DNA here is from genome assembly GCA_024679065.1 of Sphyrna mokarran. NCBI lineage: Eukaryota > Metazoa > Chordata > Chondrichthyes > Carcharhiniformes > Carcharhinidae > Sphyrna > Sphyrna mokarran. The sequence goes on from JAGIQG010000003.1 coordinate 23,930,296, forward strand.
GCCTGCACTGACAACAATCCCACCCAGGCCCTGTCCCCGCAAACCCATATATTTACTCTGCTAATTCCCCTGACAGATAACATCAATTTACCATGATCAATCAACCTAACCTGCACATCTTTGGACAGTGGGAGGAAACTGGAACACCTGGAGGAAACTCATGCAGACATGGGAATGTGCAAATTGCACATAGGCAGTCACCCAAGGCCAGAATCGAACCTGGGTCTATAGCGCTGTGAAGCAGCAGTGCTAACCACTGTGCCACAATGCTGCCCTTTTAATTCCACCTGCCTGCCACAATTCCCACAGTTCTTGCCACTGGCAGGAGAGGAAAATTCCATTCCAAGTCTCTGGAAGCATACCCAAATGTGGGAATTATTGCTGCCTGGTAAACCATCATCTTAGACTTGCATTTATACTTCTGTTTCTCAATTATACTTTTCCTCAGCGCACCAAAGACTGAACTGGTACATTGGAATCAACAGATATCGACATCTGTGTTGGTCTTTGTCATGAGGAGTCTCCTAACTCACAGAAAATGATCCACATTATTTAGGATCTTGACATTAATCTACAAGATATGCTACCGTGTATCGTGAAATCTTCTCTAACTGTATCTCAAATACCTGCAGACTTTACCACCTGTAAGAACCAAGGCAGTATGCAAAAAGAAACGTTATTTATTATTGTCACATATAGGCTTACATTAGCATTGCAATGAAGCTATTGTGAAAATCTCCTAATTGCCACATTGCAGCACCTGTTCAGGCACACTGAGGGAAAATTTGGCATGGCTAATGCATCTAACCAGCACGTCTTTTGGAGGAAACCCATGCAGACACAGGGAGAACATGCAGACTCCAAACAGTCAGTGACCCAAGTCAGGAATTGAACCCGGGTCCCTGGCACTGTGAGGCAGCAGTGCTAACCACTGTGCCACCATGCCACCAAGTTTCTCTTCACATTATATACTCATCTAACTTGGAGCTATACAACTATTCCTTTATCAAGATCCTGGACGTCCCTGTTAAAAGCATTGGGATGTTTCTACACCACACTGATCACAGGGTTTTGAGAAGAATAACTACCAATAAGGGCAACTTGAGGTGGACGATAAATTCCAGCATTGGGGTCCACGTCATGAAGAATAATTTAAGAAATACTGTTGTTTTACAATAGTTATGCAAACACTCATCATGCCTGGTTCACAAACTTACAGTCCTCATCCAAAGATCAATTTTGTGCTCACTGCATCAATTTCAAATACGATTCAGTGAATAAGCATTTACCTAGATAATAGCTTTCTCAACTATGGGGAATTGTGATGGTGGTGGAGTGGGGGGGGGGTAAGTGAGAGGGTTGCTATAAGCAATAGCTTCATTTGCGTTGGACTGATAACCAATTGATATCACTATTTTACATAGAATAGAATAGATAGAATACCTACAGTGCAGAAGAAGACCATTCGGCCCATCGAGCTAGCACCAGCAACAATCCCAAACTGGCCCCATCCCCTCAACGCCAGACATTCACCCTACTCATCCCCCTGACATCCCCCTAACACTATGGAGTAATTTAGCATGACCAATCAATCTAACCCACACACTTTTGGACTGTGGGAGGAAACTGGAGCACCCAGAAGAAACCCATACAGACAGGGGGAGAATGTGCAAACTCCACACAGACAGTGACCCAAGCCAGGAATCGAACCTGGATCCCTGGCACTGTGAGATAGCAATGCTAACCACTCTGCCACCATGCCACCCTCGTGAGGCATAGTTTCAATACACCTTGCTGAAATCTATATGATGAATCGCCAGATTCCTTTAATAAATTCACCCTGAATTCATTTAATCACACGAATCAGCAATAAAAAAACATTCTACAAAACCAAGCTGTGCCACAGTAATCAATATTCAGAAATGAACATTGGTTCCTTGCCATATGTCATCTTGCTCCTCAGATGTTAATTGGTAATAGTTACTTCATTCCGGCTGCCACCAAAACTTTGAAACTCACTGTACATCAGGCTCATCGAGATCAAATATTTAACTTTTGTCTCATATTTCAGAATATTTCAAAATATTTCTTTTACAAGTGGGGTTTTGATAGCCACAGCGGCTCTGTGATCTAAAAATGCCTGTTACGTCTGGCAGCTTGGTCCTTGGAGAATAAGATTGTAGTTTTTTTAAAATTGTTTCATACTGTTATATCCTCAATGTCCTCACTATAAGGTAATAAAATAAAAGAGAGAAAAACTCCTTCGCAGCCTTGAAAGCTTCTCACAATTTATAACATCCTCATTTTATGAAATTTTAAAGAGAACACATCAACACGAAGGTTTTCAAGAGATCTGGTGTGGAATAGTCCTTTAGATAAACATCATAACTAATAGATGATAGAGATATTCTCTCTGTTCAAAATGACTAAGAAATTTACAAAGAAATAAAATCCTGTTTTGACTAATTGCTGCTATTTGAATGTCATGTTCAGTCACTGATTTTCAATGCCATCTAATGATGGAAATGAGAGAGTATGAAGTCCTGAAAATGATGTTAGCTCATTTACCGCCCTATACACATCGGTGTCCTGGGCACCACTAGGCACAGCACATGGAAAAACTATTACACACAGCCTGGTTTTTGGAACGCATTCCCTCCCTGATATTGTGGTAGATACAGATTCACATTAGCCCCAGAAGGAAATTGAATACACACATGGAGAAAATGGGCGGTACAATGGTTAACACTGCCACCTCAATGCTCCAGGGAGCCAGGTTCGATTCCAGCCTCGGGTGAGATAGTTTGTGGGGAGTTTGCACATTCTCCTCCTGTCTGGGTGGGTTTCCTCTGAACGTTTTGGTTTCCTCCCACACTCCAAAAATATGCAGGTTAGGTGGATTGGCCATGCTAAATTGCCCCATAGTGTCCAAAGATGTGCAGGATTAGCCATGGTAAGTGCATAGGGCTATGGGAAAGAGGTGGGGGAATGGGCCTGAATGAGATGTTCCTTCAGACAGTCAGCACACGTTTGGTGGGTTGAATGGCCTCCTTCTGTATTCTACGGATTCTGTGGTTCTATAATTTTAAAATAAGGTTAAGGAAAGAAATAGTGGTGGTGATGATGGGGGAAAGTAAGGCAGTGATAGAGCTGACCAGATGTCTCTTTGAAAGAACAGGGTACAAATTTGATGGGCTGAACAGCCTCCTGTGCTGCCGGGTCCAAAGGGCCTTGGTGAGACACTCAGCAGCAAATGCCAAGGATTAATAAGGGGGAGGCAGTGTGAGAAGAAGGGACCTGGAAACACCTGGGTCTATGATTTCACTCCCTCTCCCTCACCCTGAGGTGGTGGAGTGTGAGAGGGTATGTAGGGAATCTAGGGTGTGAGGGGGAGATTTTTCATTCATCTCCCAGTAGCAGTTTGTCACTTTGTTGGTGTTGGGATGAAGCAGATATCCCAGCTTTCCTTTCTGCCATGGATAGACCCATGACCTGATTAGTGAAAGAACAGAAATTTCCACTTTTTTGATTAAATTTTATCTCAGATGGGAAAAGCGAGGTGTGCCTTGTCAGATCCATTCCTGCCATATTTTTTGATACTTGGTCAAAAAGAATCCTGGTGGCAAGTCCCACAAATTCATGCTGGTAGAATTGTCTCCTGATTTAATATAATAAAAATGATAAGAAATTTCCCCTCCATGGACACGGAGAATCCCCCTCTCCCCTAAGCAGACATGTTCTCTCCCTTCCCTCCACAGGAAACCTCCCCACCTACGGACACAGAAAAACTTCCATCATGGACTTCAACATGGGAAGACCCTCCTCTTTGGCATTGCTCTCCTGGCAGTGTCTGGGCAGTGGCCCCAAACAGTGCGGTTAGGCTGATTGGCCATGCTAAAATTGCCCATAGTGTCCTGAGATGCATAGGTTAGAGGATTAGTGGGTAAATATGTAGAGATATGGGGATAGGGCTTGGGTGAGGATTGTGGTCGGTGCAGACCTGATGGGCCGAAGGGCCTCCTTCTGTACTATAGAGTTTCTATGAATGCCAAGGTACTGCCTGGACATGACCCTCTCCCCCGTTACCTGGCTTCTCTTTGCCAGGTCCCTGTTTGTCAAAAGCTGATGTGATAGGGATTATCTGATTTAATGGGCAGGAGAGAAGGGGGCGGATAGTAGAGTGGGAAAACTCACTCATGATATTATGATGTATGCGAATGGGCTTTCCGACCTTTCATGCTGGGAATTCCATTACGTCATTAGCGGCGGGCAAATCCCACCAGCCTGAAAGCCGTTTTGGGATTCCACCTGAATTCTCTGCCTCTGACACCATTCCCGCCCACAAGAAACAGCAGTGACAATCCTGGCCTGAGAATGGAGAGAGTGGAGAAATGGGAAAGAAAATAAAAAGAGCTCCCTTGTCAGCCAGGAATCCTTGGATATTATGTCCGCAGATATTAATCCTTATCTCTTCAGCATGAGCTGAATAATTATAAATCATACTCGTCATCCCTGAAAATTACCTCCAGCAACTTGAAGGAATTTGTCCCATCCACTTAATCAGCTGTTGTGGTGAACAATAACAGACAATTCATTAAAATGAAATGGTTTGGGATTCCAATGCATGTGCTGGTCGTTAAAAATAAATTAAAATCAGCTACAGTGAAATAAAAATGTCCATTGCTATTTGCATAATGATTCACAATCCAAAAACTAATCCTGCCAGCTCTAAAATTGCATGTGAGCTAAATTTAAAGAAATGGTGGCAATTTAGCTTTGCAGAGCTATGAAAAAAATCTCAACCCATGAGCAACTTTTCACAAGACAAAGGACTAAGATATTATGGGAATTAAAGAACAGTGGATAGTATTGAGCTCTAGGTGCCAGCAAGAGTCTAAGTAACAATGCAGCCAAGAACTCTGTCTGGAATTGAGCTGATACGAGACGCTTGGGTTTGCCTCTGTACCGCTCTTTGGCTTCATCCACACCCGCTTCGAGTCTACATGAAAACTGCTTCCTGTCGCACTTCAGTTGCATGTTTAGCAATTGAATCATAGATCACTCATCTTTGGACATTGAAAGGCAATCCATCTAACATGGATAACTTAGGACTTTGGGAGGAAAAACCAGAACACCCGAAGGAAACCCATGCAGACACGGGGAGAACATGCACACTCAGACAGTCACCTGAGGCCAGAATTGAATCTGAGTCCCTGTGAGGCATCAATATGCCATCTCATGGTTTATTCTCTAGGATTTTTTGTTCAATCATACATGCAGTAAACAATGTTCTACACCTGATGGCAAAGCCCAGATGTCTTGCTTCCTGCTTTGTGACATTTCACAAGGAAGGAGATGAAGTAATCCAGTGAACTGTGCATATGTCGCCTGTTTCATGTAGCCAAGATGCTACTAATGTCACTTGATGCAGGCTGTAATAACAGCGAGGCCATCAAGACATACACTGACACAGACAAGGCAAAGTGTGTTCTGAAACTGAGCTGCAGCGGATCTCACAACTCTGTAACAAGCTCCTGATGTGGGGTGGGGGGAGATGGAATGTCTTCACATGTAGCTCAGGTTTAATACTCTCAACTTGTATATGCTGGGGAGGTAACTAATGTTGCTAATTTAACATTTGCCAGAACTCCAATGCAGACCGAGCCAGCTGATGTTTTGGAAAGTTTAATGTTTAATAGCCAGTATGGTCCCAAAAGCATTAACGCTCAAATCAATAAAAGATGATTTACAAATACTTTAGTGACACATAAACACGCTGTTCACTCCAACAGTCGGTATTTATACTCCACAAATATCTCATTCCATTTTGGCTCCATTTCATCCTGTCAACCTATTCTTCCATTCCTTTCTCTCTCATGAACTTAAGTCACATCATCTTACTTGTATCTATGTTACTCACCTTGACTACTCCATGTTGTGAAGACTTCGACGGTCTAACCATATGTGGGGTTTAGAGGTTTCTCCTGAATTCCCAGTTGGAGTTATTAGTGATTATCATATGTTTATGGTACCTAGGTTTATACTCTACTACAAATGGAAACATCTTTTCTATGTTTGCCCTATTAAACCAATTCATAACTTTATAACCAGCGTTAGATTAACCATCTGTCTTCTATAAGAGCCAAGCATGTTCAGTCTTTCCTCTTGGTATAAACTCTCAGTTCTGGTATCATTCTTCTAAATCTTCTTTGCATTCTCTATTTTTTATATAACATAAAGTTAATTTGACTTAAATGTTGATAAATTACATGCAGTCTGAATTTCTCAACATGTAAAAAATCTATTTTTGATTCTCCATTCCTATAGTTTTGCTGAGGGCTAATCAGCTGATGATCGCCTTAAATAACACTGGAAATTTCATTAGCCTATCTGATACTGTCCATGATTTGTGAATCTTTGTAGAATTAATGAATGCTGTGTATTATGGTTCAAGTTAGAAACTCCAAAGTGTTTTATGGACCCTGTCTGGATTATAGGTTTTGCTTCTTGAATTTGGCTAGAATAAGCATGATAGGTCTCACTTCAGGGTATGATTCAAATGGCCCACTAGAGAGCTTTAATTAAATAAACTTTCTTTGAGAAAATAGTTAACATGTATAGTAAGAATATTAGCAATAACTTCTGTCAATTACAAACAACACAAAACAACCACGATAATGCATGACCCTTAATGAATATAGAAGCTGTCCCAATCCAACCAATCCCATAAAAAAGACCCTTCAAACAAGTTTAATGCAGCATAAACTAATGTTCACGTGAGACTGGAATTGAGTCCTTTGGATGGAGTCTGTAGTTTTCTGGATAGACTCAGAACAGGTTGATATCAGAACAGCTTCCCAAAATGCCAAGGACACCTTGCTCCCCCTCTTTCAGAAAGGTAAGACCTTACTTTCAGATAATCAGCAGAATTTCCAAAACCAGTAAGAGAGAGGGAGTTCTTTTTTAGCTTGATACCCCTTCTCAAACCTAGATGAACTGCAGCTCAAACTCAGAATGAAACTTTAAACTCACTGAAAAGGAAAAGAAAACTGTGCAAAGACATATAATCATCCTCCTAACAATGCAGGATCATAAACAACCCAAAGTTAAAATAACCAGACGTCATTTAAGCTACTGAATCAGCAAATAAATGCCATCTCTAGACAAACCAATGCCATAATGACATGGGCTAAGACTGTCAGTTGAGAAACACTGAAGCTGTGAGTTGCAGAGATCATGATTAAAAAAAAAGCTTACTTAAAGATTCACTAACATCACACGTTGGGGCAATTGAAAATAATAATTCGATCTTTACACTAGCACAAAAGCCTTATTTGCATATATTAAATAGGTGACTACTGATTGTGGGCAGGAATGCTAGTCCAACCCAATGGGAGCACATTCGTGAGCCAAAATTCATGTGTGGTGATTGTCCCTTTAAGGACGAAACTGCAGAGTAAGGATCACATGATCTTGGGAATCACTCTGGGAGCAGGAAGGGGGAATTATCTGGTAAGTGTGGGTTTCTGTACTCAGTCATCTTGGGAGGTGATTGCCACTATGAGACTGTGTGCCTCTGCATAGTTTTAGCTTGTAAATAAACAAGCTGTGTTTTCCCTAACCGGCAAGTGGATCCCTTTATATCTGATGAAGACTGAAAAAGGATTCTCAGATTGTGACTATCCAGCTGACACTGAAGTTAACCGAAGTTGAGAAAAAAAGAGTCCTTACTAAGATGTCCATCTTTGGGCAGATAGATCTATTTTGCTCCTTCATTGAGCACAATGGACAGGACTTTACGGCCTCGCTCATCCTGAAACCTTAAAATTCAGCCAGAAGTCAGACCTTCCCATGTTCTGCGCCTGAGAAAGATGCACAGGAGTTACAGAGTGTGCAAAATGGCACCGTTCACCAGTTAGAGTGGGGATTTCAATCAGCACTGATGCCAAAACCGAAGGAGTAGCCACGAGATGGGCAAAAAGTTCAGCCATAAACAAGACAAAGGGATTTGGAAGAGGCAATCTATCCCCAATATTTGAAGTGGCATATTACCATTGTGGAGGTAACCACTCTCTGAATCCTACATGTATAAGTAGGCTAAGTGTTCTTTGTCATGGGAAAGGCCACTTAATGCATAGATGCGCAGACAAATCAGATTTACTGAGTAGACATTAAATAAATGCGCATTAAATAATGCGTCACCAGTATACAATGTGGAAGAGTCTAGCATCAACAAATTAAATATTCACTCACTGTTGTAGCAAAAGGGAAAAAAAATCAATAATGCCTTTGAAGCTTCTCTTCTGCATGGCATTACACTTACACCTGATCTTTAACGTAAGAAACATCTCAAAGGATTTCCTGAGGAAAATGAATGCTGAGTGAGAAAGCGAATCTGCCCAAGAAATCATTGTGTGTTTGCCATTTGGAACATTGATGCCAAATCACCAGCCTGCAAGTGTTCTGTGCTTAAATAACTATGTAAGAAATCTCACAACACCAGGATAACGTCCAACAGCTGTTGGGCTTTAACCTGGTGTTGTGAGACTTCTTATTGCGTTTACCTCAGTCCACCACATCTTAAATAATGATGCAGACAAAACTTTCCCAGGCAATGCCACTTATGCATTGTACATGGGGACTTTTTAAAAAATTAATTCTTGGAAAGTGGGCATTGCTGGCTAGTCAGCATTTATTTCCCATTCCTAGTAGCTCGAGGGCATTTAAAAGTCAACTATTTTGCTATGGATCTGGAGTCACATGTAGATCAGACCAGGTAAGGATGGCAGATTTCCTTCCCTAACAGACATTAGTGAACCAGATGTTTTTTTTCTGACAATCAGCAATGATTTTGTGGTTATCAGTATGTTGTTAATTCCAGATTTTTTTAAATTAAATTCAAATTCCACCATCTACTGCAGTGGGATTCGAACCCAGAATCCAGGAGCATTGGCTGAGTTTGCAGATTAATAGTCTAGTGATAATACTACTAGACTATTGCCTCCTGGCACTGATGTTAACATGGCTTGTTGAAAGCCAATTCCTCATCCTTATCATGCCCATTGGTATACCTAAACATAAATAAACAATCACAGTTCCTGCTGAGGTTACTACTTGTGCATCTGCCCGTACTGTGTCAGATTGTAGTTCAATCTTTCATTCACTGTGCTGACTTTGGTCTAACAATGTTTGACACAATCCAGGGGTTGTAATACTCTCTTTTGGAAAGTTCGCAAATCTCCCAATGACCTTCATTGTGCTGAGCTTCTTCCCTGTGTCTACCAAATGCTCAGCATCCATCATCTCTGCTAAGTCCTCAGGAGACCCAGAGGGACAATGAGCACGGCACTGATTGCTACCATCCACACTTGCTTTCTTTTCATCACCAGTGGTGTGTATTACATCCTGTGCTGTCACAGCTTCATCTCTAAATAACAGACTGTGAGGAGGGTAATTTACTGAATTAGCACTTCCAGCTGAAACTTTGCCTTCCACATCAATCACGTCCATAATCTTGAATAGATCACAATTATGTGCATTGTGGCTGCAATTACTTGATATGTGTCACAAAGCTCCGACCTGCAGCGTGAACTCAGATCATTCTTATGGTGTCAACGTTATCCTTGCTGACATTTGCAAGTCTGGATGGTAACAATCCATGGTGAATGCCCTCCTCTGACTACCTTTTGAAGAGTACTAAAGCTTCACGCTCTCTGAAGAAAACATTGGGATATTAGTATTACCCAAGTATGTAGATTCATTTCAAGATTTTATTTTCAATATTTTAAGCAGGAGGAACTTGTGTATATTCTATGTCTATTAAGATTTTTGTTCTATTCATTCATGGGACATGAGCATCACTGGCTGGCCAGTAACTATTGTCCATCCCCTAGTTGCCCTTGGCCACATTGCTGTAACTTTGGGATTACATGTAGGCCAGACCAGGTAAGGATGACAGATTTCTTTCCCTAAAGGTCACAAATGAACGAAATGGGTCTTTCTGACAATCAACAATGGTTTCATGGTCATCATTAGACTTTCAATTCCGGGTATTATTTATTAAATTCAAATTTCACCATCTGTCATGGTGGGATTTGAATCTATATCCCCAGAACATTAGCTGAGTTTCTGGATTAATAGTTTAACAATAATACCGCTAGGCCATCACCTCTTCAGTGCAAATCAAAGAATAGGTGAGAAATGGGCAGCACGGTGTCACAGTGGTTAGGCACCTGGATTCAATTCCTGCTTTGGGTCACTCTCTGTGTGGAGTCTGCACAGAGAGTCTCCTCATGGGTGCATGGATTTCCTCCGTGTGCTCCAGTTTCCACCCACAGACCGAAAGCTTAGATGCATTGGCCACAATAAATTCTCCCTCAGTGTACTTGAACAGGCATCAGAGTGCGACAACTAGGGGATTTTCACAATAACTTCATTGCATTGTTAATGTAAACCTACTTCTGACAATAAATAAACTGAATATACTAAGTGCAAAGTGAACAATGCAATTCTCCAAATTCTCCAGAACCTGTGCTTGTATCACTTTCTTCCTATTAAGTGCGGCACATATCTGAGACAGGCACACTTATTCCGTTCCTTTACTTGCAAACTTGACACAACAGTGTGAATGAATAAGAAAGGCTAATGGATTGCTTGGCACTGCATCAGCTGTGAATGTTTCTTTGACTTTTTCATATCATGATGAGTCAGAATTAATAGCGTCGTTCATTTATTCTTTTCATCTTCACATTAAAACAAATCACACTTGGTTTAATTTAATTAAGAAGGATCTACGGATAGAAGATGGACTTGGCCTGTGGTGACTGTCACCTCATTTCTGAGACAGAAGGTTCTGGGTTCAGGGCTCACTCTTACACTTAATCATTGCAGTGATGCATTGCCAAAGATTTTCAACTTGTCATCTGAGCAGTTCAATCACCTGTTTTAACGGCAGTGTGATTTTCATTTCTGCTGAAAATAATGGAAATGGTTATTGGCTGGTTTCAGGTCACGGTGGTCAATCTCCAATTCCAGTGTCACACGTGTGGGAAGTTGAAAAGCTACCATCCTTCGGATGATACGTTAAACTGATGATATTTGTCTAACATTATGAAGTGGTTGCGACATTTTCCTACATAAAAGGTGTTATATAAATGCAAATTGCTAGTGGTGTTTGCTATTTTGATAGGTGTAAAGGATCCCAATGTCGTGGCTAATATTTATCCCCCAGTCAATGTAGATTGCTTGGTGTACGCTTACATTTGCTGTTTGTGAAACATGATTTTGTGCAAATTGCTTTCTATATAATAGCAATTTACCAAGCTAAAAGCTTCTGCACTCTTAAAAAGTACATTTAACACAAGAACGTAAGAACTTGGAGCAGGAGTAGGTAATTCAGCCTTCTAGCCAGCTCCACCATTCAATACAATCGTGGCTGATTTTATCTCTACTTTCTTGCCTGTTCTTCATAACCCTTCATCCTGCTATTAATCAAAAGCCAACCTACCTCCTCCTTAAATTTATTCAGAGCAGATTAGATGCAAAGTTAGAACATAGAACATAGAACATTACAGCACAGAACAGGCCCTTCGGCCTTCGATGTTGTGCCGACCAAAATAAAAAGCAATGCCCCTCCAAACTAAACCATTCCCTTCTCTTCCATATACTTATCAATTAACCTCTTAAACGCCACCAAACTTGGCGCATCTACAACAGCTGCAGGCAGGGCATTCCACTCCCTAATCACTCTTTGAGTAAAGAACCTACCTCTGATATCCGTCCTATAACTCATACCCCTTAATTTAAAGCTGTGTCCCCTCGTGCTAGCTTTCTCCATCCTAGGAAAAAGGCTATCACTGTCCACCCTATCTAAACCTCTAATCATCTTATATGCTTCAATAAGATCCCCTCTTAGCCGCCTCCTTTCTAACGAAAACAACCTCAAATCCTTCAACCTCTCTTCATAGGACCTGCCCTCCATACCAGGCAACATCCTGGTAAACCTCCTCTGTACCCTCTCCAATGCCTCCACATCTTTCTTATAATGTGGGGACCAGAACTGCACACAATACTCCAAGTGCGGCCGCACTAGAGTTTTGTACAGTTGCAACATGATGCTGCGGCTCCTAAATTCAATCCCCCTACCAATAAAAGCTAAGACTCCATATGCCTTCTTAACAACTTTATCCACTTGACTGCCTACTTTCAGGGATCTATTGACACATACACCAAGATCCTTCTGTTCCTCAACACTATTAAGAGCCCTACCATTAGCCCTATACTCTACACATTTATTGTTCCTGCCAAAGTGCATTACCTCACACTTTTCCACATTAAACTCCATTTGCCACCTCAGTTCTTTGAGACATTCTGAGATCACAGAAGGTACTATGGGCTGAATTTTAGTGTTTGAATCCAATCAGAGTGGAGGAGGCTGGCAGTGGGTCAGGAACCTTAAACTTTATGGAATGGGTTTTCCCATGTCTCTTCAACTGAGCTACATTAGAGTCTCGCTTGCCCAACAGCTAGACAGGGTAGATTCAGAAAGCCCCCATTGGTGGGGGAGTCCAGAACTAGAGGGTCATAGTTTGGGAATAATTTATAAACCTTTTAGAATTGAGGTGAGAAGAAACTTCTTCACCCAGGAGATGGTGAATGTGTGGAATTCACCACTACAGAATGTAGTTGAGGCCAAAACGTTAACTGATTTCAAGAAGAAATTAGATATAGCTCTTGGGGCAAAACAGATCAAGGGATATGGGGGGGAAGGGAGAATCAGGATATTGAATTAAATAATCAGCCATGATCAAAATGAATAGTGGAGCAGGCTCAAAGGGCTGAATGGCCTATTCCTGATTCTAGTTTCTATGTTTCTATGTTACTGAGTAATAAACAACTTACTAGATGTCGACCATGCATGTTTTTATATTGTTATATCATTCTAGAAGAGTTTGGAGCTACATTTTGATGTGAATATATACATAAGTATTCAGGATATCACACAACTCAGTACTGACTAAACTAACAATGTATCACTCCACCAGCCACATGGAGAGCTGCACGAAATAAGTAGTTGAAAGCTCCAGTATTGCCTAAATGTGTGATTATTTCAGACAGCTCTGATCCACAAGGCATAACACAGTGACAGCAGGTGTCTTGTGAGTATAATCCAAACATATTAAACAGATTTAATGCTGAATTAAATTGAGAAAAATCAACCCACAGCAATGCCGAGGAGAGTGAGGAAAAGTAAGTAAATTGCATCAAAGTGAAATGGCCACCACTTTAGCAATGAGTACACAGCTCCAGCCCATATCAAGTTGGAAGGCGGCTGATGTTGTGGAGGCAGGTTGACATTCAATAGCTTTATGACGAGGAAAGGGTTAGCTACATCTTTTTGTGGGCAGGAGAAAAACGTTTAGATCTTTTCAATAGCTGGGAAACGAGTGAAGATGACAGTTAAAACGCAAACAGAATTTCTGAGAAATTCAGCATACATTCCCAGCCAACATCAAACGACCGGATCCACCGTTACGAATTTCAAAATCTGAGGCCAGAACCAAGTGGGCCTATTGCCAATTTCCCAATGAGATACAGCCAGCAAGTGTCAGTTCAAGAAAACTGATAAGAGGCTGGGAAGATCAACTCATTTGGAACTCTGTGCAATCTGATGTACAAAAAAATTCTTCACATAACTGTTTTTCCCTTCAGGGAGTAATGGGGAAGTGGTGGAAGGATCGCCGAGCAGATGATCTGCCATTGGACTGCATTACGGACACTCTTTCCACAGCTAATAATCCTGCTGTGGGGTTGAACCTAGAGCCTCTGCTTCAGATTTAGGGGGTGCTACTTCTGCATCATAAGATCTCCTTAGCTCTGATTGCAAAGGACAAACTCACAATATTGAGGCATGATCACATTGCCAGGTCACATGATGCCATGTAAAGAACCAGGGAAGAGGTAATTGAGCTTGTCTGGTAAATCCGCAAGTGCATTGTGAAAGTGCACCAGTTCTAATGGACTGGTGCACATACCCGACAGAATCAACTGAAAACAATGCCAACTTCCAGATGCTGGATGAACATCCCAGAGTTGAGGTTTATTATGCCTAAATGAATGATTACTTTAGATTGATTGGAACCACAGCATATAACATGCACCACATAGAAAAGTGGCCAAAAATTAACTCTAAAGCCTGGGATATATTTCAGCAATGTCCCTGCCCACTCACTGCTTTCACCTACAGGGGTTTGAGAGTATGGAGACTGTCTGCCATCAACAAGCAGTGACCCAGTTAATGAGTGAAAATTGCAACTCAATGATATTATTGCTGTTGCAACATGATATTTACTTAAAATTCCAATTGTTATAGGAGACACATTAATAAACTGGAAAGAGCGCAAAGGAGATTACAAGAAGATCCAAAGTTGCATATGTCGGATTGATTGGCCATGCTAAATTGACACTACTATCAGGGAAATATGTGGGGTTATGGGAAGAGAGCCTGGGTGGGATTGTGGTCAGTGCAGACTTGATAAGTTAAATAGCTGCCTTCTGCATTGTAGGGATACTATGATTCTATAATGCTACCAGGATTACTGGATCCGTGTTAGCACTGCTGCCTCACACCCGACCTGTTGCCAGGGACCCGAGCTCGATTCCCGGGTTGGGTCACTGTTGTGTTGGAGTTTGCACATTTTCCCCGTATCTGCTTGGGTTTCCTCCGGGTGCTCTGGTTTCCTCCCACAGTCTGAAAGACGTGTTGGTTAGGTGCATTGGCCATGCTCGATTCTCCCTCAGTGTACCCGAACAGGTGTTGGAGTGTGTTGACTAGGAGACTTTCACAGTAACTTCATTACAGTGTGAATGTAAGCCTATTTGTGACTAATCTAACTTTAACTTTAGTGGGCCTGAGTTATCGAGAGAGGTTGGCCAGACTAGGAGTTTATTCCTTGGAATGTGGGAGAATGAGAGGTGACGTTGAGGTGCATAAAATAATGAGGGGCATAGATTGGGTGAGCACACGTAGGGAAGGGGAATTGAAAACTAGAGGACATAGATTTGTGAGAGGGGAAAGATTTAAAAGGGACCTGAGGGGCAACTTATTTGCACAGAGAATGATGCATATATGAAATAAGCTGCCAGAGAAAGTGGTTGAGGCAGGTGAAATAGCATTTGGATAAGTACATAGATGGGAAAAAGTTAGAGAGATATTGGCTAAATGTGGGCAAATGGGACTAGCTGGAAGGGTCTGCATGGAGCTGTTGGACTGAAAGGCCTGTTCCTGTGCTGTATTGCTCTATGATTCTATACAGAGGACTAAGCCCATCAGCAAAGTCCGTGGAGAGGTCAGAAAAAGCACACAATGGTCAGCATTTTACGATCTTGTTCAGGCAAGTCTCATAAAATCCTGTTGAAGCCAATGGAGAATTCTGTCCTAAGAGCTGCACCCTGCTAAAATTCCAGCCAATAACTATTTAAATTTAAATGGGTCAGGAGCTCCCAATGAGTAACATTGTCATTGAAACTTTGAGAAACTACCAGCTTGTCTGAAAATGTTTCGGCTTCAAGTTGTGTTCAACTGACAGGGCGAGCGACATCTAAGAGATTGCTTCAAACAGGTAATCCCACAATACAATCAGTGGTAGGCTGATGTTGACAATCTCTTATCCCAATGTTAAAAAGCTGAATTGTTTTGTACAAAATTAAGAGGCTAACACAAAGATTAACATTATTTCAGTGGCCAAAGAGAGCTTTGTATTTCACAAACTATTCAGAACTCATCATTTGTCATGGATCAAACAGTTCCTGTGAGGAATTGAAAGAAAGAAATTTTTGTGGAGGGAATTCAACATAATCTGGCGTCACACTGTTCATCCAGAAGGAACTCTTCCAGTGTTGGCAATAAGAATTTAACAAAATTTACTTCAACTTATAAATCAAAGGAAAGATTTAATAAATAAACTTTATTGCTCCAAACTTGAGGCTTCACCCTGGGCCATTCCATGCAATTTAATAATTCCCAACAGGTTTTTATTTATACCGAATTAGCCGGTCAACTGATCATCACATCAGTTCATTATTGGTTACATGGTTTATGGGGTCAGCTGACCTTTACAGATTGTTACCATTGGTCAGATCCAATGTTATCGTCGGTTACATTCTAACATGCATGTTGTGACTGGACCAAATCACTTCCTGAATGTCCATTTATTCATTTTGCAAAACAAGTTGGCTTTGCCTGATTTCAAGTGGTCAGCTCATTCTAATAATTTGTAAATGTCCCCCGTGCACAGTGGCACCCTCAGCAAGACACATGGGCAGCTGGCCAGTAACTCCTAAAGTAAAAGTTATTTATTATTAAAGTAGGCTTATATTAACACTGCAATGAAGTTACTGTGAAAATGCCCTAGTCGCCACACTCTGGCATCTGTTCAGATATGCTGAGGAAGAATTCAGCATAGCCAATACTAAAGCAGCAGGAAAACCAGGAGAGAACTTGAGCACCCAGACAAAACCCATGTAGACACGGGAAGAATGTGAAAACTTCATACAGACAGGGATCCTAGCTAGGAATCGAACCTGGGCTCCTGGCGCTGTGAGGCAGCAGTGCTAACCGCTATGCCACTGTGCTGTCCCGACATTGCACCGACAAACTGCAACACAATATTGAAATGTCAGAAGAACGAGCCCTCTGCTTGAGATGTCTGTACAAGCAGACTGCACTCTCTGATCAGAAAAGAAACTGGCCAAGTCACTGAATCCTAACTTGAAGAAGAATTCAGGTTTGGAAACAGATGGGGGTATCAAGAATATGGAAATTGATCGTGTGTGAGGGAATCTGCTCCAAGCCATCAACTTCCCATTTAGCTACATTATATGTCAACAATCGCCTCAAGACAGGAGGTTTGTCAATTTCAATATTTTAATTACTCAATTATAATGATATTAGCACGGGATTTGCAACTTAACTGTGGGTTCATTAGCTTCCTGCAACTCTGTAGTGAAAGCAGACAGTGAGAATTTCATGATGAGGAAATACTGAAAAGTCCCATCTGTTGTCTCACCTGATTCAATGAAAGATTTTGCTAAAATTTGTGCTGAAGGTTGACCTTCACAACGTGAGATTTGGACAACTCTACCCTGGGAGCTGTGATCTATTAGATCCACACAGTTTTGGAGCTCAAGAGGAAGGCAAAGGTAACAGCATCAGAAAAAGCAGGAGCAGCAAGAACAGCACTAGCAGGAGCAGTGACAAGAACAGCAACAACAGAAGCAGTCTGCTTCTGATATGAGAGGATGAGTAGAGAATCAAGGGATGAGCAGAGAGGCGCAGTTATCAGGAGACCACACATGGCACACAGGGTTTAAATTATTTTAATGGTGTCACAAATAGGCTCACATTAACACTGCAATGAAGTTAATGTGAAATCCCCTATCATCACACTCCGACACCTGTTTGGGTATACTGAGGGAGAATTTCACATGGCCAATGTAGCTAAACAGCATACCTTTCAGATTGAGGGAGGAAATGAAAGCATCTGGAGGAAACCCACTCAGACATGGGGAGAACGTGTACTGCTCCTGCTAGTGCTGTTATTGCTGCTCTTGCTTTTCCTGACACTGGCTACCTTTGCCCTCCTCTTGAGCTCCAAAACCATATGAATCTAATGGATCGCAGTTCCCGAGTAAAGATGGCCAAACCTCATATTGTGAAGGTCATCCTTCAGCACAAATACTTTTAGCATGTCTTTCATAGAATCGGGCACGGAAACAGCTGGGATTTTTCACTATTTCCCCATTGTCTCAATTCTCACTATCTGCTTTCGCTGCAGATTTGCAGGAAGCCAATGAATCCACAGCTAAGTTACAAGTCCCATGTTAATATCACTATAATTGAGTAATTAAAATATTGAAATTGACAAACCTTCTCTCTTGAGGGGATTGTTGACAAGTAATGCAGCTAAATGGAAAGTTGGTGGCTTGGAGCAGACTTCCTCACACATAACTGCCTATGGAGAACTGGTATCTTCTCCCAGCTGGCCCTCTTCTCCTCATCTGAGGAGGTCTCGTTGGCAAAGTACACAACCCCATTTTGGTGTTGCTATTTCTACAGCTTTCTGTACTGAAGGGGCTTATAGGCAGAAGGCCTATATAAATACTAAGAAATCAAGAGATCCCCAGAATGATACAGAAATGTTAAACCAAACCACTCACAGCCAAACCCCCACTACTCACTGTGGGCCCTTTAAACCCACCCTCGATGTGGAATCCATCAAAAACATAATGGCTGCCTAACCAAGTGGTCTGTGCGCAGTCACTTAAAACCACAATCAATTGCCCTTTAGATGATCTCAATTGCTTGTTTGCCTGACGACAGAGAGACCTCTGACGTCTGTGTGCACCCACTGATCAGAAATTACAAAGCAACACAATGACATTGGCAGGTTCTCCTGACATCATCACGCCCCCTTTCATGAATGATTGGACCGCCTGCATCGTGAGCACAACACACTGGCCGCAGAGTACAGAGACTCTTCAGGTGATTCCCAGAGGGAGAAAGGAGGAATGTGTTGTGGTCAAGGCAACGGCACATCTTGCTGCATGGAAAGATAGTCCTTTGTTTCACATATTGAAAGATTGTGAATGACTGACTTTTTTTCAAGATTTTTTTTATCCATACTATTGTCCTTAAAGGATTTATTGGCTCTGTGTTCCATCTATGGAAGAGAAGGGAATGGTTTAGTTTGGAGGGGCATTGCTTTTTATATTGGTCGGCGCAACATCGAAGGCCGAAGGGCCTGTTCTGTGCTGTAATGTTCTATGTTCTATGTTCTATCTATTGGGTCAATAGGCATGGAATTACCACAGCTTGGCAAGGGGACTTGAAATGCAGTGGGATGATTGGAAGGGATAGCTTGGCATGGGAGCATGAGAGACCATAAAGGTGGGCATAGGGGTCACATGAGGAGGACATTTTGAACTTACCTTTCAAAGG
Organism: Sphyrna mokarran; assembly: GCA_024679065.1. Taxonomy (NCBI): domain Eukaryota; kingdom Metazoa; phylum Chordata; class Chondrichthyes; order Carcharhiniformes; family Carcharhinidae; genus Sphyrna; species Sphyrna mokarran. The sequence goes on from JAGIQG010000003.1 coordinate 23,949,293, forward strand.
GCTTCCTCATTCAGACTGAAGTTCACAACAACTCTGAGGGATTCTTTAGAAATATGGCCGAACTTGATGAAACTTGTGAAAGTTGGATCCCCTACTCAGGAGCTAGCCAGGACAGGCTTGTAGGATATGGGTTCGCAATCTACCTTCCATCCTTAAAAGGCCTTGTTGAAAATGGAAAAGCCAGGCAATAGAGTCAGGAAACTTGGCAACAGGTTCCGTCTGCTGTTTTAAAAGGGCCCGCAAATGTTGGTAATTCCAAAATCTTCCAGTTTTAGTGCGACTATCAGTTTGTAGTTTGAGTTTTTATGTTATTAGGCATTTTGTGCAAAATTGATGGAAGCTATTTTAATAAAAACTAAACCAATATCATTGGAAAAAAGCCAGATTAGCTAAGTAGACAATCTTAATTGTGAGACAATTAATGTATAAATAATTAATTGATAGATAATGTTGAAAGGCTGGAAATTTAATTTAGAACACAACAGTGTATAATGTTTATAAATTTATTAACACTTGATTATTAATATAGGTTCTTAAGAAGCTGTGGGAACAAGAAGCTTGTGTCCTTCTCGGTCCAACAGAATAAAAAAGATAACTTGGTTTGTTAACCTTGACTGGAGGTAATGAATAGACTCCTGTTCAAAATATCTCAACTGTAACTGATGGACAGCTATGTTCACCAAACATTAATTGACGCAGCCTACCTCAAGATCAAAGATGTACCCCGGAATTTTCCTGTCCCGTTTGCCACGGGATCCGTAGTGGTGGGTGGATGGACCATGTACAGATCCATCAACCCTGGGTGGAATTTTCCAGTTTTGAGTCAAGCATGGCTGGAAAATCCCGCCCAAAATTTGAGAAGAGGCATTGTCTTAAAAATGGAACTACATGTGTAATTAACTAAAACCCAATAGATTAACCCTTATTCCATTATTGACAAGTTATAGATCAATTGGCTTTTTTCCAACAATTGGCTGACATGGGTTTTCAACATCTTTAGAGAATAGACAAAGGGGTTTTGAGAGAACATTTTGGGGACTGAGGGTTAGAAGAGAGGCTGAAAGAGCAATGTTTACGGATGGATGTTGAGAGCTGTTGGTTTCACACGCTAATGATGTTTTTGGAGCCATCACTTCATGTCTTGGACTGAAAGGGGTGGTGAGAAGTCAATGGTTCAAGATAAGCTTTCTCCTCTAACTCTTAATTATTGCCAATTACTATTAATTGGCATTTTGCTTTTCACCTTTCTGACTTGCTATCATTTTAACGGTTAATAAACTTTTTGAATTCATGATTTAAATTGTTCTTTCTTACCATTTGGTTAACTCTTTAGAACCTGGAGTGGTTCATGACTGAGGTGTTATTGTAAACAAGTGAACCCCATAAATCTCAGTTCAAATAAATCAAATGTCTTATAGATTGGTGACCATGGCAAAGACAAGACTGAGGTGGAGCACTTTAGTGATAACACGTAACGCTGCACGCTGGAACTAAAGACTTTAAGATGAGGCCGAACCTTTCTTGGTTAATGTTAAGCTAGACCATTTTTCTGGAAAAGAGTTTGAGTTACTGTGTTCTGAATGCTCATTTAAACCAGAAGATGTTTGATTTGAGGAAGTGATTAATTTTATTGAATTTAAGGTTAACAGTAAGATATAGAAATCATCAAAAGTTCTAGATCTCTTATCTGACAGGGCACATTGTTGTGCTTTCAGAAGTGATGTGATCACCTGAAATACAGATCAGAGATTCTTTGAGATCAAGAAAGAATTGGAAGAAAGAACATCATTCCAAGCAGGGAACAGGCTGTTTGAAGCAACTTGAATATGAAAGAAAAGTCCACTCAAAGCAGTTAGAGATGGTAAATTCACAGAATGAAGCATCTCAATTCCATATTCAAAATATGGAACACAAAAGTGCATCAATTTTGTTAATAATGATTTTCCTCACAACCTCCTGCCCTTCACTTTGAACCTATGTCCCCTCATGACTGACTCTTCAGCTGCTCCTTATCCACAGTGTCCTCGTAACCTTCATTCAGCATTTACCCCTTAACTCCCTTTAGATGGAGAATCAGATTAATGAGCAGATTGTAATAATCAGCAAGTCAACAGTTATAAATCCTCAATGGTCAGGTCCTAATTCAGGAAGAGAAATCAACACTTCTTTATCATACCAAGATTAAGGCTTGTGTCAAAGAGCTGGGGAAGACTGATGGTGGGGAGGATCCATTAGTTATAAGTGATGGTTAGATTTTGAACAGAGTCATGCAGAGTCAGAAGATGATGAATATTAGTTAAAACTACAAAATGAGGGATGAGAAAAAAAATCAGCCAGGATTGAATGGCGGAGCAGACTAATTCTGCTCCTATGTCTTATGGCCTTATGGTCATGGTCTTTTGGTAGTCGCACTAAAACTAGAGATTTTGAAATTACCAATATATATCACCCCATCCTGGTGAAAGTTTAGGCCTTAATTCTGTCACAGGTTCTTGGAAGGCCCCAATCTCCTCAAGTATTGCCAGCACACAGCTAAGATATTCAGCACCTCTTCCTCTGTAGTTGTCATTTCCAAAATGGCTGAAGAGCCACCTCAGATACTCTGTCTTGCCCTCATGTTCTCTTCTCCAAGAAGGGAAAAAGATATTTATGAATGAGAGTAATGGAGTGAATTGAGAAGACAGAAGGCATTTGTTGAGGGTGAAGTGTAATGTGAGGTGTGTGTCAGATGGATAATGGGGAAATGCATTGGCAGGAAAGGATGTGTTCACTTGCGAGGCAATGTAGGGAAAGATGTGCTGGAGTAGGCTTGTAAAGAGAATAGGTTGGTGTGTGATATCAGGACGTAGTCAAACACATTGACATACTCAACTGCCCTCCCTGTTCACCTTCCCTGCTCCATTTATTAAACCGTTTTCAGCTTTGAATCAGCGCATCCTAAGTCCTGATATCTTATGTTATCTGCAACCACGCCTTTTTTGTTTCACTGAGAGGCTTATTTCTAACTTCAATAGGGAACAATATTCCCTTTGAACATCTGTCACATCACTGCAAGGCACAGCCAATTTGAGTTCCAATCTTCAGTCGCTTCCCTTTTTCTACTCCTATCTCCCGAATCCGTCAAATTTAATGGTTGCAATAATCTTTTAAATATTACAATGATATTTGATTCATGTGGGTAATCGCCATGTCTTTTCAAACAAATTCATTGAGAAATCCAGAAATGATATATTAATGCAACAGCTGAGTAAAAAACCAGTTGCAGGTATTTCCAGGTATCCTGCGTATTACCAAAACCCTCATTCCCCTACTTCACAGAATCACACAGTGTAGACAAGGCCCTTCAGCCCATTGAGTCTGCATCAACATGTGAGAAACACCTGAATCCCACCTACCAGCACTTGGCTCATAGTCTTTAATGTTACAATGCACCAAGTGCTCATGCAGGTACTTTTAAAGGGTATGAGGCAACCCGCCTCCACCACCCTCCCAGGCGGCTCATTCCAAACCATTACCATCCTCCGGGTAAACAGTTTTTCCTCACATCCACCCAAAACTTCCTGCCCTCATCTTGAACTTGTGTCCCCTTGTGACTGACCCTTCAACTGACGGAAGTAGCTATCCCTTATTCAGCCTGTCCATGTCCCTCATAATCTCATATTTCCAGCACATTAAGATTTTAAAATCCAGCCCAAATATTCTTAGATATTTTTTGTGCTTGCGGCACATTCTACCTGCAATTGGCATGCTCTATATTCCTTACAATTTATGGAAAAGCTGGACTAAGAGTTACAGGTTCTCAGAATGTTTGACATGTTGGTATGGGCCAGGTTCTGTACTGGGAATGGTCTGTTCCTAGTTGTGCACAATGTGCATCAATGATTTGTATATAGGGAGTAAAAAGAATGATGTTCAAATTTATCGATTATACCTAAATAGGAGGGATAGTACTGTCCCACCACTAGTATGACCATCCAGCAAAATTCTGCTTAAAATATTTCATTAAAGAACAAGAATTTGGTAACAGAGCTGAAAGGGTTTTTTTATGGGAATGAAATGAAACTAATTTAACAACTGGCAAATTTTCTTAGAGGAGCTTCTGATTGATTAACCTAACTGAAGATTTAAAGTTAAAATTTAAAGTTTATTTATTAATGTCACAAGTAGGCTTATATTAACACTGCATTGAACTTACAGTCTTATGATGTGGAGTTGCTGGCATTGGACTGGGGTAAGCACAGTAAGTAGTCTCACAACACCAGGTTAAAATTCCACGCCTGACCTGATAAAGCAGCAATGCTCTGAAAGCTCGTGCTACCAAATAAACCTGTTGGACTTCAACTTGGTGTTCTGAGAATACTTAGTGTTAAACAGGGTAGATTCAGGAAGAATGTTCCCAATGATGGGGGAGTCCAGAACTAGTGTCGTCATTTGAGGATAAATAGTAAATCTTTTAAAACTGAGGTGAGAGCAATTTCTTCACAAGTGGGTGGTGAATGTATGGAATTTGCTACCACAGAATGTAGTTGAGGCCAAAATGTCTGATTTCAAGAAGAAATTAGACTTAGCTCTTGGTGCCAAAAGGAGCAAGGGATATGAGGGGAAGGGCTGATCAGGATATTGAATTCAATGATCAGCCGTGATCAAAATGAATGGTGGAGCAGGCTCAAAGGGTCAAATGGCCTATTCCTGCTTCTAGTTTCTACATAATATGGAACTTGTTGGACCTTGCCATGATCTTCCCTGATCCCACATATTAAAGTTTCTATGGTGCTGCGAAAATTCCCTAGTCCCACACTCCAGTGCTTGTTTGGGTACACTGAGGAAGAATTTAGTATGGCCAATGCATCTAACCAGCATATTTTTGGACTGTGGGGGGAAACCAGAGCACCCAGAAGAAACCCATGCAGACATGGGGAGAACATGCAGACTCTGCACAGAACAGCGATTCCCAGCCAGAAATCGGACCTGAGCCCTTGACAGTGTGAGGCAGCGGTGCTAACCACTGTGCTATCGAAGAGAAAGATTGGCACAACCTTTTACTAATTTACAGGCCTATCTGGACTTCCTGCCAGTCTCGTATTAAAATATGTCATGCTGATGATTTCTGGTTGGTTCAAGAGAAACCAGAAAAAGATGCTTAATATTTTTAAGTAATGAAAGCTCTGAGGCAATGGATTAATTTTTAAATCTTTGCTTGCCTCTTGCTCCTAGCAATGCTGCATGCCAGTAACAAATTAGTGCCCTGCATCAGCGTTGCTATGACGGCAAATCCACTATATGTGTTGTAATTAGTCCATCATTTGAATACGCCTACAGCTTCTTCAGCAGACAGACCCATTTCCCGGTACAAAATATTGGAAGTAGAAGCAACTAGCTGGAGCTTCTGCAACCAATTTTGCATCCCAGCTGACCTGAGGTGGGCAGCGAAGAGAAGGAAAATCGTTGAATGTCTGCAGCGCAGAAGAAGGCCATTTGGCCCATTGAGTTTGCACCAACTCCCTGACAGAGTATCTTGTCCAGGCCCTCTCCCTGTAACTCCACCTATTTACCACAGCTATCTTGCCTAACCTACAGACCTTGGGATACTGAGGGACAATTTAACATGGCCCCACGCACCCTGTGCATTCTCTCTTACACCTTCTTCCTTCAGAAAAAAGATGCAAAAGTCTGAGGTCACGTACCAATCGGCACAAGAACAGCTGCTGTATTAAGTTGACCTTTATCTACACTCTAGTTATAACTGTAACACTTCATTCTGCGCTCTCTTGTTTCCTTCTCTATGAACAGTATGCTTTGTCTGTACAGCTCACAAGAAACAATACCTTTTACTCTATGCTAATACATGTGATAATAATAAATCAAGTCAATCACCTCACCTGAACATTATTGGACTGAGAGAGAAAACTGGGGCGCCTGAAGGAAATCCACATGGACATGGGGAGAATGTGCAAATTCTATACTGACAGTGACCCAAGCCTGGGATCAAACCTGGGTCCGTGAGTCTGTGAGGCAGCAGTTCTAAACACTGTGCCATCAGTCAGGTACAAATCTCTTCAAGCGACTCCAACTTGCAAAAGCTGACTGCAAGCGACATAATTCTCTGCAACACTTGCTCTCAATGAATTTAATGTTTCCTACAGCTCAACTATGACTACAGTTGTTTAAAAAAGCCATTGGCTGTAAAGCACTGCAGGAAAGCCCAAATTTGTGAAAGGTAAGGTACTATATAAATGCAAGTCTTTCACGTTTTTTCTCAATACATCAGAGTGCTGCCTGTTAAACAGTTTCATTACTGGAATTGAATTGCCTGTCTGACCTTTAGTAATAGGTTTGATGTAGCTTTCACTGGTGCCAACTGAAGCAAAATATCTTCATAAGGCATTAGTAACATTTTATGAAGCATAAGCTTCATATTTCAATGAAAGAATTCATTAAAAGAAATGAGAAAATTATGGACTCAAAAAGCTCTTAACTGTCAAAGTGTCTAGAGGAAATTGCACTACTAATTAAGAAAATGTCAAAGAAAATCAAGAGAGAAGCAGAGGGTTGCAGAAGAAAGTAGAACAACCTCAAAAAAAAAGTGGCAAAGAGGAAATAACTATCAGCAAACTCAGTGGACAAAAGCTTGATGTGTTATGACAACACAGTGGCACATTGGTTAGCACCGCTGCCTCTAAGCACTTGGGACCTGGGTTTGATTCCTGGCTTGAGTTCTTTTTACGTTGGCATGGATTTCTACCAGGCGCTCGAGTTTCCTCCCATAGTCCAAAAGACGGCTAGTTAGATGCATTGGCCATGATAAATTCTCCCTCAGTGTAGCCGAACAGGCACCACAATATGGCAACTAAGGGATTTTCACAGTAACTTCACTGCAATATTAATGTGAGCCTACATGTAACTAATAAATTAACTTTGACTTTTATTTTTGCACATGTACGAATATAACAAATGGGTTGCCTCATTTGCTAAAATAGTCAATAAAGCAACATACCAAGCCATTGAGTAGTGATATGTTTCTAAGCTCTGTTTCAAAACGTGATTATCTGGCTAACACAAATGCATAAAGACATAGAAACTGGAAGCAGGAGTAGGCCATTTGGCCCTTCAAGCCTGCTCCACCATCATTATGATCATAGAACATAGAACATAGAACATTACAGCGCAGAACAGGCCCTTCGGCCTTCGATGTTGCGCCAACCAATTATGAAAAAAGCAATGAACCTCCAAACTAAACCATTCCCTTCTCTTCCATAAACTTATCAACTAACCTCTTAAACGCCATCAAACTTGGCGCATCTACAACTGCCGCAGGCAGGGCATTCCACTCCCTAACCACCCTCTGGGTAAAGAACCTACCTCTGATATCCGTCCTATAACTATCACCCCTTAATTTAAAGCTGTGTCCCCTCGTGCTAGCTTTCTCCATCCTAGGAAAAAGGCTATCACTGTCCACCCTATCTAAACCTCTAATCATCTTATATGTTTCGATAAGGTCTCCTCTTAGCCGCCTTCTTTCTAACGAAAACAACCTCAAATCCCTCAGCCTCTCTTCATAAGACCTGCCCTCCATACCAGGCAACATCCTGGTAAACCTCCTCTGTACCCTCTCCAATGCCTCCACATCTTTCTTATAATGTGGGGACCAGAACTGCACACAATACTCCAAGTGCGGCCGCACTAGAGTTTTGTACAGTTGCAACATGACGTTGCGGCTCCGAAATTCAATCCCCCTACCAATAAAAGCTAAGACTCCATATGCCTTCTTAACAACCTTATCGACTTGACTGCCTACTTTCAGGGATCTATGCACATATACACCAAGATCCCTCTGTTCATCAACACTATTAAGAGTCCTACCATTAGCCCTATACTCTACACATTTATTATTCCTGCCAAAGTGCATTACCTCACACTTTTCCACATTAAACTCCATTTGCCACCTCTCGGCCCAGCTCTGCAACTTGTCCAAGTCTCTCTGTAAACTATAACACCCCTCTTCACTATCTACCACTCCACCGACTTTAGTGTCATCTGCAAATTTACTAATCCATCCTTCAATACCCTCATCCAGATCATTTATAAAAATTACAAACAGCAGGGGCCCCAAAACAGATCCCTGAGGTACACCACTTGTAATCGAACTCCATGATGAATATTTTCCATCAACCACCACCCTCTGTCTTCTATCTGCTAGCCAATTCCTAATCCAATTAGCTAAATCACCCTCTATCCCATAGATCTGCATTTTCTGCAGAAGCCTTCCATGGGCCACCTTATCGAACGCCTTACTAAAGTCCATATATACCACATCAACTGCCTTACCCCCGTCCACCTCTTTGGTCACTTTTTCAAAGATTCCCCTCTTCTGCCCATATCTCTTGATCCCTTTAGTCCCTAGAGCTATATCTAATTTTTTTCTTGAAATCTCATGAGTTTTGGTCTCAACTACATTCTGTGGTTGTGTATTCCATACATTTACCACTCTCTGGGTGAAAAAATATCTCCTCACCTCAGTTTTAAAAGATTTATTGCTTATCTTCAAACTATGGCCACTAGTTCTGGACTCCCCACTATTAGGAACATCCTTTCTGAATCTAGCCTGTCTAATCCTATTAGAATTTTATAAGTTTCTATGAGATCCCCCCTTACATTTCTAAACCCCAGTGAATATAATCCTAACCAATTTAATCTCTCCTCATACGATAGATCTGCTATCCCAGGGATCAGTCTGGTAAACCTTCGCTGTACTTCCTCTATAGGGATTTGGTTAGTGGCTTCACTAACACTTTATACAATTGCAGCAAAACATCCCTATCCTCAAATCCTCTCACTATGAAGGCCAACATGCCATTTGCCTTCTTTATTGCCTGCTGTACCTGCACGCATACTTTCTGTAACTGATGCAACTGATAATCTGTCTTCCTATTATTGCTACCAAATAACCTCACATTTATCCATATTATACTGCATCTGCCTTGCAGATACGCACACACTCAGTCTTCCAAATTATGCTGAAGCATCCCTGCATCTTCCTCACAGCTCACCCTCCCACCCAACTTTGTATCATCTACAAATTTGGAGGTAATACATTCAGTTCCCTCTTCCAAATCATTAATATATAATGTGAACAGTTGGGATCCTAGCACAGATCCCTACAGAACCCCACTGGTCACTGCCTGCCAATTAGGAAAAGATCCATTTATGCCAACTCTTGGTTTTGTATCTGCTAACCAGCTTTCTATCCATCTCAAGATATTACTGAAATCCCATCTGCTTTAACTTTACATAGTAGTTTGTTATGTGAGATCGTGTCAAAAGCCTTCTGAAATAAACCATATCCATTGGTTCTCCTTGGTCAACTCTATTAGTTACATCCTCAAAATATTCCAATAGATTTGTCAAGCACGATTTCTCTTTTGTAAATCCATGCTGACTTTATCTAATTATATCACTGCCTTCCAAATGCCAAATTATGAAATCCTTGATAATAGACTCTAGTAACACATACATAATGTCATTTTTTTTAGCTGAATTTACGCAGCAATGCACAATCACATTTGGGATGCAGTGTGTTCAGAAATCATACTTTCACATCTGTGCGGGCTAGGCTGACAGGCTGTGCTAAATTGACCCTAGTGTTAGGGGGATTAGCAGGGTGAATATGTGGGCTTATGGGGATAGAGCCTGAGTGGGATTGTATTTGGTACCTACTCGATGGGCCAAATGGCTGCCTTCTGTACTTAGGGATTCTAAGGGATTATATGGGTAAAACGTGCCGATCACTCCAAAAGAAGAAGCCACCTGAGAAGGAAGAGAAATAGAGTGCAGTGATATCATGGACAGTCACCTAGCTTCCACACAAAGCCTGGAGGACAGCCATAACCTTCGACTCCCCTGTAGAGGGAGAAGGGTTCTCCTTGGACTTAGAGATAAAACAAAAGAAATTATCATCAGACATTTTTGCTGGGGGCCTTAATCTATGTTTATGGATAGCAAGAGACTGTAGCATCCCGAGAGGTCAAAACACAATTGTTTTCTACCCTTGAACATTTTCTGCATTAGATGTACAAATTGTTGTCATACAGTCTAATTTGTATACTGTGATACAGGCTTGATTTTAACTGCTGAGGGAAATATGCCATCTCATGAATGGGTGTGTTTTTTTCTGGGAGCCTTATTGTTGCTGCCCTTGACCCACTAGGATAAGAATAACGGCCAGAATTTTATCGTCCCATCGTCCATGGGAATGAGAGTGGGTGAGCGTTGGACCATGAAAAAGTCCATTGACCTTGCGGGGGTTTTTTGGGTTTTGGAACAAGTGAGGCCATAAAATCTTGCACAATGTTTAAAAACACAACTTATTGGGCCTCTTTTGGCCTTGGCTGCTGTTCCTAGCAACGTTTGGTGGGATGTTGCTGGATGGAATGTCACTGGAGGGGATGTCATCAGAGGGGATGTCACTAGAGGGTATGTCACTGGAGGGGTTGTCACTGGAGGGGTTGTCACTGGAGGGGTTGTCACTGGAGGGGATGTCACTGGAGTGGATGTCACTGGAATGGATGTCACTGGAGCGGATGTCACAGGAGCAGTTGTCACTGAAGGGGATGTCACTGGAGAGGTTGTCACTGGAGGGATTGTCACTGGAGAGAATGTCACTAGAGGGAATGTCACTGGAGGGATGTCATCAGAGGGGATGTCATTGGAGGGAATGTCACTGGAGGGAATGTTACTGGAGGGGTTGTCACTGGAGAGGATGTCACTGGAGGGGATATCACTGGGGGGATGTCACTGTAGGGGTTGTCACTGGAGGGGATGTCACTGGAAGGGTTGTCACTGGAGGGGATGTCACTGGAAGGGTTGTCACTGGGGGGAATGTCACTGGAGGAGATATCACTGGGGGGGATGTCACTGGAAGGGATGTCACTGGAAGGATTGTCACTGGGGGGAATGTCACTGGAAGAGATATCACTGGGGGAGGATGCCACTCGAGGGGATGTCACTGGGGGGAATGTTACTGGAGGAGATATCACTGGGGGGGTGATGTCACTGGAGGGGCTATCACTGCTGCTATGCCACTCACACCTCAGTTTAAAATGGCAGATCAGACCCTGCGGTGAGATCAGCAGAGTTTAATTGACATAATTAATTGAAATTCTGCTGGTATAGGACTGCTGGTGACCTTACTGTCTGCAATCTGAAACTACAATCCATTGAGTGGTGGATAAATCACCTGCTCCATTTTAACAGTCTTTGATTCCTCCAGGTGGGCATGGGGAGATAGGGAACAGGAGTTAAAGATGAGTCGTAAAGTTTTACACTGTTAATGTTGTACCTGATTTGTTGACTATGCCAGTTTATCTGATATGATCTGAAGCCACATATAAACCAGATAAGGGTGGCAGATTTCTTTCTCTAAAGAGTCATTAGTGAACCAGATGTATTTTTACAACAAATTGATAATGGTTTCAAGACTCATCATTGGACTTTTAATTCCGGTTTTTTATTGAATTCAAACTTAACCATCTGCCATGGGAGGATCTGAAACTGGGTCTCCAAAGCATTACCCTGGCTTACTGGATTACTCGTCCAATCACAACACCATGTATCACTACGTCAATCAATGAAAATACTTATTTTTTGTCATAAAAAATGACTTTTTAGTTCTCCAAAGAAATTGCCAACGTACAATTGCAAAGTACAGACCAATAGGGAATCAGTACTGCCTGGATTCCTTAACGTCTACCAGACTATCTGATGAGAATTTTTTAATGTCTCAGGCAAATCTTTTGACAATGCAATTCTCCCTCAGCGCTACTTTCCAGTGTCAGCATAGATTATATATGTTCAAATCCTGGCCCAGCTCGAACACCCAGACCTCTGTCCCAGATTGCTACTAACTGAATCAAGAAGACAAGCTCTAATTAATTTAGAAGACATTGTCTGAAAGCATTTTCAAAATAGTAGCATTCTTCTGGGTTCAAGAGGACTCTGCAAAGCTTGAGAGTTCATCCTTATAGTTTACAATACTATCTAACTCTACTGCATATTTCACAAACCTGTAATGCTCTCCTCATATTTTTTGTTCTATGTTTTCACACAAACAAAAACTGTTCACAGTGAGGTAAGTATTTGGGCAGCATGGTGATACAGTGGTTAGCACTACTGTCTCACAGCGCCAGGGACATATGTTCAATTCTGGCCTCGGGTAGTTGTGTGGAGATTGCACATTCTTCCTGTGTCTACGTGGGTTTCCTCCCACATTCCAAGGATGTGTGGACTAGGTTAATTGGCTATGCTAAATTGCCCCTTAGCATCAGGGGAATTAGTAGGGTAAATACGTTTATTTATGGGATAGGGCCTAGGTGGGATTATTGTTGGTGCAGGTTCACTGGGCCTTCTGCACTGTCAGGATTTAAGAATCTATGATATTTCCCACATAGCAGCATTCTACAAAAACACATCAGGGGGAATTTAGGGCAACAGAGAAATCTTTCAAATTGAAATTGAAAAGAATTAGGAATTTTAAGCATGACTGTAGGAAATCTCCTTCCTTATTCACGGCTAGGATTCTCTGGTGCCTCTGAAAGTGAATGGAGTTTTGGCTGGAAACCAAATTCTCTGTTCCCGCTTGCAGCCGGGCGGGCATGGGTGAGATTGGAAAATCCCGCCTGACATGTCTCCAAAATGAATTGGATCTCTAAACACAGTGTCAGGCTGGAATTTTACAGGCATGCCCGCCCCAATTCTGGGGGTGAGAGAAGCTCAGAGAATGACATTCTCCGTTGGCCTTGGGCAGATTGTACGAATCTTGAGCAGACGTTCCAGTAAAATTTACCCTCAGTTTCTAAACTAAAAGACTGAAAGCTATGTCATTGAGCTTTATGGATATGTTATGCATTACATTGCACTTTTATTATCAGGTTTTGTAATCACTTTGTTCTTGGACATAATTTGTACTGCTCAAGTTCAAAAATCTTGTACACAAGAATAACATTCATATTATTCTATTAACATGCATAAAATAAGATGTTAACCCAAAATTACATAACCTGAAAGCAACTCATTAAATGAGCATTTAATATGTTTGCTTCAAATACCTTTCTGGGTCACTTCACCAGATACATTCTGGTAAAGGAGCAGAAGATGGAAATTCAGATGCATGTGATAATTGTTTTACACGCTGGGATCCCATTTTACAGCTAAAGGGTTCAGTGTCTTTAAAAAATGATCCTTATGATGAGACTCGCTCTTTATTAAATTATTCATCTATTTTCATCCTCTGAAAGTACTTTCCAATATTGTATCTCAGTGAGGTCTGAATGAAACGGGATGGCACAGCTGTATTGGATGACACAGGGGCACAGTGGTTAGCACCACTACCTCACAGCACCAGGGACTGGGTTCAATTCCAGCCTCGGCTCACTGTCTATGTGGAGTTTATACATTCTTCCCATGTCTGCATGGGCTTCCTCTGGATACTCCGGTTTCCTCCCATAGTCTGAAAACATGCAAGTTAGGTTGATTGACCACGCTAAATTGTCTCTTAATGTACCAAGATACATAGGTTAGATTAGCAGCAGTAATGGGGTAAGCCTGAGTATGAGTTAGTGCAGACATGATGCGCCAAATGGTGGCCTCCTTCAGCACTGTGGGGATATCTTGAAACATAATTTTGTTTTCTGAAAGTGAATTGTTGCTCTGTTTTAGGACTTCCGTTGTATAAGCTATGCTTAACAACGACTAAAATGCTTGTAAATGTCTACAACAAGATTAGAAAGATAGAAGTTGGTAACAGCTAAAGCACAATCCACAATCTGTTATTTCTTTATGTGTAAAAATCAGAATAGGCTGGTCATTGATTTTTTGATTTGATTTGATTTGATTTATTACTGTCATAGGTATTATCATACAGTGAAAAGTATTGTTTCTTGCGTGCTAGACAGACAAAACATACTATTCATAGAGAAGGAAACGAGAATGCAGAATAAAGTGTTACAGCCATAGCTAGGGTGTAGAGAAAGATCAACTTAATGCAAGATGAAAAAGATATACAAAAATCTGACAGTAGCAGGTAAAAAGCTGTTGTTGAGTCGGTTGGTATGTGACCTCAGACTTTTATATCATTTTTCCGAAGGCAGAAGGTGGAAGAGGAAATGTCCAGATGCATGGGGTCTTTAATTATGCTGGCTGCTTTGCCGAGACAGTGGCAAGTTTTGACAGAGTCAATGGATGGGAAGCTGCTTTTCATGATGGATTGGGCTATATTCACAACTTTTTGTAGTTCCTTGCAGTCTTGGGCAGAGCAGGAGTCATACCAAGCTGTGATACAACCAGAAAGAATACTTTCTATGGTGTATCTGTAAAAGTTGTTGAGAGTCATAGCTGACATGCCACATTTCCTTAGTATTCTGAGAAAGGAGAGGTGTTGGTGAGCTTTCTTAACTATAGGGTGGCATGGGGGGACCAGGACAGGTTGTTGGTGATCTGGACACCTAAAAACGTGAAGCTCTCGACTCTTTCAACTTCATCGTCATTGATGTAGACAGGGGCATGTTCTTCTTTATGCTTCCTGAAGTTGATGACAATCTCTTTTGTTTTGCTGACATTGAGGGAGAGATTATTGTTGTTGTACCAGTTCACCAGATTCTCTATCTCATTCCTGTACTCTATCTCTTCATTGCTGGAGATCCGACCCAATACGGTGGTGTGGTCAGCAAATTTGAAAATTGAATTGGAAAGGAATTTGGCTGCACAGTCATAGGTGTATAAGGAGTATAGTAGGATTGAGAACAGTCTTGTGGGCCATTGTGTTGAGGATGATTGTGGAGGATGTGTTGCCTGTCCTTATTGAGTGCCTAGCCTACAGTGCAGAAGGAGGGGCCCATTTGATCCATTGAGTCTGCACCAACCACAATCCCACCCAGGCCCTATCCCCATAACCCCATGCATTTACCCTAGCTAGTCTCTCTGACACTAAGGGGCAATTTAGCGTGGCCAATCCACCTAAACCATACATCTTTGAAGTGTGGGAGGAAACCAGAGCACCCGAAGGAAGCCCACACAGACATGGGGAGAACGTGAAAACTCCACACAGACAATGATTCAAGCTGGGAATCGAACCCAGGCTCCTGGCACTGTGAGGCAACAATGTTAACCAGTGTGCCACTGTGCCACCCTGAATAGTTTCTGCCATGGTGACTAGATGGCGTAAGTATATGGAAAGTTCTCTTGATGCATCTCACTTCTTTCAGAATACAATGCGGGAGTCTCCATGGACTAGATTGTCAGCCTGTTTGCCAAGGCATAAAACTGGCACTACTTTCAATAGAAGTGAAAATTGGGCAGCTTCCATTCAAGGAACAGAATGCTGGCACAGCCATTGCATGATATACTCCAAACTATGGTTGAGAATCCAGCCACATTGCCAGATTGCCATTAGGTACCTGAAGGTGAAGTATTAGGCTGATTGCCTAAATACCAAACAGGAATGTGCTAAACTACAACACCTTCAACAAGTGCCTGGTACAACATATTGCTGCCTATATATTCAGCTTTGTCGAGTCTCAATGATTAAGCAATCTGAGCATTGCTTGAAGGCAAACAGGGAGCATGCACAATTTGCTCAGAGATCCTGCTCTACTTCGATCAAAATCTATCACTAATTTTTAATTTAGTCATTAGTGTCACAAAAACCCATGATTATTTCCACGAAGGACAAAGGTAGCAGATAAATGGGAACGCCACCACCTGCAAGTTTCCCTCCAAGCCACTCACCATCCTCACTTGGAAATATATCACTGTTCCTTCGTAGTTGCTGGGTTAAAATCCTGGAATTCCCTCCCTAACAGCATTGTGAGTCAACTCACAGCATGTGGACTGCAGTGATTTAAGAAGGCAGCTCACCACCACCTTCACAAAGGCAACCAGGGATGGGCAATAAATGCTGGCCAGCCATTGATGCCCAGGTCCCACGAATGAATAAAAAAAAAGTAGGCTTACATTAACACAGCAGTGAAATTATTGTGAAAATTCCTAGTCACCATATTCTGGTACCTGTTCGGGTACACTAAGGGAGAATTTAGCATGGCCAATGCACCTAACCAGCAGGACTTTTGAACTGTGGGAGGAAACTGGAGCACCTGAAAGAAACCCATGCAGACACGAGGAGAATGTGCAGACTCCATACAGACGATGACCCCAGCTCATGATGCCAGGGAATTGAACACGAGTCCCTGGCACTGTAAGGCAGCAATGCTAACCACTGTGCCACCGTGATACTCATTAAAACCTTCTGAAATGAAATGCAATAATATGTAGATCAAAATATACAAACCAGTGCTCTGAAGCACTGAAGAACGTGAAGAAAGTGATCATGGTCAGGTTAAGTTCATGGAAGATGGCGCTTTAAGGAACTATTAATGCAGCTGTCCATCTGCGATGAGGCCTCCAATAGAGCAACACACATTCACAGTAAAACAGGAACTAGTACGTGTAACAATATGAACACAATTCCCTGCAATTATTGAGGCTACTAAAGTCATTAAGCCAAGAAATATCCGTAGAGCACCAGAATCAGTTCAGATTGCTGCAGAGATTTCCAAGTACAATCACGAAGTGCACATTGACCAGTTATACAGATCTGGCAACATTCCAAAAGGCAATAATAGAGTGTGACTGTCCATCTCCAAACCAGCTGGTCACACAAATGCCTCATTAATCCATCACAGGATTCAGGAGCACAGCAAGGCCATTCAGCCTCTCAAGCCTGCTTTGCCATACTATAAAATCATGGCTGATCTTATTTGGCCTCAGATCCATGTTCAGCCTCCACCGATAACATTTGATTTTTGATTCTCTGGTCATTCAAGAATCTGTCTACTTCTGCCTTAAAAGCCTGACCCTCTTCCCCTGAGAGTAGTGGAAGCAGAGTTCGCAAGATTCATGACCCCCTCAGGGAAAAATATCTTCTCATCTCCATCTTTAGTAGGAGGTTGTTCATTTTTGAACTATGTCCCCCAATTCTACACCAGAATTTTACCGCTTTGCTCACCTGAGGTATCTTATGAGCCTCATAAGATGGCTCATAAGATACTACCCGAGGCCAAGGAGAATGCCGTTCTGTGAGCCTCGCCTATTCCAATTCGGCGGTCATGCTGGTAAAATTCCAGCCCAAGGAAAACATCCTTTCAAGATCAATCCTGCCAAGCCCCCTCAGGATATCATGATCACGATTCTCCTGAATTGGGACTAACTGCCCATACCAATGGAAAACCTGCAAGGATTCTCCTACCCCATTAATGTTAATTTATGAATAACAGACAACCTACCAGCCAGCCTCACTGTTCTGAAACTGGGCCATCATTTATAAATAGTAACCCTAGCTTTGTACTTGGACGCAGAACCCCACTCCCACAAAAAAACATGGTGGCGCAACACTGAGGAGCACCACTAACCTCCCTCACCAAAGAGGGGCATCCTGCCCACCCACCCATAAATAACAGGTAATTTCCGCCCACTCTCCCACCACACCACGCAAGCATAAGGGTGTCCTGACCCAACCCCCTCACCTGACTAATGCTCCCTAAGACAACCCCTCCTCAATCAGCTGTTCAGGCCAGAGACCTTGGCAATGCTAACAGCGCACTGCCTTCTGGCACCCTGGCACTGACACCCTGGCATGGCAACTTAGCTCCTGTGGGAGCTCAAGGACATTGGTCCAGTGGCCATTTGCCCCATTGCTGATGCCCAGCTACAGAGGAAGAGTCTCTCAAGGGTCATAGAAAATAGGGAGTAGGAGGAGGCCATTTGGTCCTTTGACATCGTCCAACTCAGTAGCCTAATCCTGCCTTCTCCCCCCATATACTTTGATCTCCTTCACCTCAAATGCTGTACCTAACTACTTCTTGAAAACATACAATGTTTTGGCCTCAACTATTTTGTGTACTAGTGAATTCCACAGGCTGACAGCTCCCTGGGTGAAGAAAATTTCTCATCTCTGTCTAAACATTCTACCTATTCTCTGACTGTGACCCCTGATTCCCGACACCCTGATCATCAGGAATATCCTTCTTGTATCCAGTCCTGTTAGAATTTTATAGGTTTCTGTGATATTTCCCCCTTATTCTTCCGAATTCCAATAATTATAATCCTAACCAACTTAATCTCTCCTCATAAGTCAGTCTTGCTATCCCAGGAATCATCTGGTGAACCTTCTTTGTACTCCCTCAAGAGCAAGAACACGCTTCCTCAGGTAAGGAGAACAAAACTGCACACAATATTCCACGTGTGGCCTCTCCAAGGTCCTGTATAATTGTATCAAGACATTGCTACTCCTGAACATAAATCCTTTTACTATGAAGATCAGTGTACCATTTGCCTTTTTTAAACTGCGTGTTGCACCTGCATGTTTATCCTCAGTGACTGATGTATGCGGACACCCAGATCTTGTTGCACCTTCTTCTAATTTATGGCCATTCAGATAGTAATCTGCCTCCTGTTTTTGCTACCAAAGTGGATAACCTCACATTTATTCAAATTATACTGCATCTGGTCCTGGGGGTTGAATGGGAACAGGCTGGAGGTAAAGGGTTGACTTTGCCAGATTCTATTAGGATGGAGGTGTCATGGCTAGACTGCCCCTTCTAGCAGGTGAAGATCATCCCTGGTATAGTGATTTCAGTAAGAATTCTCACAACACCAGATTAAAGTCCAACGGGTTTATTTGATGGCACAAACTTTTAGAGTGTTGTTCTTTCTTCAGGTGAGTGAGCTCCCCTGAAGAAGGAGCAATGCTCTGAAAGCTTGTGCTACCAAATTAACCTGTTGGATTTTAACCTGGTGTAGTAAGACTTCTTACTGTGCTTACCTCAGTCCAACACTGGCATCTCCACATCATGGTGATTTCAGGCAGCCCTGTGAACAATATCTGTATTCCTGCCTGTCAAATTTTGTAGTAGCCAGGTCACTTTTACCTCCATGTCCCCTGGTCACTTGACAGGATTTTAAATCAGTACAGTGCTCCATTCTGCAGCAGAGATTTTTCTTTCTGTCAGAAGTTGCAGATGGGAGCAGACCCTTTGAAGTCCTCTGACAGAGAGGAGATATCAATTCCATCTGGGGGGAGGGGATGCTTCCATTCTGCACAGCTATGCACTCGGCTTCAATGTGTGCACACAGCTTTGATTGGAAGTTGCTGAGGCTTCCCAGCAAGCTGAAATTGATGAAACCCTCTCCATTACGCTTGAAGCTTTTGTTCTGTAACATATTCAGCATGTAGTGCCTCATAAAAGTTTCAGCTGTCAGCTCAGTGGATTGCAATCATCCTCCAGGCACATATTTATTTGCATATCCCACCACGGGTGAATGCACCTCAGGTACCCCATTGATCCTGACCACAATGTCGACAGAGTCTAAGCCTGATTGACAGTCTGTGGTTTCAGATCCTCTTCTGCACTGCAGGTATTCTTCCCTGTTGGTTGCAATGTTCACTCAGATCTTCAGTGCTCGGTTTCCCTCCTTATAACGTTATCAGTTCACATCATCAGCAGCTTTGTGTGAAATGTGTTTTTAAACTGTAAAGATAAGTCAACCAATAGCAAATGCCACGACAGATTCTGTTCCATCAAGTTCTGGCTCAATGGGACTCACCCATTAGATTAACTTGCTTTCATTTTATTCAAAATTTGTCTCAAAAGATATTTTTTCTGGGAGTTGTATTAGCTTTCTTTGGGTCAACTCTGAAATACCACACTAATACCATATTATGCTGGTGGCACCTTGAAATGTTTAAGTGCTGCTTAGATGAAGAAGTTACTATGGTTACTGAGGGTTTGCACTGATAGCAATGATGAATGTATAACTGGGTGATTTAGTTCAGAAACTAAGTCTGATTACATTATTCTGTCACAGGTAAATGGAACAAGTTCTATTCAAGGTCGGAGATAACATCCAGTTTGGAGTTACAGAGGTTATACACAGGGATTTCTGTGCATCCAAAAGCAAGCAAAATTAGTCTTTGGCAGTTTACAGCATTATTCCTGATCATGCCTAAAGATAATTTGATTTGATTTGATTTATTATTGTCACATGTATTAGTATATAGTGAGAAATATTGTTCCTTGCACATCATGTAGACAAAGCATACCGTCCATAAAGAAGGAAAGGAGGATGCAGAATGTTGTGTTATAGTAATAGCTAGGGTGTAGAGAAAGATCCACTTAATGCAAGATAAGTCCATTCAGAAGTCTAATGGCAACAGGGAAGGAGCTGTTCTTGACTCAGTTGGTATGTGCCCTCAGATTTTTGTATCTTTATCCCGACGGAAGAAGGTGGTAGAGAGTATGTCCAAGTGTGTGGGGTACTTGACTATGCTTTCTGCTTTTCTAAGGCAGCAGGAACCGTAGAAAGAGTCAATGACTGGGAGGCTTGTTAGCGTGATGGACTGGGCTTCATTCATGACTCTGTAATTTCTTGTGGCCTTGAACAAAGCAGGAGCTGTACCGAGCTGTGATTCAACCAGAAAGAATGCTTTTGATGGTGCATCTGGAGAAGTTGAGAGTCGTGACACATGAAAAACTTCCTTAGCCAGAGAGGAACCAGACAGATTGTTGGTGATCTGGCCCCTAGAAACTTAAAGCTTTCAACCAGCTCCAGTTCTTCCCTGTCAAACTAGACAGGGGCATGTAAGGGTAAGCTTAGTGCAAGATTCAGTTGTGGGTGGAATCTGTGCAGCAGTTTGATATTACCCATTTTATACTGCCATTCAAAGTCAAAATTAACCCCTTCATCTCTATTCTTCTGCAACCAATGTTTCATTATTAATACAACAGTGAATTACTCGGGATGTGCCTGAATAATTAACTTTAAATATCCATTTTCCAGTTTACCCAAATGCTTCTAATAAAGCAGATTTTCCTCATAGGGCACAGTGAAAATAGATTACCAAGAGCACACTAAAAATATCAATAAAGTCAACAATTAGCATGGAATTGAGTAATAGCTGGATTGGCAGATAGGATAGGCAATATTTTCTCAAGCCATCCCTGGTGAGTTTTGTGGGAAGTGGGAGTGGAGAACTTGGATGTAAGCAAATGTCAGAAACCTGCCAGCATGTAAAGAGTTCCAATAGTGGGGTGACGGTGTGTTGGTTATCCTTCCGTCGAGTGGCGCGAATACCATTTGCATTCATTTACAGCTCATGAATGCTCATTAAAAGAGTTGCTCACTAGAACCTCTCCCACTGGCCAATCTTGCCACTCAGCAGTGGGAAATTATGTCTGTCTCCAACCCATTTGAAAATGTGTGGCATGCACCAATTAGGTCTCAGTTTGCTTGTGACATTGGGGTGAATACAACATACATAGCCTACCTGCCCTGTGCCACTCTGGTTGCATTGCATGTCACATTCCTGGGGCTGTAGGGTTGGTTACCTCCTGCTCTTTGCCAATGTTATCCACAAGGACACCAGTATGCCAGGGATCTTGTGCATGCCTCCACTTTCAGTACTGAGGTCACCAACGTTTACAAATGCACCATAGAAGGCATTCTTTCTCATTGTTTCACAGCTTGGTATGGCTCTTGCTCTGCCCAAGACTGCAAAAAACTATAAAGGGTAATGAACTAATCCCAGTCTCCTGTTCATTGACTCTGCCTACACTTTTTGCTGCCTCGCAAAAGCAGCCAACATAATTAAGGATCCCACGCATCCCGGACATTCTCTCTTCCACCTTCTTTCATTGGGAAAAAGATACAAAAGTCTGGGGTCACGAATGAGCCGACTGAAGAACAGTTTCTTCCCTGCTGTGATCAGACTTTTGAATGGACTTGCCTCGTATTAAATTGATCTTTCTCTACACCTTTGCCATGACTGTAACACTACATTCTGCAATCTCTCCTTTCCTTCTCTGTGAACAGTATGCTTTGTCTATATAGGGCCTAAGAAACAATACTTTTCACTGTATGCTAATACATGTGACAATAATAAATCAAAATCAAATCAAATGGGGTCTTCAGCTCCTAGTGGCTATCATGATTATCTACAAGGACATCACTATGCTACAGGATTCAGGCAAACCTCCACTTATCCAGATGAGAATTTTGACCAAGGGTGAAGTCTGAGGGGAAGATGAGGATGACTAAGACAACAGGATGATAATGAGGAAGAATGGAAGGCAGAGGGAAGACTAAGGGGTGGGAAGTTGGAGCCTGACAAGAGAAAAATTGTCAGGCAAGGAGGTCAAAGGATATCACACCTTTGAATCAAGAGGGATGCACTCAGGCTTTGGAAGAGGAGTAGGCAGGGTGCTTTTAGAGAACATATTAGGGATGGTTCACATGGGCACTCAGGAGGTAGGGAACATGGCTTTGGAGGGAACATTGTGGTCCTTAGTGTCATGACAACAGATCATCGCCCCAAATTAGGTACAGACATATCGAATTTTTAAACTAAGATGTGGTTCTTAAAGGAAGATATACAAGAAAAATTGACGAGAGTAATCAATTGTTGGAATTCCTGTGTGCATTATTTCAGGCTTAAGAGGACAATGGACTGAGAGAGACTTCAAAGGAAGAAATGCAATGCAAAAACGGAACTGTAATCTCTTGCAGAGATAATAGAGCTGATTACCATCTCAGCAGAGACCTTCTGTGATCTTTCACCTGGGTACATTTATGTTCTATCCCTTCAAGGAAAGAAAATAATTTAAAACCCTGCGCACTTGCTCAAAAAAAAGTACAAAGATATATCTAGGAATGATCTAAGTGGTAAGGAAGCTTCCACTAATGATAACATAGGACAAAATTAATAGTCATTTAGGTAAATGTGGGGTAAGTTTGGGTTTGTTGATTGAAAATTGTATTTAATTATTTTGTTGGAATTTTTTGATGAA
This sequence comes from Sphyrna mokarran, assembly GCA_024679065.1. Lineage (NCBI taxonomy): Eukaryota > Metazoa > Chordata > Chondrichthyes > Carcharhiniformes > Carcharhinidae > Sphyrna > Sphyrna mokarran. The sequence goes on from JAGIQG010000003.1 coordinate 23,972,182, forward strand.
TTTGACCTTTACCGGAGTATTGGGTAGGATTCTCCCAAAACAAAAGTAAGTGCCAAACTGGTGGGAAAATGTGAGAATTTCCTGCCCATTTTTTGGGTGTACTTACCTGAATGAATCTCTGACACTGTGCAATGCAGAGAATCTCAGTCTGATTCACATTGAAAAGTAGGAGGTGGGGCTTCACCATAGCGCTGAGTGAGCCAGTGCACATGCGCTAATCTGTCAGTGTGGAGATTGGCACATATGCACTGCCCTCTCTGCCCACCATTGCTGGCCTCCTGATTGCAGGTCTTTGATTACTGGCCTTTTTCTATTCCTTCCCTGGAACCCGCTCAATCATCGACCTTCCCAAACCCCACCCCAATCATTGGCTTACCGGGGCAGTTCCGATCTCCTCCCTTGAGCCATACCTGATCATTCCCTGGGGCTGACCACTCCATCTTCCCCACTGATGATCAGCCTAAATCACCTCTCAATTCCCTTCCCCCCCATCAATCCCACTTGGAGCTGCAGTGGGTTCCCCCCACCACCAATCACTCTGTGCCAATAGTACCTCCCAAGTACCCAAGTATTGCCCGACCCTTCTGGTCCCACCCCTTGGCACAGCACAGTGTTCAATTGTATGCCTTGTGGGCAGTATGTCTCGTAGACAATGCCAGACAGTGTGCTTGGTGGGCACTGCCGGTATGCCTGATGGACAGTGCCAGGGTGCTTTTGCCTCCAACCTTCCAAGGGGGATCTCAATGGCATCTGTCCCCACCAGTGGGTTAAGGACGCTTATTCCCCTTTACTGAGAAGCAGTTGTAAACCCTGCTGGTGGGAACAACTTCCCGTGTTGGGAGGGTTGTTGAAAGCAGGCCCAGAGACTACCATCCTAGACCTGCTAATCATGTGGAAACGCTAATTGTCTGAAATCAGCATGGAGCTAATTGCTCTAAAAAAAACACCTTGGCGACTCAATGACTGGAATCTCGCAAATTGATCCCCCCTGCTGTTGTCTCCCAGTCTGCTGCATTTCTCAAGCAATGTCACTGGGAGAATCTCAGCTATTATGTCCAATGCTGGGAGCCACTTCTTAGGAAAGATATGAAGGTATTAGAAAGAGCTAACGCAGCAAAGATTCATGAACATTGTTTCAGGGATAAAGAACTGCAGTTACGTCAATATGTTGAAGAGGTTGGCTCTGAAGAAATCATGTTGGACTCTCTTCAGATGCTTCCAGACCTGCTGAGTTTTTCCAGCATCTTCTGTTTTTATTTCACACTTCCAACTTCTGCACTATTTTGCATTTACTACATTGTAGAGATTGGGACATTGGGGAAGTCAATGTTAGAGGATACTTGATAGAGGTTTTCAATATAACAAAAGTTCTGGGCAGTGTAAATAAGGATTGATGGAAGAATGATGAACGAGTGTGCATGGATTAAAGTCAATTGGCAGAAGTTGCAATGGAGGCATGAGGAGGAATTATTTCACACAGCCAATGATTGGATTTGGAAAGCACTGCATGAGATTGCAGTGGAAGCAGCTGCAGTTGAAGCATTTAACATGGAATTTGAATATTATATGAAAGGAAAAATGTGCAATTCTACAGGAGAAAGGTTAGAGAATAATACTTGGCAAATTGTTCCTTCGGTGATCCAATGCAAATATATGGGCTGAAAGGTCTCTTTCTAGCTATAACCATAATATGGTTCTGTTGTCATCAACCCAGTATTTCCTGTTATCTCAAATAAACAGCAGCTGCCGGTGGTTTCAAATGACACTTCATAACCAATTTCCACTGGCTGTTAACTGGTAATTTGACACAATTAAAAACCACGGTAAGCTTAGTTCAGTTATCAAAATTCCAGGGGTCAGACAAAATAAGCAGTTTTATAATTTTCAGGCTAAAACCTTTTATAAGGCATTTAATTAATGGACTGCTCCTCAAGACACCTGAATCAGCCTCAGAATTCAGGAAGGTGTAATTCACTTACAGGTAATTTTATTGTAAAAACTTATCCCCAAATGTGTGTTTCATGAGGAGATTTTTCCCTCCACTGCGGTGGCTGAATGTTTGACTCATATATTTGGAAAAGAGGAAAGAGGGATGGAGCTCGATAAAGTTTATTTATTGATACAAGTAGGCTTATATTGACACAGTAATGAAGTTACTCTGAAAATCTACCATTGGCCACACTCTGGCACCTGTTTGGGTACAAGAAGGGGCAATTTTTCATGGCCAACCAGCACATCCTTTGGACTGTGGGAAAAAATCGGAGCACCCAGAGGAAACCCACAGAGACATGGGGAGAATGCACAAACTCCACACAGATAATGACCCATGCCAGGAATCCAAACCCAGATTCCTGGTGCTGTCAGATAACAGCACTAAACACTGTGCCACTGTACTGCTCCATTACATCAGGTCTCTGATAAGCAGTGTTATTCAGGCATTTGCTGGATTTCCCAGATCCTTTAAGATTATGATAGGATCTTTGACAAGGTGGATGTGGTGACGATGGTTCTTCTTGTAGGAAAATCTAAAGCTCGGGGCTATTGCTTGTAACTAAGTAGGTCGCTTATCTAAAAGAGTGGTGAGGAGAACTTTTTCCTCTCTAAGGGGGTGAGTCTTCGGAGCTGTCTTCCTCAAAAGGCAGTGGAAGCAAAGTCTTGGAATATATTTAAGGCAGGGCTTGATAGATTTTTGATTAACAAGCAGGTGAAACGTTACCAGAGATAGGTGAGAAGTTATACAGATCAGCCATGACTTTATTGAATGATGGAGCAAGCTCGAGAGGCCTACTCTTCTCCTAATTTGTTTGTTTGCATGCCCCCGTAGTCAGATGACTGAAATTATGATCGTAGAGGGTGAAGGCTTCGTGTAAGCATGCAAATGAGTGGAAAAAAAAGACATTCCTGCTTTCAACCTCAATTTCTTTTTAGAATCAAATAATTGCAACTGTGCAGAAGGAGAACATGCAGCGGGGCGGGGGTGGAGGGGGGTGGGGGGAAATGGCAGTATGTGATGGGCTAGCATTGGGATTGATAGGAAGGCTTTGAACCTTGGAACTGGGATGTAAGGTGTATCTAGGGTGAGACTGGTAGGTTCCCTGCAAGGATATGGGTCAGGGTTGGGGGATTGTATGCACCATTGGAGAATGTGAGGGGGAATGAGGGGTGTGATTTCCATTTTTGGAGACCCATCAAAGTAGCAGCCTCCTTGTCCAGTACTATGACATGGCTTACTATGCTAAATGGTGATAAATTGGTCACTTATGGGCCTCAAATGCCTCTTCTCCCCCAGGAATGGGCAGGTTATCCGACACCTTGCTCAGTTGTCCACAGGTGGGAATAAAATTTGGTCCACTGTGTTGTTGTGCCCAGTAAAAGGCATGTCATTTTCATAATTTTAAATATGGACTGTGATCGTACAAAAGCTTTTGGAACTGCCTTTATTTATTTAAAAATTCATACTTGATGAACAATTAAGATGGTGGTAAAGGGTTTAGGTGACTTTTGCACATAAAACATAAACTATTTTCCTGTGATAGTTCTTCCTGTGTCTGCATGGGTGTTCTGGTTTCTTCCCACAGTCCAAAAGATGTGTTGATTAGGCGCACTGGCCATGCTAAATTCTCCCTCATTATATCTGAGCAGTGCCAGTGTGTGATGACTAGGGAATTTTTACAGTAACTTCAGTACAATGTGAATGTAAGACTATTTGTGACAATAATAAATAAACTTAAACTTAAATGACCTGGAGAAAGTTTGCAGACTAACACCAAAAGACAGGAGCTGAAGAGAAAGCCTGTGTCACTGTTGCCTTTTTTAAAATGGTCCAGCCTAATTCCAAAGCTCTGAACTCATCTATGAAGAACTCAGATCCTTTGATACAACAGTCATAGATGCCTCACATCATAGTCTGCTGAACAGTCTTCTGTTTGTAGGGACTTGGCAGAATCCAACCCCTATCACCTAAATTTATCTCAAATATGATTCAAAGAGTGAGGAATAAAGCTTCTCTCTTCACTAGACTCACAAAGACATGTGAACTGTTAACTATTCTTTTGGTTCATTATTTATAAACATATGCTATCTCTTTTAACTGTATCTTTCTGGGGAGTGTGGTGTATGATTGACATATTATAGATCTTATGGTCTGAGTGTGTGAGTAGAAAATGCTCTTTGTATAAACCTATAAAAGTTGGCTGCTGGGACCTTCAAATTGAGCACTTAATAATGGGGTTTAGAGACAAACATGCCCATCTGTAATGACTTCAATCAAATCATTGAAGTTGGCCAATTGGAATACGAACTCCCTGATTAAAGAGTCAATTGATGGGACAATTGGGGAGTCTTGTCCTGTATTTTACAGGGAGTGTCTTTTCCTCTCGCACTCCAGAAGCTAGACTGCTGACTGGTAGCACTTTGTGTACTGCTGTTGGAATTGTAAATAAAGGGTTCTTGGTGGAGGGACTTCTGACTTATTATGCTACCTTTTCCAAATTAAATTACACATGTTAGACAGAAGGAAATTAGGGATTTCAGTTTATCCCTCCCGTGCCTCTGCTCCCATCCAGAATAATATATATTTTTGAACTTAGTTTATTTGATAAATGGATGCCTTTAACATATTTAACTAACTGTTTTTAAGTAATTGTTATTTACTGACTAAGGAGCTTAATGATGAATTTAATGTTTCTGATGCTGTCTAAATTGAAAGTAATTAGTGATGTGATGATGCCTGGAGGGGGCAGAAAGATTCCAAATTACCTTTCTCACTGAGAGCTTGTTTATCCACTTTCACCAATACAAAATTGCCTTTGAATAAGCAATTAATTCTCCAGAAGGTTCAATGGTTTTAATGGACTTTTAATATCATGGTCAGTTGGATGTTTGTGATACTTTCCTCATCATAAAATTTTCTAATTTCCCCTCTATATTTAACTTAAAATGTTGATTATAGAGCAGTAGGTAAGTGGGCGGCACGGTGGCATTGCTGCTTCACAGCTCCAGGATTCAATTTTTGGCTTGGGTCTGTGAACATGCAACTTCACACAGACAGGAGTCTGTGAACATGCAAACTCTGTCCGTGTGGAGTTGCATGTTCACAGACTCCTGTCTGTATGGAGTTGCATGTTCTCCCTGTGCCTGCATGGGTTTCCTCCGGGTGCACCGGTTTCCTCCCACAGTCCAAAGATGTTTGATTAGGTACACTGGCCATGCTACATTGCCTCTTAATGTTTTAGGATGTGTAGGCTAGGAGGATCAGTGAAGTAAATATGTGGGGTTACGAGGATAGAGCCTAGGTGGGATTGTTATTGGTGCAGACTTGATAGGCCAAATGGCCTCCTTCTGCACTGTAGGGATTCTATGATTTCTTACATCATGTCAGACTCACATTAGTATTCCAGGTTCTTAAAAGTGTCCTCAAAATCTTGCACAGATGATTGAAAGTTAAAGACAAAGCTGCTAGGATGTGCTCAATCCAGTGGTTCAGAAAAGCCACCAGAAGCAGGTCGTACACTTTATTGAGTGCCTAATTGTATCATACAAGCTGAGAATTGATCATCAAATATAGCCTGCAGATCATACTGTAACCTGGATAGTTGATACGGGACAGTGGAAAGACTTCAAAAACAGACAGTTTTAGCATTATTGTGAATTATTAATAGATTTTCAAAGCTGTTTTAAGGATTTATTTACCATAGGTTGGATTCCTAGTATTAACAAATTTATGCCCTTTTGAAAACTCTCAAGCGACGGAGCTGTTTCTAGATTCCAGCCCTGTAGAGATGTGAGCTGCTGATAATTAGGGAAAGATGTAGTGATATTGTTATTGGTATTTCTAATCCTGAGATCTCAGGCAGGACCTGAGAAGCCAGATTCAAATCCCACCATGGCAGATGGTGAAATTTGAATTCAATAAACATCTGGAATTAAAGGCCTAATAATGACCATGAAACTATAGTCAATTGTTGTAAAAACTCATCTGGTTCACTGATATCCTTTAGGGGAGGAAATCTGCCATCTTTGCTGGTCTGGCCCACAATCTGACTCCAGATCCAGCACAAGTGGTTGACTCTTTAAAATGAAAGGCTATTAGGAATGGGCAATAAATGTTGGCCCAGCCAGCAAAGCTCGCATCCTGTAAATGAATTTAAAAATTGGAATCTTCTGGGCTGTGGTCAATTAACAAGCTGCCTCCCTGTTCAATGCCCAAATAAAGATAGTGGATAAGTTCATCAGGCAGATGGTAGGAAGGACTGGCAGGACTGGATGGATACCAGTGCTAATGACAGAGGTGGATGCTGCTGAAGCTGGTAGCAAAGCGAAAAGCTGTCTCAAAATGGAGGTGTTCTCAAAAATCTGATCATGGTTTGAAAAAACAGCTTGATGTAAGTCCTGATGATGCTCTTTCCTGTATCCAAAAAATGAGATACTACCGAGCTCATGACGCAGTGAGTGAGGTCTGACACTGGGAAGATTCTGGACCCATGTTTGTCGTCTATTTAGCCAAATTCACTATCCCATTGTTACCAGATGGGTAGCCACCCACCACCAACTGCAGTCCCCCCCGCCCAACCCCCCCTCCAATCAACCCATCCAAAACAAGATGACTTGGAGGGGGGAACATGCCAGGGAACTGACCTGTCATTTCAAATTTTACTTCGGGTCTAGGTTCCAAACCTGTCTCTGGGGGACCAGAAAGGATTTGCCCCAATGTGGGGCTTCCCAAACTTTGTGAGGTAAAAATGCAGCCAAATGAATCAAACAAACATTTAGGAGCAATTTGAACCTAACCTTCCAAGCAGAGAACTGACTGAATCGGACCAGCTGTCTGTTTTCACCCTGTTTGATTTTACATTTCACTGGGAGATAATGGAAAGTAAAATGGAGGAAAAGAGTGGTGAGTGTAAGGATGATTTGATTCTAACCGTCTCCTGTTAGCTTCAAATGACTCTCTTGGTAAGTATTTCAGAATCAATATACTGAGTTCTACGCACTGTATAACTCAAGTGTGTAATTGAATAAAGTCAGATCAATACAAAAAAAAACTGTTCCAATCTTGTTGCACGTTATCTAAGTAAAAACTTCAGAGTAGCACTGAGGCAGTGCTGCATTGTTAGAGGTGCTGTCTTCTGGATGAGTTGCAGAAGACCCCGTGGCAGTACTCAAACTATAATAGGGAGTATTCCTGGTATCCTGGACATCATTTCTCACTCACAAAACTTAATCAAAATCAAATTAAATGAGAAATGATTGAGCTCCCAATCATTTGAGGGACCTTGCAGTGTTTATTCACAAAACCATGTCTATTGATTGATAAGTTAATTCACTGGATGCAGCAAAACACATTGTGTCGTCCACAGGAATGTGATAAGGTGCTGCACAATTGCAAGTTATTGCATTTCTACAGTGTAGTCTGCTCTTTCCCATGCTATTTATATGCTAACTCTTTGCATTACAAAAGCAAACACAGAGGTGAGCAATATAAATAACTGGTATTTATATATCATTACCAAAATCATAAAACAACCTTCCATAGTCCAAAGGTTAGGTTGGTTGTCCATGCTAAATTGCCCCTTAGTATCAGTGGGATGAGCAGGGTTCTGGGAATAGGGCCTGGGTGGGATTACTGTTGGTGCAGGCTCGATGAGTCAAATGGCCTCCTTCTGCACCGTAGAGATTTTATAGAACATAGAACATAACAGCACAGAACAGGCCCTTCGGCCTTCGATGTTGTGCCAACCAAAATAAAAAGCAATGCCCCTCCAAACTAAACCATTCCCTTCTCTTCCATATACTTATCAATTAATATTCATTATGATTCTACAATTCCAGAGCTTACATTTAGGTAACTGAAGGAATGGCTGGCAATGGTGAAATAATTTGAAATTGAGAAGATGCAACAAGTTAGAACGGAAGGAGTATAGTTAGCTCGAGACTTGTAAGGCTGAACGGAAAACTGCAATGGGGGGACACTTTGCAATGGAGGGATTTGAGCACAAGGATGAGAATTCCAAAATTGTCGTATTGCTGGACTGGAAGCCAATGGAAGCCAGCGAACATAACAGCAATGGGTGAACGTGATGTAATATGGGTTAGAATTTGGATAGCAGAAGCTGGACAAGTTCAAGTTTGCAAAGGATGCATGATGGTAAAACCTACATTTAATTGCAAGCCTGATACAGGGAAGAGCAGTTTAAAGTAGTAGGTTTACTCAATGTAAAAACAATTGTTACAGACACTCGAGCAGATTGGCACAGCAGCTTACATTTTCTAAGTTCATTATTAGACATACAAGAACACAAGGGATAAGATAAATGACTAAAACAAAAAGGAAACTGTGCTTGACGAACAGTACCTCATCTTCCAATTATCTTCAAGGTTGAGTTCAACAACCTTAGACCATGTCACCAATTTTGGATTCGGTTTTTATGCCAGTCTTAATCTTGTTTTTCATTATTTTGTTTTTGGACAGAGTTGTTTATTATCTTGCATTCATATTCATTCTGAACAAGTGCTTTGTTTCTTTACTACAATAATTAACACTCACTTTGCCTATTGTTCAGTTGCATTCTTGTCATTTAATCTCTTCTGCCCTTTGTCCCAGACATTCATTTCTCTCACACCTTCTTTCGAAGGCAAAAAAAACATTTTCTATCTTTCTTCACTTCTGAAGAAGTCATATTTGACTCAAAATGTTAGCTGTTTACTCTGTTTACTTATGCTGCCAGATCTGCCGAATATTTCTGGCACTTTATGCTTTTATATAAAGAGGAAGTATGGTTTTGAGACCAAGGCACAACAGAAAATAACATTTACAGAGAAAAATGGACAAAATCACACTGTTGGATCATTAGTATGTAAAAGCCTAGAAGTCTTTTAATTTCACATATTGAGCATATAATCCTAATTATAAATGGTTTAAACTGCAGAACTATTAAAAATGAAATCAGACTCATTCAGGCGTAATAAAATCACAAAGTTCGTGTGCAAATGGCTTTGTGCAGGATGCTGAATAAAGTACTCCGCACAGGCCAGGGAGATAGAACAAAGAACAAAACAGCATGGGAAACAGGCCCTTTGGCCCAACGAGCCCGCGCCGCCACCCCAATGTTCCCACCTCTACCCGTGATCCTTGTCTATGTTTATAGATCTATGGATTAAAAACCAAATTTGAAACAATTTAGGGAGAATTTGTTTTGCCAATTAGCCTAAGAGTACATCTTTGGGATGTGGGAGGAAACCGGAGCACCCGGAGAAAACCCACGCAAGCATGGGAGAATGAGCAAACTCCCACAGACACAGGCCCAAATCCATGTATCTGCACAGCACAGCGATAGTCACTGAACTGTAAAGTTGCCCATCAAATGGTCCAGGTCAAGTGTACACTAATGACGTGAAGCACTAGGATACTCTCGAAAAAAATTCCAAGAGCAGCCCTCTCACGACCCATCGCGTGTACGCCCCTTGTTAGACAACAAGGTGGACCAAAGCACCTGTAGGATAAAAGATGTCAGATTACTTATTACACTGGGCAATTCTTATCTATCTCAAAGCAACTGATACAAACAAGGAGCAGGGGTAGGCCATTCAGCCCCTTTGAGCCTGCTCCACCATGCAATAAGATCCTGGCAAATCTGATTGTTGCCTCAACTCCACCTTCCTACCTACCCCTTATACCATCTGATTGCCTTGCTCAAAGAATCATAGAATCCCTACAGTGCAGAAAGAGGCTATTGACACCACTCCCGCCGAGGGCCCACCCTCCACCACGTATTTATCCTGATAGTCCCCTGACATAAAGGGGACAATTTATCATAGCCAATTCACCTAGCCCGCACATTGTGGGAGGAAACTGGAGACCCAGGGCAATACCACACAGACAGAGGACAAAGCACAAACTCCACATCTGACAGTCACCCGAGGCTGGAATTGAACCTGGGTCCCTGGCATTGTGGGGCAATAGTGCTAGCCACTGCGCCACCATTTGTCAAGAATTTATCTGTCTCTGACTTAAAAATAAGTAGTGCTTTCATTGCTCTCTGGGAAGAGACTTTCAAACACTAATAATCTTCTATTGTTGGGGGTGTGGGGTTGGAGTGTCTTCTTAGATGTGAGACTCCTTTTAAAATTATGTAAACTAATAAATTCATTTAACAGAAGAGTGGAAATATTCTGAGAAAGAACATATTGTGCAATTCTTGGGATCAAGGAAGTAATGTTGTATTTTGCAATAAAAATTGACATTCAAATAAAACAAAAGTGCATCCTTGAAGTGAGAACAAAAGAAATCCACAAACAAATACGTATGCAATGTATTGTCTTTGGATGATGTGACAGAGAGATATAATACAGAATACTAAGCTTGACACTGCATCTATTGGGAGTTTCAAAGAGATAAATGCTGATATTTCTGGGGTGTTTTCTAATTCAATACGACTTGCTGTTTATCTCAAGCGAATCAATAATTTGCCAATCATACTTTTGATAACTTATTCTGCACTTCTCTTTAACAGCTATATTTTAGCATGATTGTGGTCTTATATGACATTTATTAAATTCTTACCTCAGAGGCCAACTGTACAAACTACATTTAGCTCAGAAGAGATTTGTTTCCCATGCTATATAGTTTAATTAATTCAAGACAGCAATAGGTTAAGCAGTTGATTCATTTAAATTTCTGTGTGGCTATTAAAGACATTAATTCTCTTCATTTCTAAAAGCCCTGTGGGAAATCTTAATGTTTTAATTTACAACTATTAAAGGGTATAATGAGTTTGCCTGTCAACAGTGAGCTTGTACTAAATATGTTTGCCTTCCTACATCTCTCTAGTTTGGCCCTAGTTTGGTTGGCAGCATTCTTGTTTCTGAGTTAGAAGATTGTGGGTTCAAGCCTCAATCTCAAACTTGAGCACAAAATTCAGGGGCAGCACAGGGGCACTTTGGTCAGCATCTGCTGCCTCACAGTGCCAGGGACCTGGATTCAACTATGGTCATGAGTCACTCTTTGTGTGGAGTTTGTACGTTCTCCTCAGGTCTGCGTGGGTTTCCTCCGAGTGCTCCGGTTTTTTCCCACTGTCCAAAGATGTGTAGGTTAGTTTCAAGGGAATTAGCAGGGTAAATACATTGGGCTACAGGGATAGGACCTCTGTGGAATTGTGGTCGGAACAGGCTCGATAGGCCAAATGGCCACATTCATAGATATCATAGAATTCCTTCAGTGCAAAAGGACGACATTCAGCCTATCAAGTCTGCAACAACAACAATCTCATCGAGGCCTATCCTCGCAACCCACACATTACCCTGTATCCTACACATCCCAGGACACTAAGGGCAATTTAGCCTGGCCAATAAGCTAACCTGCGCACCTTTGAACTGTGGGAGAAGAGGTAACAATTTTCTTTGTCACCTCTTCAAAAAACTCAATCAAGTTGGTGAGACATGACATTCGCAATACAAAACCACGCTGCCTGTCACTAACTAGTCCATTTTCCTTCAAACATACATACATCTTGTCCCCCAGTATCTTCTCCAGAAGCTTTCCCCATCACTGATGTCAGGCTCACCAGCATATAAATTGCTGGATTATGCCTGCTTCGTTTCTTAGACAAAGGAACAATATTGACTATTCTCCAATTCTCTGGAACCTTGCCAGTGGTCAAAGAAGATGTGAAGATATCTGTTAAGGCCCCACCTATTTCTCCCCTTGCCTCACTCAGTAACCTGGAATAGATCCCATCCAGCCCCGGGGACTTGTCTATCTTAGTGCAATTTAGGATACTCAACATTTCCTTCTTTGATATATTGATGTTCTCCAGAGCATTCATACACATATCTCTGATTTCAACATCCAACATGTCCTTCTCCTTGATGAATACTGATGTAAAGTACTCGTTAAGGATTTTACCCACTTCATGTGGGTCCATGCATAACTTCCCTCCATTGTCCTTGAGTGGGTCTATTCTTTCTTTTGCTGCCTTCTTGCTCTTAATATATACATAAAAAGCCAGGGACAGTAAAACCTAGGATTTCAGAGCCAGGAGTACACTTTAAATTTAATGCCTTTGGCCAAACCATTGTCTAGTTGGATATAAACATAAAATGCTGGAAAACCTCAGCAGGTGTGATAGCATCTGTGAGAAGAAAATAGAGCCAACATTTCAGGCCTGGATGACCCTTCGTCAGATTCCAGCATTCACTGTGTTTTGCCTTTGCCCAGTAGAATACGTGAAGTGCCGTAGAATGAAAGACTTGCTTTTATATGGCATAATTCATGACCACAGCATACCTCAAAATATTTTTGAGGTGTTGTCAATGTAGGCAGCCAATTCCCACAATCAGCACTGTGATAATGAAAATTTGTGAATATCCATTATATTTAAATCAGAAATATTTAGGACCATGTAACACAAAGGAAGAATACAATAGTACACTGCAGAAGGAGGCCATTCAGCCCATTGAGGCTGCACTGACAACAATCCCATCCTATCCCCATAACTCCATATATATACCCTAGCTAATACTCCGACACTAAGAGACAATTTTAGCATGGCCAATCCACGCAACCCGCACATCTTTGGTCTGTGAGAGGAAACTGGAGCACCCAGAGGAAGCCCACACAGACCTGGGGAGAATGTGCAGACTCTGTACAGACAATGATCCAAGGCCAAAATTGAACCAGTGTCCCTGGCGCTGTGAGGAAACAGTGCTAACCACTGTGCCACCGTGCCACCCAACAGTGATCAGCATATCTCTCCGGTCACAGCATGAGATTTATTTCTACATTCAGGATTGTCCAGAAGCAGTTCTAGTGAACAACGCTCTGTATATTTGTTTTGGCAATGAGTGGTCTACTTGGTTAAATGCGCCGTATTTTTCAATTAGTTTTGTCTGCTATTCATGAACAGTATCTTTAAGGAGACAACTTGTGCACAGAATGCACAGTTATTTCTCTGTTACTGCATAGTTGTGTGACCTCACAGCTTAGAAAGATCATTGCTAGTGAAAATGTTACTAGCGCTGAGTACAGTCCATGCTGTCTCTTAATTTCTCCCACAAACACAATTTGTCCATTAGTCTCGAGGTGTTGTAATTTGACCAATAACAGACATGTAAGTATATGATCAAGCAATCATGTGAGTTGTGTTTCAATACTTTGAGATGTATGAACGGTCAAACCTTTAATGATATTACAGCAGTTGTTTTGGTCCAAGGATGAAAACAGATACTAAATGGATACAGCATTAATAAGATCAACTTGTTATAAAATCTGGATTTAGCATATCATTTTTGATTGAATTGCTGATAAACATAATTTGAACTTGGCTAGAAGAGCTAATCAGAAACCCAGGCTGCAATTTCCTCTGGGTGCTCCAGTTTCCTCCACAGTACAAAAGTCGTGCTGGTTAGATGCAATGGCCATGCTGAATTTTCCCTCAGTGTACCCGAAGGGTGCCTGAGTGTTGCAACTAGGGGATTCACAATAACTTTGTTGCAGTTAATGTAAGTCTACTTGTGACACTAATAAATAAACTTATAAAACTCATTTTAATAAGACCAATGGTGCTGGCACTACGGTAACCTGAAACTCAGGAAATTGTCAGCTGGAATACTTTTGGTCACAGCTGCCGAAGCTTGTAAGGTGGGCCAGGACTGTAAAGGCATTAGTGTGGACAGGCTCTGTATCGAATCATAGAATCCTACAGTGTGGAAGGAGGCCATTCAGTCCATGGAGTTTGCACCAACTACAATCCCACCCAGACCCTATCCCTGTAATCCCATACATATACCCCACTAATTCCCCTGACACTGGGGTCATCTTAGCATTGCCAATCCACCTAATCCGCACATCTTTGGGCTGTGGGAGGAAACTGGAGCACCCGGAGAAAACCCACGCAGACAAAGGGAGAACGAGCAAACTCTGCGCAGACAATGATCTAAGCCGGGAATCAAACTCAGGTCTCTGATGCCGTGAAGAAGCCGTGCTAACCATTGTGCCCCCCATGTTGTCCCAATTTGGATTTTATGCCCCAGAAGTGTGCTGACAGAATGGATTGTGATATGAAACAACTTACAACTTTGATTTTGTTTGTGATCTGCCATTTTACATCATAGAGATGGAGCTCATACACTCCTAATTACTCCCCTCTGAAAATGTGCTCAGCTGCATACCTTCTCCCACCCCATCAGTGTCATTTTAAGGGCTAACCATATGATCCTCAGGTGCAGTGCTTAAATTGTCTTCTGGTGGCGCGGAGTTAGTAAAAGTAGTTTGCTGAGTGTTCTTGGAAGAGTTCTGAAAGGTTTTTGGATTCACAAGGGAAAGGTACTGGGACTTAGAGAGGTTGGAAGAGTTGTTTAGCTTGTCAGAATAAAGCCTGCTTTCAATAGTGGAGGCTATAGTTGCAATTCCTTTGAGCTGCAGCAGAGGCAGCAGAGAGAGGAAGCTGTCCACAATGGGAAGAGAGGGGGAAGTGGGATGGGTCTTTATGAAAAGGCTTACATACCAGGGATCATCAGAACGCCCCATTTACATCCAACTCCGCCTGGAACAATGACGGGCATGCTTATGTGAAAACTGAACTGTACCATTTCTTCCAACTGGACCTGCTGCTGGGGCAACTCTACCAGTGACTATCAAGATCAAAGTGATACCATGTTTACAAACCTCAGATATTTCTGTAGGGCAGTGAGTAGCATTAGCATCCTTTCACAGTTTGTCCATTCTGCACCCGGAGGTGGTAGAGGCCCTGTACACAAGGGAAGGAGCTTCACAGCTTTCTGTCTGAGCAACTATGAGAATCTTAGGGTACAATCAATTGCACACACATGACTCTGAGGGTCCCATAATGCTAAGGGGGAGATGTGCCACAACTGCAGAGGCTACCCGTTAATGTGTGGCTGGAGCCCAAAAGATCTTGATGGATGCCTAAACCAAAAGAGAAAACCAAAAGAGATGCCATCCTGGCAGCTATGGTGCATCCATCCTTTGCCAGTCCTCTGTACCTGCCATTTTCAGGCCATTATAATGAATCAGAGGCTGGTAGATGGTTGACAAGTACTTTAAACATGACTTAACCTTCTTCGCCACCTAACCATGCAGAGAGAGCACACCTACAAGGATGACCATTCACCATCTCTCATGAAGCAAACTACCAGCTCCTGAAGCAATATTCCTGCTACTTCTCCTGTATAATAGAGCACATCTCCAAGTTTGTGGTGATCTGTTGCATCTATTATAACCTGGCTCTCACGAAGATGCAGCCAATGGGAACAGGTATTCTCATGGTACTTTAGCAGGAGATTAAAGAGGAGGAGGAGAAGAAGGAAGGTGGCACCCTGGATTCCATAAAAGCGTGGACAGTATGGGGACAGGGATGAAGGTGGCGGGAAGGTCACCCAGGAAATTTTATCATCACCCTCCTGCAAGCCAGCCAGCAGGAGACCACAACATTCTGCCCAGGGACATAAGAAATATGTAAGTGTTTGACTGATAATGTCTGGGAATGCAAGTGCTGACTGGCTGGGGGATGGAGGGAGGGCACTCACAGGTTCCTGGATATGGTACAAGAGATTCTGAGAGAAGAGGCGCAGAGGAGGAGAATAGTCTGCATCCCAGAGGAACTGGATCCCATTTTCTGCCCCCCTCCACCCCACCACACTCCAATCTTTCTTTCCCGCAGCAACTGGTGCTGCTCTGCTTGATCTTGTGTTCTCTTCCCAGTCCTCTCCACACCGAGCATGCCACTTAGCAAGATGCCAATGAGCAAGCACTCCCCTTCTCCTGGTGACAACAATAAGGTATCCAATTATTTGGAGCAGCACAGCACTTATACTTTTTAGATGAGGTCCTCGGAAAATTTACGGAATAAGTGTTGGTGAAGCCTTGACAAAATATCCCAGAAAGTCTCTTAATGTTTTTCAGCAATCTTCTTCATATGTGCAAGAATAACTTGAAAATGGTGAGTGTCCCTTTAAGTGAGGTATCCCTTTAAATAATGTTTAAAGATTAACATCAACACCATGTTTATTCCAAGGCAGCTAATTGAGGGTTAAAGACTTAACCATCAAATCCCTCTTTAATGAGTACCAGTGGGCATCTTAAGCATCAATCAGGCAGCACAAGTCTTCTTGTGGAACTAGTAGTAACATTGGCTTCAATTCCTTTAACACTGATGAGGACTGATGGAAAGCGAAGTCTCACTTGTACTGACATCTCAATATTGGCTTTATAATTCCTCCCTCTTTTCTAAAAAAACCACCATTTCTTCTAGTTGCTTCATAATGTTTTGTGTCCTTTTGAGTTGCTCCAAGGTTTGTGTCACTTGTTACTGATTCAACTTGCTCTCCTACCATTTGAGGATAAAGGCATTGTGATCATTCAATGCATCACCAGAATGGCAAACTCAATAAAGGTTACCATGGGGAAATGTTGGTTTCCCGATGCACCGAGTATTGGCATTTCAGTCCAGTGTAAGGTGGCAGAAGTAAAATGTACTGAGTATTGTTCCTAATTATATTACGAGGCATTTGTGTTAGGGGATTGGATTTAATAGGATCAAGGGTCTGATTGAAACTATGCCTTGAATCACAATACATGCATTACAGCTCCTCAAATGAAGTTGTACAGTATATGAAGTGTTGAGTGTGAAATTAGGATTGTAAACAGAGACAAAAGTGGTTCTGATTCAAACAATTTTGACCTTCAGATACACAGTGAAATTACAGCAGATAATACACTCAGTCATGCTGCAATAAAGCGTTGTACCAAATGTAAAGCCACCTTCATTAATGCTGATGATCCAAATCTTCCAGTATTCAGATTTGTTGGAAACTGGATGTAGTTGAGAGATATGTGTCGGTATCCTCGTGCACAAAATTGATTTGATTGGTTTATTTTTGAATGGATTTATTATTACTTATTTGTATCCAGTGAAAAGTATTATTTCTTGCATGCTATACAGGCAAAGCATATTGTTCATAGAGAAGGAAAGGAGAGATGTAGAATGTAGTGTTACAGTCATAGCTATGGTGTAGAGAAATCTCAACCTAATGCGAAGTAGATCCATTTAAAAGTCTGATGGCAGAAATTGCGCTGAAACTATCCAATCTTTGCTGCCTATGGCTAAGCTCAGTGTTTGAAACTTGGGTCAGATTTGCAGGACTTATCTGCAATAATCACCCAGGAAATGTCATGCTGGTTAATAAATGGTCTAACTCGATAGCTAACCAATGTAGCTGACCTAACCGATCTTCCCAGTCAACCTTTCCGACCATCTGACTACCCTCCATCTTTCCCAACCATCAGATTACCTCCTCCTCCCCCATGACTCTGAACCACTAGACTACACTCTGGCTAGTATCAACGCTGACCTGGCAGCTCAGGCTAACATCTTCACTGAATCACAGCCCCCACCCCCGATATTTATATTCATAGCCCTATCACTCCCAGCTATTTGGAGCCCCAGAGCTACTTAATACTTCAATCAGTGCTAATATAATGATTCAATCAGAAATAAACTGAATGTCCATTAGATTATGGATATATCAGTTGAAACATTTGATCTTTGCAGTAGTAGCTGACAGGACAAACAGTAATACATATTAAAATAGCCAGAGTCTTCAGGGAGAATTTCTCTATCCCTGCACTGTCTATTTGATTACCCTTACAGGCACTAAAAACAGAAACTACTGAAAAAACTCAAAAGTTAGTTTTATTTCTCTCTCCACAGATGCTGATAGACCTGCCGAGTTTTCTGTTTTTATTTCAGATTTCCAGCATTCATAGTATTTTGCTTTAATTTTATATGAAATTTTAAACTGCCTAATTTCCATTTTAACTTTAACTCATAATGGACAAATTTCCAATTCGATTTCTGTCTCAAACTATGCTATTCATGGAATAATCAATGTTACAAAACTGTCACCTACAATAAATGTAATGAAAAGTTAACAGAAATTTAAAAAAATACAGGCCTTTTAAAATATCCCAGATACAGCATTAAATTTTAATGCTTCAAACTAGTTGCACCACAAACTAAGATGTTCCAGTACAGCCACAATCCTGGCATCTATCCAAGTGTGGCAAATTTTCCAGGTTACGCCTGCCAAGAGGAAGCAGGATAAATCCAACCAGATTAATAACTGCCCTATTGACCTTGTCCTAATCATGAGCAGCAACTAAAGGAATCTTTGATGTAGAAATGCCAGCATTGGACTAGGGTAGGCACAGTAAGAAGTCTCACAACATCAGGTTAAAGTCCAACAGATTTATTTGATAGCACGAGCTTTTGGAGCACTGCCTCTTCATCAGGTGAGTGGATAGTTGGTTTCACAAACAGGGCATGTATAGACACAGACTTAATTACAAGATAATGGTTGGAGTGCAAGTCTGAACAGATAATCAAGTCTTTGCAGGTGCAGAGAGTGGAGAGAGGGTTAAACACAGGTTAAAAAGGTGTGAATTTTCTCAAGCCAGGGCAATTAGTGACATTTTGCATGTCCAGGCAAATCGTGGGGGTTACAGGTAGTATGACATGAACCCAAGATCCCGTTTGAGGCTGTCCTCGTGTACGGAACTTGGCTATCACTTTCTGCTTGGTGATTCTGCATTGTCATATGTCTTGAAGGCTGCCTTGGAGAACGCAAAGATCAGAGGCTGAATGCCCGTGACTGCTGAAATGTTCCCTACTAGAAGGGAACACTCCTGCGTGGTGATTTTTGAGCGGTGTCCATTTCATCCATTGTTGTAGCATTTGCACGGTCTCACCAATATACCATGGCTTGGGACATTCTTCCTGCCATGTATCAGGTAGACAACATTGGCCAAGCAGTCTGAGTATTTTGTGACGAGTGACTCATCTCCAAATTCTGGAAGGTTTTGCCACATGGCATGACTAAGATGTGATGGAAATTCTCCACTTCACTGGATGGATAAGTCTGCAACGATGCGAAAGAAACTCAACATCATGTAGGAGAATGGAGTGTGTTTCACTCACCGGCCTAAATATCTACAGCCTCCATTACTGCATCCAGTGTGTGCAATGCACAGGGCTCACCACAACAACTCTCTACAGTTTCTTCAGCAACACTTAGCAATCCTGCCATCTCCACCAACTGGCAGGGCATGGCAGCAATGACATGAGAACACTATCAGATGCAATTTCTCCTTTAAATTACATGCAGTTCAGCTTTGAAATTTATCACTATTCCATTCCTTTCTCTGATCAGAATCTCAAATTCCCTACCTGATAGCATTGCAGGAGCACAATGGATGCCAGCGGTTCAGGAAGAATGCCCATCATCATTTTTTCAGGGACAACTAGTGAGCACTATTTTCTGGCCTATTACCTTTTCACACTAGCTTAATTAACCCAAATTACTTCTCACTGCCTCTCTGAACTTTCTTTATTCACCCTGATTCTCACTTGTATTATCAGCCAGATATTTGTCATACTTGCCCTTTTTCCTGCTCATCCCAATCTTCATCTCTTCTATCATTGAGGGAGCTCTGGCCTTTTTTTGTCCTAGCCAAGACTGCAAGAAACTACAAAAGGTTGTGAATGTAACCCAATCTATCACACAAACTCAGCTTCCCATCCATTGACTCTGTCTACACTTCCCACTGCCTTGGCAAAACAGCCAGCATAATTATGGACCCCATGAACCCCGGACATCCTCTCTTCCACCTTCTTCAACTGGGAAAGATACAAAAGTCTGAGATCACATAACAACCAACTCAAAACAACTTCTTCCCTGTTGCTGTCAGATTTTTGAATGGATCTACCTTGCAAGTTGATCTTTTCCTACGCCTTATCAATGCCTGTAACACTACATTTTGTACTCTCTCATTCCCTTATCTATGAACGGTATGTTCTGTCTGTGTAGCTCACAAGAAACAATACTTTTCACTGTACACTAATGCATGTGACAATAATAAATCAAATCAAATCTATCTGTTCCCCTGCTGATTATTTGCAGCATTTTCTATTTTTACTGAGGAAATCGCTGTCGGGGCAGAGATTATGTTTGTAGCAAGATGTTGATACACAGGTGGGCTGTAGACAGGTGGAGTCTCTGCTTGTGACTGCTGAGTTCCACTTGGTTTTGTAGCTTACCCACTTGCTTTGCAATCTCACATCCGACTCAAGCAAAGCTGTCGACTGAGAATCCTTGCTGAGTCAAGTCAGAGAAAAACTCAGCAGTTAGGCAACTCCGATTCTTAATGAAGGATCAAGTCCAGCAGCTACATTGACTCGAGTTTCAGTTATCAGCCAATTCTGCTGTTAGAGTTAGTCAGCCACAACACGCTCCAAATGTCTAATGTGAAAGGTCGTCACATTAGATGCAGCATTTGGTGTAATTTACAATTTCAAATAATAAATGTGCATTATTTTGGAACATTGTTGGACAGAATTGATCTGCAATAATCATTCTTAAAATGGCATTCTAAATATGTTGTGAAGTATCTTTAAAGAAATATTAAACCCTTCATTAAAACAAGCACAGCTTTTATACTCTGTTAATGTGGAGAGGAATGGTAGCGGTGAGAGGGTTGGGGAAACATTATTAGCTGGCTGTGCATTTTCACTTACACTTAAATGTCTAATTTTGGATGGATGTGGGGGGAAGGAGGTTAGCCAGGGACTAGGTCCAGCAGTTCATGGGCAGTTGCCCTTATTACAAAATGTTTGGAAGTGACAGCAGCTATTATGCAGGTTCACACAAAAATAATTCTAATAGGTATCACATTTTCTGTCATTATTGCTTAAGCTGGATGAATAGATGCCAGCATGGACTTCTCCTATTTTGTGGAGGGTATTTAATGTTGAAATCACTTCCATCAGAAACATAATTGAGAAACGGTTTGAGATTTAAAAGGAGAGTTGATTTACTCCTTCAAAATATATGCACATACAAACTAGGAGCAGACCACTTTGCCCCTCAAACTTGTTCTGCCATTCAATAAAATCATGGCTGATTTGATTGTAACTTTAGATGTCCATCTTGCCCACCACCTTTCTTACCAATCTCTGCCTTAAAAATATTCAGATTCCAACCAGCCTTCCATCCATTAACTCTGTCTACACTTCCCGCCATCTCGGAAAAGCAGCCAGTATAATCAAGGATCCTACACAGCCTGGACATACTCTCTTCCACCTTAGAACATGGACCATAGAACATTACAGCACTGTACAGGCCCTTCGGCCCTCGATGTTGCGCCGACCAGTGGAACCAATTTAATGACCCTCTAACCTAAACTATTCCAATATTATCCATATGTCTATCCAATGATCATTTGAATGCCCTTAAAGTTGGCGAGTCCACTACTGTTGGAGGCAAGGCATTCCACACCCTTACTATCCTCTGAGTAAAGAACCTACCTCTGACTTCTGTCCTTTATTTATCACCCCTCAATTTAAAGCTATGTCCCCTCGTGTTAGTCATCACTATCCGAGGAGAAAGGCTTTCACTGTCCACTCTATTTAATCCTCTGATCATCTTGTATGCCTCAATTAAGTCACCTCTTAATCTTCTTCTCTCTTATGAAAACAACCTCAAATTCCTCGGCCCTTCCTCATAAGATCTTCTCACCTTACCAAGCAACATCCTGGTAAGTCTCCTCTGCACCCTTTCCAATGCTTCCACATCTTTCCTATAATGTGACGACTAGAACTATACTCAATACTCTAAGCGTGGCTGCAGCAGAATTTTGTACAGCTGCAACATGATCCCAAAGCTCAGAAACTCAATCCCTCTGCCAATAAAAGCTAACACATCGTATGCCTTCTTAACAACCCTATCAACCTGGGTGACAACTTTCAGGGATCTATGCACATGGACACCGAGATCTCTCTGCTCATCCACCTTACCAAGAGTCTTTCCATTAGCCCAGTACTCTGTAATCCTGTTACTCCTTCCAAAGTGAATCACCTCACACTTTTCAGCATTAAGCTCCATTTGCCACCTCTCGGCCCAGCTCTGAACCCTACCTATGTCCCTCTGCAAATTGCAACATCCATCCACACAATCCACAACTCCTTCAAATTTAGTGCATCCACAAATTTACTAACCCATCCTTCTACACCCTCATCTAGGTCATTTATAGAAATGATAAACAGCAGTGGCCCCAAAATAGATCCCTGCAATACACCACTAGTATTGTACAGGTTGAACATTTCCCAAGAATCACCATCCTCTGTCTTCTTTCAGCTAGCGAATTCCTGATCCAAACTGCTAAATCACTCTCAATCCCGTGCATTTGGATTTTCTGCAGTAGCTTACCATGGGGAACCTTATCAAATGCTTTACTGAAATCCATATACACTACATCAACTGCTTTATCCTCATCCACCTCTTTGGTCACCTTCTCAAAGAACTCAATAAGGTTTGTAAAGCACAACCTACCCTTCACAAAACCATGTTGACTATCCCTAATCAAATTATTTCTCTCTAGATGATTATAAATCATATCTCTTATAATCCTTTCCAAAACTTTGCCCACAATAGAAGTAAGGCTCACCAGTCTATAATTTCCAGGATGGTCTCTACTCCTCTTCTTGAACAAGGGGACAACATTTGCTATTCTCCAGTCTTCTGGTACTATACCTGTAGACAATGATGACATTAGGTTGGGTAGCACAGTAAATACCATTGAACAAAAGGTGCAACATCCTGGTAGATTTTCTGCATCCTCTCCAAAGCGTCCACATCCTTCCAATAGTGAGGCGACCAGAACTGTACACAATATTCCAAATGTGGTCCAACTAAAATTCCAAACATCTGCCACATGACTTGCAAAGTTTTATAATTTGTGCCCCTAACCGATGAAGGCAAGCATGCCATATGCCTTTTTGACCACTTTATCCATTTATGTTGCCATTTTCAGAGAACTGTGGCCATGTACACCCAGATTCCTCTGCATCTTAAATCGTTTTAAGGATTTGCCTGGGAGAGGGAAATTGAGGAGGATATTGTTAAAGTGATTGGGAATAACAGTATCAGATAGAGTTCAGTGTGAGGTCACCCACTTTCATCCCAAAAAGATCATATTTGCCACATGTTGAGCTCAGAATGGTGGGTAAGAGAGGGGGTTGGAATGTCGGAATGAGGAACAGTGGGATTAAGGATTTATCTACAGAAACAACAAAAATCTAGTTGATAGAAACAAAAAAAAAATTGAAAAAGCAAGTAGAATTTTAGTTTTCCTCCTATGAGTGCAGGAATATAAAGGGGAGGATGTGCTGCTCCAGTTGTAAAGTACAGGATAAATCTCAGTGGGAGTACAGTGTTCAATTCTTATCTGTTGGCCTCAGAGTAAATGCAGCACAGATTGAGCAATATTACCAGATCTAAAAGGGTTCAATCATGAGGAGAGTTGAAACAGAGTCGTCTCGCATTCCCTTTTGTGAAGATGAATAAGAGATAATTATCGTAGAGAAATTGGAGATGATAAATGGATTTGATTCAATAGTCGCAGAGAAACGATTTCCTCTGGAACTGGGGTTT
This sequence comes from Sphyrna mokarran, assembly GCA_024679065.1. Taxonomy (NCBI): domain Eukaryota; kingdom Metazoa; phylum Chordata; class Chondrichthyes; order Carcharhiniformes; family Carcharhinidae; genus Sphyrna; species Sphyrna mokarran. The sequence continues at coordinate 23,995,684 of JAGIQG010000003.1, forward strand.
AATTTTAAGACCAGACTGTCGCCATTTAAGGATGATGCTCAGCATAATTTCCTCACAAAAAACAAAGTGAAAATCTAGACACTCTTTCCCTAAAACATTGGAAGGAAAGAAACATTTCAAAGCTGACCTTGTTGGGTTTTTGTTTTGAAAGGGGACAAAGACATCTGGAAACAAAATGGATGATTAAGATGCAAATGAGCCAGAATGTAAGTGAATGGAACGGGTTTGAGGGGCTGAATGGTCTCCTCCTCTTCCTCTATTCTCATCATTAGAATAATCCATCAAACCTGCCTGCATTCCAGAGCTCTGATTGGCTATGGGTATCACACACCCCACCCTCTCTCCCTCACTGGTGCCTGTATTTATGGCCAATTTCTGATTGACAATTTCTGACAGCCAATCAGTATTGGTGCTGTCATTGCTAGTTTGGGTGCAGGATGTATAAATACAAAAGCTTGTGGAAGGGGTAGTCTAGAACTTTCTAGGTGGTAGTAATACTAAAGATGGCTTCACAAGTGTGTCAGAACTACCACAAGGACTGTGCGGATGCTGTTAACAAGCAGATCAACTTGGAGCTCTATTCCTCCTATGTTTACCTCTCCATGGTGAGCTTTTGTGATTATTGGGGTTTAAGTTTAAAATAATGGTCTGGTTGTGTTCTGAGTTGATGCAATATCTTTGTCAATGAATTTGGTTTTAAATGATAGTTCTTGCTGATAGATGTTATTGAGGGACAGAATCTTGTTACCAGACTGCTCCCTGTTTGTAATAACTTGACCTGATTCTGAAGTGTTTCCATCTGAAACAGGCTCCATGAAATGTCCAACAGAAGATTAACATTAATATCTCAAAGCCAAATGTGCACAGTGGACTAGGCCTCTAATCCCTTTGGAGGTTTTATCTTTATTGGGGAAATAAAGGATTCATGAGGTGCATGAATCTATCCAAATTATCCAACTTGGATGGAATTTAAATTTAATTGGGTAACCACAATGTAAATCAATTTCTTTCTTTATCATTCAAAATGGGTAAATCCTGTTGTGCTGAACTTTCCTTCCTAAAGACTAAATCACTTAAAGAATTGGATTAAACTGAATTGGGAAGATTTATTTTCCATTTAAGAACTGATTTTAAAATCTCCATTATGGGGAAAGAAGAAGGAAAAATGTCCCACTGTTTCATTAATTGTAGGCTGAATGAAGCAAAACTTCAGTCCCTTATTAAAACTGACTCCTGGATTGAGTGGATGTGTGGAAGAGGTTTTCATTACTAGGTGTGATTAGGATCATGGGGTGTAGCTTGAGTAAAGAAATAACTTTGGAACTGAAATAGATGAATTTCTTCAGTCAGAATAATGAATTTGTAGAATGTATTGCCACAAGGCTGTGGAGACTGGTCATTGAATGTATTTAAGGCAGTGACTCTTCCTTGGTAAGGGGATAATGGGTTTGAGAAATTTATTAGCCATGATAATGCTGGAGCACACAACAGGATGAACAGCTATTATATTATCCTGCTATTATATTGGTGCTCTTTTGGAGTAAGTAATTTGTAGTGATTGTTCTAAATTCCAAGTGGCCTATGGATACTCTGACTCTTTACCCTCAGCTCTGTTACTTTGATCAGGATGATGTTGCCCTGAGTTCAAGGAGCAGTCACATGAGAAATGGGAACATGCTGAGAATTCCAGAATAAATGAGGAGGCAAAGTCATCCTGGAGGATGTCAAGGTTAGATTCTATATCTTCATGCTACCTTATTTTTCTATTCTTCAACACCTTGGAGTTTATTTACTCACAACACTTGGTTAAGACTGTCAGCAATGATTAAAGCTGTGTAGTGTTGATGAGAATGGGTGCATGAGTTGTTGCAGCTTTGATTTGTGGATCGTCCTCAGCTGATGGCTAAAGATCACTAAATGGGTTCTGAGCTCTGAACTGATAACTAGACTCACAGCTTTGAGTTTGGAGAATATGCTTTAAATTGAAATAATTTGAAAATGGGCTTTGATTCTTCCTGTCACCTTCAGTTGAGGGACTGATGAATAGTTTCCAACATAATATTCCATGATAAGACCTATTTTTGTCCCCTTCCAGAAACCAGAGCAAGATGAGTGGAGCAATGGTCTGGAGGCAATGCAGAGAGCTCTGCAAATGGAAAAGAATGTGAACCAGAGTCTGCTGGATTTGCATAAACTCTCCTCTGGGAACACCAACTCATGTAAGTTGGATGTTGATATTGGGATCTATCCTTCTCTTGTAGTTCCACACATGCAGATTGTAGGTCTAGTTTGCTGAACTGTTCCCAGGGCATCTGGATCTTGACCTCCCAATTTAATGGAATTGACATGCTCTCTGGGCATATTGAGCCAGAATTGCCCTCTTAACCTAGATGCAGAACTTTGTTATGCTCCCCAGCATCAAAGATTCTCATCCAGGAAAGATCATTGCCAATAACATTAATTTCTCTCCTGTCTTTCCTTTCCAGCTGTGACTTCCTGGAGACTTGCTACTTGGATGAACAAGTAAAGATAATCAAGAAGCTTGGAGATCACATCACCAACCTGAAGAGACTGGGAGCCCCTGACAATGGCATGGGAGAGTACCTGTTTGACAGGCTCACCCTGAACTGACTGGGATTTCAGAATCTTTCATTCAATTGTCTAGAAATCAAATCCTGTTCTGATTTCTATGGAAATAATCAGTATTTGTCATGGAACTGTCCTCTGCATAATTCAGTAGCTAACTTCAGTTCTTACTACTTTATATCACTGAGACTAGGATTTGGCCTTAAGTAAGATTGTTCCTAATTACCTTTTGAACATAATGGCCTTTTGTTTAGTGTAACAGCAGTGCTGTGGTTTTGGAATCAAATGTAGACCCAATCAGGTAAGGATGTTTCTTTCCCTAAAGGATAGATGTTACTGAACCAGACTCTGAATTTCATAGCAGTCATATATAATTTTTTTACTGAAATCAAATTCCTGAGATTCAAGCCTGGCTCCTAGAACATTAGCTGAGTTTTCTGCAGTAACAGTCTAGTGCTATACCTCCCTGATGACTCAAGAATTACTGACATCAACTATTCAATTCCAGATTAAGTTTAAATTCTGACACCTGTTTTTGTGGGATTTGAGCCCTAGTCCCTGAAACATTAGCCTAGCCTGTGGATTGCTAGTCCTATGAAGTTACTGCCACACCACTGACTCCCAGTTCATTTAAAGACTCCTAAGGTTAAATGAAATCATTAACATTTTCCTTGTACTCATTCTCCTAGAGAAGAGGCTGGACTCTAAGGAAAGATGGAAAAGCATTATAAATGAGAAGGTTTAGTAGCATAATCCCAGGAACAGGCAGGCTGCCTTGAGGAAAGGTTGAGGTTAGATTAATGGTTTGCTGGTATCTTCAGAAGCTGGTAATGAATTTCTGGGACTTAAATGTCATAATTCCTGCTTAAAGAGCAGTTTCCAGCATCTACAGAGGGAGGGAGTGGTGGTAAATCAATGCACCTCTTAAGGGCAGAGTATGGGGTCCAGCCTGGAATATGCCAAAAGATCCCATTAGGGAAAAGTCTGAGATCCAATACCATTCAAAAACTGCTTCTTCCCTAATTCATCAGATTTGGGAATGGACCTATCTTGCATTAAATTGATTTTTTTAACACTAACCATGACTAACACTACATCCTGCACTCTGGGAATGCTTTTGTCTAGTTTGCAAAGAAACAATTTTCACTGTATACAAATGCATGTAACAATAAATCAAAAAAAATTATCACTTTTTCAGGAAGTAAGTTCTTCTGAGTTATTTCACTGTCATAAATGAGTGACTCATTTTTAAACTGATCCCTAGTTGTAAATCCCAAAGATAAATATCCTCTGTATTCACTGTGGTGAGACCCTTCAGAATCTGAACCTAACCTCACCAACTCTTCGTCATAAGACAGCCTACCTGTTCCTAGGATTATGCTACTAAACCTTCTCGTTTATAATGCATGTCCATCTTTCTTTAAAGAAGTTTAATTTTCACACACCAGGCTTGTCCAATGTCTTCACTCAGGAAGAAATTGAGGTTTTAATGAAAGAAACAATTGCCAAACAAATGTTAAGTACTGTCATATCAGCAAACAATTGAGTTCAAAAAATTAAGCAATAAAAAGATCAGGAATGTTGGAGGGTTAGCATGTGTGTATGGTGAGAGTAAGAAAAAGGAATGGTGTAAGGCAGACTTGTACTCACTCCATCACATACACTCAATCTTTCCCAAACTACCCATTCAGTGAATTCAACCTACACAGGTCTGATTTGACTTTGCTCTTCCTGGCCTACCTAACCTCACCCTCATCTGCCCCTCTGTACTTTTCCCAGGCTCCACCCCACTGTGCCTGCCCCCTTTCCACCCACCTCTGCCTCCAGTCCCAGTCATAGTTGTACCTTAGCTTGACCTGCTGTGATACTCCAGATATGGTCTCTCCAATGCCCAGTACAAAATGGAACTACATTTGATTGGATTACATTCTGAAGCACTTCAATGACATGCGTTTCAAATGTAATCATTGCTTTTTAACAGGCTAATGTGACATCCCATTGCAAAAAAAGCAATTTCATTCAAAGAAATGCTGATTGATTTGTTTGAGTGATAAGTCATCATTCCTGTTACTGTCTACTTGTCCATATGAATGTTTGAGTCTTGGTTACTGTTTCATCTGCAAGCTGAAACTTCTAACCAGGATGTAGAGATGCTGGCATTGGACTGGGGTAAACTCAGTAAGAGGTCTGGCAACACCATTTTTAAATCCAACTGATTTATTTGACAGTAAATCTGCTAGCTTTTGGCATTTGTCAGGCGAATGAGGTGTTCTGGTCTCAAAGCGCACACATCAGCACAGACAGCTTACAGATTGCTGATTAGAATGTGAATCTTTACACCTAACCTGCTATTCAAGTCTTAAAGTGGCTAACAAAGGAACAGAGCACTGAGGTTAGAGATGTGTATTGTCTCCAGATAGCACAATAAGTGAGTCATGGGGGTTACAGCTAGTGTGACATGAAGCCAAGATCCCTGTTAAGACTTCTAACCAGGACAGAATAGCTATCCCACAAGGCTGCAGGGTTTTTGGGCTTCGCATAGAAAAGATGCAATGGGGATGGATGGGTGTAGTGGTAGGTGAGAGGGGTGATAGAGGTACTTTGTAATAGAACAATAGAAGGGGCCTTCAAAATATCCACTAATTTTTCCATTTAACCAGGCACCCCTCCTGCTGACAGTGTCAAGCTCCCTCAGTATCACAGCCAAGTATCAGCCTAGTTTATTTGTTCAAATTCTCAAATAGGATCAGAATCCTTTGAATTGTGACTCAGAAATCTGACGTTTATAGGCAGAAGTGACCAAATGCAACTTGGCAGATGTTGAATTTGGGCAAAACTAGTGGAAGGAAGAATTGGGAGAGATGTTTATCATGTGGCTAAGCCAGTATTGTTCATTTTGCATTATCTCACTAAGTCCACTTCATTCCCATAGTGACTCCTGCTGCTGGGACCAGGGGAATGGAATCCTGACTGAGTGAGTCAGAGTTCAGTAACGGGGATGGATGAATATTGTACAAATTGCTTAGCAAAGCACTATTCAGGATAAATGTATGTACTTCATCTGCCAGTAGATCTCATTATTTTGTTACAAAGTTTATCAATCTACCACCTTGATTTTTAGAACAAAGTCTTGACCATGCAGAAGGCAGCCATTTGGACATAGCACCCACACTGTCAAGTATCTCATCCAGGCCCTATCTGCGTAACCTCATTTAAGGGACAATTTTTTTCATAGCCAATGCACCTAACATGTATCTTTGGAGTGTGGAAAGAAACCAGAGCACCCAGAGTAAACCCACACTGATACAGTGAGAACATGCAAACTCCAGTCACCTGAGGCTGGAATTAAACCTAGGTCTCTGGCACTGAGGTAGCAGTGCTAACTACTGTGCCATCATGCCACCTCAATTTGGATTTCTTTCTATTGTCTTACAATCATTTATCCATGAACATAAACATTACAATTTATCTATGATTATTAGTGTTCTGAATTTTTACAATATTTACTGTTTGAGTGAGAATATAAGATTGTGCACAATGGTAGAGAATGGAATCTATAAAATAATTCTAATAGTTGCCTATTCCTTCAGATGAACAGTGCCAGTTTTTTTTTTGTGGCTCATTTTCAATGTCACTAGAGTCTATTGGAGTGAAGTCTCTTGAGCATTAACTTGGCTGTATCTATGACAGCAAGGGAAATGAGCGTGTACAAGAAAGGCAGATCAATAAATGGCTGTATAAATTGTCCATGTTTAACCATTAGTAATGCTACATTTTTCACGGCAGTTTTTGTTAGAGTGTAGTCCTGGCTGTATTGCATCTTGTCTTAGTAAACTAAATTGTCAGACTGGCTCTCACAGCTTGGGACACTTTCTCCCCATGGAGCTAAAATTCTGCAACTTGTAAATACAATGTCCTGAATTGGCTGACGTGTTAAAGCCACCCACTCTGATAACTATATATACATTAATCAATTTGTGACAAGGAAAAGATATGGAACGTAGAACAATACAGCACAGAACAGGCCCTTCGGCCTTCGATGTTGTGCCGACCAAAATAAAAAGCAATGCCCCTCCTACTAAACCATTCCCTTCTCTTCCATATACTTATCAACTAACCTCTTAAACGCCACCAAACTTGGCGCATCTACAACAGCTGCAGGCAGGGCATTCCACTCCCTAATCACTCTTTGAGTAAAGAACCTACCTCTGATATCCGTCCTATAACTCATACCCCTTAATTTAAAGCTGTGTCCCCTCGTGCTAGCTTTCTCCATCCTAGGAAAAAGGCTATCACTGTCCACCCTATCTAAACCTCTAATCATCTTATATGTTTCAATAAGATCCCCTCTTAGCCGCCTCCTTTCTAACGAAAACAACCTCAAATCCTTCAACCTCTCTTCATAGGACCTGCCCTCCATACCAGGCAACATCCTGGTAAACCTCCTCTGTACCCTCTCCAATGCCTCCACATCTTTCTTATAATGTGGCGACCAGAACTGCACACAATACTCCAAGTGCGGCCGCACTAGAGTTTTGTACAGCTGTAACATGATGCTGCGGCTCCTAAATTCAATCCCCCTACCAATAAAAGCTAAGACTCCATAAGCCTTCTTAACAACTTTATCCACTTGACTGCCTACTTTCAGGGATCTATTGACACATACACCAAGATCCTTCTGTTCCTCAACACTATTAAGAGCCCTACCATTAGCCCTATACTCTACACATTTATTGTTCCTGCCAAAGTGCATTACCTCACACTTTCCACATTAAACTCCATTTGCCACCTCTCGGCCCAGCTCTGCAACTTGTCCAAGTCACTCTGTAAACTAAAACACCCCTCTTCACTATCTACCACACCACCAACTTTAGTATCATCTGCAAATTTACTGATCCATCCCTCAATACCCTCATCCAGATCATTTATAAAAATTACAAACAGCAGGGGCCCCAAAACAGACCCCTGAGGCACACCACTCGTCACCGAACTCCACGATGAATATCTCCCATCAACCACCACCCTCTGTCTTCTATCTGCCAGCCAATTTCTAATCCAATAGCTAAATCACCCTCTATTCCACACATCTGCATTTTCTGTAGAAGTCTTCCATGGGCCACCTTATCAAAAGCCTTACTAAAGTCCATATATACTACATCAACCGCCTTACCCCCATCCACCTCTCTGGTCACTTTCTCAAAAAACTCAATGAGGTTAGTAAGGCATGACCTACCCTTCACGAAACCATGCTGACTATCCCCAATCAATTCATTTCTCTCTAAATAACTATAAATCCTATCCCTAATAAATCTCTCCAATACCTTGCCCACAGCAGAAGTAAGACTCACTGGCCTATAATTCCCAGGAAGGTCTCTCTTCCCCTTCTTAAACAATGGGACCACATTCGCTATCCTCCAGTCCTCCGGAACCACACCCGTAACCAACGAGGACCTGAAGATCAGAGCCAGAGGCTCTGCAATCTCCTCTCTTGCCTCCCAGAGAATCCTAGGGTAAATCCCGTCCGGCCCAGGGGACTTATCCAACTTCAAACCCTCGAGAATTTCTAACACATCCTCCCTATCCACTACAATACTCCCCAATTTGCAACCCTGTACCTCAGTGCTCTCCATAGCTACATTTCCAGCACTCTGCGTGAATACCGAAGAGAAATATTTATTCAGTGCCTCACCAATCTCTTCAGGCTCCACGCACAACTTCCCACTGCTGTCTATGACTGGCCCTAATCTTGCCCTAACCAATCTTCTATTCTTAACATATCGAAAGAAAGCTTTAGGATTCTCCTTAATCCTATCAGCCAACATCTTCTCGTGTCCCCTCTTAGCTCTCCTCAATTCACTTTTTACCTCCTTCCTGGCTAATCTATAGCTATCCATTGCACTATCTGAGCCTTCAAGCCTCATCCTGACATAAGCCTCCTTTTTCTTCTTAACCAGCAAATCAACTTTTTTCGTACACCAAGGCTCTCTTACTCGTCCATTTCCTCCCTGCCTGACAGGGACATACTTATCAAGGACTCGCAGCAGCTGCTCCTTGAATAAGCACCACATTCCAGATGTTCCCAGTCCCTGTAGTTCCCTAGTCCAATCTATGCACCCTAATTCTCTCCTGATGGCCTCATAATTACCCTTCCCCCAGCTATAACTACAGCCCCCAGCTTCATGCCTATCCCTGTCCATCACTAAGGTGAACGTAACCGAATTGTGGTCACTATCACCAAAATGTTCACTAACTTCCAAGCCTAACACCTGGTCTGGCTCATTGCCCAGCACCAAATCCAATGTAGCCTCACCTCTAGTTGGCCTATCTACATACTGAGTCAAAAAACCTTCCTGCACACTCTGTACGAAAACTGACCCCTCTAACGAGCTAGAGCTATAGCTATTCCAATCAATATTAGCAAAGTTAAAGTCCCCCATCACAATTACCCTACTACTTTCACTCCTAATCAGAATTGACTTCGCAATCCTTTCCTCAACCTCTCTAGAACTATTAGGAGGTCTGTAAAAGACTCCCAACAGGGTGACCTCTCCTCTCCTGTTTCTAATCTCAGCCCATACTACCTCAACAGACAAGTCCTCATCAAACTTCTTTTCTATCACCGTGATACAGTCTTTGACCAATAACGCCACTCCTCCCCCCCTTCTACCTCCTTCTCTACTCCGACTAAAGCATTTGTACCCCGGAACCTGCAACATCCATTCCTGTCCCTGCTCTACCCAAGTCTCTGAAATGGCCACAACATCGAAGTTCCAGGTACTGGTCCAAGCTGCAAGTTCCTCCCCCTTATTGCGAATACTCCTTGCATTAAAGTATACGCATCTCAAACCATGCCCCACCCCACCCGTACGCCGCTGTGTTTTACAACTCTCCTCTATAACCCCCTTACTCTCATCCCTCTCGGCACCCCAACTACTTAGGATCCCACCCCCCCCCCGAATCAGTTTAAAGCCCCCATCATAGCCTTAGCAAATTTTCCCCCCAAGATATTAGTCCCCCTCTGGTTCAGGTGTAGACCATCTCTCTTGAAGAGGTCCCACCTATCCCAGAATGAGTCCCAATTGTTAAGGAACCTGAACCCCTCCCTCCTGCACCATCCACGCAGCCATGAGTTCAAACTATCCCTTTCTCTGTTCATCTCTAAACTATCTCTTGGCACAGGCAAGAGTCCAGAGATAACCACTCTGCCTGTTATGGACCTAAGCTTCCACCCTAACTCCATAAATTTCTGTTTAATATCCCCTTCCCTTGTCCTACCTACATCATGTGTCCCCACATGAACTATGACTTGGGGCTGACTCCCCTCACCCTTAAGAATCTTAAAAACCCAATCTGCAACATCCTGGACCCCAGCCCCTGGGAGGCAACACACCAGCCCTGAGTCCTGTTTATTACTATTTACCCTCCTATCTGTCCCTCTAACTATGGAGTCTCCTATAACTAGGCCTAATCTCTTATTCCCCCCACCCACCTGAGCATTCTCAGCAGGCTCACCCCCAGAGACCTGCTCCCTTTGGTCAGCTCCAGTTGATTCTTCCTCAACTGTAGCCTCCAAGACAGAAAATTTATTTTGGAGGGGAACAGCCCCAGGGGATTGTCTCCCCGATTGCTTCTTACCCCTCCTCCTAATAGTTACCCAATTATCACTTATAGGAGTTACAATCTCTTTGTTACTCCTGCCTATATCCTCCTCAACCTCTCGAATTACCCTGAGCTCCTCTAATTCCAGCTCCAGCTCCTTAACACGATCCTCAAGGAGCTGCAAATGTGCACACTTCCTGCAGGTGTAATCAGCAGGAACACTACTGGTGTCCCTCACCTCATACATACCGCAGGAGGTGCAATGTACTACCTGCGCTGCCATCACTGTTACTTTAATTTGCAGGAGAGAAAAAAAAACTTCACACACACTTTTATTATTAGGTTAGAGGAGGGGGGAGGGTGGGATACTCTACCTGTGTAGAGTATCGGGTTACCTCTCTGGACCAATTTATAGAGTCAGAGAGAAAAACTACAACTACCGGCAGCCTCCTAGTGACGACTTCCGGTTTCAAGTTAGTTTAAATAAAAAACGGCAAAAACTACTCCCGCTCGCTGTTTTATGGGGCAGAAATTCTAAACATCATGGTGGTGAGAATACCAGAGCATTCTGCACTGGACTGTCACACTTGCTCCAGACTGCAAACATCTCACACTCAGTTACTTTTTGGGAGAATGGGTTGTTCTGAGTTAGGCATAGAGGTAAATTGTTGAAGGGTGGAGAGTTTTGGGAGGTGGGTATGCTTTCAATTAGATTTCCCCACATAAAGAAAGGGGACAGCCCATGGTGGCAATAGGCAATCTTCCTTTCTGAGGCCCAGTGGACTATTCCCACAAAAATACCAAGGTTAGGGAAGGAAAAAAAAATCAGAGGGCATAGGTTAAGGGTGAAAGGAGAAAAGTTTAAAGGGAATATTGGGGGGGAGGGTGGCTTCTTCACACAGAGTGGTGGGAGTGTGGAATGAGCTGCTGGATAAAGTGGTAAATGTGGGGTCACTTTTAACATTTAAGTAAAACTTGGACGGGTTCATAGATGCAAAGGGATACAGTCCAAGTGCAGATCAGCAGGACTAAGTAAAAAATGGTTTAGCAGAGAAAAGAAGGGCCAAAAGGCCTGTTTCTGAGCTGCAAATTTTCTATGGTTCTATGGCTGTAATATATTTGCACTTCACTGTAAAGATCTTTAATTCTGCCCACACACCATTCTTCACTTGGCGGTGCTTCAAGTGCTGATGTTCTGACTGGAGGGCATTTGAATTACTATCCCCATAGCGGTGAATAAAAATGGAGAACATCCCAAAGCCAATCTCATATATATTTCAGAAGACACTTTCAGTGCAGGATTGGCAAAGACCCTGGAGGACATTATATGTCCCATTAACTTTCTCTCCGAAGCAACAAAGTGAATAGAAGGCAGCTAACAGAAATAAATCAGCTGCAATGGGGTGTCAGGGAACAAATGATCTCTGATTCTGAGTGTCTTGATTACTTATCTGTAAAGTCAAATCTACAAAGGGCAGTAGATATTTCAAAATAAACAATAATTCTGAAATTATTCATGACATATTCAGTTCACGATTATGCTGCAAGCTTCATATTTATGCACAGTTTGTTCCTGATCCTGTCAGTTGCATTTAGAAGGTATTTTGACAATGATTGCAATCTATTTTCAAATGTTTCAACATAACTTTTATTTTTACAGTGGGACTTCAGTTTCATTAATTAGTAATTCATCATTTTCCCAACAAATTTCCACCCAATTAAATATTGATCCTCCAGTGGAAATTTGAGGTGCAATTGTATGAGGAACATTATGGGCATCTTTGCATTGTTTGGTTATCATCACCTTCTCAAGGGCAATTACAGATGAGCAGCAAATTCTGGTCTTGCCCAAATCCTATGTGCTAAGATGGCCATAGGGATCACCAATGTTTCTCCCCATGGGCCTTGTTGAATATGAATTCCCTGATTAGAAAAGTGGAAGTTTGACTAAGAGAGCAGCATGGTGGCACAGTGGTTTGCACTGCTGCTTCACAGTGTCAGGGACCCAGGTTCGATTCCCGGCTTGGGTCACTGCCTGAGCAAAGTCTGCATGTTCTCTCTGTGTTTGCGTGTGTTTCCTCCAGGTGCTCTGGTTTTCTCCCACTGTCCAAAGATATGTTGGTTAGGTTGATTGGCCATGCTAAAGTCTCCCTCACTGCACTTGAACAGGTGCTGGAATGTGGTGACTGAGGGATTTTCGCGGTGACTTCATTGCCGTGTTAACGTAAACCTACTTGTGACACAAATAAATAGACTTAAAACTTAAACTAGCAGTGGGGGTTTAAAACCAACTGACTCCACTCCGGCTGGTTGTCAATAATCTAGTGATCGATGAATCATTTGCTCTTGAAAGACGTTCAGTATCATGGTAAGTAATAGTGCGATTGGTGATGGAAAGCTAGCCTCAGTAAGATTATTAACTATGAACAATAAAAATCATTATGGAGTTACCGGTCCCATGCAGCCTTATGAATAAACAATATAACGTACAGAAATGTCCCTGTGAGCAGGCTTTCCATTACAGTCATCTTGTTGGAATGATCAAGAAAGAGATCTCAGAGAGAAGAAGGCCAGTAACCTTCCTAAAGTTGGACACAGTTGTCAGAATGTCAAGCATATTACCCTAAGGTCATGAATCACACACATTGATTGAACTTGTACCATCATGGAATGCCTTTTATCCCTTGCAACATTGACACTTCACTGTCAGAAATGTCCACCTCCACTAATGGTGCTATAAAAGTATACAGAAGGTACAAACACAAGCACGTGGATATAGGATCGGAACATAAGTTTCAGTGGGAGCACCACAAAGTATTCAGAGAACAATATTTCCAACTGATGGAATTAATACAGTTTCTGCAGCCGGTTTTCATCACCATCAAATAATCTGCAACTTCCAACATAATTGCCACATTCCATTAATGCAAGACTTTGGGTCTGAATTCCTTATTCATTTCAGAATGGATACTTGTAATAACATGGAAGCATAATAAATTGGAACAGAAATAAGTCTTTCAGCCCTTCAAGTCTGCTTCATCATTTAACAGGATCAGGGCTGATCTTCTACCTCAACATTATCTTCCCCACATAATCCCTAGATTTTGTGATTCCCTCAGTATCATAGAGTCCCTACGGTGCAGAAGGAAACCATTGATTCATCACGTCTGCACTGACTTTGCAAATCAGCATTCCACCCAGGCATTCCCTATCCCTATAACTCTGCCCATTTACCCTGGTTAATCCAACTAACCTGCACATCTTTGGACACTAAGGGGCAATTTAGCATGGAAAATCCATCTAATCTGCACTTCTTTGGAGTGTGGGAGGAAACCAGAGCACCCGGAAGAAACACAAGTGCAGGGAATATGATAGGCACAACTTGTGGGCCGAAGGGCCTGTTTCTGCTGCAGTGTTCTACGTTCTATGAAAATATGTCACCTAAGGACAAAATGAAATCTGAGAGCCTGCCACTGTGACTCAGCAGTGCCAACCACTGTGCCACCATATTCAAAACTCTATCAATTTCTATCTTGACTACATTCAATAGTTGTGCACGAACAGCTCGTTGGGCTAGAAAATTCCAAAGATTCACAATGTTTTGAAGAAATGTCACCTCATCACAGTTCTAAGTGGTTGATCTGTTATTTTGAGACTGTGACCCTTAGTTCTTGACTACCTAGCTGGGGGGGGAATCATCCTCGCATTTATTTTATAAAGCCCTTTACCAATTTTATATATTTTGTGAGATCACGTTTAATTTGTCTAGGCCTGAATTTTCCGAGGTTGGGCTCATGCTCAAACATGTGAAATTGTGTGAAATGACATCTACTTCTGGATCCACTGTCTTTGACTGTACGTCAAGCATTAAATTCAGGCCCTAAAATCTAGGAGGTACAGACCTAGTTTACTCAGTCATTTCTTAAAGGACAAGACTCTTATCAGTCTACTGAGCCTATCAAGGTTTTTTCAGAAACTAAGTATTGAGATCAACTTTAGTTAATGCAAAGATTCATGATGACAGTATCCTAGTGAAAGATGTTTCTTTATTGATCAACACACACTGGGAGAGAGGGGCTAGACAACCCAACTCCCCTCTGAAGTTACATCACAATAACATAGAACATTACAGCGCAGTACAGGCCCTTCGGCCCTCGATGTTGTGCCGACCAATGGAACCAATTTTATGACCCTCTATCCTAAACTATTCCAATGTTATCCATATGCCTATCCACTGCCCATTTGAACGCCCTTAAACTTGACGAGTCCACAACTGCTGCAGGGGGGGCATTCCACACCCTTACTACCCTCTCAGTAAAGAACCCACCTCTAGCATCTGTCCTATAACTACCACATCTTAATTTAAAGCTATGTCCACTCGTGTTATACTGAGGGAAAAGGCTCTCACTATCCACCCTATCTAACCCGCTGATCATCTTATATGTCTCAATTAAGTCACCTCTTAGCCTTCTTCTCTCTAATGAAAATAACTTCAAATCCCTCTGCCTTTCCTCATAAGATCTACCATCATACCAGGCAACATCCTGGTAAACCTCCTCTGCATCCTTTCCAATGCCTCCACCTCTTTCTTATAATGTGGCGGCCAAAACTGTACACAATACTCCAAGTGCGGCTGCACCAGAGTTTTGTACAGTTGCAACATGAGATCTCAGCTCTGAAATTCAATCCCTCTACCAATAAATGCTAACACACTATATGCCTTCTTAACAACCTTATCAACTTGAGTATCAACTTTCAGAGATCTATGCACCTGTACACCAAGATCTCTCTGCTCATCTACACTACTAAGAGTCCTACCATTAGCCCTATATTCTGCACACATATTACTCTTACCAAAGTGAATCACCTCACACTTTTCCACATTAAACTCCATTTGCCACCTTTCGGCCCAGCTCTGCAACTTATCTATGTCCCTCTGCAAACTGTAACATCCATAACAGGACAATTATACAACTTCCAATAGATATTTTAACCGCTTTCTGGCTCATCATGAGTCAATCATCATTAGTAATTGTCATCTACCTTGGCCAATTACAGATATTCTCTGACAACATGTTCCAATGGTTTTTCCTGACTTCCCCCTGGCCACCTGTTCTGAACTCTTATCTAGTTGAAGCCTCTGCTTATTTGTTGAGCTGTCTGGAACCACTAGTTTGTCCTTGCTCAATGAATGTCTCCTCTTCTAAACTGTCATCAATGCTGGTAAGAGCTAAGCTTCTATGGGTATATAGTTATAAGAAACGTGGTTCACTTTGCTGGCCTGTTTCTTACGATGTCTTAGTACCCTTGTGTCATTAGCCGAGATATATGCCTGTTTAATTGTTTTTATGCAGATTTTTATCCTTAACTAATCCACTCTGTTCTAATAGTCCACAGTGGTTGGCATTGCTGCCTCACAGCAACAAAGACCTGTGTTCGATTCCTGTCTTTGGTCACTGTCAGTGCAGAGGCTGCACATTCTCCCCGTGTCTGCGTGGGTTTCCTCCAGGTGCTCCGGTTTCCTCCCACAGTCCGAAAGGTGTGCTGGTTAGATGCATTGGCCATGTTAAATTCTCCCTCAATGTATTTGAATAGGTATCAAAGTGTGGTGACTAGCGAATTTTCACAGTAGCTTAATGTAAGCCTAATGTGTGACACTAATAAATAAACTTGAAACTTTAAATGCCAGAGTATTTTGAAGTCCTCTGACAGAGCCCTATTATACTCCTTCATGGCAACATTATGTAGCAAGCTGACATGGTCCAAGCACCTTGAACCTTTCCCACACTGAACAATCAAGACAATCTCATCTTTGTTTAATGATGGAAGACATATGAAATAGTAAGTGTTGATATACCTCTGTTCCCACACATTCATAGGCTGTGGAATGTGGTAGTTAATCATCATTTTTCAGGCCATATGGCCCCGACCCTCACTAACCAGACCTTTAGCTAGTCAACGTGTGTAAATAGTGCAGTCTGGGACAACTGGCTGAAGCAGAGAAATGTTGATATTGACCCTGAGGATTTACCTGCGTATTGAATATGTGAAATGTCTGTGGATAACATAGATCAGAATTAACTATATTGGTCCTTATTCCCATAGGTATTTAGACAACACCCACAACATTGAAATACTATTAGAATTGTTGCTAACAACTATTGTCTCACATATCTGTGAAAATAAATAGCCGATACTGCCTCTGTGGAACAGTGTCTGAGTCATCTCTGAAGTGCAGACTGGCAGTGTTCTTTGGTCATGCACACAATCATCATCAGACAATTGGAATTAGTCATTGGGGAAATATTAAGGACATCTGTAATCTTTACAGCCGCAGGTATAAAGCCCACTCCCTGCAGTTGTCTCCCCTTCAAGTACCTATCCAATTGCCTATTGAAGGCTCCTTGAATCACTATCCATTGCCCTATCAAACAGTGCATTCCAATCCTAAAAACTTATTGTGTCAGAGAGGTTTTCCTCATGTCATCTTAAATCAATGGCATCTTGAAGACTCCATATCATTGATGAAGATGAACATTTCGCCAGGGCCATCCCACACCCCCACTTCTTGCCTTCAGACAACTGCGCAACCTCAAACAGACCATTATTCGCAGCAAACTACCCAGCTGTCAGGAGAACAGTGATCACAATACACACAACCCTGCCACGGCAACCTCTGAAAGAGATGCCGGATCATCGATATGGATGACATCATCAAACGTGAGAATACCATTCACCAGATACACAGTACATACTCTTGCAACTTGGCCAACATTGTCTACTAATACGTGGCAAGAAAGCATGTCCCGAAGCATGGTACATTGGGGACACCATGCAGACACTACAACAGCGGATGAATGAACATCGCTTGACAATCACCAGGCAAAACTGTTCCCTTCCTGTTGGCGAATACTTCAGCGATCATGGGCATTCGGCCTCTGACCTTCGGGTAAATGTTCTTCAAGGGGGCCTTCACGACAACAATAGCGCAGAGCCGCTGAGCCAAGTTCTGCACATGTGAGGGCGGTCTTAACAGGGATCTTGGCTTCATGTCACACTACCTGTAACTCCCATGACTTGCCTGGGTTAGCAAAAAACCTCACTTACTGTGCTGTCTGGAGACAATACACATCTCTCTAACCTGTGCTCAGTGCTCCTTCCACTCACATTGTTAGCCACTTTAAGACTTGAATAGCTGATTAGGTGTAAAGATTTGCATTCTAATCCGTAATGTATAAACAGTCTGTGCTGTTATATGTGCTGTTTGAGACCAGAACACCTCATTCACCTGACAAAGACCACAGGGTCGAAAGTTTGTGAGTTTACTATCAAATAAATTGGTTGGATTTAAACCTGGTGTTGTCAGACTTCTTACTGTGTTTACCCCAGCCCAAGGCTGACATCTCTATATCATTGTAGGAGGAGATCAGAGCACCCAAAGAAAACCCATGCAAACATCGGGAGAACATGCAAAGTTCACACAGTCATCCAAGGTCAGAATCAAATGTGAGTTCCTGATGCCATGAGGCAGCATTGCTAATCGTTGTGCCATCATGCTGCCCACTAGAATCTAAAAGAATTGCTTGGGGCGCCCATGCCAAATTTAGAAGGTGTCATTGATATCATTCCTAATTTAATAACCAAATCCTATTGGCAAAACAACAGCAACACAACTATAAATTATACTAATTTAATATGATCTTGCACATTAGCTTGAGTTTTAGGTTTTCCTTTCCTTAAAGGAATGGATGTTGATGTGAATTTTAGTTTAATTATCAGAGAGAGAACATACGTCCACAGATTGGCCCACCCGTTTTACATTCTATTTTCCATTTCTATTGACCATAGAATTGATTCCAAAAGACGCAATCAACAACTATCTTTAACAACCGGCACTGAAAGTAAAAATCCCCCTACCGCCCATTGTTTGTTTCCTTAAACCTGATTTGGTTTGGTTTGATTTATTATTGTCACATGTATTAACATATAGTGAAAAGTATTGTTTCTTGCTACTATATCGACAAAGCATACTGTTCATAGAGAAGGAGAGGGTGTTAAATGTAGTGTTACAGTCACAGTTAGAGTGTAGAGAAAGATCCACTTAATGGAAGGTAGGTCCATTCAAAAGTCTAATGGCAACAGGGAACAAGAAGAAGATGTTTTTGAGTCAGTTGGCATGTGTCCTCAGACTTTTGTATATTTTTCCTGAAGGAAGAAGGTGGGAGAGAGAATGTCCAGGGTGCATGGGCTCCTTAATTATGCTGACTGCTTTCCTGAGACAACAGGAAGTATAGGTAGTGTAAATGAGTGGGAGGCTGGTTTGAGTGATGGACTGGACTTCACTCACATTCCTTTATAGTTTCTTGTGGTCTTGGGCAGAGCAGGAGCCAAACCAAGCTGTGATACAACCAGAAAGAATGCTTTCTATAGTACAACTTGAAAGGTAGTGAGAGTTGTGGTAGACATGCCGAATTTCCCTGGTCTTCTAAGAAAGTAGAGGTGATGTTGGGCTTTCTTAGCAATGGGTGTTAGCACGTGGAGACCGGTTGAGGACAGGTTGTTGGAGATCTGGACATCTAAAAACATGAAGATCTCAAAAATTTCTACTTTGCTCCCTTTGATGTCCTCCGCTAGGCTTCCTGAAATCAATGCCAATCTCCTTTGTTTTGTTGACATTGAGGGAGAAATTATTGTCATTGCAACAGTTCACCAGATTTTCTTACTCATTCTTGTACTCCGTCTCGCATCATCACGACCTGATATGTAATGTCTCAGACTCATCCAAACCGAACAACTTATACTGAAGCACTTTTAAATTTAAATTAGCTGAGGAGAATAAAACATTACTGCATTAACTTGTCCTCGCAAGTGTGACTGGATGGAAATTGCAGGAAATGTCAACCTGAAAGAAAAAGCAATATAAGCCATCGTCATTCTTGAAGAGATTCTGAAGGAGACGGCGTGGATGGAAATTTCTCCTTTCAGCTCCAGTTATTTCATTATAGTTGAATGCTGTGTAAAACTTGTTGGTTTACGGGCACAGGCACATTGAACTGAATAACCTCTTTTTGTGCTGTATTCTATTCAGATACTAACACAATATGTGCACAGCAAATTAGATTTGTGCTGAATCATTGGATGCAGCTGGCAGTGTACACTATAATTCTGGGTGCACATGCTTTTCCAGTAACTTCATTATCAATTTCAGTTACACCTAATGGCCACTGCTTTTTAAAAATAGAGATGAAATTGTAAAAAAATGTAATCACGGATGGACATGCTTTCAATACTGCAAGCCAGAAACCTAATGAATCCATACAGTCATAAGCCTCAACACTGAAAATTCTGGCAAAAGTGTGCAAAATTGGTGCTGATGAACCTGTAAGAAGTTGTATTGTGTGTGTGTGGAATACAAAGCAATATTGCATAATAGCTGTTCCATGACAAAAACTTAATGTTGGAATCCCCCATTAATATTTGCATGTCGAATGAACTGTTCAAGAGAAGCACAAAAGAATTAAGAGAAGATTTTCTTTGGAGCGTAGGAGGCTGAAGGATGATCTTATAGAAGCCTATAAAATAATGAGGGGCGTAGATCTGCTCGATAGTCAACATATTTTCCCAAAGGTAGGGGAGTCTAAAACTAGAGGTCATAGATTTAAGATGAGAGGGGAGAGATACAAAAGTGTCCAGAGAGGCAATTTTTTCATACACATAGTGGTAGAATCTGGAACAAGCTGCCAGAGGTGGTAGTAGAGGCGGGTACAATTTTGTCTTTTAAAAAGCCTTTAGACATTTAAATGGACAAGATGGGTATAGTGAGATATGGGCCAAATGTGGGCAATTGGGACTAGCTTAGGGTTTAAAAAAAAGTGTCAGAGACAAATTGAGCCCAAGGCCCTGTTTCCATGTTGTAGATCTCTATGACACTATAATCCCTACAGTGCAGAAGGAGGCTACCCAGCCCATCAAACCTGTGCTGACAACATTCCCACCCAGTACCTATTCCACCTAACTCCCTGACACAAAGGCCATTTACCATGGCCAATCAACCTAACCCACGCATCTTTGGAGTGTGGGAGGAAACCCATGCAGTCACAGAGAGAACGCACAAACTCTACCCAGACGGTCACCGGAGGCTGGAATTGAACCTGGGTCCTGTTGCTGTAAGGCTAACCACTGTGTCACAGTGCCACCCCACCCCCGGAGAAGCTGAAGTCTTTTCAGTACAAAACACAACCTACACAAACTGCAACAGCCAGCATCCGACAGAAAAAAAGCATAAGGTATGCATTTAAGAAGCGCTGCAACACCTGTGGTAAGCGAAATCACAACGTCAAGTATTGCAGATCAGAACCATATTAACCATAGTGGGGCCACATTTACTCTTTTACAATCTACCACTCTGGAGTCCAGCGAATTTTGGTAAATTACTATTTGATATTTCTCCCATTTCTTTTAGCAACCTGGGATGCATTCCATCAGAGCCAGGAGATTTGTCTTCCTTTAGCCCCATTAACTTGCCCAACACCACCTCTTTTGTGATAATGATAGTTTTTAGATCCTCACCTGCCATAGCTTTCCTGTCATCAACTTTTGGCATGTTATTTGTGTCTTCCACTGTGAAGACTGACACAAAATAGCTGTTCAATGCCTCAGCCATTTTCTCATTTCCACTTATTACATCACCCTTCTCATCCTCTAAAGGACCAATGTTTACTTTAGCCACTCTTTTTCATTTTATATATTTGTAGAAAGTTTTGCTGTTTTTATATTCTGAGCTAGTTTACTTTTATAATCCATCTTACTTTCCTTTATAGCTTTTTTTCATGGTTTTCTGTCGACATTTAAAGATTTCCCAATCCTCTAGGCTCCTACTAATCTTTACCACTTTGTATGCCTTTTCTTTCAATTTGATACCCTCCTTTATTTCCTTAGATATCCATGACTGATTATCTCTTTTTCTACAATCCTTTCTTATCACTGATATATACTTTTGCTAAGCATTGTGAAAGATCGTTTTGAAAGTCCTCCACTGTTTCTCAATTGTCCCACCATAAAGTTTTTGCTCCCAGTGTTCCTTAGCCAAAGCCTCCCTCATCCCTTTGTAGTCTCTGTTGTTTAAGCACAAGACACTGGAACTCTAGTAGTTTACAATATTCATGGCTCCAGTGGTCATAGATTCTTGTGCATACTTGATCAAAGTTTATTCCTTGTTACAGTAAAGTGGCTGTTACCCTGCATCAACTTTTCCATCAGGATGCAGAATATTGCTGGCAGGAGCATCATAACAGTGCATTCAACAGACTCAAGAACCTGCATTAAGTTGCTCTAATATTACAATACTTCAATGTCCCAATGGCTGTAGTGTTATCAGCAGATGCATTTCAGTATGGGCTTGGAACAGTATGTATTCTCCAGAATTGCAGACTAGTAGCATCAAGGGCCCTGCATTGGCATTGCAACTCACTATGCTCAGATTCAGAAGGAATTCCTCACTCTGGTCTTTGCCTGTCAGAGCTTTCATGGTTTCATTTACGACCATCCTGTTTACCATTGAAACTGATAATCAGCCATTCACCACCATTTATAAACAGCCCACCCACATTGTTTCAGCATGCCTGCAGTGAATGATACTCAGGTTCCAATGATACAACCTCAGTGTGATCTATTAACATGATAAGGAATTACAATTAGCAACTGCCCTTTCCAATGTTCACCTAGCCACCATTGAGTATGCTGAGTGTGAGGAGGACATCAACAGTCCAAATGCTGTCATTACAAAGAACTGATGAACTCAAAGCTGCCCTCCAAATGGACTAGGGACGCAAGCAGTTCCACAACATTAGCAAGAAAGGATGGTCTGCAAAGGTAAAAGAGCTTTCCTATGAGCTCTGCACATTTTATGCCCTGAGAGAGTGATTAACAGCGCAAGATGGACAGATACTGCATGGACAAAGTTTGTAATCCCTCATTCTCTGCAGAACTACCCCAACCCTGCAGCTCCAGTGAGGGCACCCAGGAGTTGAAATGACAGAAGCACAGGACAAAAGAAACTATGTGTTGGCTATCAGTGTACAGTGACATAGAGAGGGAGGTGTTCAACTATGCACGATGCAGTATGCTCAGTTCTCACCAAACCAAAGAACCACCACATCTCCAAGATAGCCCTGATCTTCCATGGTCACTTACCACAACTAATGAATGTGATTGGGAATGGAGACACCTCGGAAGCCTGTTGATTCATTCTGTGTGCAGGGAGTGGGGAGAGTGGGGATAGTGTGTGCAGAGGAGTAGGTTAGGGATAATGATGGGATGTGCAGGGAAGTGGGGAGAGTGGGGGTGGGGGTGTGTAGAGGGGTAAGGAGGGTGGGGATGCGGGTGTGCAGAGGGGTGGGGAGAATGAGGGTGGCATGTGCAGGGGAGTAGGGCATGGTGGTGATGGGGGTGTACAAGGGAGGGGAAGGGTGAGGATGCGGGTGCGCAGGGATGTGGGGAGGGTGAGAGTGGGAGTGTACAGGGGTGTCGGGAGGGTGGGGGTGGGGGTGTGCAGGGGTGTGGGGAGGGTGAGGGTAGGGGTGTGCAGGAGTGTGGGGAGTGTGTAGGTGAGGAGGGTGTGAGTGGGACGTGTGGCTTTGTGCCAGTCTTTATCTTAAGTTCATGTTTGGTACATTCAAGTTCTTCATTTGTTTTACTGCCATTTCAGTGCTATTCATGTTGTGCTGTTACAGATTGTCCCAGCTAAAACCCAGAAGAGATGGAATATGCATCTATTCATATATTGCCATATAACCTTTGCAACAGCAGTGATAGGCAATGTGAGGGAGGTATGTCCCCTCTGTGTGGCTGCAGGCACAGCTTGTCAGGCCAGTCGAGATCTTTAGTCAGAGACTGTTGCAGTTATCACGGGTGTCATCATTCCCACACGATCACAATAATACACATAGGATGCCTGAGCTTTCATAATTTTCACTGACCTTGGTAAATCTACTCAATGAGAATGCCTCAACTAACAACTCTCAGGAGAGAGCTCTGTTACCCACGAGAATGGCACTTGCAGCAATCTTGCAACACAACATGCCTATTGATTGGCAAGGTCACCACTGCCCTTTATTATCGTGGCTCATCTCTGGGCAGTACCTCTGGTGACCACATATGTATCAAAAAGTTATTGATCATCCAGTCACTGTTTCTGAAAGTATAGAGGGTCACTGTTGCTACCATGTGTTCAGTCTGAAGCCTTTGGAAATATCAAAACATAGCAAGATATTTTTTATTAAATAGTACAACGCATTTAGTGCCCTGAGAAGATATTGCATAAGTATTTATGATCTGTGGTCAAAAAGCAAGACTTGACATGGAAAAACAAAACATATACTACAAGTTGGGAAGCTGGTAGATAGTACTGTTGGTTTGTCTTGCTGTCCCAGGTTCCTTTCACTCTTCTCTTGCTTTTATTTCCAAGTATAGCCAATATTTGCCTGGATGAGTGTAACTCAGACATACTCAAGAAGCTTAACATCATCCAGGACAAAGCAGCCCATTTGATTGGCACCACATCCACTAACATTCATTCCACCACTGATGAACAGTGGCATCAATATGTACCATTTACAAGATGCACTTCAGGAACGTAGCAAGACTCCTTAGACAGCACCTTCCAAACCCACAACTGCTACAAATAGGACAAGGGCACCAGAAATATGGGAACAACACACCTGGAAGTTTCAAAACATTCACAATCCTGATTTAGAAATACATCACTGTTCTTTCGCTGTCACTGAGTCCCTCCTTCACAGCACTGTGGGTAATACCTACTCTATATGGATTGCAATGGTTCAAGAAGGCAGTTCACCAACAACTTCTCAAAGGCAATTAGGGATGGCCAATAAATTTGGTTAGTGAGCAACTCCCACATCTTATGAATGAATAATAAAAAACATTCAGTTGGCACTTCACCTTAGACTGAAATGATGGACTAATTATCACTGGAGAGAATGCCTCAGGGTGTTAGTCACAGCAAACATCCTCACGGCCATTTCCAGCACCAACACATTCACTTCACCTGCTGTGAAGCAGCAGACATCACGGGATTGGTCAGCATCACTTGACACTTCAGTCTATTTTTTGCCTCGACAGTAGATTCTCCCTTTCTGTCTGTCACTTCTTGCCCTCACGCAAAGTTTGGAAAGGCTGACCAATGTTTAAAAGATTATGGTCATTTTAAAGCTAGGAAAAGTTTGCCTGCCCCCACATTCCTGTTCAGCAGCCTTTATGTGGTGGCATCAACTCTGGTTTTGAGCAACAGTCCAGTAAGGGCACCATCCTAGTTGCATGGGCTTCTTGCACAATTACCTGTTACATGTGAAGGAGAGCGTATTTTCCTGGTGGTTTGAGGCGGTGAGCATTGCTGCCGATCCTGTGGAATTTCCTTCTTGGGAGGGAGGGAGAGGTGGGGGAGGGGGTCACAGAGAAAGAGGGGCAGTCTTTTTAGCAGGTTCCCAGAAATGCTGCCACCTAGAGAGTGAAAGGAACATTACTGACAATGCAGTTTTCTGGAAACTGCAGTGGCTTAATTAGACCAATCAGGTAACAAGGAGGGTAGCACATTGGAAACTACTTGACCAACATAGAGATTAATTACAATGTTAGATGCCAGGTTCCAGTAAAATGCTGGCTTCAAGAGCATCCAGCATTGTTAAGCTACGCTTGGTGAAAATTGAGATGCATGTAGGGCAGGGCAGGGGGGTTCAGGTTAGAAAAGATGGACCTGTCTCCACCTCTGACAGGCTGAAAATAGTCACAAGGGCACAGGGTCTTGAGGTCCAGTGAAATTTCCTTCTGTTCAGCTCACTTACTGCTGCTTCAGGACCACAATTTAGATGTGACCGTAGGCACAGCAAGCTGCAGTAAAGGATCCAAGGTCTTCCAGTAGAAGGTGTGGGCTTGTATCCATCTCTACCTCACAATGCTGGGCTCAGACCATACCTATGGAAGACCCTGGTTTTGGCCGAGACCTTCAGTTAGATCACTACTGCCACATTTTTTATGTTAATCCTCCAATATCTTTCTTTTCCTATCTTTCAATTGTACACTTCGAACAGCACTTCAAAGATTCTCCACCCTTGCTCTGGCAAGTTGTCTATTGGTGGGTGACATTTTGCAGAGAGCCTGTCCTAAAGTCAACATAATCAAACATTACGTAGAAAGCCATTAATATATCAAGCTTAAGAAAAGCTACTTTAGCATTAGCAAACTAATAGTATTGAGATCTTTCTTATGAGCGCTTTTGGTGTGCACTGCACTTCTAACAGACCTGTACCATTACAGGGACAGTTTCAAAGTAATCTACAGCTCTCTAGCACTCATTAATCCCTGAAATACTAAGTCATAACTTCCATTGTCCTTCAAAAATTGTTTTATTCAGTTAAGATTTCTGGATCCAATTTTCAACAGTAAGGCCCACCTTGCATACTCCCTGTTCCTTAAATCTCCAAGAGCTCCACATGCTTTGTTGCCTTCCTTACGAACAGAAAAAGACTCTCATCAGCATCCTGCTTCGTTGTTAACACCAAACAGCTATTTTCTGCTACGAAAACAGAAAATAAAAAATCTCAGCAGGTCTGACAGCATCTGCGGGGAGAGAATAGAGCCAACATTTCAAGTCTAGTTCAGCCTTCATCAGAGCTGATGAAGGGTCATCTCAACTCAAAACATTCGATCTATTTGCTCCCCACAGACCTGCTGAGATTTTCCAGCTCTTTTTGTTTCAGATTCCAGCATCTGCAATATTTTACTTTTAGTCCATTTCTGGTGCTTCATTGTAATATCTTCTTTGTCTCTCTATTTGCCTGTGAGACACCACGTCACAGTGTTAAGACCGCCACTTAGCATGTCAATAGGTTTCTGTTTGAGTTTCTTCCCCCATGACAGCCAGAACACATGAGAATGTCTCCAAGCAAATGGTCACCATACTTCATCATCCTCCTTTTTTAGCATGTTCTGTTTCACAGAACAGTTAAAGGGGACATTTTAAGAAATAATTGTCTTGTAAGATACAGCAGAAAGCAGAACAAACCAGCTGCTGCAGCAGATGTGGCTTAGCCCAATTTGAGAAAGCCAGAGGGCCTCCTTAATGTCAAAACCAATCAGCCATCTGACAGTGTGTGTTTTTACTGGACAGCAACTCGCAAGAGTACTAGAAAACTTAAAAAAAGATACCAATTGGTAACTGTTGCTGAGGGCAACCAGTGAGGTTAAAGACCAAAAAAATCACCAATTATTTATAAATTGTATTACAGTACACAGACATGTAAGTAATAACCTGATCAAAAGCCACAGAGCTGAAGTTTTAACTCAGCACAGATGCTGCCAGAACTATTTAGCATTTCCAGTATTCGCTTTTTGATTTTATTCAGTAAATTGTCCCTTATTTCATTTTTCGGTAGCATAGAATGAAAGAACAAATAAGATAACTTGTAATCTAAGGATCGACCTGTCGATGGGGTAACGCTGGTGAAGATGTACTGAATAACACAGATGTGGACAAGGCAGCGAGTTAATTGGACATCTCAAGTACTTACACGTTTCATTGTGAATGTCCTGAGTGTTGCTTGCAGATGAGCCTTTCTCTCCACAGTTAGGCTTCACAAGGTTGTCAAACATGCAATAGACAACATTGATCTTGGAGATCTTGGCAGGGCAGTACTGCAAAATATGTTCCGATCCGCCACCGTTATTTCAAGCACTTCTTCAAGGTGCCATTAATTTGTTCTATTATCGGCCTGACAGATGCACGGACTTTGTTGCATCAGCTTTTATCTTTCTGTTTGTATTTATTAAGGCTGGATCTTTAGGAAGCTCTTTCCCTCAAATAAAGCACCTGCCCAGCACTGTCTTCAAGTATGAAAAAAAAATTGTTTCCTGGGAAACAGGAAATGACTTCTTAAAGGGAAATTGAGATCATTTTGATTGATATGACTAACATTGCCAATGTTGATATTGTACACATTCCGTGGGCCTCCTTCATGCAGGTTTTCTGGACATGGATGTAGCTTAATTAACACTGTTATCAAGTTGGTACATTTTAAAAATTAATTGAATGTGGATGTCAGGAGGGTGTCAGTCTTCTCCCAGGCTACACTGAATTCACAGAGTCATAGAGTCATTGAGCAATACAGCTTAGAAACAGATCCTTCAGCCCAACTGGTCCATACTAATCGTAGTGCCCTCCCAACTACTCCCAATTGCTTGCATTTGGCCCATATCCTTTTAATCCTTTCCCATCCATGTACTTATCCAAATGCTTGTTAAATGTTTATATAAAAGCAAAACACTGTGGATGCTAGAAATCTGAAACAAAATCAGAAAATGCTGGATAAATTCAGTAGGTCCGGCATTATTGGAGAGAGGGAGACACACAGCTAACATTTTGAGTCAGTGTGATCCTTCCACAGAACTGAAAAGTGATAGCAATGTGATGAATGATATTCTTAGGGAGGGAGTGTGGCGGAATGGAAAATCAGTGAGAGGTCGGATCAAGGGGGAAATTGATAAAGATGTCATGGACAGCAGGCAAAGTCCTGCCGCAATGCTTCAGTGATGCCCAATGTAGACAGAAAGTACAAGATCTCATCTTCTGATATGGCACGTTACAGCATTCTGGACTCAATACCGAGTTCAACAAATTCAGAATGTGAACTTTTTCCTTCATTTTGATATCCCCTTTCTATTACTCAATTCCCCTGGCTTGTCCCAACACAATCTTACCCTTCTCCACTCACCCCAACTCCCATTGTTCCTTGTTGTTCAGTTTTACTCCCATGCAGCCAATCATGGATGATTATCGAATTTGATATCCTGATCTCCTCCATCCCCCGATTCTTTGAGCATTCTGCCCCACCTCTCCCCAAGTATATAATCCATCACATTTCTATTCCTTTTCAGTTCTGTAGAAGGGTCACATGGATTTTTGAGCTCCCCTCCCCTCTCCCACCCCATCTTAGGGTAATGGAGCTAGCCCCTCATTGGCTGGAGGTAGGATCTTCTGGTCTTATGTATGGGTTTTTGTGTGTCCCACACTCTCCACTGTTGGGGGCGTGAGGTTTGGTATCAACAGGACTGGAAGATCCCAGTGATGGGAAGGACTGGAGATTATTGGCTTACTTGTATTGTGACACAGTTTAGAGGCAGAATCCGCATGTGATGAGGCACCAAAAATCATAAAATCATGGCATCCTTACCGTGCAGAAGAAAGCCACTTGGCCTATCAAGTCTGGGCAGAGGTGAGCGACCTATAGCCAGGTCTGGTGAAAGAGAATGCCATTGCCAGCTCTCTGGAGGATAAGATTGCACCATGACTTCCGCTCCAGATTCAAGATAGTCTTCAGAACAGTGAGCACAGTGAAATGCTTGGTGTATGGACAGCCCTGCCAGGAAGCCTGTGGTTAATGTCTTTTTGACGTAACATTTTGCACAGAGCTAGATGTCCATCTTTCTAGCATGGAATCAGTGACCAACTCCATGAAAATGTTTGTGACCCCAAACTAAGATGCAGCATCTAATTGTCTCTGCAACACAGGCAGGAGCAGAAGCCACTCAAAGTCGGGCTGCTGCTATGCAAACTCAGACTGAAGTCATGTAAGTCCAGCTTGTTGCCATGAGACTGTTGTCATTCTAGTTGCAGGTCCTGGTATGGAAAGGAGCTTATACAAGCCAACAGCCGTGCAGCAATCTGTCCTCGCTATATTGTTAGGATTGCTTGAGGCAATAGAGATGGCACCGTGTCACACAAACCTGCTGTCCATTCTCAGATCCCAGCATTCATGTTCCACTTACTACTATTCTGCCACTATCCTTTCTGCTAGCCCAGCCTGCTACCACCCATGTTGGGCTGGTACAGTCTAAAGTGTTTCCAGTACCCCCCAAAACCATCTATGACCTCTCCCACTGGAAATCAGTAGCCTTTTGCTATCTGTTCTGTCGCCACTGAGATAGCATTGTATAGGAGCATAGGAACATACAAAGGAACATGGAAGACAAACTTAATTGAATATACGAGGATGATTATTTGACTTTGGTGTGAAATATTGCAGATTGATTTCTAAAGTTGGTTTAGTTTATGGTTGTTCTTATGTTAGTATTGTGGACAAAAAGATGGGGCAGTAGTCAACAAAGGAAGGTAAAGTATGGAACTGCTCATGATTTGGTGCTGCCTTTACTTGTATAGCAGTCAGATGATCTGATCATTTTAAACATTGTTTCACAGGAGATGGGCATGGCTAGCTAGGATGGCAATTATTGTCTATCCCTAATTGTCCTTGAGAAGGTGGTGGTGAGCTGTCTTCTTGAGCCGCTGCAGTCCATTTGGTGTAGGAACACCCTCTGTGCTGTTAGGGAGGAAGTTCCAGAATATTGAGCCTGTGACAGTGAAGGAACGATAATATATTTTTAAGTCAGGATGGTGAGTGACCTGGAGGGCAATGTGTAGGTGGTAATGTTCCCATGTGTCTGCTGCCCTTGTCTTACTAGTTGATAGAAGTTTCAGTTTGGAAAGTGTTATCAAAAGAACCATGGTAAGTTCCTGCAGTGCATCTTGTACACACTGCTGTTGCTGTTTGCGGATAGGGTGCTGTTTTGTCCTTAATAATGTTGAGTTTCTTCAGTGTTACCGGTGCTGCATGCACCCAGGCAAGTGGAAAGTATTCCATCACATTCCTAACCCTGTGCCTTGTCGCTTCTGGGAGTCAATAGGTGAGTTATTCGTTGCAGAATTCCCAGCCTCTGACCTGTTCTTATGGCTACAGTATTTAGATGGCTTGTCCAGATTAATTTCTGGTCAATGGTAACCCCTACAATGCTGGTGGTTGATGATTCAGCGATGGTGATGCCATCAAACGTCAAGGGATGATAGTATTCTCTCTCTTGTTGGAAATGGTTAGTTCTGGCATTTGTATAGCTTGAATGTTACTTGCCATTTTTCAGCCCAAGCTTGAATATTCTCCAGATATTCTTACATTCTTTCCACAAAGAGGAAATAACATTTATTCAGCTCTATTCACCAGGAAATCTTAACAGCTATGTGGAGGTAGCTTTCAGCAGGGTGGAGGAAGGGGCCCGAGGTGAGCTGAAACTAGCCATCAGCTACCTTCCTGGCAATGACACGTTAATGAGCAGCAATTAAGAGATGATTTAGGGGATCCCCTGTGGCATCCCCCTGGGGCTAATGAACTTGCCACTGAGGATGAAATCTGGCAGGAGACTGGAGGTGAGGTGGGGGTAGGGAGAGGGCTGGTACCAGTGAAGTCCCATTTAATTATTTAATTTAAATCCACCCCCGGAGTGGTGGGCATCAGAGGGGGTTTTCCCTCCACAATGATGACCCTGGCAACTTTGAGCACTGTTTTTAAATCCTGAGGAAAAACTTTAGGTACATCCCCAGCTGCCAATTTCAAAGAGGAATTCGATCACATGCTGCCCAGAAATGATATATTACCTATCATGGAGCCAGTGCTGTGGTTTGTGCTGCTGGTAACAAAACCCACACCAAATGATCAGCTCATGTTTTGCAGTGACCTCACAATTAAAAAAAGGCAGTCCACAGGGAAAACCATGCAATGGTGTCAGTGAACAACAGCCTGGAAAATCTTGCCAACAGGTTAGTTGGATTGGCTATGCTAAATTACCTCTTTGTGTCAGGACACTAGCAAGAATACACACATGGGGTTGTGAGGATATGGTCTGAATGAGATTTTGGTCGGTCCATACTCGGTGGGCTGAATGGCCTCCCTTTGCACTGTAGGATTCGATGATTCTAGGCTTCATTTCACCAAACTTTATGAGGACAATGGTAGGTTGTGGCAAATAATTTTTCAGCAGGGTAATAATAAACTTTATCGCGCCATTTGGATGCTTTCATTTTAATCTTCTTTCCTTTGGCATCTCTGGTGCTCTGGAGATATTCTAGTGCACCATGTCCACTATCTTACAGGGTAAACAGGGAATTATTTACCATATTTATTCATGGGTCCATGGGAAAGGCGCATGACTATAAGATTCAGAATGTTTTCAAAACCATTCTAGCGACATGTTTCACTTTGGATGAGAAGTGTGAATTCACCAAAATACCATCAGATTTCTGGACATATCATTATTGTGGTAGATCCTCAAAAAATGGAAGCCATTGGTGACTTTCCCCAACAAAGTGTGTCACTGATCTCCAGATGTTCAACCAGGTCAGCAAATTCATTCCACATCTAGCTACCATTACAGAACTTTTACAGTATCTGTGAAATGGCCAATGGTGGTTCTGGTATGCACTCAACAAATCAATACATTTCAGTCTCTTAAATAAAAGTTGGTCTCTTTAAATGAGCTGACACATTGTCTTTGAGAAGGTAGACATCGCCCACAATGATAGCTGCTGATTTAAAGTTTAAAGTTTATTTATTAGTCACAAGTAAGGTTATGTTAACACTGCAGTGAAGTGTTAAATTCTCCTTGTCAACACACTCTGGTGCCTGTTCAGGTCAATGCACCTAACCAGCATGTCTTTCAGACTATGGGAGGAAACCGGAGCACCTAGAAAAAACTCACGCAGGCACAAGAAGAATGTGCAAACTTCACACAGACAGTGACTCAATTCGAATCGAAACTGGGTCCCTGGTGATACGAAGCAGTAGTGCTAATCATTGTGCCACTGCCTTGGACTTGTACTCATTCAAGTCAAGAAGAACAGCAATGGGAAGTGGTATACTTTGCCCCCAGTGTCTTGACAGAAATAGAGCAATACTTGCTAGCAGAGATTGGGAAGCACTGACAATCACATGGAACACTGAGAGGTTCTCTGACCACCTGATGGGTTTACTTTTCCACATCAAGACTAACCACGCGCTACGAATTAACCTCTTCAATTCCATGGTGATCATCAAAATGCCTCTTTCCCTTCAAAGATTCTGGCTTTTGTTGATGTGTTACCAATACACAGCTGTGTATGTCCCACGGAAGTCCCAATCCATGGCTGATGCCTCTCTAGAGCTTTGGTGCACCAAGATATTGCCCCAGATTTCATATATGTCTCCAAACTGGAAGCATTCTCTCCAACCATAATGAACTTCTTGCTGGTCTCTGCCAGAAAGTTGCAAGATATCTGAAGAATGCAGAAAGAGGAGGCGGCCAAGTACAAGAACTCACCCAGACAGACCCTGCTGACCAGTTCTTCTGTTAATAAAGTTTATTTATTAGCCACACGTACAAGTATGACTTACACCTAATCTGCACGTCTTTGGACTGTGAGAGGAAACCTGAGTACCCAGAGGAAACCCATGCAGACACAGGGAGAACTCCACAAAGGCAGTGACCCAAGCTGAGAATCACAGCCCGTGATGCTGTGAGGCAGAAGTGCTAGCCACTATGCCACAATAATACCATAATACCATGAACAATGCAGACACTTAACTGCAGTGAATGATCTCTTGGTCTTCTATCATCACCTGGTCAAATCCATGCA